>CM056574.1:3485000-4685000 GCA_029721435.1 Gymnothorax reevesii | reverse complement strand
ACAGAGTTTCAGAAAGGAGATTGAAGCAGCACCGTAGGGCTGGACGATTCCAAGAAGAATTGGAAAAGGATTACATCGACAAAGAAGGATCAACACAGTGGCAAAGAAGGATCAACACAAGAACGGACAGCTGGGATTTGATGAGAGAATTATAGTTGGAGCCCAAGATCAGGGACTTCTATCAAATGGATTCAAGAAGATTACAGGAATCTTACAGAATGATCTGTGTAGTTTCTGCCGTACAACAGTTGGGATTGTAAACCATTTGGTCTTAGGCTACCAAATCCTGGCCGATAGACATTATACCTTCCGCCACGATAATATCTGCAGATACCAACACTGGAAAATATGCAAAGAGATGGAAGTGGAAGCAAAGATAAGATATGAACAAGAACATGAACCAGCACCAGTCGTCTCCAACGGGAAAGTAACAATATTCCATGACAAAGTGATTCCAACTGGAAGGTTCATAGAGGGAGGTGCGATAAAACTGGACATTGTCATCTGGAATTGGCAGTAGAAAAGTGCTAAAATTATAGATGTCATTTTCCCTAATGATTATGGACTTAATAGAGCAGAAAGAGAAAAGATAACAAAATACCAAAACCTAAAAAATGACCTAAAAACAACCTGGTCTTTGAAAGAAATTGATATACCAGTGGTGGTAGGTGCCATGGGGCTTATGAAGAAAAACCTGTAGAAATACATGGAGGCCATCCCCGGTTGTCCAAGTACCCTAATATCCACAATCAAAGGAACGGTAACCATCTTGAAAAGAGCCCTTGGGTACAATGCCAACACTGCTTAGGGTGTAACTATAGACCCCAGGAAAGGGGCTCATTACAATGAGAGAATAAGGCAAATTTTAAAAAAGTTGAAAAGCCCTACAAATGCTCTCACTATGCCAATTTTCCCTAGTTAGCCATCAGATTGTGCATACAAGTAATGAATAGGGTCGTAAATCGAGCCAATGTGGGAAGTGCTCTTCTCAAAAATGTAATGTATTCATACAACGGAATTCACACATGTGAAAAGCCTATTAATGTTTTTATTGTGCAAAGTCCTTTTAATGAAAAAAATGCTCTTGATACCTGCAGGAGTTGTTCATTTAGGTGAAAAGTCTTACAAATATACTGAGTGCAGAAAGTGCTTTTCTGAAACTTGTAATTCAACTCTGTATCAAAGAGTTCATACTGGTGAAAAACCGTACTCTGTGTGCTAAGTCTTTTTCTGAAAAATATGAATTAAGCCTGCACCATCAATCATTCGGGTGTTTAATGTAGTCAGTGCCAGAAGTACTTTTACGGACATTATTCTTTGTCTACGCCGAAGAATCTGCTCAGGTGAAGAACCCTTCAGATGTACTTGGTGTGAGTGGTGCAGCCCAGCACCAGCTGATTTAAGGAGTCTCTGAAGAATTCATACAGCGGGGAAGCTCTATTAATGTCTCAATTTTGGGAAGAGATTTTCACAAAAAAGATGCTTTAAATATTCACTGGATCAGGCATACAGCTGGGTGGCCAACTTTTGGTTCAGCTGTTGCAATTCCAGTTACGGACGTCTCAACCCGGCGTCCAATGAAGGTCAGAAAAGTTCACGTTTGTTATTATTATGTTCACGTTTGATATAGTATTCAGCTCCGTCCGTGCGTCCGTCTGTCTGTCCCGAACATTGTCAGCGGGATATCTCAAGAAGGAATCAACCTATTTCACTTCTTTTTGGTACCAACCTTCCAACTGGGAATGCGCAGACACCAGTCGGTTTTGGTGACCTTCACTTGAACGGCGAGGGATATAGTCACTTTAGAGACAAACTCCTGTTATTAATTGGATTCTTCTAAAAAAAAAATAATTATAATTCTCAACAATCTACCAATAATGATGATGCAATGGCAGTGCTCATGTAGGAGGTCCAATGATAATTCAGCGTACCCCTGACTCCTGTATTACTGCAGTGCCCTCCACTGATACTGACACCCTGTGTTATGAATTAGTGCCTTTGTTCATCCTCTCTGTATACAAAATTTCTACAAAAAAATAAGTGAAATAAAAAATAATTGAAGGAAAAGAATGATCATGAAAGAAGTATTTTCTCAAAAATGTGTGCCACAGGTATTGGAATCTCTTTACCCTCATTGTGTGAAGCCTAACTTGACTGAGAGAGCAGCTCTGAGTCTTTTTTATAGTGTGTGATGACATTGGAGAGAACATGGCACAATATGTACTTAGCACCATTAAAAGCGCAACGGTGAGGTATGTACTGTATTTCTGGCAAATTCAAGAATCAATTGATTTTTATTGCTTTTTCCAATGAGGCACGAGTGGAAATAAATTAAAGCGTGTGGTATTGTAATCCTGACCTGCGCCATGTGAACGTGCCAAGCACTTCAGTAATAACAAACATTCAACTGTTTGTGATGTGTTCAGTGACACTTGACTTGTTCATTTGGGTGCGGTCAATACCCAACAAAAAAAAAAAACGAAAAAAGCTACTGCATCAAGAGAATGGAACGGCTTGTGACACAGGAGAGGGAAAAAGAGCCATTGGCATGCTACGGCCAGGTCTCAGCCACCGAGAGCTGGTGTGTCATTTGCACTGTCACCGTTCCTGTGATTTTCAATACAGCTGCCACGGCAGCCATCTTGAATTTGGTTTCCATTGGTGTCAAGGAAAAAAAAAAAAGATCCGATCAAGTTAACATTTGATGTGAATGTTGATAATGGATAGAGGAAGCTTCCCTTCAATAATGGGTGCACTCCCATTTTCAATCTGACTACCATGGCAGCCATCTTGAATTTAAATTTCATCAATTTCATATTTGCTGTCTGTGCTAGTGGCCAGTAGAAGGTCCCTTTTGAAAATGAGCATGCTGCGATTTTCAATATGGCCACCACAGCAGCGAGCATGAATTTTGTTCCTGCTGATTTCAGGGGAAACCAATGATAACCCTTTCAGCGCTGTAGGCAACTATAGTTGACCAATGATGCAAAATATCAAAATCAGACGCTGTTGAAAACCTATCATGTGGCGACATTTTTAATCCCTTGAAATTTTATTCAGCGCTTTTTATTAATGCGCGTGGTTGGTGGGATGGGGAAGGTTCCTTTTGAAAATGAAGACGGTGGAATTTTCAGTATCACCGTCATGGCAGCAATTTTAAATTTGGTTTCCGTTCTTTTTTGATGAAAATGAAAATGAATCAACCAATCAAATTTGAGTTGTCGAGATATTTATGGTATATTTTCGTGGTAAGGTTAATTTGAATGGCTGCTCTCACGTCATTAACCGTGCAAATATCAGTGGAGATCAGCGTCTTGGCATTGACTTTGAATGTAATCTGTCGTGCAAAAAATTCGTTTCGCGTCCGGTGTGAATGCGGCTTTAGAAGCTCTGACAGAAGGAAACGCTGTTAAAAGCAGCGGCATACACTGCTGAAGTGGGTTGGTAGAATCCGGACAAAGGATTCGGTTGTGTGATAAATTTTTTCAGATGGTTTTTCTGTTGCTGACAGAAAAGCTGAACAATGCAGTTCAGTAGGATGCAAAGATGCAAAAACTTTTATATATTCCGCTTTCAGTGTTAAACATGATATTGTACATAATAAAATCAAAAGGGTATGCATGTCTGTTCTACCCAAAGGGAAAATACTTTTAAATACCCCAAAAATCTTTTTGAATGATACCCACTTGGCTTTTGTATCCAGTTATAAATACCTTGGCATGTTTACAATGAATGAAAAGTCTGATAATGATGATATTGAAAGACAACTAAGGTCCTTAACTCAGTACGAGATCATAGCAATCAAGCTGTATTCCTTTCCCCCACTAAAGACGATAAAACTTAAGTGACAATAATAGTAGCGTAGTATTAAGCTGCTTGCACACTGGACGCAATTTATGGACTGGACACATTTATGTGTCTGTAATCAGTTGTGCGAAAAATTCGTTTCGCGTCCAGTGTGCAAGCGGCTTTAATGAGAATAGAACGCAAGCATTCGATATATATATATATATATATATATATATATATATATATATATATATATATATACAATTTGTGGTTGGCTCAGAAAGATGTGAAGTCGTTAGTTTGCTTCACAGATTCAGCTGCTTTGATTAAGCCAGGTCAAGTTTCCATTACGCGTGGCAACCGCCTTTAATCTGACATCAGGACAATCGATATAGATACTATAATTTATGTCCTTATTCAGATAGTTACATTAAATGGTGCTTCCTGTAATTATTTCTTGCATTTAAATGTACCTGACATTCTGGAAACCTGCCTGTAAGGTTACACCCACGTTCAGCCTACTGTTTACATGCGTCTCATCGGACATATACATACCCAAGATGGCGGAGCTATTCTGCCGTCAGCGCTTTGGCCCAGCCCACGCGGCGTCCACTCTAGTTTTCTTATATCTTTGTGTGAAGGAATGTCCGTCACTCACTCTCTACTTTTAGCATCCAGCTTGTGAGGGAACAAGGTATGCGTTTAATATAATTTGGGTATGATGGGTGCTGGCGTTGTGTGTATTTTTCTATTTATGTGTTATGAAATTGGTGCTCTTGTAATGTTATGTGTGCTGGTGTATCTGTGTTTATCCTAACCGATCTCTTTGATAGACTTCAGCTTGTGGGGCTCGCTGTTAATTAGGGATGTGTCATTAGTTAGATCTCAGTGTGTTGTGTTAAATGGGTTCAGATGTTCTCATATGTTCTCTCATTCATGAATTATTGAAATACTTGACGCTTTTGTTGTCTGATTATAGTGTGGATTTTCATTTAGGTTTATATTAACCTTTTATTATGAATGTTATCAATTTTGTAATTATCTCTCCTTTTTGCCTTTTGTCCAGCTCTTGCGGTGTGTTTGTCTCGTACCGCTACCCCCTCTTTTAAAGAAAGAAAAATAAAAAAGTGAAGACAAACCATCAGTTTAAGGAGTCCTCCATTGCTCTAGCTGGGTTGGCAACAAAGAGGGCTCAGTTCTTTAAGATGAGTAGGCCTACCGAGAATTTCAATCAATGTTTCTGTTTAAGCTCTGCTCAATAAAGTGAGTCGACATTGGCGCGAGACAATGTACAATGCCTCCGTGTCTGACAGCCAAAAAAAAAAAAAAAAAAAGAGGACGATTAGAACAGATTGATAACGAAATAAAGAATAAAAAGAATAATTTTAACAACAGAACATCCAATGAACACTGATTTATTTATCGGCGGGTCATCTTTGTTGGATGTCCCGTTTGTTGGTGATATATTTTTATTCTTTATTTCGTTATAAATCTGTTCTCATATCAATACTTTTATTTTTTGCTGGGTACCGGACATGGAGTATTTTGCATTTCGTGTCGGACAGTCTTGATCGTGCATGCGATAATTTTTCACACTGTCAATGGTCATGGAATTGATTTGCTCACGCACTATTTTATCTCTGCTGTGGAAATAAAGCGTGAATCTATTCAATCCATCTGACTAATTTTCAAAAGAAAGACCGAATAAAGACTGCTGCCTATCTTCAACGGAAGAAAACAGAGGAATTGGCTACCAAGAAAAGTCGATAGCTATCAATTTGCATTTTGTGAAGGTCGAACACAAACATAGCCAAGTTTGCACGTCTAATAATTCCTGGAATAACTTTTATGACTTTCGGACACGGAGCTATATTAAAACGTCCGACTATCGCGTCTTTGCATTGACTTTGTCTGTAATCAGTTGTGCGAAAAATTCGTTTCGCGTCCAGTGTGCAAGCGGCTTTAATGAGAATAGAACGCAAGCATTCGATATATATATATATACAATTTGTGGTTGGCTCAGAAAGATGTGAAGTCGTTAGTTTGCTTCACAGATTCAGCTGCTTTGATTAAGCCAGGTCAAGTTTCCATTACGCGTGGCAACCGCCTTTAATCTGACATCAGGACAATCGATATAGATACTATAATTTATGTCCTTATTCAGGTAGTTACATTAAATAGTGCTTCCTGTAATTATTTCTTGCATTGAAATGTACCTGACATTCTGGAAACCTGCCTGTAAGGTTTCGGTGATGTGTGCGCACTGTGCGCCGGTCAGCCAAATTACCACTGCTCAGAAATTAAACCAGGTTGGAGCTGGCGAGCTTTCTGCGCAACTCCAGCGGAGACTTTTTCTACGAAATTGTCACTGCGTCTTGATGAATATGTGACACCTCCCCCTACTACGCCGCCACACCCATCTCGGCGCACGTTCGTCAACCAAAGGCTGCGCACCTCACGAAATTACCACTGCGCGGGCTGCGCCGGACGAAATTACCACTGCGCGGGCTGTGCCAGGCTACGCCACCTGCGCTGCGCAGGAAATTAGAGCCCATATTGTTTATTATCACTATTAATAATTATTATTATGATAATTATTAGCTCGCCGGGACGAATAACGTCCGGAGAGCTTTTGTCGTATACCCCGGCGTCCGCGTCCGCGTCCGTCCACGTGCAGAAAATTTTTAACCTTGCCCCCTGGCAAGCTTTGTTGTCTTTCTGACAACTCTTGTTATTATTATTTAGGAAAATGCTATATTTACCTAGATGGTGTAATGCCAGTGCCATGTTTGTGTCTCACTCAGTGTTCAGTTTTAGTGAAATTCAGAGGAAGGCTGTCCTGAATTTTAAAAGAAGAATTTTATTTACTTGCAACACCCTTGTAACTGATATTGTTCATGTGGGGATATTTAAATCTTGTCTCTGGAGGCGCCGGTGTTCCATTCGATATAGTCGATTGTTTAGTGTGATTGTTTAATCTGCCCGTTTTTTTTTAATATATATATATATTTATGTGATCTCATTACCCTGATGCTGTATATAGTGGGCTATGCGCCTGAAATAAAATAGTCTCCATATTTTTTTTGGTGATGTTATGGCCCCAGTTTGTGATGACATTAACGACAGCAAAGGATGACAGCCAAAATTTTAAAAAATAAAACACATTTAATTAAACAAAGTAACTAACAACAAGCTACTCTACTCTACAGACCAAGGTTGATTATATACAAAAACGGAAATATTTACAGTCCCTTTGGTGGGTTGCTTGGTGATGTCCTGGGTGAGGAAAATGCCCTAACACAGGCAAAAATCCACTAAAAGCTTCACAGGTCTTGAACAGAATGACAGGCCTGGTCACATGTATCCTTCTCCTTGCAATTTCTCCAACTACTTTGCTGTCTCAATTTTACTCGTTATATACTCTTTTGCAGACCCCTCCCACCTTTAGGGCTTTTTTGAAATTTTTCTTTGGGACTTGTCCCAGACATGCCTAAAACATGCCCAAACCTATCTTGTGAACACCAAGATGACCTCCTAAAGGTAAACTATGAGCCATTGTTAAGATCTCATTCCTATAGACCTTCGGAACAACAATTTGCCTGACCACTGCCCAATCTGCATTGGCAGGGATATCAGGAGGGCGCCACTTCCGCATCAACACACCATCCTTGAGATAATACCCAACTGGAACTGCGTCTGTTTCTTTATCAGGAAGGGCTCTCCTCTTTAGTACACAAATTTCAGGATCATTAGTTTGCTCCTCAATCAACCGCTTTCTGGACAGAGACAAGTCTCCAGACACATCAGATACACCAGACCCATCCGGCTGGCTGAATAGAGAACTGATAACAGTATCTGATAAGTCCTCAAACGGAGAAACCATAGTAGGCCAATCAAAGTCATAAGGCAAACCACCAGAGTCCTGACTATTCAATGTGCTGGACGGCACCACAACATCTTCTTCTTTAGCCTTCTTGGCCATAGCACGAGTCACTGCGCAAGAAGGATACAGAGATGGGTCCTCATCCCCATCTTCAGTGCTTGGCTGTGAAGTAAGATGTACAGGGGGAACTACTTTGCCCCCAGCCAGGTCATTGCCTAGCAACAGAGAAACACCCTTTATAGGTAGACTTGACATAAGTCCCACCTTTACCTGTCCTGTAACTAAATCTGACTTCAAGAATATAGAGCGCAGGGGTACAGATACAGTCCTCCCTTCAATACCCTGTACAAGTATGAAATCCCCTGAAGCGGTCTCATCACGTAACTCCAAGGAGTCCATCAACAAAAGTGACTGAGAAGCTCCGGTATCCCTTAGGATATATATGGGGACAGGAGTAGTATGCTCATTCAGAGCCACAAATCCCTCTGACGCAAATGGAAGAAATTCCTCCCTCACAAAGTCAGCTGTATCAGGCTTTTTAGCCCCACAAGAAGCAGGCAATTTAGCAGATCGGTTATCTACTACAGGGGTTTCTAACCTTGTTTTCACAAAGGATTTGGTTTGGTATCCTTTTCTTTTCCTTTCTTAGCTTTAAGGAACCAACAGTTAGTTGTAACATGACCAGATTTCTTGCAATAACTGCAAACTAGACCACTTTTGTCACTGTCAGCTTTCACACTTTGATCAGACCTGTTACTGGATTTCTGAGCACCATCACCAGATTTGTCTTTGTCTTTGGGTGAGGAATCTTGGGTATCACCATAACCCTTTTTCTGAAATTGGGACCATCTATTATTACTGCTAGACTGAAATTTGGACTTATGTGTGAGAACATATTCATCTGCAAATTTGGCAGCTGATTGCAAATTCAGTGCTTCCTTCTCATTAAGGTAGGTCTTAACATCATCCTTAACACAGTTCTTGAATTCTTCAACTAACACCATCTCTTTTAGTGAGTTGAAATCATCCTTGACCTCCATAGAAGTACACCAGCGCTCAAAGCAAACCTGCTTTTCATTAGCAAATTCAACATAAGTCTGATTTTCAGATTTCTTCAGACCTCTGAATTTCTGTCGGTAAGCCTCTGGAACCAACTCATAAGCTCTCAAAATAACCTTTTTGACCACCTCGTAATCAGAGGAATCATCTGCAGACAAAGCCGAATAGGCTTGTTGAGCTTTACCCTTGAGGACAGTTTGCAACATCAAAGGCCAGTGTTCCTTTGGCCACTGGCAACTCTTTGCTACCTTTTCAAAACACTGGAAATAGTTGTCAACATCCCTTTCCGAAAATGGAGGCACCAGTTTTACCTCCTGACTGGCACAAAATTTATTTTTAGTTTCAATTTTAATTTTTAGTTGCTCCATTTGGAGTCTTTCTTCTCTATCGAATTTCTCTAATTCAAAATCTCTCTGTCTTGCAAATTTTTCTAACTCAAATTCTCTTTGTTTTTCTTTTTCCTCCCTTTCTATTTTCTCTTCTCTTGCTAATTTTTCTAACTCAAACTGCCTTTGTTTTTCTTTTTCTTCCCTTTCAAATTCTCTTTGATTTTCTTTTTCCTCCCTTTCTTTTTCTCTTTCCTCCCTTTCAATCTCTAGCATTTTTAATTTAAGTTCCATTTCTATATTTGGATTTTCCACTGGAAACTGTTCCAGATCTCCGGGTGCAAACTCATTTTCATCAATGTAATATTCAACTATCTCTCGAGCCAGTCTTGCTTTTCGCATGGCTGGTTTTACCTCTGTCAGCTCTAAATGTCTGCAAATTTCTAGCAGTTCTGTCTTTTTAAAAGACTTCAAAACCCCTACGGTTGGTGATGCCAAGAAATCATCCATTGCTGTTATCAATATATATGTATTCAATTAAAAAAAATCTATTTTACAATTTGAAATGTTAGATTTTCAATAAATTACTCACAAAATGGTCTATCCCGGACGAGCCCCCAATTTGTTATGGCCCCAATTTGTAATTAGATTTACAAAGCAACAGCAACAGCAAGGGATGACAGACACAGTTTTACCAACTAAAACACATTTAATTTTTAAAACAAAGACAATAACGACTAAGCAACTAACAACTAAGACCAAGATTGAATTATGTACAAAACATAAATATTTACAATCCCTTTTCCTGGGGGTGGCTTGGTGATGTCCTGGATGATGAAAATGCTCAAACACAGGCAAAGAAATCCACAAAAGAAACGTCACAGGTCTTGAACAGAATGGCAGGTCTGGTCATTTTCTTGCAATTTCTCCTACTACTTTACTGTCTCAATTCTTTTCCTTATATACTCTTTTGCAGACCCCACCCACATTTAGACCTCTTTTTTTAAATTTTCTGAGACTTGCCCCAGACATGTCCAGGACATGTCTAAACATGACTCCAGTCTGAGCTTAACAAAAAAAAAGGTAAATACTGCCATCCAGTGGCCTATATTCACATTACACAATACTGCCATCTAGTGGCTCCTATTCGCATTACAAAAGGACGCGTGTACATAGTGGAATTTTGTATGCTGAGGCGGTTAAAAAAGTGAGAGAAGAAAAGGGAGTCTCAGAGCCACAAGAACAAAGGCGAGATATTGATTATATCAGTGTGGATAAAAGAAGGTTTCTGGCCTTTGTGGCAATGGTGATAAATTGTGCGAGCGAGAGATTCTAAGACGGAAAGAATTAAAATGGTTTTACACGCAGCCAGGGAGTTTCTTGGGATAATTGACGTGAAGGGAGCAGACATTAAGGAAATGTTAGAGAAAGGGTTTGGGGGGAGTGGGAGTCAGATACCCTCTGAATAATTTTGGTTAGTTGGAAAAGAACAGAGGACTTATTCACAGGATCTAGTTTCATCGCTCACTTTTTTTTTTCTTTTTTTTTTACTCCCAGTTCAGTAGTAGAATAAGCTCTTGCTTCCATACCCCAGTCCAGCAGCTGGCGGTAATGCACCTCCTACGCTAATTTACAAACTGCCAAAAAAAATCCAGAAGAAGAAGTTTTTTGGCGCGAGATTTAAAATATACTCAGCAACAAAAGTTTCTGTGACGCCAATATTGTTAATTATTTTTCATAACGCAATTATGAAATTGTCATACATGGTGATATCAGACTGAAACAGTACACGTAAACACTACATTGAAATGGAAATCATGAGAATGCGAGAAAATGACTTTGCACGTGAAAATGTGCGTAAATCATGCTTGTGGATGGCAATAAAAGAGGAGAATTTTTGGAATGTTCACATTGTGCCTGATGAACGACGGAAGCATCACTTATCGAAAACACAGCCATTTCGGATCAGGAACTCTACCCTCTAAATGCCAAGACTGTCTGAAAATGATCGGTGGAGGGCCATTGGGATGATTGAATCCGGAACCTCGCAGAGGGAAGTTGCTCATCGCCTGAATGTCCACCGAAACACCATTTGGAACTTATGGCAGCGTCATCAGCAGACAAGACATGTCAGAGACCGTCCTCGCAGCGGCCGTCCACGAGTAACCACTCCCAGACAGGACAACTGGATTCGAACAACCCATCTCCGAAATCGATTCCAACCTGCAACCATAACTGCAAGAACGATACCTGGTTTGAGGCGACTGTCTGCACAGACAATCCGTCGCCGTCTCCGTCATTTTGGCATTGTCCCACGTCGGCCAGCAAGACGTCCAATACTCACAGTACAACACCGACGACTGCGTCTACAGTGGGCACAACAACATCGACGGTGGATCCAACGTCAGTGGGATCTTGTACTCTTCACTGATGAATCAAGATTCATGCTTAACCGATGTGATGGTCGTTTACGTGTATACCGTCGACGTGGAGAACGTTATGCCAACAACTGTGTTCAGGAATTTGATCGTTTTGGAGATGGTAGTGTCATGATTTGGGGAGGGATCACGGCTAGAAACAGAACAGATTTGCTTGTTATTGATGGAAATCTGACAGGTCAAAGATATCGCGATGAAGTGCTACGGCCATTGGTGGTACCGTTTTTGATGCAACATGGTCCCGGAATAACGCTGCAACATGATAACGCCAGACCACACGTTGCAAGGATTGTACAGCAGTATCTGATGCAACAACATGTCAATGTCCTGCCATGGCCAGCCAGATCCCCTGACATGTCCCCAATCGAGCATCTTTGGGACGAGATGGATCGACGTTTGCGGTGGTTGGATAACCCGCCAGCTACACTCCAGGAATTACGACAACGTCTACGTCAGATTTGGAATGACATCCCACAGCAATTTCTGGCACATCTTATTCGGTCCATGCGCCAGAGATGCGTTGCTTGCATCATGGCACGAGGAAGTCACACCCGGTATTGAAGTGTGAAGGTCACAATTGGTTAGACGTCAGACAAGTGCTTCATGACGCATGAAAATGACATTTTTCGTTTTGAGTGACGTTGGCACTGAAAAGTCAGTGTTTCTCCTGTTAAATAAACATATTGATTGCATTGAGATCTTTGCGTGTCATTTATAACATACACATAAATGGTGTCACAGAAACTTTTGTTGCTGAGTATAGATTTGCGGATTGTTTGGCTTTTGAATATTTTGCACGGTTTCTCGGTTTTGATTTGGATTACGGATGAATGGTTTTGAAAACATGGATTGTGAGTCGGCGGTGGGAGTGAAAAAGAAAAGGAAAAAAGGAAGTGATAACGAAAATGAGGACGAAACATTTGTTGTAGGCATAAAAGCAGATATAAGGGGTGATGAAGCAAACTGTTTATTTAGTAATGCTCATGACATTGGGAAATTTGTGAAAAAGGAAATCGGAGATGTGAAAGCAGTTAGGATAACACGGGGAGGGTTAGTGATTGTGGAGTGTCGCAATGTTAAACAATGAGACAAAGCATTAAAAATTAAACAATACGATCTGATAAAAGTAACTAGCTTTCCTTTAAAGAACAAACCATGTGTTAAAGGTGTGATCAGTGGTGTTCCATTGGACATGGATTTAAATGATTTTTTGAAGGTGGAGGGGCTGTGTGGAGCAAAGAGGCTGAGAAGCTACCGGGAGGGAAAAGTGCAGGAAAGTTTAACAGTGAAGTACCGGAAAGAATATTTGTTGATTATGTGAGTTACTGGGTGAGACTATACGAAAGGGCTCCACTGCGCTTTTTCTGGTGTCAGGAATATGGACATGTGGCAGTTGTATGTAAAAAAGAAATGCACAGGTGTAGACGGTGTGGACAGGAGGGATGCATTGAGGACGATTGTATTGTGGCAAAGGCATGTTTTCACAGCGGAGGAAGTCATGAGATGGGCTCAGGGCAGTGTGAAAGAAGGAGAATGGAAAGAGAGGTGGAAAGGATGAGAGTGCAGGGAAAAATATCATATGCTGAAGCAACTAAAAGGGTTGTGAATAAAAAAGAAACGGTGGGGAAAGAGCAGGCCGCAGTGCAGACAGGGGAAAAGAAGCTAAAGGAGTTTGAGGAGGATGAAATCAGGATGAACAGAAGAAGTTTTTTAGCGTTTATTTCAATGGTTTTAAATTGTGCCTGCGAGATCGAAAGCAAAACGGAGAGAATTAAGATGGTGGTAGATGCGGCAAGAGAGATTTTGGGAGTAGTTGATGTAAAGAGGGAAGATATTCAGAGAATTTTGGTAAGAGGGTTTGGTAGCAGTCAGACTGTAAAAAAGTAAGGAGAGACGGAAAGCCTGGGAAATAATTGAAGCAGAGAAGGATAAGAGTGAGGATTTTTTTTTTTTAAATTTATTATTTATTTATTCTTTTTTATATAATTACTACTAAAGTAAAGTACACAGTCATAATACAGCACAAAATTCAGTACTGTTGGTGGCGGCATGCACGAAAGACAAAGTTCTGTCCGCCATTAAACCAAAGAAGAAGAAGAATCCAGAAGAAGGTTTTGGCGTGAGATTTGAAATAGATTGATGGATTGTTTGATATTTGAATATTTTGAATGGTTTTTTGAAAAATTGATTGTGAGGTTGTGGAGGGAGTGAAAAAGAAAGAAGTGATAACGAAAACAAAGGAGAAACGTTTGTTTTAGGAATCAAAGCAGATGTAAAGGGTGGTGAAGCAAACTGTCTTTTTAGTCATGCGCATGATAGCGGGAAATTAATAAAAATCGAAATTAGGGACGTGAAAGCAGTAAGGGTGTCGAGGGGAGGATTAGTGATTGTAGAATGTCGAACAGTGAGACAATGCATTGAAAATTAAAAACCATAACTGTACTTGGGTAATTGGTTTTCCTCTGAGGGAAAACCCAACCTTTAAGAGTGTGATCAGTGGCGTTCCTTTGGACATAGAGTTAGATGATTTTTTTGAAGGTGGAGGGAGTATGTGGGGTAAGGCGGCTTATTAGCCATAGGGAGGGAAAGATGCAGGAAAGCAGGAAAGTACTACTTGAGTTCGCTTGTGGAATATTAGTAGATTATGTGAGCTATTGGGTGAGGATGTTTGAAAGAACTCCATTGAGATGTTTTAGATGTCAAGAGTACGGACATGTGGCAGCAGCTTGCAGAAGGGATATGCACAGGTGTAGATGGTGGGGTCAGGAGGGATGCATCGAGAATGATTGTGAATTTGTTCATGCTTTCACTGGGGGAAATCACAAAATGGGCTCATTGCAGTGTGATAGAAGAAAAAAGGAAAGGGAGGTGGAAAAGATTTCATATGCAGAAGCTACAAAGAGAGTCTTGAGCAGAAATGAAATGGTTGGGAAAGAGCAGGACAAAGTGCAGACTGTAGAAAAGAAAGAACAGGAATATGAGGAAAATGAGATTAGGATGGGAGGAAGTTTCTAGGCTTTTATATCAATGGCGTTGAACTGTGCTTGTGAGATTGAAAGTAAAACTGAGAGAATAAAGATGGTGGGGGAAGCAGCAAGAGAGATTTTGGCTGTTGTTGATGTTAAGAGGGAAGACATACAAAAAATTTTGGAAAAAGGATTCGGTGATGGTCAGATTGTAGAGAAATAATGATATATAGAAAACTAGTAGAAGTATTTAAAGGAGATACGGTAGAGTGATTGGAACTGGTGAGTAGGCTTTTTTTTGTTTGTTTTTTGGTGTCTTTAAATATAATGTAAGCGATAATATAAATCCAGTAGGTGGCGGTAATGCACCATATGGTCTGTATGGACAATAAAACAAAAAAAGAAGAAGACGACTAGGGCAGAGGGGCAAGTGATTCTGGTCAGACGGTAATGCTGTTCGCACGATATTCTTTTACTTACTGTAACGCGACGGCACCGTTTGTCCGGTTTCTCCCTCTATTTTCATTTATCTAATCTGTTCGTGTATTATAAGGATAGTGTGCCGTAGCGGGCAGGTATGAGGTGGTCCGCACTAAAATACAGCTGCATCATCTAGTTCTGCTGGTCCGAGGTGACAACGAGCTCGTCTGCAAGTTGCAAGCCGTGTTACAAGTGACGCCCGAACATCACATCCAACCCGAAGGTGGAGTGACTCTCTTCAGAGCTCAATTCGTCGGATGACGGAGATTATTTCACCGGAGTTTGTGAGTTTCATCGTCTGATTATCGCTAACTCTCGGCACCCAATAGCATTAAGTGTTGAAGGAGTTTTGCCATTTCGGTCAGGCAAGAGCTGACTGCAGAACGGTTTCATCAAGCTTATTATTATTTTTTTTTGTTTCTTTTTGTTTTCGCACTCCATGCTCCTTGTTGGTATAAATATATTATGCTGTTTGAGCTGCATCTTGGAGTAGGCACTCACATATCCGCTAGATGGCGAGCCTTAGTTTTTCTAACGCTCATGAGAAGCGGTTCTCGTTGACGACCCCAGGACAGTCGACGGGGTCCCCATCTTAAGGTGAAGCCCATAGATATACATAAACACTAGATGGCTCAAGCACGCTGCGAGCCAATGTGAAGTAGCGTCGTCACAGGGCGGCCATCTTGGGACAGGACTGCTCGATCACTCATAACATTACAGCCAATGGAGCACGGACTTTGAAATAACTGTAAACTGCAAATTCTCGACTGATTTTCAAACAAACGGCCTGGTTTGTAGGGTAAACATCAGAGATGTAGTTATTTAACTGCATTTTAGGAATAATTAAAACCATTGAGTTCGATCTAAAAAGTACATTAAGGGTTGTAATAACCCAATCTGTTTGTAAATCCGTCAAGAATTCAGCGAGTTACGTGTATTAAAGCGAGTAAATCATCCACCTTACCTCCGACTACAGCACAGCGCACCAGAGCAGTCCCCTGTCCTAAGATGGCCGACCAGTGACGACGCTGCCGACTCTGCCTTGAGCCATCTAGTGTTTATATATATCTATGGTGAAGCCCCACTACATACGGGTAATCTCCGCACTCCTCCGCATCATCCCATTCATTTTCTATGGAATTCGTGCGATTTGGTGCGCGATGCATTCTGGGATTCCATCCGATACGAGCCGGGCTCCGGTGCAGAAAAGTGGGAGGGGACGAAGATTAAATTTTCTAGCCATATGGAAATGAATACGGTTCCCATGCTGCGTGAACCAGTCTCTTTCGCTTGAAAATGAGCGGGGGAACTTATTATCAGGGACCAACAACAAGCAGAAATTGTTAGTGACTAACCAGTTGGCTCTTATATCAGTTTTAAATGGTATAAAAAGTTCCTGTGCAAAAGTTCAGCCGTGGTGAAGGCCTAGATACAAATCGCTATCTCACTTCTGTAATTCCAGCGTTACATTACTGTTCAATTTAACATCGTAAGTGACGCTTTGAGCTTCGTGGCTCACTGTCGTAAAGGAGGATTTTCAACTTGGCGACATGAATGTATCTTTTCAGGGTATCTGACATGATTAATTTAAATTAGGGCTGTCGCGTTAATTAATCGCGATTAATTTAAGCGCAATGAAAGTAATTGCCACTATGAGGCAGACAGACGTGATTGCTTATTACCTTTTCTATGACACTTACCTAATGCGGTCATTTGAAATGCTTCCGGGAAAACTGATTTGAAGTCCGCTAATTACCAGCGAGGTTGGACAGCCTCCATCGCCTTGGCATAATTAGCTCACCTTAAATAAATTCCCGTGTGCTTTGCCTGACTTGCAATCAAGCCATTTATTCAGCCAACTGACAAATCAAAACCATAATTTGGCCTATAATGATTACGAAGTGATAATGAGAAGCAGACAGACCTAACCAGGCTGCCGCGTTATATTGAAAGATTTTCAAATTCGTTAACAATTTACATGTCACGTTCTATACGCTTAAACAAAATGTTTTCCACCTTCACTGTTGGCTCAAAACTAAATAAAATCAAGTGCTATGAGTTACATTATTTTAAATTACTCTCGTTCAATTATCAAATAAAAAATGCCTCAAATTTGCGGCAAAGATTCGCCTGAACGTTCATTGCCAAATCTTCGGTGTATTTGACTATTGCCTGCAATGCAAACATATTCTCTCTCGCATTCACGTTCGGTATGCTTCACAAAATGTTTCCCACTTCACGTAGACTATATTTTTAAGCTCTTAAAACCAGGGCCATCTTTGAATAATTTCTTTTTTTTTTATATCTTTTATAATGCATACAAAATTCCTTAATGAAAGGTGGAATTCAGAGGTCTTCTATTTATTCAGATTATTGAAATTCTTTGAATCTAACACAGCAACCTGCTTAGGTCCGTCTGCTTCTCATTTTCTCTTCTTAATCATTATAGGCCACATTTTGATTTTGATTAGTCAGTTGGCTGAATAAATGGCTTGATTGCAAGTCATGCAATGTACACGGGAATTGATTTAAGGTGAGCTAATTATGCCAAGGCGATGGAGGCTGTCCAACCTGGCTGGTAACTGATTTGAAGTCCGCCAATTTTCTTCCCGGAAGCATTTCAAATGACCGCATTAGGTAAGTGTCATAGAAAAAGTTATAAGCAAGAAAGTCTGTCTACCTCATAGTGGCAGTTACTTTTATTGCGCTGAAATTAATCGCGATTAATTTACGCGACAGCCCTAATTTAAATGTATCAGGCCGTCACAGTTTACATTATTAGGCTACTCTGTCAAACCCATCAACTCTGTATTTAAAACAACAGCATAAAAATTAAAATCCAGCGGGAATGGATTTTATTTGATGATATATTGCAGGGGTGGGCAATCACGGTCCTGGAGGGCCGGTGTGTATGCAGGTTTTTATTCCTATCAATTACCCTGACTAATTGAGTAAATTGATTGCATGCACAAATATAGATTTGCGCAATGATTCGATCAAAGGAAAATGATTTATAAAGGGAAACAAGACTAGTCTTTGTAGTTTCATGATAATTTAAAGAAATGTGCATGAAACGTCAGATTTCATAAATGGTTAGGCTAATTGAGACAATCAACTAATTAAAGACCAGACGTTAGTGTGAAAACCAGGGACAGATATGGGCCTCGCTGCCCACCTCTGATATATTGTCTGATATGCCCACAAGCCAGCAGACCAGATGCGCCCATTAACGAGCAACTCCGCTGGACGGTGCGGATGACATGCGGATTTTCCGTGTGCAGTGGGGCTTCACCGTTATACCAGTGGCGTAGCCAGAACTAGAGATGGGATTTATGGTTCTTTGAAGGGAGCCGGATCTCGAAGAGCCGTTCCTTTCAAAGAGCCGTTCAAAAGATTGGCTCCTTGTTATATTTATTTATTTTCTAGAAGTCAACCAGGGTAACTCGTTTTTATCAAGGAAACAATCGCTGGTAGCAGTTATAAGTTAAGATTTAGAGCAGAATAATTTAAACTTACACATCCCGCCAGTATATACTGTTGGTGGGAATTATTCTGAAATATTGATCAGAATTTCATTTGGCTTGTGTTTTCATTGTAAACATTCCATAAGGTGGTGCCATATCCCCATGCTTTGACAGTGAGATTACCTTTTTGAATTTTACCTCACCTAAAAAACTTTGTGGCACAATAAAAACTATGCAGACTACAGATAACTTCCATGCAAAACAACTTTACTGTAAAATTTTCCCACACAAGGACATTATAACTATACAGGTGCTGGTCAATGAATTAGAATAATTTGAAATAGTGCAATCGTTTCATTTTTTAAATGCATTTTTTGTGCAAAAAGCAAATCAGGTGTTCACCGCGCCTGTCCTACTTGTTAGAGTATTCACAGAACTCGCTACCTGTAAAAAATGTGCTCAGCTGTGCTTTCCAAAAGGCCCATTTAGGCCATTTAACTGTGACACTGTTGTTTCATTCAATTAGAATAATTCATAAGTCATTTCATTGAATTAGAATAAACGCTTGAATTTTCGTTTTCTGTGAAGAGTGTTCACTGTGCAGTATAAAGTCAGGGTTGAGTAGAATTTCTAAGTTGTAAAATCAATCATGGGTCAGCAGCGTGGCCTCTCAACCGGAATAGTGGCTCAAATTCAACCCTTCGCCAACAAGGCTTGACCCAAACTTAAATTGCTGAGCAGCTTGGCATCAGCCAGTCTTCTGTCTGCAAAGCTCTCAAGAAAGACTGGAGCAAGCGTACCAACTGTTCCGGCGTCCAAAAACTTCTGCTTGCGACAACAAGCAGCTGAGAAAGATCAGCAACTGGTTCAAGTCCACTTCCGAGCTCAGCGACTTGTGGAATGAGCAGACCAGCACTAACGTCTCGAGATCAACCACTTACTGTCGTCTGCGCGAACTCTGCTTCAAATCTCGCGTTCCAGCAGTAAAACCGATCCTGAACAAGAAACAAATGGAGAAACGGCTGAAGTGGGCCAAAGAACACGGCGAGTAGACTGCTGAAGACTTACAGAAAGTGGTCCTCAGTGACGAATTAAGCTTTTGCATCTCCTTCGGTGACCAAGGTCCTTGTGTCTGGTGTCGTGGTGGCGAAACCTACAACCACGAGGCCGTAAAAAGATCCGTCAAGTTTCCCCAGAGCGTTATGGTCTGGGTATGCATGTCCGCTCGGGGTGTAGGGAAAAACTGCTTCCTCAAGAAGACTGTCAATGCTGCCATATACCAACATGTTCTGGAAACATTCCTGATTCCGACTGTTGAGGAACAGTTCGGCGAAGAAGACCTCAAATTTCAACAGGATCTTGCACCGGCTCATGCGGCAAAGTCGACCAAAGATTGGTTCGCCGAAAAACAGCTTGAAGTTTTGGCATGGCCGGCCAACTCGCCGGACCTCAATGTCATTGAAAACCTTTGGGCCATTGTCAAGCGGAAAATTCGCGACAGAAGGCCGACTTCGCTGGACCAACTGAAGCAGAACAGAAGCCTGGGAAGCTGTGAGTGCAGAAACTTGCGACAAGCTGGTCAAATCGATGCTGCGGAGACTTCAGGCAGTTATACAAGCCAAGGGGGAGGCCACAAAATACTGAGAAAGTGATGATTCTAAGTATAATAAAAATTATTCTAATTCAGTGAAACGGTTTTTCCATTATTCTAATTCAATAAAACAACAGTGTCACAGTTAAATGGCCTAAAAGGGCCTTTTGGAAAGCTCAGCTGAGCAAATTTTTTACATGTAGGGAGTTCTGTGAATGCTCTAACAAGTAGGACAGGCGCGGTGAACACCTGATCTACTTTCTGCACAAAAAATGCATTAAAAAAAATTTTACGATTGCACTATTTCAAATTATTCTAATTCCTTGACCAGCACCTGTATGTGTGTTTCTATATATATATATATTTAAAAAAAAAAAAACTAGATTAAAAACTAGGACATGATAAAAATTTGAATGCAAAATTGTACTACCCTACCTGGTGTTTGTACACCTGAACTACTTTACAAACAGGAGCTCAGCTCCTTGACTCCACATCAGAACAGATACAGCAGCAAAGGTCCTCAGTCCAGTCGGCAGCGCTCACCAGGGGTGTAGCACCAAATTCTGGGCCCTGTACGCTCTCCATGTCAGTGGGCCCCCTATCCAAGCCAGTGCTTGAGGCGCGTGAACAAAAAAAAGGGGGGGGGGGTATTTATTTAAAATAAAAAAAACATAAATTGGGTTTAAAGCTACAATCATTATATTGATGTTTAGTTATTTCATTCACCACCTGAGGTGATGCATTTGGCCTACTTGTGCTCAAATACCTAAAACATTTGGCTACATCTGTTTTGTGCACTAACGTTTTGATCCATGATACTCGTGCAAATTTTGATTTAAAAACATTTATTCATGAACAGGAGGACATGAGACAACTTTCATATTGTTCATATTCAACTGATCCTCGTCTTCCATCTAGTGGTGGAATATTGTAACTGCGTGCATAAATTAGCAGCTCCACGTCCACTGGCGGACAGATCTGCACACCGTTAAGATGCACCGTTGTTCTTCTCGAACACGCCGAATCCAGATAATCCTTAAATGATTAATTAAATTAATATTTTAATTTGAAATGAGTTACTAAGTTGCCGGTGTTAAAGTAACAAAGTGAAAGTATTTACATTTTAATCTTTTGAATGTAGTAGAGTAAAAGTCCCGGTTAAAAAAAAAAAAAAAAAACTTAAGTAAAGTACAAATTCTCAAAAAACGACTTCAGTACTATGCACTTTTGAAAACGGCAGTATCACGTCATTGCTGTCCTCTTATATCGAATGCTGACGTCGTTGCTGTCCTTTCCGTTGACGGGCCTTCATTCTACCACATTTCACATGGCCGTGAAGGCATGGATGGCGGCCGCGGTTTTTCTCTCAGCATGCCAAGTCTCAAAAACAGCGTACCGAAAATGGTTGCTCGATTTCTTCGAACTTTTGAGCGGCGGTCGGGATAAAGATAATTTTTTTTTCTTTATATTTCGGTGATCCTGTGGCGGCGGGCCTGTGAAAACGGCAAAAAAATATATACTTTATTTCAATTCGGCTCAATTGGCAGGTCGCAAACCAAAGATAAAAATGCTGGCCTTACAGCCGCAAGTAACGTGGTTGGCAACTAGCTAAGCGAAAGACTTCACGTGAGCATACAAACATTCGCAGCAGCTGTCTGGAGTGGACTATGTTAAACTTTAATTGGACTTTGCATTACAAGCAAACTCGGTTCACCTTTGGGAAAGAAAGCAGTCAACAGCTACCTCCCCTCATTCTGCCTTCTTTATTTTTCTTTCCTCTTTCGATACCCCGATTTATGCTTTTAGGGCAGCATGATGTCTAGGCCCCAGGTCATTCAATCCTGGCTCACTGAAGCTACACTTGTCGCCGGTCGCTATCGGGCGGACTATACCATTTTGCGGCTGCGAGAGGGGGCCCTCAGATCCAATATGTTGGGAGGACTGTGACATAACATCAACTGTGAGAATGAACCTTATCAACATATGTGAAATAAATTATGACACCAATGACTTGGAGGGTATGATGTATTCATTCGAAATAAAAAACATCACAAAAAAAAAAAAATCTGGAATTTCATGGGCCCATCTCTTTACTCGGGCCCTGGGTAGTCGGGTCCACTTTTACCCCCACTACCACGCCCAAGGCGCTCACTAATATTCTCCTCTATTCAAAAGCCATTCAAAAGACTGGACTCGTTCGCGAACGTCACATCTCTAGCCAGAACTGAAAATCGGGTGCGCCAGGAACATCCCTTTATAACTTCTATTAGTCCTGAGTTGTTCGCAATCATCTTTCCTAATGAACTATGCATTCACTCCGAAAACACTCCTCTCTATCAGACATTGCCAGTTCTCCTCGTGAAAGACGGAAATAATTTGTCTTGACGCGCTTTTTTATGCCTTTCAATCAGCCATACTCAAAATTGCATACAGATGTTTCTCATCTTTGTCTTTGATTTAATTTCAACAAGGTAAGCGATCATGAAGAGCGTGTTTGATCACCTGATGAGCCAATAAATGTAGCGCGGAAGATCCAGAGCGTTTTGGAAAAGCATGTGGCTATGAGTAAATTATTTTCCTGAACTGCGTTTAGCCTATTATTTTGTCACACTTGGATCGCATTAAGAAAATTGCCGTGTCTATAATTGCCAATAGTGTGTTATGATTGTAAAATGTTTTGAATAAGGAAAATGATTGAGAACAAGTCTGGAGCAATAATTGTTCAACCGCGTCCAAATGATTGATTGTCATCTTACCTTCACGAGGAGAACTAGCAACACCTGATAGTGTGAATTGTTTTCGGAGTGAATGTATTGTTCATTAGGAAGGATGATTGCGAACGAGTCAGGACTAATAGAAGTTGTAAAGGGATGTTCCTGGCCCACCTGATTTTCAGTTCTGGCTACGCCAGTCTTATACAGTAAATAATTCAAAATGGTGTGCGCGGACCGCTTCGGAAATTCTGTCGGTTCTGCAAACCTGAATTTTATAATGACCTATTTTTTTTCCCGAATGCAAACTGCGCCGCCTTGAGTTCCTTGGGCCTCGCTGAGACGTTCGTTGGTCGGTCGCCAGAAAAATATCAACGATCGTGGTGGAGAAGCAAAGTCTGGTGCACAGTACGGGCGTAGCCTAATGTCACGTCCAGTCAACGTCCCAATTCTCACGTCTGCCTAGGGGTAGGAGTTAGTGCGGCACGATTTGGTAAAAATGTATGTTGCGATTTACAGTGGACCATATTGCAATTTGCGATTGCGATATGTTTTTTTTAAAATGATATCTTGAGCCTACTTGCTTTGTTATTGAGGGGAGTGCAGAGAATAATGATGATTTTGTTCGGCATTTTTCTCTACTAAAAAAATGCAAAAATTAAGGTGCATAAAAATACATAAGTTTAAAGCACTGTTTTAAAAATAACATTTTCCAAAAAAAAAGAGGTTTTTCCTTTTTTGAAAATCGGGATAATTTCTGCAAAGAGCAAATGCAGTGGCACTATTGTAAACTTAGATGCCTCTCTGCAGGCATTTTTGTAAACCTTTTAAGTACTACTCAATACAAAAAGCAAAAGGTTTGTACAGTACTCAAAAAAAAGCAAAGTACAAAAGCAGTAGCACCATTGGGCATTAGCATATTTCTGTGTCTCTTCGGCTTTACTTTGCTTTGCTTTCATCTCATGCATTCCTTATGCTTCTCTCTGCTGTCCCAAGTGTTGATACAGATTGGTAGTGTTGCCTCGGGATGTGGAGATTTTAACTTTGCGAGTTTTACACAACACGTCTTATTTTGTTCAACGTCGCCGTACCTGAAATCAAAGTATCGCCATATGCCGAGATGCCAAGTCTCACACACTCAGCCCAATTCTCGCGCATTTTTAGTCCGCAATTGTTCAATGAACGCTCATGAGATTCTCACGCAGACTTAAATCCTTGTGCATTGAAGTTTCAGTTTCACTTGCATAAAGGTGGACATGATCGTTTGAATTGTTTAAATGAAATAAGAACATTTGAAGCGTCTTTATGCAATTCCATTGCTTTCAATCCCTCAGTAAAGACAAGCATGAGAGTCAATCGATTTCAGTGTCACTAGTGGGGAAATCCACCGTAATGCACGTGAAACTGATTAATATAAAGCACAATGACTTAAATTCCGCAAGTGAATTTCTTCAGTGCGCGTTGGTAGAATAATTGCTGACTAAAACACAGGAACGTGATGCCACTAAGAGGTGAGACATTCACGCCTAATCTCTGCGTATGATGGTAGATATTGTGGGGGTTTTTTCCCGCTACGAACCCACTCTCAGCCTGGGCTTGCTCACACTCCTGCTCATGATTTTATTCGCCGTCAATGTTGGTCTCTGAGAACTGGAGCGAGTAGTCACATGACCATACCTGTTGCACAGACCACAGCTGCATCTCAATAGTTTTTTTTTTTTCGCTGGGGAAAGTTCCCAACTCCTGAAAACCGATCCGGAAATGATTACGTGCCGTGGCAACTATAAGAGCCTTCGAATTCTTTAAATGTTAAGGAACGGTGTCTCAGTGCTTCCTATTTTGCCTCCTTTAGCATAGGGTACACAGACGCATCCTTTTTGAAAAGAAAGGAGATAGCGCCATTCCACAATTCTGCGCAGCAGCACCATTTAAAGGGGCAACTACTCATCTGACCAATTGCGTAAAGATGCGTATGGGACCTCATCATTGCCTGCTTTTAGTGCATTCAGATTTTTTTATTAGCGCAGTTGTATTCCTCAACGGTAGAAATTCTGTGTTACATCCTTCCTTTATCTTCAGACGTTTTCCACATGGATTAAAGGAAAGTGGTATAGAATTATTCTATAGGACGTAATTTTTGATGACTCGGACACAGCCTTAGCTAGCGCTTATGGGCATAACGTCAACAGACTTCATACTATTAAAGGAGAAGTAGTTATGTTCACTGGCAGCACACTCTTAAGATTGAATCGCAAATCGCCGCCTTTTTTGCGGTAATGCAATCGCACTGCTTGACATCTCAATTGCAATTGCGATTAGATTAATCATGCAGCA
Organism: Gymnothorax reevesii; assembly: GCA_029721435.1. NCBI lineage: Eukaryota > Metazoa > Chordata > Actinopteri > Anguilliformes > Muraenidae > Gymnothorax > Gymnothorax reevesii. The sequence continues at coordinate 4,659,959 of CM056574.1, read as the reverse complement.
CTAGCAGGAGTTAGTGAGACTTTGAAAGTGTTTCCCGTGGAGATTTGCTAGGAACAAGCACACTGTCCCTTTTAAAATGTCAGGCATTGTGCCTAATTTGGCTATTTTTTTGGAATATCTGTTAGGTCATACATAACTGTGGAAATCCTTTAGATTTAAATCGTGTAAGATTTAAATAAGTTTAATTTTTTTATTAAAATTAATTTGAACATAAACAAAAATGGTTAACAATTGAGTAATCATGAAATAGTGAATAAAAAATAAATGTGGCAGAATGATTGTCTTCAATGGAGGAATATCCTAACGTGTTCAGCTATCAGCAGCTGCAAACTAACAATTTCTATTCTAGGAAGGCACAAATGAAAGAGGCGACTACCATCCATTCCCTACTGAGGAGCATCCATGTGCCACGTCAGGCCCAATGCAAGAACAGAATAAACAATAACACGTGCTTCATTCATAAATTTTGCAGAGCATCATGGGCTACTATGCGGTAGTAAATTTTGACCAATCCGAAGGTAGAAGCAGTTGAACATCCAATCAGCGGACAGTCCTGTACAACATGTACAATAATCAATATGCATGTGCACTGCACTCAGACCAGAACGGCGTCGCCCAATGCATCGTCTGCAGTTTTTTCCCTCGTGTACACATTGCTAAGTTGCGTTAAACTTTGACTGAGAAAAGCTTAATTGATGGGGGAGATAGTATTTCAGTTAGAAAGACTGTTAACTTGTGATCGGCAATTTTCTCATGTTTTGAACAGTCATCTTTCTTGGGGATGACGCTCTTCCCTTTGGCAAATACATTGTCTTTTCAGGAGTTGCGGCACCAGGAACAAACAAGTTTTTCTCCATCCAACTGTAGCCATTCAAAGTCAGAAAACCATCCAGTTTGAACTGATCGATTCTCGTTTCTGTCATATTCCCTCTCTACCTTCTGCTTTTTCAGATGGGGCCCAGTTCCACCAAAAAATCTATGCAGGTCTGGCTGCTTACTCCCGCTGCCGCTAGCATGGCTGGTCGTCATGTTGACTCCTGTCATTCATATCCTCGGTCTGCCCAGCCGCAGTTTCGGATCTAACGACGCCTCAACAGGCGTTGGCGAGTGAGCGAACACAGCGGCTGTCGGTGAGAGACTAAGTAACATCCAATCAGAGTTTAGAACCATTCACGCCATTGGAATGCTCATAGTAATCCATGGTGCATTGCGACGGTAATAAATTAGCAAAATTTGCATGCAAATAACGGGTCGGCAACTGCATAGATAGTACTTGAACGGAGACTCCGTTCGTCACGTTTTCAGAAAAAATGGCATTCGCCAGCATGGCGCAACAAATAATCTTTGCCACACTGGCATTTTATTAACCATGGCAAACATGCCGAACAGCTAGCGCGATCCATGTAAATTCTAAACCCCCTCTTCTTGAATTAAACCCCCAAAAATACACTCAACAAAAATATAAAGCAACACTTTTGTTTTTGCTCCCATTTGTCATGAGATGGACTCAAAGATCTAAAATTCATTCCAGATACACAATATTACCATTTCTCTGAAACATTGTTCACAAATCTGTCTAAATGTGTGATAGTGAGCACTTTTGCTTTGCTGAGACAATCCGTCCCACCTCACAGGTGTGCCACATCAAGATGCTCATCAGACACCATGATTAGTGCACAGGTGTACCTTAGACTGTCCACAATAAAAGGCCACCTTGAAATGTGCAGTTTTTGCTTTATTGGGGGTCTGGGGACTCAGAACCAGTCAGTATCTGGTGTGACCACCATTTGCCTCATGTAGTGCAACACATCTTCTTCGCATAGAGTTTATCAGATTGTCAATTGTGGCCTGTGGAATGTTGGTCCACTCCTCTTCAATGGCTGTGCGAAGTTGCTGGATATTAGTGGGAACTGGTACGCGCTGTCGTATACGCCGGTCAAGCACATCCCAAACATGCTCAATGGGTGACATGTCCGGTGAGTATGCTGGCCATGCAAGAACTGGGACATTTTCAGCTTCCAAGAATTGTGTACAGATCCTTGCAACATGGGGCAGTGCATTATCTTGCTGAACCATGAGGTGATGTTCATGGATTATGGCACAACAATGGGCCTCAGGATCTCATCACGGTATCTCTGTGCATTCAAAATGCCATCAATAAAATGCACCTGTGTTCTTCGTCCATAACAGATGCCTGCCCATACCATAACCCCACCACCACCATGGGCCACTCGATCCACAACATTGACATCAGCAAAGCGCTCACCCACACGACGCCACACACGCTGTCTGCCATCTGCCCTGAACAATGTAAACCGAGATTCATCCGTGAAGAGAACACCTCTCCAACGTGCCAGACGCCATCGAATAAGAGCATTTTCCCACTCAAGTCTGTTACGGCGACGATCTGGAGTCAGGTTAAGACCCCGATGAGGACGACGAGCATGCAGTTGAGCTTCCCTGAGACGGTTTCTGACAGGTTTTGCAGAAATTCTTTGGTTATGCAAACCAATTGTTTCAGCAGCTGTCTGAGTAGCTGGTCTCAGACGATCTTGGAGGTGAACCTGCTGGATGTGGAGGTCCTGGGCTGGTGTGGTTACACGTGGTCTGCGGTTGTGAGGCCGGTTGAATGTACTGCCATATTCTCTGAAATGCCTTTGGAGACGGCTTATGGTGGAGAAATGAACATTCAATGCCCGAGCAACAGATCTGGTTGACATTCCTGCTGTCAGCATGCCAATTGCACGCTCCCTCAATGTTTACGCCATCTGTGGCATTTTGCTGTGAGACAAAACTGCACATTTCAGAGTGGCCTTTTATTGTGGACAGTCTAAGGTACACCTCTGCACTAATCATGGTGTCTGATGAGCATCTTGATGTGGCACACCTGTGAGGTGGGATGGATTGTCTCAGCAAAGCAAAAGTGCTCACTATCACACATTTAGACAGATTTGTGAACAATGTTTGAGAGAAATGGTAATATTGTGTATCTGGAATGAATTTTAGATCTTTGAGTCCATCTCATGACAAATGGGAGCAAAAACAAAAGTGTTGCGTTTATATTTTTGTTGAGTGTATATTGGCGCCCCTTTGTAAAATTGTTCTGGTAAACATACGACTATGAATTACTTTCACTGATCAATCATGATCAACAAATGTTGAATTTCTGTTCGATGTAGGAAAATCAAGTGATGATCCAGCCGACCCAGACCCTAAGAGGGGTCGCTCCTCCAATCTTTCAACTTGTAATGATCCGGAAGCTTAGACAGATCTTTGTTGTACTTCAGCCAAGAGAAATATCATTCCTTCGCAGTACTGTCAAGGTTTTGTACATATTCAGAGACCGCCGAATCGGTTCCACAACTGCAGGATGCCGTACTTCCCCTGTTTTGCTGTAATTATTTACACTTGCCAACCACGCTAATGCTTATGGCTGAATATGATGTCAGTGTTTGTAAACAAGAAGTATTGCACGCCGACGTAGTCTGGAGGATAATGAATAATTAACGCTGCGTTCCTACGCATCTGTGAAGTCACAGAAATTATTTCAGAGGCTAAAAGTTCCATTCCGTTTCCCCTGTAAAGTTAATTTGGGTAAAAGGATTGTGCTGTATTATCGGTTAATCTATCTCACCATTTCAGCAATGCTGTATGTTTTTTTTTTTTTTTCCCCCAAATAAAATTTGTAAAATTACTAAACACTGGCAGCGATGGCAAGAATTCAGAAATCACTTAGCTCAGAGCCCTATAAATAGCTTCCCGTTTCTGAGCCAGTTTCTGTAACTATGAACCCGGCGGTGATGCATCATGTTCCAGTAGCCCACTGAAGATTTTTGTGGGGGTAGGTATATCGTCCAAACTGACAAAAATCACATTTTTTATCAGAAGATCCCTTCGGGGGGGAAATTACAGCCCTTTCTAGAGTAGGGGTGAAAAGGGCCAAAATAGTGACATAGTCAAAATCTAGACTTTGTCCTTCGAATATCTTGGTGCGCCCTCAGTAAGCCTCCTTGATCTTATGGTATTTGAATGTATGGGTCGAGTTCTTCCATTTCGCTTATAATCTTCAAGGGTTACTGAGGGCACCGCCTATAGGTGGCGCTTCAAATCATGAGTTAAGAGAATTTGGACCGGGTGACGTAACGGGGCTGGAAAACGGTGGCTGCTCTGTGCCTTACCTGGCTCTGCCCTGCCTTTACTCGTACCTGCATCATCAGAGGAACCTTTTTTTAAATATTTATTTACTGAGTCCCTAAGGCTCCGGGTTTCCTCTTCTATTTTTCTTTTTTCTTTGTTTTTTGTGCCCCTGACTCGGACTGACACACGTCGGCAGACTGAAGCGCAAATCAAATGACGTCGCATATTTTATCACAGGCCAAACCATTTTTGTGTTGGGAGTGGCAGGGGGGTTCTTGATCCCTATTTCAAGGACAATAAAGGTAAAAACAATTAGAAATCATTTCTTTAATGCAAATAATATACATTTCTTCCACAAATAGGCATATTTTGAAATAAAATAGAATAATTATTCCACAATTTTATGAGGGTCCAGTTCTGGGCCCCCCTTCTCTCTGGGCCCGGGACAAGATACCCGTTTGTCCCCCCCTGTCGGTGTGTGTGTGCGTGCGCGCGCATGTTTTTGCACTGCTCATCCCCTCCCTACGCATATATGAACTACCTGTATGTGAGTGTGTGTGTTACTGCTGACATAATATGGTTATTATGATTATTGATTATGCTTATTCACATGGCAGTTGATCCACTAATGAATATGATGAGAAATATTGAAATATAATCCTCAACACCATCACGAACCAACAACTCAGGCTAGCTCACTAGGTTGTTTACTGCTGATTTAAAAAAAATAAATAAAAATTTTCGCTAGCTTGTGATTCGCTTGGGGGACAGCGAGCGGAACCTTTCATAATATTAGCGATAACAAAGCCCTCCCATTCGTTAGGGAAATATGATTAGATAATTTTACTGTCATTTGAAATTACTGTTGCTCGGAGCCGAGTTCTCTGTCGATGCACAGTGGACCCGCAGCATTTCCTTCCCAGCAGCTGCAGAGGGAGACAATTCAAAGTATTTAGGTGTAAGAGGCACGACTTACTTTGACTATGCATAAAGACGAGCAAGAACTTTTAGCGAACGGTATACCTACATTCCAAGTTCGCTAGCTATGTCATGGCAAGGTCGCTAAACACACATTACAAAGGTCTGCACATACTGATTTGGCAGCAAGTTTAACTGGGAAATGTTAATTGATTTTGGAAAGATGCCCATGGCCAAAATGACGAGCTAGCAACAATATTCTTTTTTCATCTGTCAAGTCACAATATGAATGCATACGTGTCAACCCCAGACAATCGTCACATGTACTCTCTCTTAAAAAACCTTAGTCACTTTGTAAAATCCTTACTAACATGCAGAAAAATATTTTTTCTCACCTTTATACAAGGAATTCATGCCAAAGGTTCAGTTACCTATTAATCTTACTGCCAAACTTATGTAAAGAATAGCAATTACATGTATGAACATAATCATTGAATATGTCACAACTTTATCACATATACAATCCATAATAATGCTGTCCATGGCCTATTTTACACTGTCCACCTGTACATTTTCCAAAAATAGGAAGTAAATGTAATAATTTTTATTTATAGAGCGCTTTCAATCAAAGTGCTTTACAAAGCTTAAAAACAAATAAGACAAAGACACAACACACCATAAGATTAGCAGTAAACAACATTAAACAGGTGGGTCTTCAGCTTCGCTTTGAATACATCAATCGAGCATGCTAACCGAATATCAACAGGGAGACTTTTCCATAGAGTGGGAGCTCGGAAAGAAAAGGCCCGCTGACCAATAGTCTTTTTGCGGACCTTAGGGACACTCAGAAGGCCAGTCCCCTGAGAACGAAGTGCCCGAGCAGGCACATATGGAGCCACCATATCAATGAGGTAAGAGGGTGCCAGACCATTTATAATTTTAAAAGTCAACAGTAGCACTTTAAAATCCACTCTGGCATTAACAGGCAACCAGTGAAGAGAGGAGAGCACTGGAGTTATGTGCTCATATCTGTCTGACCCAGTCAGAAGGCGAGCCGCTGCATTCTGCACCACCTGCAGCCCTCGCAAATTCTTCTTGGGCAGACCCGACAGAGGAACATTACAACAGTCCAACCTTGATGAAATAAATGCATGTATAAGAGTCTCAGCATCCCTGAAAGACAGGATTGATCTTATCTTGGCGATATTTCTAAGGTGAAAAAAGGACACTCTTGTCACCTCTTTAATGTGAAGACCAAAAGAGAGTTTGGTCAAATGCAACTCCCAGATTTTTAACTCTGTCTCTACTACGAATGGCAAATTCATCAAGTGACAGAGTGAAGCCATCATACAGGTGATTCAGTCTTGCTGGGCCGACCACCATCATTTCTGTCTTGGCAGAGTTAAGAAGCAGGAAGTTTGCCGACAACCAGCCTCTAACAGCAGCCAGACAGGACTCAAGTTTCGATGCAACAGAACCATTTCCTGCCACAATTGGCATATATAACTGCAAATCATCTGCGTAATAATGAAAATCAATTCCATAAGAACGCAAAGTGTGACCCAGTGGCGCTAGATATAATGAGAACAGCAGTGGACCTAGGACAGGCCCCTGAGGAACCCCATGCCTTACATCGCAAGACTCCGAGGTAATGTTATTAAATAAAACCCGCTGAGATCTTTCTGACAGGTAAGACCTCAGCCATTGACCCGATATGCCAAAGAACAATAATGACAATAATAACAATATAAAGTGATCCACTGTGTCAAAGGCTGCACTGAGATCCAATAACAATAAAACTGATGATGAGTCTGAGTCTGCAGGTAATAGTAAATCATTCACTACCTTAGTCAGTGCTGTTTCAGTGGAGTGATTTACTCGGAATGCAGACTGTAATGACTCCAAAAGATTATGTGCAGATAAGTACTCCTGGAGCTGGTTGGACACCACCTTCTCAAAAACCTTGGACAAAAAAGACCGGTTTGAGAGGTCTGTAATTTGCGAGACTCTACATCAAGGCCGGGTTTCTTCAACAGGGGTTTAACCAGGGCAGTTTTAAAACAAGATGGAAAAACTCCAGAAAGGAGGGACAGATTCAAGATAGTGACAACATATGTCCCTAAAGTAGACCATAGGTCTTTAACAACCCAGGATGGTACAGGATCCAAAGAACAGGTTGTACATTTTGCTGCCATAACAACCTTAGTCAGATCATCAAGATCAATGGGCACAAACTCAGATAGACCCAGTCCAGTGTAATTTGGCATGGCAAAAACACACTCTGAGACCCTAGTGGAGGACTGAGATATCCTGATTCTGATGTCTTCGACCCTGTCGTTAAAATACATCAAGAAATCATGGGCTGACAGATCAGTACAACTGACTGACTGATGACTCTGTGTGAGCTTAGATACCGTATCAAATAACTAGGGTTATGCTTATTGCTCTTAATAAGATCGGAGTAGTAAGCTGCCTTTGCGGCCGACATTCTAGACTGGCAAGTACGCAGGCTATCCTGCCATGCTTGATAGTAAACTTCAAGTCTGAAGTGACGCCACTGACGCTCCATCTTTCTAGAGTCCTTTCTCAATGTAAGTCAGTCATCATTTAGCCAGGGCAACGGACTCTGAAGAGCACTTCCGAGTCTTAACTGGGGCCAATGAATCCAGCAGGCCTCGAAGCGCACTGTTAAAATTTTCAGCGAGGGAGTTCACCGAAGATGACTGAATAAAAACTGGCTCGACAATGTCTGGCACTCCCAAATTAAAATCATTTAAAGCTTTGGGGCTGATGTAACGAGATGACCTCTGTGTCTTTGTTTTTGCCCCCTGGCTACGAAGACTCGGGATTAAAATATCAAATAAAATAAGAGAATGATCTAAAATTGGCAAAGGAGTGATTTCATTGATCGACACAGACATACCATATCCTAACACTAGGTCTAATGTATGTCCGTGCTGATGTGTCGGTCCCGACACAAATTGAAAAGGATTAAAAGACTCAATGATATCCACAAAGTCTTTGACCAATGGCTTATCACAACATAAATGAATATTAAAATCGCCAACGATTAAAATCCTCTCATAGTGCAGGATAAATATTGATAGAAAGTCTGAAAACTCAGAGATAAAAGTGCCATTATACTTGGGTGGGCGATATATACAGCAATTAGCACAACAGAGGGGTGATTTATTGTGAAAAGCTGTAGTTCAAAAGTGGTAAAAGAAGCACAGTTAGAGATCTGTTTGCAATTAAAACTGTCTTTAAAAAGTGAGGCCACCCCTCCGCCCCTTCCTGTCAGTCTTGGAGAACTGAAAAAGCTCGACCCAGGAGGACAAAGCTCCACCAGGGGCGCTAATTCACCCTCCCGTATCCACGTCTCTGTTAAAAACATTAAATCCAGCGCATGGGAATTATAAAGATCCCGGAGTACAAAAGTCTTGTTTGTCAAGGACCGAGAGTTTAGGAGAGCCATCCGGACTTTCACCTCACCATCAACCTGCGGCGATATGCAGGTTCAGGTAACCATCGAAAACACCTCTGCCTTCGCTCCGCCTCCTGCCTATCCAGCTGGGCTGTAACAGCTGATCGTGATCTTGAGACACCGGGTGAACGAGCTGGATCCAACGCTGTTGCCAGTTACAATCAGGGGAATAAAGACCAATCCCTGTAGACCGATTCACGTTCATCATCCTTAGCCAGAAGTTTAATTTGACACGTTTACCGGAGTGTCTGCCGTGAGCACGTCCACGTCTTCTGCTACCCCTCTTCCGGGGAAGGAAGCCGGGCCAATCAAATTCTTCCTGCATAATAGAAAGACAGATGATTAATTCATTTTCTTTAACATCAAGAATCATTGTTTGCGTAAACTGTAGGCTAAGCAACAGACTCCCTTTTCGACGTAATATAATTGTTCTATTTCCATTCAACTTTCCCTTCCCAGGTGCTGAACACTTACGTTTCAGAGAACAGCTTCAAAGCTACCAATGCACCAAGACTATTATATATATATAATTCGTAATATGTAGTGCGATGGCACACCTTCTAGATATAAGCTAATGACTGAAAAAGCGCTAAATAGTTTTGTCAACAGAAGCGTAAGAACTGCATAAGCTTATGAACATGCTCTAATGTACCTATCCAAAAAAAGTTGCGAGCACAAGACGGATGTCATTGATTTCAGGTTGGCATCATCGGTGTAACACTAAGAGCATTGTTATAGCATCACGCTGCATGTATTTGTCGCTCCGAGAAGATGACATGACTGCGCTGCAACGTCATGCAAATTGGCCCATGGTAATTTATTGCCAAAATATCACTAGCCAACGCAGGAACCAATGTCACGTCAGGTTACGGCACGAACATGGAGAGAAATCCGAAATAAGGGTATAGTGATCTTGTTTTCAACTCATCGTTTACTAAACGAAGCATCCTATAGAAAACCATCTGCCCAGTCACATCGTAAACGGCACTAGTATTGAAGTACTTCAAAGACCATATTTATGCAATAAGAAGGGTTTGTCGAGAAGGAAGGAAATACGCCAGCCACAGAATTAACGCAGAAGCGCTGCGCTTGTCCTTTTCTGCCATTTTGATCGATAATAAGTAAACGCGTGCAGATTGAATTCGCGCGTTGAGCTAAACTAAATGGAAGTAGCCGTTCGATGTTACACGATGATTCTCCATTCAACTTAGTGGTGATTTTCTCGACCAATGAGAGTGTCTCATTTCCACATCGGCATTCTGCGACGAGTAACGAACATTCCCTATACCGGAAATAAACAGCGGAATTATCCAATGTTATTTTTTCACACACGTAATGGTTGTCAGAAATTTTACAGAATGATAGACTACTCAAAAATTAAATGCATTAAAAAAATGCCAAGGTAGGATTTTCCCTAGTATTTCACCGCTACGCCTGGACTTGTTTGACTGTTGCTGACCTCTTGGCTGTGGTGTAGCGCTTTTCGCTGGTGATCATTCTGCCTGAGTTGAGAGAAGACGTGTGGGATTGAAGCTGAAGATTTACTCTCATGTAAACGGGGTTTGCTGAAATTGATTCGAGTGTTAAGGCTCAAACAATAAAAGAGATTAGACTATTTGCTACCGAGATATAACCTTTGTCGCAGTTGGGGCAGGGAGAATCCCCCCCACGTTTTTTTCCCCCCTGTAACAACTCGGTGAGCAAACAGCCAAATTAAGTCGCTAATCTGGTCAAACAAAGGTGACGAGTTTTTTTTGGGGTGGGTTTGAGTCTCTCGGGAGCAAAGTAAGGTAAAGTAACAGAAACGCTAAATTTAGAGAATAAATTAAATGCTAAATGATTGTCTTAAGTGATTTGTGCGATATACAAAGTAAAACAGTTGTTTTCAAGGACTGAGGTACTGTCGCCTGGTTTTTATGCCCCCGCCCTCCAAAGAGCAAAGGGGGGCATTATGTCTACCATGTCCGTCCGTCCGTCCGTCCATCCGTCCGTTAACTTTTCGTTTCAGTGGGATAACTATAGAATCCCTCGTCGGATTGATGCCATTTCTTAATGGCGTATTGGGAGTGGCTAGAGGAAGGTTCTTTTCGAAAAAACCAGCGTCGTGCGATATCTAATATGGCCGCCACAGCAGCCATCTCAACACGCCCTTGATCAACTTGCAGGCGGGGGCATATGCCATGCTCTGCGTTGCTCTTGTTCTGTAGCTGATTTAGCTAACGAACCCAAGAAAGATCTCAACACCAAGAATATTATCGAATTACCTGGATATCTAGGAAATCTATATCTAACTATAACCCGACTAGGTTTCATACAGTCTTCTAGCCAAAAAATACTGATGTCCACCGGGGTTTTTTATTCCCCTTCCTTCTTTATCTTGACTGCGTTACTGCATAAACGCATTGCCAAGCTCGAATATTGATGCAAATCGGGGTTTTTGTATTTTTCGAATTTTATTATTACCGAAGGGCTCTTCAGCTTAAACACATTGCAAATGCCCTATTTTTGTATTTTCCTCTGGTTGCTGTGCCTTGATCAGCTGGTTAAAATTTAACTGCTTGTTTGAGTGCTGAGGACAGCTTGTTGGGGAGGCACCGTGTTTAGTTCGCTTACATAGTAAACGACTTGTTTATTTAGTTTGTTTTAATTAAAGGGAACCAGGGCTTTACTCTTCTCTGCTACCTTTGGTTTTATTTGCAACTAGCTAGCTAGATAAGTACTGTTTGCATTTTTGGGTAGGGATCTGAGATTTAGTACTTCGTTGGTAGGGCAGCAGTCACGGAGTCGTCCAATTGGTTAGGTTGGAATTTAAACAGTAAGTTTTACCGGAGTGCTCCGCCTCCTCCAGTTTCTCCTGGGCATTGTATCCAGTCTGTTTTTATCTGGGTTCTCAGCTAAGCTCTGTGATGTATTTAGGTTAGTATATTGATAGTATTGGGACTAGATAAACTTGTCGGCTTATTAAGAGTGCTTATTCCATATAGAGTTTGGCTCAATTTGGTATTTCATTTTTGTTAACTGAAACTAAGCCCCTGTTAAAAGAGGCTTATAATCCATTTACATAGTTTCCCCAGAGTTTCTACTGTGACTGCGGCTTAGGGCTTCTTAGGTTAATAAATTAATAAATTGTGGTTCCTCAGCTTCTGTCTCGGCATTAGTCATTTTCTTTTATCTGGGGTGAGGGAGGTCATTAGGTGGGGGGTTCAAAATGTGGCCAAAACTATGTGACGGTTGCAGGATGATTGCACTTTTGGATAGAGGTTTCCAGGGTGTGTTTGTCTGCCACCGGCGTCAGCTAATTGAGCATCTGGAGGGCAAGATCCTTGATCTTCAGGGCCAGTTGGCGGCACAACATGGTTCGCAATCAGTAGAGTTCCTAGAGGAACAAAAGAGGGTTATATGCTAATTTTTTTTTTTTCCCAATGATGCTGCGGTAGACCCCGGCCATGATGATTAAAAAAATGCACAGGGGCTTTGCCATGCCCCACTTTCTACGTAGCTGAAAGGATCTTTTTTTTTTTTTTTTTATAGCCCTCCACCACCACCCCCTCTTTGAAGGACGACTTTGTTTTTTTTTTAAGATGAGAAAATGCAAATTAAACAGCAGAATGAGGTTTGTAAAGAAAAAGGAAAAATATAGATATATAGTACATTAAAGGAAAAAAAAGAAAGAAAATAATAATTACAATTAAAGAGAACTCAACTTGAATACTAGTAAATAAATGCAAAATTTAATTTAAATTAAATATTTAACATGGTGAATGAAGTATGTAGCAGATAGGAAACGTGGGTGGTCAGGGCATGTATCAATGGCAGATGTGTAGATGTTTATTGCGTGAGGCACGGGCTTTTACTGTCACAAAGACGCTTTACAGTGAGAGATGAAGTTCCTGAAAGGGCAGTGCCCAGCCTATTCCCCACTACAGCAAATGAGGCAAAAAACTCCCTGTAGGGAGAAAAATCCTCGAACAGTGGTGAGAAAAAAACTCCCCAGTGGGAATAAATCTCAGGAGAAACCTGGCTATAGTGGGGAAGCCCATCCTCCGCGGGCTAGCTAATTAATAACAAGATAAAGCAAAATAGGATAAAATGACAATACAGTTCCATTGAAGTCCATCTAAACAGTGGCATCAGTTGCTCCAGGAAGTGGCATGCCGAGGATGGTGCAGAACTGGATCAGGACCGGATCAGGACAGCAGTAGCCAGCGCTCTTGGTGAGGGACAGGGCTCGGACGGTCCAGGACTCCGGGTTGTGGTGGGAAAGATCCTCGGAAAGAGACAGAAAAAAGTGGGGTCAGGCACTGGATAGAAACTACTGCGTATTAATAAAAATACAGTCCTGTGTCAAGTGAGAATTTAGGAGCTGAGTGGTCAGGAAACGGTCAACACCCCTCCATCCACTTCCTGCAGCACAGAGGCCCTACACCTACTCCAGGCTGGAAGATCACTTTTGATTTTCTGAACACTAGTGCCTAATGGACAGGCAGAAAAGGCAATTAATATAAAAGAGAATTAGCTGAAAGAACATTTAGCAAGTAATTAAGTTAACTGGCATCAGGTGTGTAACATGATTGGCTATAAAAGGGATGTCTTCGAGAGGCTGAGTCTCTCAGAAGTAAAGATGGCCAGAGGCTCTCCAACCTGTGAAGGCTTGCGTAAAAATTTTCCTCCACATCAAATTGCAAAGGCTTTGAAGGTCTCATCAACAGTGCATAACATCATCAAATGATTCAGAGAAACTGAAAATATCTGTGTCTAAGGGACAAGGCTGAAGACCTTTACTGGATGCCTGTGATCTTCGGGCCCTCAGACACCACTGCATCAATCACGGGCATGATTCTGTTATTGACATTACCATTACCGTTACTGGGCCATGGAATACTTCAAGAAATCACTATCTGCAAAAACAGTCCGTCGTGCCATCCACAGACGCCACCTTAAACTCTATCATGCAAAAAGGAAGCCAGTATTGAGCATAATCCAGAAGTGCTGCCGTGTTCTGTGGGCCAAGGCTCATTTGAAATGGACTGTAGCCAAGTGTCCTGTGGTCAGATGAGTCCAATTTTGACATTGTTATTGGAAATCATGGGCGTCGTGTCCTTTAGGCTAATGAGGAGAAAGACCACCCCTCCTGTTATCAGCGTTCAGTTCAAAAACCAGCATCTGATGGTATGGGGATGCATTAGTGCATATGGTGTTGGGACACTTTCATGTTTTAAAAAGCACCATGAATGCTGAAAGGTATATAAATATTTTTGAGCAACATATGCTCCCCTCCAGATGACATCTATTCCAGGAAAGGCCTTGAGTAATTAAGAAGGACAATGCAAAAACCACATACTGCAGCTATTACAACAGCATGGTTTTTTGTCTCGCCCCGAAGGGATTTGCGAGACATAGGCGCCGCTGTTTCCATTCGCGGCGTTGGCGTCCGTCCGCAAAAACTTTAACCAAGGTTAAAGTTTTTGGTTAAGGTTTTCGGGGGCTTTTTGTCCGACCTGGATATCATTAGGCATACCGGAGTCACTGTACACATGTTCAACATTAATGCTGAGTGAAAATTGAGAAAAATATTTGCAATTTTAGTGCGTTTTTAGCTGTTTGAACTTAGCCATTTTCGGGCGAAAATCTTAAAACCTTAACCTTGATTCAAGTTTTTGGTTATGGTTATTGTCAGTGTCCGTCCACAAAAACTTTAACCTTGGGGTGACCCATGGGGGAGGGGTGACCCATGGATGAGGAATCTTTTAAAAATTTCATCAGCAAAATGGGAGCTCTAGAAACACTGGGGCAACCCATGGGGGAGAGTAGTGTTCTGAAAATCTGTATCATAATGGGAGCTCTAGAAACACTGGGGCGACCCACCACCTCAGTACTAATTAGAGCAGGCATGTTCTAAAAAGGCACTTGTGTTGGGTTTTTGACAGTATGTGTATCATTCGATACTATTGCATACAAAACACCATTAGGGGCCTCAGAAGCACTGAGGTCACCTTATAAGAAGCTGGTGTTTTATGGTGAAAGCATGAGCAAGTTGAATTCTATGGAATACCTTCCAGAAGATACATCAATGTGAACCCTAGGTGAGGCAATAAATACAACTATCATATACATAGGAACATTGTGTATTCACTCATGGTGTGGAGATTGTACGTATTCTTTGTAATAGACAAAAATATTTGAATAAAATGCAGCAAATTTCTTATTGAGGGTACTATATAACCAGCCAGCTGAGGCGAGACATACCCGCAGCGTTAGTGCTTGTGTTGTAGAAGAATCTGAGTGCTGAACTGACCTGCCTGCAGTCCTGATCTTTCACCTATTGAAAACATTTGGCGCATAATTAAATGAAAAGTCCGTCAAAGGAGACCCAAAATACTCCAGCTGCTAGAAGCCTGTATTAAACAAGACTTGGATCAAATTCCAACGGCTAAACTCAAGAAACTTGTCTCCTCAATGCCCAGATAGCCAATGTCCATGACGTTAGGAAAACAATCTAGCTGAGAAAGGGATGTTAATCATGATTTTAGAGACGTTGAACATCGAGTCAGGTCAAATTGACCCAGGAAATAATAGAAGGGTAAATCCAAATTTCTACTTTAGTTTCATAAATTTGATAGCTCGTTCTCATAAATATGAATTATATTTATTCCATTAATGTCAGCATCGTATTATTTGGAAAATGGAAAAATTGTTTGCCTTCTAATTTACAGTTTATTCAAGTTAATGGGATGAATAATTCCCTTTCTAGCATGCCAATGCTTTTTGCACAATTAAATTTAGTAATGTCAATGACCGAATCGTGCCGGTGAGTGATGCAGTGGCGTCTGAGGGCCAGAAGATCACGGGCATCCAGTAAAGGTCTTTGGCCTTTTCCATTACGCACAGAGATTTTTCCAGTTTCTCTGAATCTTTTGATGATGTTGTGCACTGTTGATGATGAGACCTTCAAAGCCTTTGGAATTTGATGTTGAGGAACATTGGTTTTAAAGTATTCCACGGTTTTTTTTATGCAAGCCTTCACATGTTGGATAGCATCTGGCCATCTTTACTTCTGAGAGACTCAGCCTCTCTAAGACATTCCTTTTATAGCCAATCATTTCACACATCTGATGCCAGTTAACTTAACCCCAAATTTGGCTGTTTATGGGTTGCCCAATTTAATGCTGTATAATTCAAGATTTAAGCTTCATAAATAGGAATAATGTGGCTTTACTCAGAACAGACTCTTACAGCATTTAGAATTACATCGTATTTCAGTATTTTCGTATTCATCGTATT
Source organism: Gymnothorax reevesii (assembly GCA_029721435.1). Taxonomy (NCBI): domain Eukaryota; kingdom Metazoa; phylum Chordata; class Actinopteri; order Anguilliformes; family Muraenidae; genus Gymnothorax; species Gymnothorax reevesii. The sequence goes on along the minus strand of CM056574.1, from coordinate 4,644,139 downwards.
TTCATGATTTTGGTAGAGAATATAGACTGCAAACATAAAAAATCCTTCATCAGAATTCTCCATTAAAATTGCAAAAAAATAAAAAAACTGAGAATTGAAAAACTGCTGGGGCTAAATTCTATACATTTCTTGGATCATAAACTCCTTGACCACAAGTAGAATTCATCTTCAACATTACATTTTAGATTACCTACATGCTATTAGCCAAATTACACAGCTATCTAAGTGGCTCCCTAAAGTCTGAGATGTTGCACTGTCAAATCATCAAATAATCATGTATTTAACATGCACAAGGTTTTGAGGCATGAAATTTAATGTGAACTAATGATTTTCTAGTTGAGTTTAGCATGAATTTATCAATATAAGTGCAGCTGAATATTAGTGGTCACCAGTAACCTCTCCAAATACAAAAAATGCTTTTTCTCCACAATGAAATTTAGAGTTTTGTCCATTTTTATCTAAGTCCCCCAAGCCAGCACACTCAATCATTAAATAAACTGCTGATTTAACGGTCAGGACATTCACTCTGCTATGAAACCAGCAGTTCTGACTTCCGATCTCACAAACTCATTTCAACACCTTAGAAGGAACAAGTACAACTCATTAATATCTGAATTCTGAAATATACCTTATTTTAACAGAATAGACATTCCACTTTCAGGGAAGATCAAACTATTTATTTCCTCTCTGGATTCAACAGAACCGTGCAATGAACGTACCAAGGGGTCCACCCAAATGCATGGGCAGTTCACGTTTTAAACAGGAGAAAAACCTCGACATTCGACTTTGTAGAAAATGGTATTCATTCCATAACAAAAAGCAAAAGTAGCAGCCTAACCTCTTTCATGAATCCCTCCTCCAGAGACCGATTTATTCAGTAGAAGGAACCCTCCGGTCCTGTTTCATTCGAAATAATTCCCATTGACCATATTCTTATCTCATTTAAATCCTGTAAATGTAACTGAACACTTCAAGGCCAGGTTTGCAAGCCTTTTTTCTGTAAATCGCTTCTATTTCAGCCGCATAATGTTCGCAACGTAGGTAGGATACAACCAAGCTTGCTGATATGCATAGGCTTGTATGCTATGTCTTTGTCCAATCAATGTGTTTTGGTTACTGTAGAATGTTTAAACACTCAGGAATTGGATAAGAAACGAGCCAATCAATAAATTGTTACCGGGGAAGTTTCACAAGGGCGTTAAGTGTAATTGTGCAGTTACGCAGAAGAGCCTGAGTGTATGATTGAGTGATTGGCTATCAACATCAGTGCTCGGGTGGATATAAGGAAGTGCTGAATTTGTCGATGAAGGAACCTACACGTAAATCCACGGTAGGGAACTACGCATTTTTTTAAAAGATATTACTGTAATTGACAGTAGAATGTGAGAGAATCAATACCATGTTGAATTTTTCGCTTCAGAAAACTGATTTTTCTGAACCACTGAACCACTGGAATACCTTTGGCTCACTGTCGCTAAAGTGGTTGCTACACGGGACAATGATTTTTTTATGTCACAATAGATCATTTTTTTAACTGCTGGATCGATACTATGGGCAGGGATATTGACCACTTTGCGCACATGGCTTAGCTGAGGAGTTTAATTCATGCAACTCTTGAAAAACTGGGAGTGGAGTGAACTTCTGCATGTTCAAAACCGCGTTCAAACTCTGCTTGCTAGTGAATATTCAATAACTGATCTGGGGGTGCTACCTAGTTGTTGAGTACAGTAACTGCGCGCTTAAATTTACAGTTCCATGGATGCTAGCATCTACATCTGCAGAAAGGGGTTAATTACTAGCTAATTGTTCTTACAACCATTGTAAGCCTGTTGGGAGCTTCGGCTGAAAATCCATTTATTTCGAAAAGTTGCGTGCATACGGAGGTGGGGTATTCGACAAAAGTTAGTACTGGTTATCATGTTTCAATACACCCCAAGTCATTTTCACACCGGAATTCTCCTTTAATACAGCGATAGTCCCAAACAGCTTACAATTTTCTCCCTGAACATTTGCCTGTACCAGAATTTTCAAGGAGTCTGATATCTTTAAGTAATGGTTCCACTACTTTCCCAAGCCCTCATGTTTCCCTGTCTATCGAGCTGAAAAGAAGACGCTGGTGAATATGAGCTCAGGATGAATTGAATTCCTGCAGCAGGTTTCTTATGCTGAAGTAGGTGGCACCCATTTTATGAATTTTTGTCTTGGATCCTAAATATTTTAAATATAGTCTTGGATGCCTACTGCGTGCGCACAAAAATTTTGTTTACTGTCATACAGCACAGTTGTAACATGGGGATTTTCATTGGTTGTGTTTGCTTTGCTACAATAATTTCCCCATAAAATGTTTTTTCTTCCCATGTTGTCTTGTTCACAATTGTTAATCCTTAGAGCGCCAAAATAAAATGTTAAAATATATTAATTATCTTTAGCTCTTTGAAACTCATCATGTGGCAACTTGTTTAAAAGAGCTCCCCTGCGGGAGATCTTTTACACGGGCTGCCACATGATGGGTTTTCAGCAGCTTTGATTTTGAATTGAAATCCTGGAGCAAATATAGCTGCATTTTGCGCGTGAAGGGTTAAAAACGTAAGACACTCAATTTAATGACTCTCAAAATAAAATTCTTATATTAGTTACTTTATTGCCTGGTACACACTACAGGATAATCGGGCTGATTTTTTTTTTTTCGATCTCCCCCCTTCGAATAAAACCAGACATGGCCCGATTGTCTGATGCTTGCAAACGACATCGTGTCTGATTTCCCTGTGGTGTGGGGTGTGTTAAGAGTGATTTTGTCTGGTCCGATCCGCTTGGAAGGCCTCGGAAGGAGAGATCGTAAATAATGAACATGTTTAATATTTGCGCCTAGAAATCCTGAAGTGTGTGAGGTGCTCCACACACTATAAGATCAGAAGAGAGATCTTGTGCGATCTGTCTTTTATCATCGAGTGTGTGGTCTCTAAATCTGTGAAGGTCTGAAGACTCCTGTAATGTGTGCCAGCCTCAACTTTCAAATGGAATACAATAGTGCAGCACTTCTGATAGAAGATTTTACCCACATGCTTCACAATTGTCACATTAATATTACTTTTTGTTATTATTTTGAAAATTAACTACTTGACATCATCTCATACATAATGTAACTTATTGTTATACCAAGCACTTATTTGCAGGTTTAAGTGGAATGACGCAGATTAATGTTTGAGTACTTCTGTAGAAAGTGAAAATTGCAGTTACCCAATACAATATATGTTTATATACATGTATAACCATTATAATTCATCATGTTTAGCCTCTTTTTGACTGCTGGAACTGAAATCCTGCTCCCATTGTGTAGTACAGACAAAGTTTGTAAATATCCTTCTCTGGTATGATTGATCCAAATAGTTATACTATTGGGCCGTTCTGGTGTAGCAATTTGGTGAGCTATTAGGAATTCCTTAGTTTGGTTTAGGTTGACAGATGAGAGAGAAAATAAAAAAATGTCAAAGATTAGATCGCTGGAATCATCGAAAATCTGTGGAGAAAGTATTTCTTTTATCTTGATTGTCCAGTTTAAAGTTAAAATCCCTTCCTCCATTTCCCTACAGGAGCTGCACTTCTGAACACATCAGATCAGCAGAATGATGCAGGCAGGAGTCCGTCTGAGACAGGACACTGAGACGACCCCACCAGAGCTCCCCGCGCAGCACAGGATCAGAGAGAAAGAAGAGGACCTACATGGACTGGAGTCTGTCCACATGGCAGAGTCAGAGACAAAATGCACTGCACCAGGACTAGACTCACTGGAGCCAGTGTGTGTTACTGCAAACAGCAGGGTCAGTGATTTACATCACACACAAGCATCACTGATAAAAACAGAGCCTGATCTGAGCCCCAGCAACAGTGGGGATCTAAAGACCGAGAGCCTAGACTTAACAGAACTGGCCTATGAAACCCATCTGCATCCTGACCAGATCAAAACTGAAACAGATTATGGAGACTATATTAAGGTTGAACAAGTTAATGTCTTGCAAGACGTTGTGTGTGTTGATATTAAATGTGATGAAGTGAAGTTTGAATCCAGTGAAGGTCCAGTGAGTGATCTCATGAATACTGAGCTTAATGTAGCCGGTGTTGATGGAAAAGGCCAGAGAGAACCATGGCAGTGTGCAGGAGAGTCCAACACAAACAACAAAAAATCAGGGAAAAAACAGTCAGAATTAATCCATGGTGTGGGAATAGATATAATTGAAATTACCCAGCCCCGCTCTCAGCATGAGAAGTGTTTTATGAATAAATCTCATTTTAATGACCGACCAAGAATTCATACAGGTGAAAAGCCCCACAGATGCGATCAGTGTGAGAAGAGTTTTGTTTATAAATCTCAATTAAATTCCCACCAGAGAATTCATACAGATGAAAAGCCCTTCAAATGTGATCAGTGTGAGAAGAGCTTTGTTCAGAAAATCTTTTTAATTTCCCACCAGAGAGTTCATACAGGTGAAAAGCCCTACAAATGTGATCAGTGTGAGAAGAGTTTTTCTCAGAAATTCCATTTAAATTCCCACTTGAGAATTCATACAGGTGAAAAGCCCTACAAATGTGATCTGTGCGAGAAGAGATTTTGTCATAAAAGGAATTTAAATTCCCACCAGAAAATACATACGGGTGAAAGGCCCTACAAATGTGATCAGTGTGAGAAGAGTTTTCCACAGAAATACCTATTAAATTCCCATCAGAGAATTCATACAGGTGAAAAGCTCAACAAATGTGATCAGTGTGAGAAAAGTTTTTATCACAAAAGCAATTTAAATTCCCACCAGACTGTTCATACGGGTGAAAAGCCCTACAAATGTGATCAGTGTGAGAAGAGTTTTTCTCAGAAATTCCTATTAAATTACCATCAGAGAATTCATACAGGTGAAAAGCCCTACAAATGTGATCAGTGTGAGATGAGATTTTCTCAGAAATCTAAATTAAATTTTCACCAGAAAATACATACAGGTGAAAAGCTCTACAAATGTGATCAGTGCGAGAAGAGATTTTGTCATAAAAGGAATTTAAATTCCCACCAAAAAATACATACGGGTGAAAGGCCCTACAAATGTGATCAGTGTGAGAGGAGTTTTTATGAGAAATCTAAATTAAATTCCCATCAGAGAATTCATACAGGTGTAAAACCCTACAAATGTGATCAGTGTGAGAAGAGTTTTTCTCAGAAAAGGTATTTAAATTCCCACCAGACAATTCACACGGTTGTAAAACTCTTCAAATGTGATCATTGTGATAAGTGTTTTTCTCAGAAATGCCATTTAAATTCCCACCAGAGAATTCATACAGATGAAAAGCCCTATAAATGTGATCAGTGTGAAGAGTGTTTTCATCAGAAAATCCATTTAGATTCTCACCAGAGAGTTCATTCAGGCGAAAAATACTGAAAGGAGAAGAAGAATCCCCAGAATGGCTAACCACTGGTAATACCAATCTGATACCAAAGAGTAATGATACGCAGCTGCCTAATAAATATAGACCAATTTGCTTCCTGACAACAACATACAAGTGGCTGACAGGAATCATAGCTGATGCAATCTACGAACATCTTCATGAGGGAAACTACCTGGAAAACGAACAAAAGGGATGCATAAGAAAAAGGCTCGGAATTAAGGACCAACTCTTGATGCTTGAAGCTATTCTTGGCGACTGTAAACGAAGACAGCGAAACCTTAGAATGGCATGGATTGACTATAAAAAGGCATTTGACAGTGTGCCGCATTCCTGGATACTGACATGCCTGGAACTATACAACATCAATAAAGAGATGAGATCCTTCCTTGGGACCCAAATGACTAAGTGGAAAACCACCATCACCCTAAAATACTCAGAGGAACACACAATAATCCCAGATGCCCAAGTTCAGAAAGGAATCTTCCAAGGAGACAGCCTGTCATCGCTCTTATTCTACCTCACCATGGACCCTCTCAGCAAGCTCCTGAAGAGCTAAGACATCGGGTACGACCTAAGCAGAGGTAGCAGTAGAAAAGGCCATAAAAGAGTGAACCATTCATGGATGACCTGAAGCTCTATGCAGACTCAGAGCAAAAACGTAACCAGCTTGTTGGAGCAGTTTATAAGTTCTCCAAGGACATTAGTATGGAATTTGATGTGGAAAAGTGCTGTAAATGTACAATCAGGAAAGATAAGAAGGTAGTGGCAGAAAATGTCCCATTGGGGGAGGAGAGTTGTATTGAAGATCTGGCCGAGGAATCTACATACAAATATTTGGGAATAGAAGAAAATGCAACAATAGAGCATCAGAAAATGAGAGTAAGAGTCAAGAAAGAAACTTAAAACTCTTAAAAAAAATATTTGCAATTCAGAACTAACACCAAAGAACAAAATCACTGCCATAAATCAATTTGCAATCCCCGTGGTGACTAATGGTTTTGGCAGAATAGACTGGCCACAAGGTGAGCTGGATAAGCCTGATATTAAGACCAGGAAGACACTCACCTTACAGTCACTTGGAGAAACCAGTGTGTGGATCGAATGAATCTCCCTCGCAGAGGAGGCGGACAAGGCCTTACAGAGATTAACCAGGCCTACAGAGCAACAGTTGTCAGTATAGGACAGTACCTGAAAAGCTCTGTTGAGGACATAATGAAAATGGCAGTGCAACATCATGCAGAGATCCTACCCCAGCAGACTTCGATCATAAAACTGGCTAAAAACTTTGGAGGAGAAATCTGAGAAGATGGAGAAGGTAACAAACTGACACAGGCAACAAAGCTAGCAAGAAAAACCTGGGCAAAATTCAGCAAAAGGGAACAGAGTCTCAGAAAGAACAGATGGAAGCAGCACCGTAGGGCTGGACGATTCCAAGAAGAATTGGAAAAGGATTACATCGACAAAGAAGGATCTACACAGTGGCTCAAGAACGGACAGCTGGGTTTTGATGAGAGAATTATAGTTGGAGCCCAAGATCAGGGACTTCTAACAAATGGATTCAAGAAGATTGCAGGAATCTTACAGAATGATCTGTGTAGTTTCTGCCGTACAACAGTTGAGATTGTAAACCATTTGGTGTCAGGCTACCAAATCCTGGGCAATGGACATGATACCTTCCACCACAATAATATCTGCAGATATCTACACTGGAAAATATTCAGAGGTGGAAGTAAAGGAAAATATATGAACAAGAACATGAACCAGCACCAGTCGTCTCCAACGGGAAAGTAACAATATTCCATGACAAAGTGATTCCAACTGGAAGGTTCATAGAGGGAGGTGCGATAAAACTGGACATTGTCATCTGGAATAGGCAGGAGAAAAGTGCTAAAATTATAGATGTCATTTTCCCCAATGATTATGGACTTAATTGAGCAGAAAGAGAAAAGATAACAAAATACCAAGACCTAAAAAATGACCTAAAAACAACCTGGTCATTGAAAGAAATTGATATACCAGTGGTGGTAGGTGCAACGGGGCTTATGAAGAGGAACCTGAAGAAATACATGGAGGCCATCCCCGGTTGTCCAAGTAACCTAACATCCACAATCAAAGGAACGGTAACCATCTTGAAAAGAGCCCTTGGGTACAATGCCAACACTGCTTAGGGTGTAACTATAGACCCCAGGAAAGGGGCTCATTACAATTAGAGAATAAAGCAAATTTTAAAAAAGTTGAAAAGCCTACAAATGCTCTCATTATGCCAATTTTCCCTAGTTAGCCGGCAGATTGTGCATACAAGTAATGAATAGGGTCGTAAATCAAGCCAATGTGGGAAGTGCTTTTCTCAAAAATGTAATGTATTAATACAACAGAGAATTTGCACATGTGAAAAGCCCACTAATCTTCTTATTCTGCAAAGTCCTTTTAATGAAAAAAATGTTCTTGATACCCAGAGGATCGTTCATTCACACGAAAAGTCTTACAAATGTTCTGAGTGCAGAAAGTGTTTGTCTGAAAATTGTAATTCAACTCTGTACCAAAGAGTTCATTCTGGTGAAAAACTGTACAAATGTACTCTGTGTGCCAAGTGTTTTTCTGAAAAATATGAATTAAGCCTGCACCATCAATCATTCGGGTGTGAAGCCTTTCTAATGTAGTCAGTGCCAGAAGTACTTTTACGGACATTATACTTTGTTTGCGCCGAAGAATCCGCTCAGGTGAAGAACCCTTCAGATGTACTTGGTTTGAGTGGTGCAGCCCAGCACCAGCTGATTTAAGGAGTCTCTGAAGAATTCATAAAGCGGGGAAGATCTATGAAACTCTCAATTTTGGGAAGAGATTTTCACAAAAAAGTTGCTTTAAATATTCACAGAATCAGGCATACAGCTGGGTGGCCAACTTTTGGTTCAGCTGTTGCAATTCCAGTTACTGACGTCTCAATCCGGCGTTCCAATGAAGGTCAGAAAAGTTCAGTTTTGTTGTTAATTGTATTCCTCTAAAAAAAAAAAAATAAAAAAAAAATAAAATCTCAACAATCTACCGCTAATGATGATGCAATGGCAGTGCTCATGTAGGAGGTCCGATGATAATTCGGCGTACCTCCGACTCCTGTATTACTGCAGTGCCCTCCACTGATACTGACTCCCTCTGTTATGAATTAATGCCTTTGTTGAAATTTTGTAGACCAAGAGGATGAACAAAAAAATAAGTGAAATAAAAAATAATTGAAGGAAAAGAATGATCATGAAAGAAGTATTTTCTCAGAAATGTGTGCCACAGGTATTGGAATCTCTTTACTCTTATTGTGTGAAGCCTAACTTGACTGAGAGAGCAGCTCTGAGTCTTTTTTATAGTGTGTGATGACATTGGAGAGAACATGGCACAATATATACTTAGCACCATTAAAAACACAACGGTGAGGTATGTACTGTGTTTGTGGCAAATTGAAGAATCAATTTTTATTGCTTTTCCAATGAGGCACGAGTGGAAATAAATTAAAGCGTGTGGTATGGTAATCCTGACCTGCGCCATGTGAACGCATCAAGCACTTCAGTAATAACAAACATTCAGCTGTTTGTGATGTGTTCTGTGACACTTGACTTGTTCTTTTGGGTGCGGTGAATACCCAACAAAAAAAAAACTAAAAAAGCTGCTGCATCAAGAGAATGGAACGGCTTGTGACACAGGAGAGACAAAAAGAGCCATTGGCATGCTACGGCCAGGTCTCAGCCACCGAGAGCTGGTGTGTCATTTGCACTGTCACCATTCCTGTGATTTTCAATACAGCCGCCACAGCAGCCATCTTGAATTTGGTTTCCATTAATGTCAAGGAAAAACAAAATGATCCGATCAAGTTAACAATCGGTGTGTAAGTTGATAATGGATAGAGGAAGCTTCCCTTCAAGAATGGGTGCACTCCCATTTTCAATCTGACTACCGTGGCAGCCATCTTTAATTTAAATTTCATCAATTTCATATTTGCTGTCAGTGCTAGTGGCCGGTAGAAGGTTCCTTTTGAAAATGAGCCTGCTGCGATTTTCAATATGGCCACCACAGCAGCGAGCATGAATTTTGTTCCTGCTGATTTCAGGGGAAACCCAATGATAACCCTTTCAGTGCTGTAGGCAACTATAGTTGACCAATGATGCAAAATATCAAAGTCAGATGCTGTTGAAAACCTATCATGTGGCAACATTTTTAATCCCATGAAATTTTATTCAGCGCTCAAAAGGGTAAAATTGATATTTGCCATGCGTGTTGTTGGTGGGATGAGGAAGGTCCCTTTTGAAAATGGAGACTGGCATTTTCAGTATCAATCATGGCTGCAATTTTAAAGATGGTTCCCATTCTTTTTTGATTAAAATGAATCAACCAATCAAATTCGAGTTGTCGAGATATATGGTGTATTTTCGTGGTAAGGTTAATTTGAATGGCTGCTCTCACGTCGTAAACCATGCAAATATCAGTGGAGTTAAAGCCTCTTGGCATTGACTTTGAATGTTATATAATCGTGCAAAAAATTCGTTTCGCATCCGGTGTGAATGCGGCTTTAGAAGCTCTGACAGAAGGAAACGCTGTTAAAAGCAGCGGCATACACTGCTGAAGTGGATTGGTAGAATTCGGACAAAAAAAAACCCTAAAATAATACAGCCTATATCTGAATGAAATTTATGAAATACTTTGTTCTTTACATAGTTGAATCTGCAGACAACAAAATCAAGATTATCAATGGAAATCATTTTATTAACCCATGGAGGTCTGGCTTTGGAGTCAGTCAAAATTAAAGTGGAAAAAACACACTACAGGCTGATCCAACTTTCATGTCCTTAAAACAAGTCAAAATGAGGCGCGTGTGTGTGTGATCGTTCGCTACAATGCCTGGGCATGCTTCTGATGAGGTGGCGGATGTTCTCCTGAGGGATCTCCTCCCAGACCTGGACAAAAAGCATCCACCAACTCCTGGACAGTCTGTGGTGCACGTGGAGTTGGTGGATGGAGCGAGACATGATGTCCCAGATGCGCTCAATTGGATTCAGGTCTGGGGAACGGGCAGGCCAGTCCATGGCATCAATACCTTCATCTTGCAGGAACTGCTGACACTCCAGCCACATGTTTTGCATTAGGAGGAACCCAGGGCCAACCGTACCAGCATATGGTCTCAAGGGGTCTGAGGATCTCATAACAGTACTTATTGGCAGTCAGGCTACCTCTGGCAAGCACATGGAGGGCAGTGTGCCCCCCCACAGTGTGAATATGAAGAGTTTGATCGCAAAACGGGTTAACCACCAAATCCACATTTTGCTTGTTTATAATCTCAAACAACAGAAAAAAGATCTACATTACATTACTTCATCTACATTAGTCTACCGCTAATGTGAGATCAGATTTTTGACAGGTGAAATGTATCCAGAGCTTTGAATCAGCAAAATGTGTTTTTTTGAAAAACTGGTAAAACCCAGTTGTTTCCCACTAAAAAAACTAATTCTTTGATGTTATGTGCATGAGTGTATAGTATTTTCTGTTGGTGTGAATGTATGTGTGTTTGCTTGATTTGGTGCGTGATTGTCTGTGTACAACCTCAATTCTGAAATAGTTGGGACGTGTAAATTGTCAATAAAATCAGAATGTAATGACTTAGATCACATGAGCCAATATCTTATTTACAATAGAATATAGTTTAAATTTCAAATGTTGAAACAGACATTTACATTTTCATCCACAAAATAAGTTTATTTCAATTTTTCTGGCTGCAAGAGGTCTCAAAAAAGTTGGGATTCAGGCAAAAAAGATTGATAAAGCTATTAATATATGAGAATTAGCTGAAATTACATTTCGTAATAAAGGTTACTGGCATCAGGTGTGTAACATGATAGGCTATAAAAAGGGATGTCTTGGAGAGGCTGAGTTTCAGAAGTAAAAATGGCTAGAGTCTCTCCAACCTGTGAAGGCTTGCGTTAAAAAATTTTTGGAATACTTAAAAAGCGATGTTCCTCAATGTCAAATTGTAAAGGCTTTGAAGGTCTCATCATCGACAGTGCATAACATCATCAAAAGATAGAAATTGGAAAAATCTATGTGCGTTAGGGACAAGGCCGACGACCTTTACTGGATGCCTGTGATCTTCGGGCCCTCAGACCCCACTGCATCACTCACCAGCATGATTCTGTCATTGAAATTACTAAATCGGCGTAGGAATACTTCAAGAAACCACTGTCTATCAACAGTCTGCTGTGCCATCCACAGATGCCACCTTAAACTCAATCATGCAAAAAGGAGGCAATTGTTGAGCATGATCCAGAAGCGCCGCAGTGTTTTGTGGGCCAAGGCTCATTTAAAATGGACTGTAGCAAAGTGTCCTGTGGTCAGAAGAGTCCAAGTTTGACATTGTTGGAAATCATGGGTGTCGTGTCCTCCGGGCTAAAGAGGAGAAAGATCAGCGTTCAGTTCAAAAGCCAGCATCTCTGATGGTATGGGGATGCATTAGTGCATATTATGTGGGACACTCGCATGTTTTAAAAAGCACCATGAATGCTGAAGTGTACATAAAGGTTTTTGAGCAACATATGCTCCCCTCCAGATGACATCTATTCCAGGGAAGGCCTTGTGTATTTCAGCAGGACAATGCAAAACCACATACTGCAGCTATTACAACAGCATGGCTTTGTGGTAGAGTCCATGTGCTGAACTGGCCTGCCTGCAGTCCTGATCTTTCACCGATTGAGAACATTTGGTGCGTAATTAAACGAAAAGTCCGTCGAAAGAGACCCAAAACTTCCAGCAGCTGAAAGCCTGTATTAAAGAGTGGGATCAAATTCTAGTGGCTTAACTCCAGAAACTTGTCTCAATGCCCAGACGCCTCCACTCTGAGTTTAAAAAGACCTACATCATGGTCCACAGGCCCCTGTCCCAACTTTTTTTGTTGCAGCCATCAAATTTGAAATTAGCTTATTTTGTGGATAAAATTGTGAAAATATCTCAGTTTAAAAATTTGCTATGTTATCTCTGCTCTATTGTAAATAAAATACTGGCTAGTATGGTTTGAAAGTCATTGCGTTTTGATTTTATTTGCAATTTACACTTTGTCCCAACTATTTCGGAACTATGGTTGTGCGTGAGTATTTTTGTTACATGCACGCACGTTTGTGTTTTAAGACCACAGTGCTTGTGTGTCCAGTGAACCAAGACTGACATTGGGTGGTGTGTGTGGTTGGTTTTGTGGGGGTGTGAATGGGCATGTGAGTGTGTGATTTTGTGTTCAGCAATATTGAATAGAGTTTCCCGACACTACAACAAACATACTTATTCAATTGGATTTAACCCGTTTTGCTATAAAACCAGGCTATGGATTTCACTCGTTTTGCAAAACTAAACTTTGTTACAAGAATATTCCTGTGGCTGGATTTGAAATGAATATCCCAATTGGTTAACATATGGCTGATATACAATCGTAGAGAAGACCATCATTCAAAGTTTTACAGAAATGTTAATAACACAGAAAGCCATTTTCCTCAATTCAGACTCAGTGGAGTTAACCTGTTTATTGTGCCAATATGCAGTGTCCATCTTTGGTATGATTTTAAACAATCCTGCATGAAAAGACTTATTGTTTATTATTACTATTAATAATATTATGATTATTATTATTTAGGAAAATGCTATTTACCTAGATGGTGTAGTGCCAATGCCATGTTTGTGTCTCATGTTTAGTGAACTTCAGAGGAAGGGTGTCCTGTATTTTAAACAAAGAATTTTATTTACTTGCAACACCCTTGTAACTGATATTGTTCATGTGGGGATGTTTAAATCTAGTCTGTGGAGGCGCTGGTGTTCCATTCTATAATGTGATTGTTTAATCTGCCGGTTTTTTTTTTTTAATATATTTGTGATCTCATTACTCTGATGCTGTAAATTATGGGCTATGACCCTGAAATAAACTTTATCTATACTCAGCAACAAAAGTTTCTGTGACACCATTTATGTGTATGTTATAAATGACACGCAAAGATCTCAATGCAATCAATATGTTTATTTAACAGGAGAAACACTGACTTTTCAGTGCCAACGTCACTCAAAACGAAAAATGTCATTTTCATGCGTCATGAAGCACTTGTCTGACGTCTAACCAATTGTGACCTTCACACTTCAATACCGGGTGTGACTTCCTCGTGCCATGATGCAAGCAACGCATCTCCGGCGCATGGACCGAATCAGATGTGCCAGAAATTGCTGTGGGATGTCATTTCAAATCTGACGTAGACGTTGTCGCAATTCCTGGAGTGTAGCTGGCGGGTTATCCAACCGCCGCAAACGTCGATCCATCTCGTCCCAAAGATGCTCGATTGGGGACATGTCTGGGGATCTGGCTGGCCATGGCAGGACATTGACATGTTGTTGCATCAGATACTGCTGTACAATCCTTGCAACGTGTGGTCTGGCGTTATCATGTTGCAGCGTTATTCCGGGACCATGTTGCATCAAAAACGGTACCACCAATGGCCGTAGCACTTCATCGCGATATCTTTGACCTGTCAGATTTCCATCAATAACAAGCAAATCTGTTTTGTTTCTAGCCGTGATCCCTCCCCAAATCATGACACTACCACCTCCAAAACGATCAAATTCCTGAACAGTTGTTGGCATAACGTTCTCCACGTCGACGGTATACACGTGAACGACCATCACATCGGTTAAGCATGAATCTTGATTCATCAGTGAAGAGTACAAGATCCCACTGACGTGGGATCCACCGTCGATGTTGTTGTGCCCACTGTAGTCGCAGTCGTCGGTGTTGTACTGTGAGTATTGGACGTCTTGCTGGCCGACGTGGGACAATGCCAAAATGACGGAGACGGCGACGGATTGTCTGTGCAGACAGTCGCCTCAAACCAGGTATCGTTCTTGCAGTTATGGTTGCAGGTTGGAATCGATTTCGGAGATGGGTTGTTCGAATCCAGTTGTCCTGTCTGGGAGTGGTTACTCGTGGACGGCCGCTGCGAGGACGGTCTCTGACATGTCTTGTCTGCTGATGACGCTGCCATAAGTTCCAAATGGTGTTTCGGTGGACATTCAGGCGATGAGCAACTTCCCTCTGCGAGGTTCCGGATTCAATCATCCCAATGGCCCTCCACCGATCATTTTCAGACAGTCTTGGTATTTAGAGGGTAGAGTTCCTGATCCGAAATGGCTGTGTTTTCGATAAGTGATGCTTCCGTCGTTCATCAGGCACAATGTGAACATTCCAAAAATTCTCCTCTTTTATTGCCATCCACAAGCATGATTTACGCACATTTTCACGTGCAAAGTCATTTTCTCGCATTTTCATGATTTCCATTTCAATGTTGTGTTTACGTGTACTGTTTCAGTCTGATATCACCATGTATGACAATTTCATAATTGCGTTATGAAAAATAATTAACAATATTGGTGTCACAGAAACTTTTGTTGCTGAGTATATTATGCACCACCACTTTCATCTAAAACGGGTCTTAATAAATTACATCTCCATATTTTTTTTTGGTGAGAATGGATTGAAAAATACTATTGTTGGCAATGAAAGCAAAAAAAAAATCCCTTTATTTAACAATATGGATAATGAACAAACACACTGAAAACATTTTTTTATAACCGTTTAAAGTTGTAGCAGATTTTATTTTTTGTGTTATGGCCCCAATTTGTTTTGACATACAAGACAGCAAGGGATGACAGACAAAATTTTAAAACTTAAACAGATTTAATTAAACCAAAGCATTGAACTAATTTACAATCTAATCTACTGACCAAGATTGACATTAAAAAAAGATATTTACAGTCCCTTTGAGATGGGGTTGCTTGGTGATGTCCTGGGACAGGGAAATGCTCCAACACAGGCAAAAATCCACAAAAAGCTTCACAGGTCTTGAAAAGAGTGACAGGTCTGGTTAAATGTATCCTTCTCCTTGCAATTTCTCCTACTACTTTACTCTCTCAATTTTTCTCCTTATATACTCTTTTGCAGCCCCCTCCCACTTTCCAAACTTTTTTTTTAATTCTCTGGGACTTCCCCCTCATAGACATGCCCAGGACCTGCCCAAACCTAGTTCCAGACTGGGCTTAACAAAAAAAAAAAAAGGTTAATACTGCCATCATACTGCCACATTACATCTCCATTCCAAAAGGGAAAAATTTTGACAAAAATGGTAGAGTAGACACGTGTGTGTGTGTGTGTGTGTGTGTGTGTGTGTGTGTGTGTGTGTGTGTATATACATATAATACAATATGCTAATAAACACGTGATATATACACATACTCCAAAATGGGATAAGCAATCAACAATTATATTGTCAGTACCCTTCACATGCTTAATTTCCAAGTCAAACTCCTGAAAAATAAAACTCCAACAATCTTTGATTCTTGTTTTTCATCTTACTCAAAAACATTAACGGATTGTGGTCAGTATATACAACCATTGGCTTTTGCCAACTATTTTGTGGAATAGTTCTTTTGGTGGTGATTCAACTTCCTGGAGAAGTATGCCACAGGATGCTCAATGTCATCAGAGTCACTTCTCTGTCGGAGCACAGATCCGCAAGCTTGGTCGCTAGCATCGACCGCGATGGAGAACGGTTTGTTGAAGTCAGGAGATTTGAGCACGGGGAATTGACACAGCAGAGACTTCAGGCGATCGAAGGCTCTCTGGTATGCATCATCCCAAGTGAACTTTACGCCTTTCTTCGTTTGGTTGGTGAGACTTAGAGCAATCTCAGCAAAGTTCTTGCAGAACTTGCTGTAGTACCCGATCATTCCAAGGAAGCGGCGCAAAGCTTTTTTGTTGTCAGGAACTGGAAAGTCCATGATGGCTGGGACTTTAGCATTTATGGGTGCCACCTTACCCTGGCCTATGACGTAGCCAAGATAGGTGACAGTAGCACAACCAAAGTTACTCTTGTTTAGGTTAACAGTCAGGTTAGCCTGGGTCAAGCGCGGGAACAACGTCTCTACATCTTTCAGATGTTCTTCCCTGGAGTCACCTTATACAGGTTTTGCAGATCATAAGTTCCGTTAGCGTGGACAAGTTGCTTTTGTGGAGCTAGCGAATTGATCACTTCTACAGGAAAGAATTACCTATTTGATCTCCTCCTTTTTCGGATTGTTACTTGTGTAATGTGAATATAGGCCACTAGATGGCAGTATTTACCTTTTTTGTTAAGCTCAGACTGGAGTCATGTTTAGACATGTCCTGGACATGTCTGGGGCAAGTCTCAGAAAATTAAAAAAAAGAGGTCTAAATGTGGGTGGGGTCTGCAAAAGAGTATATAAGGAAAATAATTGAGACAGTAAAGTAGTAGGAGAAATTGCAAGAAGAAGGATACGTGACCAGACCTTTAATTCTGTTCAAGACCTGTGCAGTCTGTTGTGGATTGTTTTTCACCCAGCACATCACCAGGAAACCCCACCAAAACAAGGGACTGTAATTATTTCTTTTTTTCTTGATAATCAATCTTGGTCTTAGCTGTTATTTAGTTGTTATTGTCTTTGTCTGTTTAATTAAATGTGTTTGAGTTTTAAAACTGTGTCTGTCATCCCTTGCTGTTGCTGTTGCTGTTATGTTGTAAATGTAATAAGAAATTGGGGCCATAACAAATTGGGGGCTCAAGGTCCGGGATAGACCATTGTGTGAGTAATTTATTGAAAATCTAACATTCCAAATTGTGAAATTGTTTTTGTGAATTTTCCTAGATATATATTGACAACAGCAATGGATGATTTCTTGGCATCACCAACCGTAGGGGTTTTGAAGTCTTTTAAAAAGACAGAACTGCTAGAAATTTGCAGACAGTTGGAGTTGACAGAGGTAAAACCAGCCATGCGAAAAGCAAGACTGGCTAGAGAGATAGTTGAATATTACATTGATGAAAATGTGTTTGCACCAGGAGATCTGGAACAGTTTCCAGTGGAAAATCCAAATATAGAAATGGAACTTAAATTAAAAATGCTAGAGATTGAAAGGGAGGAAAGAGAAAAAGAAAGGGAATTTGAGAGGGAAGAAAAAGAAAAACAAAGGCAGTTTGAGTTAGAAAAATTAGCAAGAGAAGAAAAACAAAGAGAATTTGAGTTAGAAAAATTTGCAAGACAGAGAGATTTTGAATTAGAGAAATTCGATAGAGAAGAAAGACTCCAAATGGAGCAACTAAAAATAAAAATTCAAACTGAAAATAAATT
This sequence comes from Gymnothorax reevesii, assembly GCA_029721435.1. Classification (NCBI taxonomy): domain Eukaryota; kingdom Metazoa; phylum Chordata; class Actinopteri; order Anguilliformes; family Muraenidae; genus Gymnothorax; species Gymnothorax reevesii. Next base: position 4,626,511 of record CM056574.1, on the reverse strand, counting down.
TCGGGCTAGCCAGGAGGTAAAACTGGTGCCTCCATTTTCGGAAAAGGATGTTGACAACTATTTCCAGTGTTTTGAAAAGGTAGCAAAGAGTTGCCAGTGGCCAAAGGAACACTGGCCTCTGATGTTGCAAACTGTCCTCAAGGGTAAAGCTCAACAAGCCTATTCGGCTTTGTCTGCAGATGATTCCTCTGATTATGAGGTTGTCAAAAAGGTTATTATGAGAGCTTATGAGTTGGTTCCAGAGGCTTACCGACAGAAATTCAGAGGTCTGAAGAAATCTGAAAATCAGACTTATGTTGAATTTGCTAATGAAAAGCAGGTTTGCTTTGAGCGCTGGTGTACTTCTATGGAGGTCAAGGATGATTTCAACTCACTAAAAGAGATGGTGTTAGTTGAAGAATTCAAGAACTGTGTTAAGGATGATGTTAAGACCTACCTTAATGAGAAGCAAGCACTGAACTTGCAATCAGCTGCCAAATTTGCAGATGAATATGTTCTCACTCATAAGTCCAAATTTCAGTCTAGCAGTAACAATAAATGGTCCCAATTTCAGAAAAAGGGTTACGGTGATACCCAAGATTCCTCACCCAAAGACAAAGACAAATCTGGTGATGGTGCTCAGAAATCCAGTAACAGGTCTGATCAAAGTGTGAAAGCTGACAGTGACAAAAGTGGTCTAGTTTGCAGTTATTGCAAGAAATCTGGTCATGTTACAACTAACTGTTGGTTCCTTAAAGCTAAGAAAGAAAAAGAAAAGGATACCAAACCAAATGCCTTTGTGAAAACAAGGTTAGAAACCCCTGTAGTAGATAACCGATCTGCTAAATTGCCTGCTTCTTGTGGGGCTAAAAAGCCTGATACAGCTGACTTCGTGAGGGAGGAATTTCTTCCATTTGTGTCAGAGGGATTTGTGGCTCTGAATGAGCATACTACTCCTGTCCCCATATATATCCTAAGGGATACCGGAGCTTCTCAGTCACTTTTGTTGATGGACTCCTTGGAGTTACGTGATGAGACCGCTTCAGGGGATTTCATACTTGTACAAGGTATTGAAGGGAGGACTGTATCTGTACCCCTGCGCTCTATATTCTTGAAGTCAGATTTAGTTACAGGACAGGTAAAGGTGGGACTTATGTCAAGTCTACCTATAAAGGGTGTTTCTCTGTTGCTAGGCAATGACCTGGCTGGGGGCAAAGTAGTTCCCCCTGTTCATCTTACTTCACAGCCGAGCACTGAAGATGGGGATGAGGACCCATCTCTGTATCCTTCTTGCGCAGTGACTCGTGCTATGGCCAAGAAGGCTAAAGAAGAAGATGATGTTGTGCCGTCCAGTACATTGAATAGTCAGGACTCAGGTGGTTCGCCTCATGACTCTGATTGGCCTACTATGGTTTCTCCGTTTGAGGACTTATCAGATACTTTTATCAGTTCTCTATTCAGCCAGCCGGATGGGTCTGGTGATTCTGATGTGTCTGGAGACTTGTCTCTGTCCAGAGAGCGGTTGATTGAGGAGCAAACTAATGATCCTGAAATTTGTGTACTAAAGAGGAGAGCCCTTCCTGATAAAGAAATAGACGCAGTTCCAGTTGGGTATTATCTCAAGGATGGTGTGCTGATGCGGAAGTGGCGCCCTCCTGATATCCCTGCCAATGCAGATTGGGCAGTGGTCAGGCAAATTGTTGTTCCGAAGGTCTATAGGAATGAGATCTTAACAATGGCTCATAGTTTACCTTTAGGAGGTCATCTTGGTGTTAACAAGACTGTTGATAAGATCATGAAACACTTCTTTTGGCCTGGGCTTCGGAAAGACGTTTCCAACTTTTGCAAAACCTGTCACACTTGTCAGGTAGTTGGAAAACACCAGTTAGACCCACCTGTAGCTCCATTGCAGCCTATCCCAGCATTTGGGGAGCCATTCTCTAGGGTCATTGTTGATTGCGTTGGTCCATTACCCAAGACTAGATCTGGAAATCAGTACTTGTTGACAATCATGTGTGCATCTACCAGATTCCCCGAAGCCATACCTCTACGTAACATCAAGGCAGCTGCAATCTCGAAGGCTTTGATAAAGTTCTTCACGTTGTTTGGCCTTCCCAGGGAAATTCAGTCAGACCAGGGTAGCAATTTTACTTCAGGATTGTTTCAGCAGGTTGTGTATGAACTAGGTGCAAAGCAGATTCTTTCTAGTGCCTATCATCCAGAAAGTCAGGGTGCCTTAGAGCGGTTTCATTCCACTCTCAAGACAATGATGAGGACTTATTGTTATGACCATGAGAAAGACTGGGATGAAGGTGTTCATTTGCTTTTGTTTGCAGCTAGAGAAGCAGTGCAGGAGTCTACTGGATTCAGTCCATTTGAGCTAGTGTTTGGTCATGAAGTGAGAGGACCTTTGCTATTATTGAGTGAACAATGGCAAGAGGAAGAGCCGCACATCAGTCTGTTAGACTATGTTAGCAAGTTCAAGGAAAGATTGCGTGCAGCTTGTGACCTTGCCAAAGAGAACTTGAAATCAAGTCAGGGAAAAATGAAAACTTGGTATGATCATAAGGCTAGAATCCGTGAGTTTAAACCAGGGGAAAAGGTCCTTGTGTTGTTTCCCTTGCAATCCAATCCATTGCAGGCTAGATTTCATGGTCCTTATGAAATTCTGACAAAACTCAGTGATCTCAATTACATTGTGAAGACTCCAGATAGGAGAAAACCAAAACAATTGTGTCACATTAACATGCTGAAGCCTTATCATGACAGAAATGCTAGGGTTGCTGCCGTCACTTCAGATTCTCCTATGGTCAAAACGTGTGAAGATGAGGGGGAGTTTCAAGATGATGAACCTAGAATTAAAGCTGAAGTTCTTTCATGTAAATTGTCAAACACTGAAGAGTTGCAAAATCTTGATGTAAAACTCCAGCACTTAGAACCCTCACAGAGAGATCAGTTTGAAAGGTTGATCAAGAAATATGAGGATTTGTTTCCTGATGTTCCAAAGAGAGTTACTATAGCCTCTCATGATGTAGATGTTGGTGATGCCAAACCAATAAAACAGCATCCATACCGGATGAATCCTGAAAAGAGAAAGATTGCTGAGAAAGAGGTTGAGTACATGTTAAACCATGATATTATCAGACCCTCCAACTCCGATTGGAGTTCACCCTGTGTGCTAGTTCCAAAACCTGATGGAAGTACTAGATTCTGTACAGATTATCGCAAAGTCAATGCTGTAACTAGAACTGATGTGTTTCCAATACCTAGGATTGATGATTGTATTGATAGTGTAGGGCAAGCAAAGTTTCTGACCAAGATTGATTTATTGAAGGGTTATTGGTGTGTGCCTTTAACTGAGAGGGCCAAGAGCATCTCTGCTTTTGCCACACCATCTGGATTGTACCAGTATGAAGTCCTACCCTTTGGCATGAAAAATGCCCCAGCCACGTTCCAAAGGATGATACAATCTACAATCGCCGGATTGCCACACACGGGTGCGTACATCGATGACCTGATCACATGGAGTGACTCCTGGGAAGAACATCTAAAAGATGTAGAGACGTTGTTCCAGCGCCTGACCCAGGCTAACCTGACTGTTAACCTGAGCAAGAGTGACTTTGGTTGTGCTACTGTCACCTATCTTGGCTACGTCATAGGCCAGGGTAAGGTGGCACCCATAAATGCTAAAGTCCAAGCCATCATGGACTTTCCAGTTCCTGACAACAAAAAAGCTTTGCGCCGCTTCCTTGAAATGATCGGGTACTACCGCAAGTTCTGCAAGAACTTTGCTGAGATTGCTCTCAGTCTAACTAACCAACTGAAGAAAGGCGTAAAGTTCACCTGGGATGATGCATGCCAGAGAGCCTTCGATCACCTGAAGTCTCTGCTGTGTCACTTCCCCGTGCTCAAATCTCCTGACTTCAACAAACCGTTCTCCATCGCGGTCGATGCTAGCGACCAAGCTTGTGGATCTGTGCTCCTACAGAGAAGTGACTCTGATGACATTGAGCATCCCGTGGCATACTTCTCCAGGAAGTTCAATCGCCACCAAAGGAACTATTCCACAATAGAGAAGGAACTGTTGGCTCTGGTCCTTTCTTTACAACACTTTGAGGTTTATGTTTGTACAGGACAAAAGCCAATGATTGTGTACACTGACCACAATCCGTTAATGTTTTTGAGTAAGATGAAAAACAAGAATCGGAGATTGTTGAATTGGAGTTTGATTTTACAGGAGTTTGACTTGGAAATTAAGCATGTGAAGGGTACAGACAATGTAATTGCTGATTGCTTATCCCGTGTTTGAATGTGTATATATATATCATGTGTTTGAATATTGTATGATATGTATATATAGACAAGTGTTCACTTAACCATTTTGTATTGAAAAGAAAAATTTTGCCTTTATGAGTCAAAATTTTTCCCTTTTGGAATGGAGGTGTAATGTGAATATAGGCCACTAGATGGCAGTATTTACCTTTTTTGTTAAGCTCAGACTGGAGTCATGTTTAGACATGTCCTGGACATGTCTGGGGCAAGTCTCAGAAAATTAAAAAAAAGAGGTCTAAATGTGGGTGGGGTCTGCAAAAGAGTATATAAGGAAAAGAATTGAGACAGTAAAGTAGTAGGAGAAATTGCAAGAAGAAGGATACGTGACCAGACCTTTAATTCTGTTCAAGACCTGTGCAGTCTGTTGTGGATTGTTTTTCACCCAGCACATCACCAGGAAACCCCACCAAAACAAGGGACTGTAATTATTTCTTTTTTTCTTGATAATCAATCTTGGTCTTAGCTGTTATTTAGTTGTTATTGTCTTTGTCTGTTTAATTAAATGTGTTTGAGTTTTAAAACTGTGTCTGTCATCCCTTGCTGTTGCTGTTGCTGTTATGTTGTAAATGTAATAAGAAATTGGGGCCATAACACTTGCCACAACAATTTCTAAAGGGGGATGAAATTATGTCAAGGTAGTGGGGAGAAATCATTTGTAAACCGATAGAGCTTCTGTATTTCGCATTGTTTTTACGGTAGCACCAGAGAGCTTGCTCAGACATTTGTGAAGTATCCGGCTGATCCCAGTCATGGATAAGTGAAGCGATCACTAACTGTAGTGGCTACAATCGGGCAACTTATGATTAAACCGCCACATTGATGCTTACCGAAGTAACACAAGCATACCGATCAGAATTACTGCATATAAGTTAACCAGGAGCATTTTTAATTAGCACGACACGCAAACTAACATGCAGTAGCTGGTAACCGAGTGGTCATAACCACAGAGAAAAACCCTTGCAATACAGGTTTTACAGACAGCAAGTTCTGTTACTGTGAACAGTTGTACTAAGCATCCAAATTACAAACAAGTATTAAAAGTTGGCTTCAAATAAGATTTTACACACACCTTCTGTAGAATTTCCCCTGATATCACTCTTGCATATTTAGGACACAAACATTAGCAACAGTAACTTGGCTACATTAGCTGCTGTGGTACAGCCACAATCAACTGGCTATCACGTAAGGTTGGCTTATGCAGTAAAAGCAACTTACAGCTTCTGTCTGAGAGTCACGGACAGTCACGACCGATACAGGCTTTATCTTCAGATATTTTACAGAGCCTGCGTTTGAGGCCAGTTGTTAGTGCTAACTATCGCTAGCGTTCCTGCCAGCCACCCTTAACACATTAGCTTCACTTACATTACACTTACATTATTTGCTGTTATATGGTTACTTAGAGCTTGTGGCTCTGAGCGCTTGATCGATGCAGCTAATTCAGCTCTGAGAAGCAGCTGAAACGCTTATCCTGTGTCGAATTGGTGAAATACTGAGCACAAACAGCAAACGTTCCCTTTGCTGGCAGCAAACCGCCACGGCCAAACAAAAAAAGCTACCCACTGATTTCTGGTGGTATCGTCTTTTGGAAGAGAAATATTTGTTTTTCTTTGCCTCCAAAAGTAAACTGACAAAATTGCGCCTCAAATAATCTGTAGGTTCTTCTTTTGTATTTCCAAAAGTGTAGATGCTACTAAGGCATAGTATGATCTGCCGTTGTTTGTGGCTGCTAGAATAGTTTCCGGTGTGGGAAGATCAAGCGCAGTGGTTGGCTCTGGCTAGATCTGTACTAATTGGATGGCAGAGCCTGACGTCAGGTTTTGCCCAGATCTCGTGAAGATCTCGGGAGGAGCTGTTCAGAGAGGAAATCACACTCACAAAATCACGTTCTTGGATTATGGAAAAATCCCTGTATCTTTTGTTTAGAAACTTTTCAGAGGTTGAGCATGGACAAACAACATTATAACATTACTAATTTGTATTGAAAGAAGGATCAGCATATTAGGTCCCCGTTAAGAGGATAACAAAGAACTCTGTTACATTGACCAATCTTTTGAGTTTACCTGGAACACAGTTCACAATCAAAGCAGTGATAGAAAAAATACACAACTAGCAAGAAGGCTTTAGCCATTTTTTGTTTTGTTAATTTTAGTTATTTACTGACCTTCCAATGTGATCACACCTCAGTCCAGTAGGTGGCGGTAATGCACTAAGATTGCAAGCTGTAAATTAAAGAAGACGAAGAAGAAGAGGCAGACTGTAAACAGCCTGGTGCCCGTGCCTCGTTGCGCTTGAGCTCAAAGTGAGGCCCTGGTAACAATGACTCAATGGCGGCCTCCAGTGAAGTAAATCCAAGATGGCGGACCAGGTAAGTTTATCATTGAAATGTCTTCATTTTGATATTTCTGGAATTTCCTATTCTAATGCGTCCAATACAAGTTTTAAAGTTGACTGGCGGAGGGCAGCAATATGCCTTAGTAGCGACCAAACTGCCAGAAATATCATAGAAGAAGAAGCTCTTAACCGCGGGAGAATTTAGGTTTTGATTTGAAATGGAGTTATGGATTGTTTGGTATTTGAATATTTTGAAAGGTTTTGTAGTGATGGCCAAATGAAGCTTTCTGAAACATTGAAGCTTGTGTTGAAAAAGGGTTCATTACTCGAAGCTTTTCAACACACTCCTCTTTGGTGGCATCTGGTGGCCAAAAGTATGAAGAGCAGCTTGAATCTACAAATTGAAATGAACGGCTTCATTATAGTTGCCTACTCTTCACTATTTGAGTTGACAGAATCCTTAATATCATGTGAGAACTCCGCCTGGTATTGGGTTATAGTTGTGGTGCTTTTTTGGGGGGGGGGGGGGGGTAATGGTGGTCATTAGCCAGCATGCATTTGCAATATCTTAATTTAGTAGATAGCTAGGCAGCCATCTACTGCGAAGCAAGTTACATTTAGCCAGACTTTGCATGAGCTGGCGGGGCAAACTTCAAGCCCCCTATCAGATACCACTGCTAAGCGTTCCAGCCTGGATAAAACCGAACCATGTCCGTGTCAAAAAAATAAAATATGGCTTCAAGCTCAACGCAACTCACCTAGCTAGCGAATCCCCATTCTCGCCTCTTTGGAGCTACAATTAGCAAGCTGCCTCAGTGGCTGAACGATATAACATCCAACCCTAGTGACCACTATGCAATGTCAGAGTAGACAAAGATAGGTAAAGTTTTAAAAAAACACAAACAGCGAGCTTTACAAACACAGACATTTATTAAGTCAAAGTTCTATGCTAGCTAACAGTTTTGCAGGCAATTTAGACAAATTGGCTGAAATGCCAGCTATCATAAGCCATACCTACACCATCAAAGACGAATTAAAAGAAAAGGCTAACCTAAAAACTTAGACAAATTTATACCTCCACACGCTCCTCTGTAACTCCAAAATACGGACCACAACTGTAATCATCTCTTAAGACAAAGAAAGAAGAGATTGCGAAAAGACAACTTGACAGTACATGCTTCCGGTAGGTGTGGCCATCTTGTGAAATTGAAGTCCATTGAAGTGCTCCCACTGCTCCGAACTTTTTAGCTAGCAAGCGAGTAAACATAAGATTGCTGTGGGTACCTTCACATGTAGGGGTGAGGGGGAATGAGAGGGCGGACGAATTGGCAAAGAGGGCTTTAAAGAAAGGAAATGTTGAAATGCAAGTAAGTATCAGTAAAGCAGAAATTAAATGTGTAATCTGGGAAAAAACAAACCATATGTGACAAGAAAGATGGGATAGAGAAATGAAAGGTAGACATCTGTATTCCATTCAAAAGAGTGCCAAAGTTAATAGGGTAGGTAGTGGGCACAGGACTGAGGAAATTGTACTGACCAGATTAAGGTTGGGGCACTGTGCACTGAATAAAACATTGAAATTAGTGGGAAAACACCAGACGGGATTGTGTAATGGGTGTCAGGAGGAGGAGGAGTCTGTGGAGCATGTGATTTTGAAATGTAAGCAGTATGAAACTCCGAGAGAAGTGATGAGGAATACACTGAGGGAGTTAGGGGTGCAGGAATTCACATTAAAAGGATTATTGAGCATGAGTGAGGGAGCACGGGTGAGGGCACTGTTAGTTTTCTTAAGGGAGACAGGGATTTTTGTTAGGATATGATGGATCAGCAGGGATAGGGTAATAAGGTAGGTGAAATGGATAGGGACTATTGGTAGGTAGGGAGTAGGGCTAGTATGTAGGGTTTTTTTTTTTTTTTTTGAAGGGATTGAGATAGTAAATCTACCGTCTGATCCACACTCCGGAGCAGAAAGCGGCGGTAATGCACCATTATGCTGGATGTCAACAACCAATAAACAAAAAGAAGAAGAAGAAGAACATTAAATTGCTTGCTTAGCTGGGTAGCCAGTTCGCGAGCCATGATTGCGAACAGTCATATTTGGTGCTTTTAATGCAAGAGAACATGAATTATTAGCCATTATTTCGCTGCCTAACGTTGCTAGAATTGAACCACGAGCATTTAGCTTGCTAACTGGTACTAATAGGTAGTGATGGAGAAACCGAAGCTTTCTGAGCTACTGAATCAATTATGAAGCAAATTGTGTTGAATGGTTCAGGGTTGCGAAGCATTTGATACAATGAAATATGGCGACATCTGCTGGCCAATTTTCAACATAGCATTTGCGTGGAACAATAAAGGACAAGGTGTCATGAAACAGGCACTGCTATGTACGTTTTACAATAAAGGTTGTATGTGCATCTTGTAGTTTTTGGCTGTTTTTTTTCAAGGCAATAACATGTGTTGTAATGTGATCGTGCTGTCATAAAATACTGTATGTAATCGAGATATGCTTTTGCAAGATTGATCGAAATACGAAAAATATACATATTTTTTTATTTTGGGGGAAAATGACAAATATTTGCAACTAGGGACTTATTGCAGTAGTCGAGTAAAATGCTGCATAAATTGGAAAGGGGATTTATTGGGTTCAAATATTTTTTATTTAAAAACAAGATCGTTTCAGCCGAGATAGACTTCAGTCTGTTTCTCTTCTTTGTTACTACCTCTCCAGCTGTGGAGAAGACCCTTTCACATGGCACAGAAGTTGCTGGCATATGAAGTTATCTGCGGGCAAGCTTGTAAAGATTGGGATATACTGCTGCCCTTGAGTACCAGTATTTAAATGGTTCTTCTCCAAAAATCCCGCCCTGGATTCGAAACCCGAGTAACACGTCGTCGATACGCGTGTGACGTAATGACGCTTCATTTGGGGAATCGCGTGGTTTTTTGCACGGTGAAGCGAGGCATCGAAACATATTGCTGAGATACTTTTGCTTTGAAAGATCGATACTGTGTCGAGCCGTCTGTTTCGAGCGTAACATCCCTACTAATAGGCATCAAAATAAAATTTGCCAGCAAACGCTGTCTAAAGAAACCAACAAACTTGCTCACACGCTAGGCTAGCAAGCTAGCTCGCCTGCTCAGCTAGCTAATTTCGGCACATAGAAACCAATTAAACAGTGAATCGCGATTATTTCGTGGATTAGCAAGTTGTCATGAATTAGCCGTGTAGCTAAGTCAGTTAAAACATTAGTAAGGTTGGTTAGCTCGTTCGCTAGCTACGGAGTTTTTTCGCTCACTTTGGCCAAAGTTTGAATGAAATCGCAAACTATTTCATTAAGCGCACGGTTACCAGGAGCAACACTTTCCTCATCAAGAAGTAACATCAACGGTGAGCGAACAAAAAAGTTCCTTTAACATGTAGTAGATGTGTGGGCCTATGCATTGATTCAAATCTGTGATGTAGGGTGACGTTGTTCAATAGCCTACCACGCAATAATTTGTTGACGTGTTAATATTTTGGCGTCAACCATTACACTAACGCAGTGTTTTGGTGGATGTAAGTTACTGTAGCACTGTGCAAATGAGGCAGTGTGGGATTTGTTTCGGATGAAGGATTTGCTATATGATTTATGGTCTTGTGAGTCTTTTTACTAATGCAATCTTGGTGGCTATGGTTATTTGTAGGTGTGTGTCGTTGAACTTTTAATTGATAATCATATCGGTCTCATCTAAGCTTGGTAGCACTGCTGATCGTTGACAGCAGAATATCACTGAGTGATTAATGAACGAATTGAGCTGGTAAGGTGCTGAAAAGTACGTCATGGTTCACTTAACGTACTTCCAGTGTTGTGGTTCCTTGTCTAGATGTTCACATATTTTTGAGGATGCCTTGTTCGTGAATAATTGAAGAGAGAGACAGAATCTTCAGAAGCCATCTTTATTCCCACAGTGAGCAGTCCCTGTCCAGGCAGTGCTAATTCGGCATTCTTTACAGAGGAATATTTATGGGAAAAACTCAACCTTTGCTCCAATCACAATTCATGGGTTGTAGCCATCTTGTCTTTAACTTTTTTAACTCTCCAACTTTGTTTTATTAAATAATGGTGGAAAATTTACAGTATAGGACTTAAAAAAACAAGTGTACCGCCTATTGGGGAATGTCGCATTGCTGCGCAATACTAGTCCCCTCCCGGTGTATGCATATTATATTTCCTAAAAAGTAGGTCAAAGTGACCTGAATAGGGTACATGACACACCCTAGCCCCAAGATGCATCCACACACCAACTTTGATGTTCCTAGGTCATACGGTATTGAACTTATGGAGCGGACACGAATGCGGACGGACGGACGGAATGCAATCCTATAGTCCCCTCCATTTCCGGTAGGGGATTAATAAAAGGAATATATACTAAAATGGACTGGAAAATTACAGTTTGAGTGGAAAAACACTTTCAGATGAATAGGATACAAGCAGATACATAAATGAGTCAATTATGTTTTCAGTAACAACTAATGATTTTACGGAACAAATATTGATCAAATGCATCATCTGATTATGTTTTTGAATCAACTAAACAGAAGCCTGCTTACTAAACAAAGCTACAGAAGCTGCTGCTTATGTGTGTGTGAGCTGCTTATGCGCATGGGAATTTAATTGCTTGTATGTGTGTATCTGTCTGTGTGTGAACTGCTTGTATGTGTGTGTGTTTTATGTATGTGTGTGTTTGCACTGCTCCTCTGTGTGTGTTACTGCTGCTTACATAATATGGTTATTGATTATGATGAGTGATGGCTAAATATGATCTAAATCTAATTATTAGTTTACTGATTATTAGTATGAGTAATAAAATAAATAATGATAAAAATATATAATCAGTATTGGTGAATATAATGAATCAATATTAGTAAATATAATGAATAATGCTGAAATGTAATCCACAACACCAGCACTAGGGGGAGCCCTGCGTTTGCATGTAGTCTCTGACAAGGCATATTGAATAACCAGTTTCCGTGTCGGATTGAGGATTTGGTTGACGCTGTTTATTCAGACAGGCCTCTCGAACTGATTGAGTCGTACTGACTATTTCTTTCTGAGTGATGTGTATCATCTGTTTGTGTGCGCTTATTTATTTATTTATAATTTTTTGTATAGAAGCAAGTTATTTTAGGTTTAGAGCACCCATCCGTATACACAAAAATAGGTGCCTATGGAACTATTAAAATCTTGGCATAATGTTTGTATTGCGCATTTAAAATATCCGCCACAACCAAAGTCCAGAATGTTGAATAGAAAGCTGTGCTTTTCATAATGTGCCACACATTTTCAATGGGAGACTGGCCTGCCTGTAATCCAGACCTGTCTAGTACCCGCACTCTTTTACTACGGAGCCATGCTGTTGTAACATGTGCAGAATGTGGCTTGGCATTGTCTTCCTGAAATGAGCAGGGGCGTCCATGAAAAAGACGTTGCTTGGATGGCAACATATGTTGCTCCAAAACTTGTATGTACCTTTCAGCATTAATGGTGCCTTCACATATGTGCAAGTTGCCCATGCCTTGGGCACTAATACACCCCCATACCATCACAGATGCTGGCTTTTGAACTTTGCGCCTATAGCAGTCCGGATGGTTCTTTTCCTCTTTGGTCCGGAGGACACGATGTCCACAGTTTCCAAAAACAATTTGAAATGTTGACTCGTCAGACCACAGAACACTTTTCCACTTTGCATCAGTCCATCTTAGAATAGCTTGGGCCCAGCGAAGCCGGCGACGTTTCTGGGTGCTGTTGATAAATGGCTTTTGCTTTGCACTGTAGAGTTTTAACTTGCACTTGCAGATGTAGGGACGAACTGTAGTTACTGACAGTGGTTTTTTGAAGTGTTCCTGAGCCCATGTGGTGATGTCCTTTACACACTGATGTCGGTTTTTGATGCAGTACCGCCTGAGGGATCGAAGGTCACGGGCATTCAATGTTGGTTTTCGGCCTTGTCGCTTACGCGCAGTGATTTCTCCAGATTCTCTGAACCTTTTGACGATATTACGGACCGTAGATGATGAAATCCCTAAATTTCTTGCAATAGCTCATTGAGGAATGTTGTCTTTAAACTGTACGACAATCAGCTCACGGATTTGTTCACTAAGTGGTGACCCTCGCCCCATCCTTGTTTGTGAATGACTGAGCATTTCAGGGAAGCAGCTTTCATACCCAATCATGGCACCCACCTGTTCCCAATTAGCCCATTCACCTGTGGGATGTTCCAAATAAGTGTTTGATGAGCATTCATCAACTCTCTGTCTGTTTTTGCCACTTGTGCCAGCTTTTTTGAAACATGTTGCAGGCATCAAATTCCAAATGAGCTAATATTTGCAAAAAATTACAAAGTTTACCTATTCGAACATTAAGTAGCTTGTCTTTGCAGTGTATTCAATTGAATATAGGTTGAAAAGGATTTGCAAATCATTGTATTCTGTTTTTATAAACGATTTACATAACGTGCCAACTTCACTGGTTTTGGGTTTTGTAAATTCTGAAATGTCATTGTGGAATGTCTTATTAGATTCACTTGTGAGTCCATCGTTACCAGGGGATCTATTATTCTTTAATTTAGATGTACACATTTTTATTTCATTTAAAGTTATATTCCCATCACAAATATTTTTTTAAATCATCATCTATAAGTTTTGTATTCTATCATGTGGCAGAAAAGAACGATTCATCATTACTATCATTCCTTTTCGTGTATAATTTCTCATAAAAGGTTTTAACAAATGAAGAAATTTCTTTTACATTATCAGAGACATGGCCATTAATGTTAAGCTTATTTAACAAGGACAGTTCTATATTTATCTTTTCCTAGTAAAAAAAAATGTATTCTTTTCTCCCTCTTCCAACTGTAAAACCCCACAAAACAATACCAACGACGGAAATTGCAGGGGGCGAAGGCTCAGTGTGTTCTTGGGCTGGTGTTAACAAGAGCAATCTCTTGGCTGGTGCGAATCACAATAAAATCAATCAATTTTCTCCGTTCGAAGAGTGGGACGCAAAAGCGCAATGGTTACAATTAATCTGACTCCATAGTAAATTTACAATGCCAAATTTAGGTATACATGACTCAAAATTAGAATTAGAATTTATAGTTTAGGGACAACATGCGTTGATCTCGGGTTGATTATACCTCAAACTCTTTGGAGACAACCGCCATCACCCAATATATGCTCCCGGATATTAGCATTATTGCGCGAAATCTTTGGATCGTTGGTCATATCAGGGGATGAAAGTCATATCACAGCAACAGCATCTTTTGGCATGAATACTGCAAACCCAGATCTATGCACGCGCATGGGTTCCTTCAGGGAATTTTAACAGATGACCAACTTTTCGTCCATGGGCTTCCTTCAGGTTAAAATCCCAGAACCGGCAATACATAAACCCATTATGTAAGTAGATCATGATTGTCTCTCCAACCAATACCAAGCAGCTGGCCTGTCAGTCCTCGGTTGGGATTAAACCCCTAAGTATCGCCGTAATGTGGCTAGAAAGAATAAAAGGATTAGGAGTCACAGAGACCAAGCAAGTTTAAAGGAATAACAATAATTTGTTCACCAGGTAGGCAGGGGTTCAGATCAACAGACCAAACACCAGTTACCACGAATTCAGATAAATATAAAAGTCATACCTGGAAAAAGCTACACACGCAGAGTTGTGTGAGGGCGAGATCAGAGAGACGATCTGCCCTAACTATAGAGGCTTGGTGTGTGAGGTGCCACACTGATTTTTGCTTCCAGAGGAAATTTCTTTTACATACTTGTATAAAATAAGTTTGATATGGTATATATTCATTAATCTTACATCATTCTCCCTCCTCACCATTCATATTTGCATGAAAAATACAAAATTTTTCCACCATTAAAGTGCTAAATGTCATGCAGTAAAATGGGAGTCACTTAATTAAAAAAAAAAGGCAACTGTTTTTAAAGTGATAAAAAAATGTTTACAATCATCAACTTTGGCCTTTGGCATATTTTTTATTGTGTACAGAAAAGCACTGCAAAGTATTAATAGGATACATCTTTAAGAAATGTCATTAATATCTAAATCACTTTGTTCTGCAAAGACAGATTTCCCTCAATGTCATGTAGTAAAACAAAGATTGGAAGCCATTTTGTACTTTAGAAATATGACTCAAGTCATGTGACCTGTGGTGACATCACTTAGAGGACCCCTGAGGACAACCAGAGTTGGAGGCAAATTCAAAAATGAGGTCCTATATTTAAGTTATCACCTTTTCCTGGGGTCATACAAAGTGTCACAGATTTGAGCGTCATGCGGTCCAATGCAAAAAAAAGTTGATAAAGTTAAATATTTTAAAAATAATTGATTTAAACATGAAATTTAAAGTTTCAAGGTCAAGGTTAGTGTGGTGAATAGGCGGCCATGCAACTGCCTATTAGGAATGAAAATGATGGAATCTGTCATGCAGACAAACAAAATATGTCATGTGGACCAACATTTTTACAAATGACAAGCTGTTTTACCACATGACACAGAAGATTTAAACTAGGGATCGACCGATATGGATTTTTTTAGGGCCGATACCGATTTTTTTTCTTTCTTTCTTTCTTTCTCTCCATCACCTTTAGCCGATGGCCGATTATGGACTGCCGATTTTCTTGGGCCGATATTTGTGGCCGATACTGCTTTTGCTCCCTCAATTTACATCAAATAAAATGACACAATGATAACAAATATCACAGGTCTCAAGTTAAGACAAACATTTATTGAAAAGTTTCAACCAGCCATCGATGTGACGGCTGCTCCTCCCCAGTGAGACACGCACCCCCCCACTCCCACTCCCACTCTCACACACACACACACACACACACACACACACATCAGTGGAGCAGACGCTGACTGAAAAACTCCACGACCGCTGGATTGATAATGGCAGCAAACGACTCTAAATACGTTTTCACGAAACACTGACAATTTAGTGCTACATATAAAACATTTCTCTCATCATTTAAGTTCTTCTAGTGCCCGCGAAAGACCTCTCTGATCCAGACATGGCTGCGCCACTCCGCTCTGAGGGAGAGAGCACACAGCAGGGCTCGAAATGAACTTTTTTGCTTGGTAGTGCTACGCATTTAAGTTCAAAAAGTTAGGAGCAAAAATTTCGGAGCGCACACACCAAAATCAAAGAAGCACCAATTATATATATTTTAATGTTTAAAGAAACTACAATATAGCACTCCACATCAACAATACAACTGTCTCCAACAAATGACAATTATTAAACAATATGAGAGTCTTGAGTTCATTGATTAACAGAAGTGGCTTTATGCCATATCCGGAGGCCAGGATTTAAAATTGGGTCTCCTGCTCTCTGCCCTTCCATCCATCTCTTCACTGCCTGTGAGGCATCAAATATATCCAGAGGAGGACCTTCCACACTGATCCGAATCAAATCTTCAATTGTGTTAGGGTTAAATGCAGCTCGGACGTAAAGTCCTTTTTTTCGCCTCAATATCGCAATATGAATCAGTCCACAGCGGTAACTTATATAATAGGCTTATTATAATTATAACATAAGCAGTCTTTATAATGAGTTGGATATGTTTGTTTTAAGATATAGTAGCCTATGCCTCACGCCCAGGGGCGTCTCTAGGACTAAAGATTGGTGCGGCCTAGAGCTTCCCTTAATTACTAACCCTGATTTGCACCCAATCATTTGCATAATTCACAAACAATCCTTCCAGGATTTTCCTGGATTGGTTGAATTTGCTTTAATAGTTGCAGTCCCAACATGCAACTTCCTTGAGGGACTGAGCAATAGATTCACTCCGAGAACACACCGGTGCGGTACGGTATATTTCGGTACGGCAACAATCATTAATCTGGAAATGCAATTTTATGCATTTGAATCAGCGTTATTCAGAATTGCACACAGACATTTCAAATGGTCTTTTATTTTATTTAAACAAAACGATCATGAAGCGCCAGTTAAATCACTTGATTTATGGAAAAGGTAGCGCAGACGTTTGAGAGCAGTTTATCATTCATAAAGCCTTGAACACTTTTTGAGTGGCCTAAATAATTTTTCTGATCTGACTTTATCCCATTACTTTGTCATCAATAGATCTCATGGAGAGAGAAACCGTAACTTTGATTGCCAGAGGATTATTGTCAAAATTGGAAAACGTGTTAATCAGTAGCGGCTCTAGACCCGGGAATGGCTGAGTGCAGACACGTCCCTTTATGACGTGAGTAGTTCGCAATCATTTTCCTTTACTGACGCGTTTTCCAATGATCGTACTTGGCAACTTAAGACACGGTCTCTCCATATGCGATGAAACGACGATGAAATCATGGACTTAATTCAGCTCAGTGGCGGAACCTGAACTGAGAATTGTGACAAAACATCCGTTTAAAACAGTCGTTAGTCCTGACTCCTGACCTGTTCTCAGTAATTTTCATGAGTAACCAAAGGTTCGCTCCGAGAGCACTCCACAGTTAACAGCTGCTGCTTGTTCTCCCCGATTACGTAAGAAGACAATCATTCATTTGGACGCTTATTTGCTGTATTTAAATCAACGTTAGTCAAACCTGCATACCTGTCGTCTCTCACGCAAACAGCTTGAGCAGCACGCTGCCTATTTAACTGTCAAGTGCCACTTTATCAACCCACTCAATACTGAGAGTGAAAGGCGATATTTCACTGGAACACGGGCCTGATCAATCAACGCGAAGCACTGGCCTATTAATAAGTAAATTTTTTTTTCTGTACTGAATTTCGCCCATGATATCATCGCTGTTCGATCACATATGGAGAGACCGTGTCTTAAGTTGCCAAGTACGATAATTGGAAAACGTGTCAGTAAAGGAAAATGATTGCGAATTACCCAGGACTAATTTTCATAAAGGGACGTGTCTGCGCCCCGTCATTCCCGGGTCTAGAGCCGCTACTGGTGTTAATAACGGAAAATAACTGCGTACAAGCCAGGAACAATCCTTGACGCAAAGGCATGGTCCGGGCTCCACTAATTATCACTTCCAGTGACGCAACTGCACACACAATTGTTCTTCTAATTTCTGCATTTTCAGGAAAACGTTGCATTTACTTGCAAATATATAAACGTTTACTGGTCAAAAGACGTGCTGTAAAAAATGTTAATGATTTTTGCAGGTAGGATACTGAAGATACACTCCTGATCAAAATCTTAAGACCAGTTAAAAAATTGCAAGAATTTGCATTTTGCACTGTTGTATCTTAAGAAGGTTCTAAGTAGAGTTTCAAAATGCAAAAAGAAGAAATGGGAACAAGAGACCAAATGTTTTGAGCAGGCAATTTATTGAAAAGAACAATTTAACTGAAATAGGCTGTTCATCAGCTGATCAAAAGTTTAAGACCACATCCTTTAAAAGCCCAAATCTGTGGAAAAAATTTGGATTCCATGTCATTTTCTGTCAAGTAATCACACTGTCAAGACCTCTTGATGGGAAAAGCAAAAAAACTCACTGCCTTCGAACGTGGCAGGATTGTTGAGCTGCATAGACAAGGCCTCTCACAGCGTGCCATTGCTGCTGAGGTTGGACGCAGTAAGACAGTCATTTTGCATTTCTTAAAAGATCCTGAGGTTTATGGAACAAAAAAATCAAGTGGTAGACCCAAAAAAATCTCACCGGCTCTGAGCCGGAGGATCCGAATGGCTGTCCGTCAAGACACGGGACGATCCTCATCCCAAATTAAGGCCATTACTGGTGCTGACTGCAACCCAATAACCATCAGACAGCATCTGCAAAGGAACGGCTTCAAAAACAAAAAACGTCTTCAAAGGCCACGTCTCCTTCAACGCCACAAAATTGCCCGTTTGGCCTTTGCAAGGGAGCACCAAACATGGGACGTTCAAAGTTGGAAGAAAGTTTTATTCTCTGATGAGAAAAAATTTAACCTTGATGGTCCTGATGGCTTCCAACGCTACTGGCATGACAAGGAGATGCCACCTGAGATTTTTTCAACACGGCACAGCGGAGGGGGCGCCATCATGATCTGGGGTGCTTTTTCCTTCAATGGAACAATGGAGCTCCAGGTTGTGCAGGGGCGTCAAACAGCAGCTGGCTACGTGGAGATGTTGCAGCGGGCATCCCTCATGACTGAGGGCCCTCGTCTGTGTGGTGATGACTGGGTCTTTCAGCAGGACAATGCTGCAATTCACAATGCCCGTCTGACAAAGGATTTTTTTCAGGAGAATAACATCACTCTTTTGGATCATCCTGCATGTTCCCCTGATCTAAATCCAATTGAGAACATTTGGGGATGGATGGCAAGGGAAGTTTACAAAAATGGACATCAGTTCCAGACAGTGGATGCCCTTCGTGAAGCCATCTTCACCACTTGGAGCAACATTCCTACAAGCCTTTTGGAAACACTCGCATCAAGCATGCCAACACGAATTTTTGAAGTGATCAACAATAATGGTGGAGCTACTCATTACTGAGTCTGTTTTTGAGACTTTAATTTCTGTTTTAGGGGTTTTTTTGAGCTATGGTCTTAAACTTTTGATCAGCTGATGAACAGCCTATTTTAGTTAAATTGTTCTTTTCAATAAATTGCCTGCTCAAAACATTTAGTCTCTTGCTCACATTTCTTCTTTTTGCATTTTGAAACTCTACTTAGAACCTTCTTATGATACAACAGTGCAAAACGTAAATTCTTGCAATTTTTTAACTGGTCTTAAGATTTTGATCAGGAGTGTATGAGCGAAGAAACCGAGATGTAGATTTTAGGCCTGCGCAAACACGAGCCGCGAGGCAGCATATTTTGATAAGTCGCAACTATTAACAGAACACGGACCTACTCGTTTACGCACATTTGTCACAGAATTTCTGTGTTTCGTGCTTTCCCCATGTTTGGAAGGACGATCGCGTTTAAAGTGTTTGGACTCAGTAAATAACGTGCTGTTAACAGCGAAATTCGGGCCATTATCTTTACAATGAACACAATGCAGTTCACCTTCTTATAACCTGAGCCATTCAAAATTTCGATGCAACTCTTTGCGAAAATAATCAGTTGAATTCGCCACCCGTTCATCAGATTCACCGTCATGGTTCTCAGTTTCGACTTTTTTAACTTTAAGGGTACCAAAAAGTCTTCCATTGGTCTTTGTTTCATTTTCCGTCCAAATCTTGTGCATAGCTACAATAGTAACTCGCATTCCCGCGAAATGGAATGTTTGATGGCTAATATTTACCACTCTAGAATAAGTACTGAGGTTTAGCACGTCAACCTCCCCTTTGATTGGTCAGAATGATTACTGTCAGTTCGAGGGAACACACTGGGTGCGTTCCATTCTTATACCGGTGCACCCGGCTGCGGTATGTCCAGTAGATTCATGCACTGCTCCGAGACATATTCCCATCTCTATTTAAGCTGCAGCGGCGGCTGGCATGCCAAATGTACCCGAAAAGAGGCGATTAATTGGGGGGGGGGAGCGGTCGCACAGATGCAACTGTTTTAATTCGAAGGTCGCACAGTGTTAATTTTGGTCGCAGTTTCGAGCCTTGCACATACACACACGACATGAAACACATTTAACCTCACCCCGGTGTTCGCTGAATTAAACTCCAACAAACATCATGGAACTGAATTGACTACATTGACATTACTTAATCCTTAAACTGGTGTTCGTTACATCTGTACATATTAGCCTACAACTAGGTCAACAGCTCCCTAAATACAATGGTACGGACTTTTAAAGACGAAGCATTCAGCAGCATTCCCGTTTTTCGAACCCACAAACTTAACTATGTTTGCAAGCACGTCTACTACATGGCAATTATTTGGCATTCATGTTTCCTATTTCAAAGTGGGTGGCGATATTTCAACTAAGTTTAACAGTGAGAAGCTAATTGAAATTTTAAAACACCTTGTTCTGAAGCAGCCACTGCCTTCACCACTCTTCCAGTGGGTGACGGGTAATGGGCCTGCATGTGCTGCAGGGTCTTCCAGCAACACAGAGCTGCCCCTGGATGCCTGTCTGTAAATCATGCTGCGGAAAAATACATCGGCGAACCCATGCGCGAATCGGCCGATGCCGATTCAAGTAAATAATGCAAATATCGGCCTAATATATCGGCCGGCCGATGTATTGGTCGATCCTTAGTGCTTATACCTAATTATAATCAAATTATTTTTCTGTACTGAATGTAGCCCATTATTTTGTCGCTTTTCGATCGCATGGGGTAGAGAAGCCGTGTCTTCAATTGCCACTTGATTATTCTTGAATTGGAAAACGTGTTAATGAAGGAATCCCATCAAGAATTATCCAGCACCAATTATTTTCAATAAAAAGGGGGATATTAGCCCCGGAATTTTCAGGTCAAACGACGCGCCTGCTTACGACTAACTTTCGTTTTGTAAACAATAAATTGTTTGAGAAACCATCATCAATAAATTGTAACAAATCCTCTGACGAGCGCGAGTGGTAGCATCTAAAAATAGCATATTAGACTAGTCAATAAATTAGCGTGTTCATTGCATACTTTTTTCCGATTGCTAAAAGAAATCTATTATCACAAATATGATATTGTAAATAATTTGAAAATCAACTCTAGACATCCTATTAACACGTGAATTAAAGAAGGCCTAGACTTAACTTTCAAAATGTTTCCTTTTTAAGTTAATGTCGCTATGACATTTCATCAGCCATGTTGGCCGAGCGCTGATCTTCAATCACGATTGTGTCGACTATCCAGATATCGATCGTTTTTAGGTGCTTACATCATCGCAATATTCTAATACATAATTATTGTTATTGGCAAATGAGTAAACGCTATGTTTGTAATCATTCACACACAAAATATTCACAAATAATTCTGCGAAAAGATCTTTTACTCTCGCAACAAGTAAGAGCTAATTTCATTAGACAAAAGAAATGTGTCCACCAATTAAAAGTGAGTCATGGAATATTTTATTTTTGCAATTGCTCATTCAGAATTTTAATAGTAACCCTTTAAACTGTTATTTTTAACATTAACAATAACCGCAGCAGTATATATTGTGCAACTAAAAGCAAAATAATTTAAGAATTATTTGACATTTTCATGTCAAGATTTAATGTTGGAAATTGTTCATCAAGATATAAAATGAAATCCAACTGCGCAATGCAGTATATAATGTTACTTTACATGAAGCATTAAAAGTTGTTGGAATCTTTAATTTCAATTATCATCTGAAAATAAAGTCTGAATGCATGCAACCGCAAAATGTTTTTTATTCGAAGGATTACAAGCAAACTATTGACTCACTCTGATAAAATTTGACTCAGTGTTTCAACCTGTCATGAGTCAGTTTGACTCAAGGTCATGGAAAGCAAAATGAATCACTGAATAATAGAAGGGTAAATTCAAATTTCTACTTTAGTTTAATAAATTTGATAACTCACTCTCATAAATATGAATTATATTTATTCCATTAATGTCAGCATCGTATTATTTAGAAAATGGAAAAATTGTTTGCCTTCTAATTTACAGTTTATTCAAGTTCATGGGATGAATAATTCCCTATCTAGCATGCTAATGCTTTTTGTGCAATTAAATTTAGTAATGTCAATGACAGAATCGTGCCGGTGAGTGATGCAGTGGCGTCTGAGGGCCTGAAGATCACGGGCATCCAGTAAAGGTCTTTGGCCTTTTCCATTACGCACAGAGATTTTTCCAGTTTCTCTGAAACTTTGGATGATGATGTGCACTGTCAATGATGAGACCTTCAAAGTCTTTGGAATTTGACGTTGAGGAACATTGTTTTTTTTTTTCTTTTTTTTTTTTCTTTTTTATAAATTTGGCATCTCCAATCCCACCCAAATCTGGAATGCCCAATTTGGGAATTATGTACAAAGCTTGCTCGTATGCGACCCCTTGCTGCCAACTCAGGTTAGTGAGACAGTTCAGGGCTCTCCTCCGAAGCACGTGCCTGTCTGCCACTGATTCTTATACACTCGTTGGTTGAATCTTCGCAAGTTCAGAACTAGGGCGAAGGATACCCGGACATGAACCACCCCGGAGTCTTCCTGACGAGCGCCCGTCTGGCCAACAGGAGGCGCTGGAGCAACGAACAAGGCTGTAATTGATAACCCAGATCCGGCAGTTTCTTCCCAATTTGAAACCCTAGGCGATCGCCAATTGTGCACTACTCTGAAACAGCTGCCGACCCCTGCCGGTGGGTACGGAGGAACATTGTTTTTAAAGTATTCCACAGTTTTTACCTGCCCCCCCCCTAGGGGGAGCCAGGTTACGCAATGATCATGTTACAAGGAGAGTTAGCTAGCTAGCTAGCTGCCCGGGATAAACTACGCCATGCCACGGGGACCAGCGCTTTGTTCGTCTGTCCTCGTATTAAAATGGAGGCCGCTGCGGCTCGTAGGCCTATTTGCTTGATGCCTGAGGAGCCTGGATTGTTGTGTATTATATTGTTTTCTATGTCTGCTTAGGTAATTTTTGTATTATTTTTGCGAAATGAACATTACGTAGAATTTCTGTGAACGTTTGTGCTGTATGTAATTATTTCGTTATAAGTGTGTAGCTAGCATGCTAGCTAGCTACATGGAGCTCCGTGTTGTGACACTGACCCCTGCGAGCCCACAGAGATATAAGAAAACTAGAGTGGACGCCGCGTGGGCTGGGCCAAAGTGCTGATGGCAGAATAGCTCTGCCATCTTGGGTATGTGTAACGGACTCTGGTCAGGGTCTGAAGGATGACGCCTCAAAAATGCAGTTTTCGGCATTTATTTCCTGCAGAAGACATAACACAAAACACTAAGATCTTCTGATCTTTGATGTACTTCTGCTCCCTCATCAATGAACAAATGCATTGTGAGCATTTTTCAAATACATTCAGACATACGACCCAACTAGTAACGATCAGAAAAACAAATGATATAGGCTACAATAATTATTACTAACCATAACATCTTTAAGAAATGTTAGTCACACAAAATGCAGTACAGTGACATCTGGTGAGCAAAATTAGGTAGTGGATGAAGTTAAGTAAATTAACAAAGACTCAGTTTTTCTCTCATAAAGTGCCAGTAAGTACCTTGCATATGGTTTTTTTTTTTTTTTTTTTAAATTCCAAAAATCAAGCTGTCTGTAATATGGCCCAAAAAAAATTATAAAAAATATTTGACCAAAAATAACCTTAGGAAACGCAATTTTTGAAAAAGGGGTTTCCCGGTCTAAAAATAGATCGGCTAGGTTATTCACCGCGCAAAGCATTGTGAGTCGAAATCGCGCACTGTAAACAAAGATGGCCTCGCGCGGACGAAAAAGAAGACAGACAGGAACGTTTCTGGAGAATGTGGAGGCGAGTTATCACTTCATGACATATGGGAAGACCATTTGAACATATTATGAATGCATAAGCGTCATGTCATTGAAGTATATCGATTCTTTGATTTTTTTCCGTGAAGATTTTGCTAAATGAACGGTACTGTAGACCTACGTTCTGACACTCATTGAATGTCATAGATTGGCTTCTCATGGAGTTACTATGTCTATTTTTACAGCAGGAATGTTTTTGTCTTACGGATGTCATTGTTGTTTTTTTTTTTTTAAAAAACCCAGATATTGTTAACTTGGATTTTTTTTAAATCGAAGAAAAATAACACAATCTTACTGATGTATTTACAAAAGGTTGTGGCGAAATATCGGAAATTATATTTTATCTGGCAGCATTCTGACACGTAATCTGCAGTAAAATGCAATAAAAGAATTTTTGAATTTACTGTGGCACATCACATGCAACAAACAGAGTTCTGTAATGTTCAGTGGGCAATGATATTTATAGGTCTTTTATTTTAGCTCCATATTTGTTTCAAGAGGCTATCTACTTCAGACTATCATTTCTGTAGATCCTTGACATTTAGTTACTATATCGCAGACCATATAACATATAACGAGAACATCGGGTCCCATGTTGATTAAATTCTGATTGCTCTCTAAATACATCACGATTTCACGACTGCAATAACCTGTCAAACGTTAAGCAAAACACGATAAGCAAAACATAATTCCCCCATTCGAGGCACACTACCATTTACGTTGTTTACTTTTATGAACTCGTGTAGCGCGAGAAATGTTGCTAAGAGAAACCAACACGGTATTTCAACTTACTAATCTATCAAAGTTAGGGCCAACTCATCATTGTCAATGCCCAGTCGCTCTCTCAGACTCTTCCACCGATCAATAGCACTCCCAATATATACGAGGAATCGTCTTCTTTTGGCATCAAGGGCAATTTTCCGGCGTTCCGAGGCTGTCAACTTGATTCTTTCCGCTATTGTTGTTGTGTGCGCTACGTCACACGTCACGTGGTACACAAGAAAGGGAACTTACTCTAATGACATCAGATTTTCGCTTGCGCGACAGTTTGAGGGTTGAGTGAGTTTTTAACATCAAAATCCATATTTTTCGATGTCATAAAAATTTGTATAACATATCGATGTGAAGATGAATGATTTCCCTACCTACTGATACCATTTTTATATGTTGTCACATTGAAGACATGCTAGGTATTTACTGGCACTTTAACAAAAGAAAATACATACCTGCAGAAGACATAACACGAAACGCTAAGATCTTCTGATCTTTGATGTACTTCTGCTCCTAACCAGGCCAAATAACAGAGTTCACGTTACTCTTAGGCTACACAGCGAATCGCTTGGCTAGCTGATTGTAGCAAATTGCGCCGAAACAGCAATTACAAAGCATAAATGAAACTCGTATTAATGAATGAACCGACGCAAAACAAGCGTGGCAATGTAATAATATTAGTGTTAGCTCATATATATATATATAAACCATAAAACTTTTAAAGCGTGATTTCCAAATAAAACAAGTCGACATGGTCTACAACATCCCCCGCCAATCGTGCGCTTCTAATTTTCGAACTCAATCAAGGCCTTTATGGTCTGAAGCTACACACCAAATTTGGTTACTGTATCTGTAGTAGTTTCTGAGTAAAGCTGTCCCCTTTATCTCGGACGGACGGACGGACGGACGGACGCACACACGGACGGAGGTCAAACCTATATCCCCCTCCCACTTCGTGTTGGCGGGGGATAATAATGAAATAGAGCCACAGCACGTTACCATACAACTTGCCCTCATAAATGTACAAATGCATTGTGAGGGCAGGACGAGAAGAGCTACGGAACACATTAAGTACAAAACAGGCGAAGCGCTAAAACCATCTTTCTCGCAGGTAATATGGAAGAACAATGACGGTAACTAGAAATAACTCATTGAGATAAAATTCACATATATTCCGCATACTAACAGAATGGTGAATTAGATACACAAATACAATTTTGAAATAATAATACACTTTTTTTTCTCCGTTACATATGTATAAATGTCCGATGAGACACATGTAAACAGTAGGCTGAACGTGGATGTAGACTTTTTTTTTTCTCCTTTTAGGGGGGTGGAGACTTTTTCCGTATTCTTTTTATATCTTTTCATACTTAAAATGACACGAATTAGGAATTGAGATTGAACAACAATTTTTATGCTCCGTTATTTGGCAAAGCTAAATAATAATTGTTTTACCCTTTATATTCGCTCAGTTACCCACGTTTTCGTTTCGTTCAAAGAAAAAGCGTTCGGGTGATTCTCGCGTTACGTGTGTGACATTTGGAAGGTATTCTCGACATGAAAGAAAATAAAGTAATCTCTTGATATACCTCCCACTGTTATGCCATATTCGCTAAACGCCAGCTGGACCACCTGCATAAGAATCCCCATGCATTCGCTTCCGCCATGTGCCTCCCTTCGTACCAGTATCGTTAAACCGATATATTTTCCAAACGCTGTACCGCCAGCTTATTCGAATAAAACTATGTAATGTTACCACCGTGTTTTCAATTGCGAAATATACTGTATATCCCAGGACAAATCGTAGATCTGGTGACTGGATGGCCTTCGTCTTCTACATACTGGCCGTATCATCTTCAGGCAATGCCAAAGCATCGAACGACTTTCGAAGGCTCCCAAGATAGCAAGCTCCTCCGCACTGGATCTGCCCCGGCTCTGAGCCGGATTAGCTGGAGCCGGGGCAGATCCGGAGCGGAGGTGCTTGCTAGCTGATCAGAGCATCGCACAATGCCTAACTTACTTAGAAAAGGAATCTGAAAATGTTAAACTGTGATGAGTTTGCAGTTATCGATATCGTAGAATGCCGTCATGTTCATACTGTACACTAACCGGTGTAGCTAACGCTATTTTCGCTGAACCGCCAGCTGGACCTTGGTGCCGAAGTGGGCGGTATAACAACAGCAGACTTTAATTGAATTACAAAATTAGATACATGACAATGTGTAGTAGTAGTAGCAGAGGTAGTTGTAGTGGTATATTTCGAACTGTACATGTACGTAATAATAAATACATGAGAAATACATCACACTTTTGTACAGTCAGAGGACACACAGTTTTAACTTTAAAAAATGCCAATGGCTGTAATCTACACTCTCTTAAATCACCCTACTGTCTTAAGCCATTCTAATCAAAAACAGTTATATAATAATAATAATTACAAGTAGTGATGTGACATTTGAAGCGAGGCACCGGAGCCTGTGTCGAGCAAAAAGGGGCGTGCCAGATGAAGCCCCGATTGGAGGCTTGCGTCGTTACCGTAAAAATCACGTGACTGATGACAAATGAGGCCTCGGTTTGTGGAGAGTACGTCATTGGTTCGTTCAACGTATTGCCTCCTCATAAATACGCTTCGAATCTGGCGCCGAACTGTGGGTGTTGTCGGCGTTTGTGTAAGATGGAGAGAGGTGTAGTACGTTGGAGAGTTGTAGTGAGTCACATATCTTCCCCATTGTTGGACATTGACGTGAGAGTGTCAGTTATTTCGTTTTTTTTCAATAATGTCACTCCTGTATTTGTGTTTTTTTAATAAAAATGATTTTAAAAAAGGCAAAGTATCGTGATTGTTTCATTGCGATTTTTATTATGAACAAATATAGCTACTTACGCATGCTATAGAAATCTATCCATTGTTTTTTGTTACTGCACACAAAAGTTATTCACACATTTCCACTCAGGTCATGGTACTGTTCATTGACTGTCATATGTTGTTTTGCCCAGCAGATGGCAGCATTCAATGTTTCATTGAGGCCTCGAATACTAAACCTTTTGGTGAAGCAATGGGCTGGAAAGCCTCAGTGATTCATAAGGCTTCATTTGACCATCACTAATTACAAGTTCGACAAAGGACCTACTTCGTCACATACCAGTAAAGCGAGCATGGTCACACCAACACATATGCAAAAGACTGCTCCGATTTACATTCCCAAGATAGCGGTGGTATGCTGCCTCGGAAGTGACAGGATTGTCCACTCTAGTTTTCTTATATCTCTGTGTGCGAACCATAATCGCGATGCATTTTCATAAAACAGTATGTTACTTTCCATTAAATAATTATGTTTCCTAAGTGTATGAGATTTGTCGGTTTTGATGTTACGATTGAATTTGTGCTTTTATTTCTATTTGCGTTGCATTATGCCGCATACTTTCGCTGCATACTGCCCGTTTTTCGTTGGCGGACTAAGTGATCGCGTTGACACGGATCTTGCATGGAATTGCACATAGCAGACGGGGTCCGCTTTCCTGTCAGCTGGGCTTGCTGAAATCACAGATTTTTCTTTTTTTTTTTAAAGATGGTATAACGTGTTCTATCGTCTTCTGTGTCTAGTTAGCATTTTGTTTTACCAAGCTGGACACAACTAAGCATTTTTGTGGTCATTTGTGCAGTATGAATAAACTACCTGAGCATTTTCAAAGTTCTCAATGCCTCGTTTTAAATGTCAGGGCCCTCGGAATTCTACTGAAGAAGTTTGGAGCTACTGTAAGCCTTGTAATGATGAAAAAAATAGCGATTTCTTTGCATGAAAATGCGATGCCCGATTCACAACCATTGTAAGCCTGTTGGGAGCTTCAGATGAAAATCCATTTATTTTGAAAAGTTGCGTGCGTACGGAGGTGGGGTATTCGACAAAAGTTAGTACTCGTTATCATGTTTGAATACACCCCAAGTCATTTTTGCACAGGAATTCTCCTTTAATACTGTGATAGTCCAAAACAGCTTACAATTTTCTCCCTGAACATTTATGTCTAGACCAGAATTTAAGGAGTCTGATATCTTTAAGTAATGGTTCCACTACTTTCCCAAGCCCTCATGTTTCCCTGTCTATTGAGTTGAAAAGAAGACGCTGGTGAATAAGAGCTCAGGATGAATTGAATTCCTGCAGCAGGTTTCTTATGCTGAAGTAAATGGCACCCATTTTGTTAATTTTTGTCTTGGATTCGAAACATTTTAAATGTTGTCTGATATGCCAATTGCTTGCGCACAAAAATTTTGTTTACTGCCATACAGCACAGTTGTAACATGGGGATTTTCATTGGTTGTGTTTGCTTGGCTACAATAATTTCCCTATAAAATGTTTTTTCTTCCCATTTTGTCTTGTTCACAAGTGCTAACCCTTAGAGCGCCAAAATAAAAATTTAAAATATATTAATTATCTTGAGCTCTTTGAAACTCATCATGTGGCAACTTGTTTAAAAGAGCTCCCCTGCTGGAGATCTTTTACACGAGCTGCCACATGATAGGTTTTCAGCAGCTTTGATTTTGAATTGAAATAATGGAACAAATATTGCTGCATTTAGCGCGCGAAGGGTTAAAACCGTAAGACGCTCAATGTAATGACTCAAAATAAAATTCTTATATTAGTTACTTTATTGCCTGGTCCATAGTACAGGATAATCGGGCTGATTTTTGTTTCGATCTCCCCCGTCCGATCAAAGCCAGCAGCGGCCCGATTGTCTGATGTTTGCAAACAACATCAGGTCTGATTTTCCTGTGGCTTGGGGTGTGTTAAGAGTGATTTTGTCTGGTCCGATCCGCTTGGAAGGCCTTGGAAGGAGAGATCGTAAATATTGAACATGTTTAATATTTGCGATTAGAAATCCTGTAGTGTGTGAGGTGCTCCACACACCATAAGATCAGAAGAGAGATCTTGTGCAATCTGTCTTTTATCATCGAGTGTGTGGTCTCTAAATCTGTGAAGGTCTGAAGACTCCTGTAATGTGTGCCAGCCTCAACTTTCAAATGGAATACAATAGTGCAGCACTTCTGATAGAAAATTTTACCCACATGCTTCACAATTGTCACATTAATATTACTTCCTGTTAATATTTTGAAAATTAACTGCTTGACATAATCTCATATATAATTTAACTTATTATTATACCAAGCACGTATTTGCAGGTTTAAGTGACGCAGATTCATGTTTGAGTACTTCAGTAGAAAGTGAAAATTGCAGTTACCCAATACAATATATGGTTATATACCTGTATAACCATTATAATTCATCGTGTTTAGTCTCTTTTTGACTGCTGGAACTGAAATCATGCTCCCATTGTGTAGTACAGACAAAGTGTATAAATGTCTTTCTCTGGTATGATTGATCCAAATAGTTATACAATTGAGCCTTTCTGGTGTAGCAGTTTGGTGAGCTGTTAGGAATTCCTTAGTTTGGTTTAGGTTGACAGATGAGAGAGAAAATAAAAAATATTAAAAGATTAGATTGCTGGAATCATCCAAAATCTGTGGAGAAAGTATTTCTTTTATCTTGATTGTCCAGTTTAAAGTTAAAATCCCTTCCTCCATTTCCCCACAGGAGCTGCACTTCTGAACACATCAGATCAGCAGAATGATGCAGGCAGGAGTCAGTCTGAGACAGGACACTGAGACGACCCCACCAGAGCTCCCCGAGCAGCACAGGATCAGAGAGAAAGAAGAGGACCTACATGGACTGGAGTCTGTCCACATGGCAGAGTCAGAGACAAAATGCACTGCACCAGGACTAGACTCAATGGAGCCAGAGTGTGTTACTGCAAACATCAGGGTCAGTGATTTACATCACACACAAGCATCACTGATAAAAACAGAAGCTGATCTGAGCCCCAGCAACACTGGGGATCTAAAGACTGAGAGCCTAGACTTAACAGAACTGGCCTATGAAACCCATCTGCATCCTGACCAGATCAAAACTGAGACAGATCGTGGAGACTATATTAAGGTTGAACACGTTAATGTCTTGCAAGACGTTATGTGTGTTGATATTAAATGTGATGAAGTGAAGTTTGAATCCAGTGAAGGTACAGTGAGTGATCTCATTAATACTGAGCTTAATGTAGCTGGTGTTGATGGAAAAGGCCAGAGAGAACCATGGCAGTGTGCAGGAGAGTCCAACACAAACAACAAAAAATCAGAGAGAAAAAAGTCAGAATTAATCCATGGTGTGGGAATAGATCTAATGGAAATAACCCAGCCCGGCTCTCAGCATGAGAAGTGTTTTATGAATAAATCTCATTTAAGTAACCTACCAAGAATTCATACAGGTAAAAAGCCCTACAGATGTGATCAGTGTGAGAAGAGTTTTTCTCAGAAAAGCTATTTAAATTCCCACCAGAGAATTCATACAGGTGAAAAGCCCTACAAATGTGATCAGTGTGAAAAGAGCTTTTCATGGAAATCTGTTTTAAATTCCCATCAGAGAATTCACACAGGTGAAAAGCCCTACAAATGTGATCAGTGTGAAAAGAGCTTTTCTCAGAAAATCCATTTAAATTCCCACCAGACAGTTCATACACGTGTAAAGCCCTACAAATGTGATCAGTGTGAGAAGAATTTTGTTCATAAATCTACTTTAAATTTGCACCAGAGAATTCATACAGGTGAAAAGCCCTACAAATGTGATGAGTGTGAAAAGCGTTTTTCTCAGAAAAGCTATTTAAAATCCCATCAGAGAATTCATACAGGTGAAAAGCCCTATAAATGTGATCAGTGTGAGAAGAGCTTTTCATGGAAGTGTGATTTGAAATTCCACCGGAGCATTCATACAGGTGAAAAGCCCTACAAATGTGATCAGTGTGAGAAGAGTTTTTCTGAGAAATTCCTTTTAAATTACCATCAGAGAATTCATACAGGTGAAAAACTCTTCAAATGTGATCTGTGTGAGAAGAGATTTTCTCAGAAATCTAAATTAAATTCCCACCAGAGAATACATACAGGTGAAAAGCCCTACAAATGTGATGAGTGTGAGAAGAGTTTTTCTCAGAAAAGGTATTTAAATTCCCACCAGACAATTCATACAGGTGAAAAGCCCTACACATGTGATCAGTGTGGGAAGAGTTTTTCTCAGAAAAGCTATTTAAATTCCCACCAGACCATTCATACGGGTGAAAAGCCCTACAAATGTGATCAGTGTGAGAGGAGTTTTTCTCAGAAATCTAAATTACATTCCCACCAGAGAATTCATACGGGTGAAAAGCCCTACACATGTGATCAGTGTGGGAAGAGTTTTTCTCAGAAAAGCCATTTAAATTCCCACCAGACAATTCATACGGGTGAAAAGCCCTACACATGTGATCAGTGTGGGAAGAATTTTTCTCATAAAAGCTATTTAAATTCCCACCAGACAATTCATACGGGTGAAAAGCCCTACAAATGTGATCAGTGTGAGAAGAGCTTTTCATGGAAATCTGCTTTAAATTCCCACCAGAGAATTCATACAGGTGAAAAGCCCTACAAATGTGATCAGTGTGAGAACAGTTTTGTTCATAAATCTACTTTAAATTCCCACCAGAGAATTCATACAGGTGAAAAGCCCTACAAATGTGATCAGTGTGAAAAGAGCTTTTCTCAGAAAATCCATTTAAATTCCCACCAGACAGTTCATACAGGTGTAAAGCCCTACAAATGTGATCAGTGTGAGAAGAGCTTTTCTCAGAAATGCTATTTAAATTACCACCAGAGAATTCATAAAGGTGAAATGCTCTACAAATGTGATCAGTGTGAAAAGAGCTTTTCTCAGAAATGCCTTTTAAATTCCCACCAGACAATTCATACGGGTGAAGAGCCCTACAAATGTGATCACTGTGAAAAGTGCTTTTCTCAGAAATCTAAATTAAACTCCCACCAGACAATTCATATGGGTGAAAAGCTCTACAAATGTGATCAGTGAGAAAAGGGTCTTTCTCATAAAACCAGTTAAAATTCCCACCAGAGAATTCATACAGGTGAAAAGCCCTACAAATGTGATCATTGTGAGAAGTGTTTTTCTCATAAAACCAGTTAAAATTCCCACCAGACAATTCGTACGGGTGAAAAGCTCTATAAATGTGATCATTGTGGGAAGTGTTTTTCGCATAAAACCAGTTTAAATTCCCACCAGACAAATCATATGGGTGAAAAGCTCTACAAATGTGATCATTGAGAGAAGGGTCTTTCTCGTAAAACCAGTTAAAATTCCCACCAGAGAATTCATACAGGTGAAAAGCCCTACAAATGTGATCATTGTGAGAAGTGTTTTTCTCATAAAACCAGTTTAAATTTCCTCCAGACAATTCATACGGTGAAAAGCTCTACAAATGTGATGAGTGTGAGAAGAGTTTTTCTCAAAAATCTCAATTAAATTCCCACCAGAGAATTAATACGGATGAAAAGCCCTACATGTGATCAGTGTGGGAAGAGATTTTCTCAGAAAAGCTATTTAAATTCCCACCAGAGAGTTCATTCAGGTGAAAAATACTGAAAAGAGAAGAAGAATCCCCAGAATGGCTAACCACTGGTAATACCAACCTGATACCAAAGAGTAATGATATGCAGCTGCCTGATAAATATAGACCAATTTGCTCTCAGACAACAACATACAAGTGGCAGACAGGGATCATAGCTGATGCAATCTATGAAAATCTTCATGGGGGAAATTACCGGAAAAACGAACAAAAGGGATGCATAAGACGAAGGCTCGGAATTAAGGACCAACTCTTGATGTTTGAAGCTATTCTTGACGACTGCAAAAGAAGACCGCGAAACCTTAGTATGGCATGGATTGACTATAAAAAGGCATTTGACAGTGTGCCGCATTCCTGGATACTGACATGCCTGGAACTATACAACATCAATAAAGAGATGAGATCCTTCCTTGGGACCCAAATGAGTAAGTGGAAAACCACCATCACCCTAAAATACTCAGAGGAACACACAATAATCCCAGATGCCCAAGTTCAGAAAGGAATCTTCCAAGGAGACAGCCTGTCATCGCTCTTATTCTGCCTCACCATGGACCCTCTCAGCAAGCTCCTGAAGAGCTATGACATCGGGTACGACCTAAGCAGTGGTAGTAGTAGAAAAGGCCATAAAAGAGTGAACCATCTACTATTCATGGATGACCTGAAGCTCTATGCAGAGTCAGAGCAAAAACGTAACCAGCTTGTTGGAGCAGTTTATAAGTTCTCCAAGGACATTAGTATGGAATTTGGTCTGGAAAAGTCCTCTAAATGTACAATCAGGAAAGGTAAGAAGGTAGTGGCAGAAAATATCCTAGTGGGGGAGGAGAGTTGTATTGAAGATCTGGCCGAGGACTCTACATACAAATATTTGGAAATAGAAGAAAATGCAACAATAGAGCATCAGAAAACGAGAGAAAGAGTCAAGAAAGAACACTTAAAGCGCCTAAAAATATTTGCAAATCAGAACTAACACCAAAGAACAAAATCACTGCCTTAAATCAATTTGCAATCCCTGTGGTGACTAATGGTTTTGGCAGAATAGACTGGCCACAAGGTGAGCTGGATAAGCTAGATATTAAGAGCAGGAAGACACTCACCTTACACAGTCAGTTGGAGAAACCAGTGTGTGGATCGAATGAATCTCCCTCACAGAGGAGGCGGACAAGGCCTTACAGGGATTAACCAGGCCTACAGAGCAACAGTTGTCAGTATGGGACAGTACCTGAAAAGCACTGTTGAGGACATAATGGAAATGGCAGCACAACATCATGCGGAGATCCTACCCCAGCAGACTTTGATTATAAAACTGGCTGAAAACTTTGGTGGAGACATCTGAGAAGACGGAGAAGGTAACAAACTGACACAGGCAACAAAGCTAGCAAGAAAAACCTGAGCAAAATTCAGGAAAATGAAACAGAGTCTCAGAAAGAACAGATGGAAGCAGCACCGTAGGGCTGGACGATTCCAAGAAGAATTGGAAAATGATTACATCGACAAAGAAGGATCTACACAGTGGCTCAAGAACGGAGAGCTGGGATTTGATGAGAGAGAGAATTATAGTTGGAGCCCAAGATCAGGGACTTTTAACAAATGGATTCAAGAAGTTTGCAGGAATCTTACAGAATGATCTGTGTAGTTTCTGCCGTACAACAGTTGGGATTGTAAACCATTTGGTCTCAGGCTACCAAATCCTGGCTGATGGACATGATACCTTCCGCCACAATAATATCTGCAGATACCTACACTGCAAAATATGCAGAGATGGAAGTGGAAGTAAAGGAAAATATATGAACAAGAACATGAACCAGCACCAGTCGTCTCCAACGGGAAAGTAACAATATTCCATGACAAAGTGATCCCAACTGGAAGGTTCACAGAGGGAGGTGCGATAAAACTGGGCATTGTCATCTGGAATAGGCAGGAGAAAAGTGCTAAAATTATAGATGTCATTTTCCCCAATGATTATGGACTTAATAGAGCAGAAAGAGAAAAGATAACAAAACACTAAGACCTAAAAAATGACCTAAAAACAACCTGATCATTGAAAGAAATTGATATACCAGTGGTGGTAGGTGCAATGCGGCTTATGAAGAAAAACCTGAAGAAATACATGGAGGCCATCCCCGGTTGTCCAAGTAACCTAATATCCACAATCAAAGGAACGGTAACCATCTTGAAAAGACTCTTGGAAGTCCTTTTCATGCCAGTTTTCCCTAGTTAGCCATCAGATTGTGCATACAAGTAATGAATAGGGTCGTAAATCGAGTCAACGTGGGAAGTGCTCTTCTCAAAAATGTAATGTATTAATACAACAGAGAATTTGCACATGTGAAAAGCCTACTAATGTTTTTATTGTGCAAAGTCCTTTCAATGAAAAAAATTTTCTTGATACCCAGAGGATTGTTCATTCACATGAAAAGTCTTACAAATGTACTGAGTGCAGAAAGTGTTTGTCTGAAAATTGTAATTCAACTCTGTATTAAAGAGTTCATACTGGTGAAAAACCGTACAAATGTACTCTGTGTGCTAAGTGTTTTTCTGAAAAATTTGAATTAAGCCTGCACCATCAATCATTCGGGTGTGAAGCCTTTCTAAGGACATTATACTTTGTCTGCACCAAAGAATCTGCTCAGGTGAAGAACCCTTTAGATGTACTTGGTGTGAGTGGTGCAGCCCAGCACCAAGCTGATTTAAGGAGTCTCTGAAGAATTCATACAGCGGGGAAGCTCTATGAACGTCTCAATTTTTGGAAGATATTTTCACAAAAAAGATGCTTTAAATAATCAAAGGATCAGGCATATAGCTGGGTGGCCAACTTTTGGTTCAGCTGTTGCAATTCCAGTTACTGACGTCTCAACCCGGCGTCCAATGAAGGTCAGAAAAGTTCAGTTTTGTTATTATCCCCAGCCACACAAACAATGCCTCCATCAACGAGTGGGACAAAAGAAGGCAGGCTGCAGTCGATTCCAGTTGCGGAAATCAAATTTAAAATCGAAGTTCTCATATAAAAATCCACAGCAAGTTTGATTTATGTGGTAGGCATCCGCAAAGGTAGGATTTGACGACTTGAAAACCTTGAACTTTGATGTCTTGGACGATGTTTAGAGATGCCAAGGCTTACGTCCTATGCGTGTTTCTCCTCTTAGTGATATTCACGTCTTTGTGCCGTAGTCAGCAATTATTCCATCAAAGCGCACCGAGGGAATTCACTCGGAATTTAAGTCATCGTGCATCAAGTTAATCAGTTTCACGTGCATTAGGGTGGATTTCCCCACTAATAACACGGAAATCGATTATGACACAGGAATTATCAGGCTTGTCTTTACTGAGGGATTAAAAGCAATGGAACTGCATAAAAACGTTTCAAATTGTATTATTTCATTAAAACTATTTAAAAGATCATGAAACACATGCGTTGTTTATAATCCCTGAGTAAAGAGAAGCACGGGAAGTCCGTCGTCATAATCGCTTTCCAATGTTACTTGTGATGAGGCGGACTACGGTGAATAAGCCTAAACAATGCGTAAGACCTACGCCGAATATATCACGTGGTTTGCATTTTAATGAGGTCCTTTTGAGCTCTGTGAACGAGTGCTTACCAGGCTGCATCCTGTGAAGGCTGCATTTTTAGGGGTCGTCGCTTAATTTCATCCACTAAATTAACGGAACCTCATGTCATCTCCGTTAAACAGCTTTGTTTTAAGCGAGTCGACTCTGCTTTCCTTAACTTTTACCATAATTCTAGCCCCTGAACCTAAACCAACCCTAAATTTAACATTGCATTTACCTTAAATGTCAGTTTAGTGAATGGACGTATGTGACGACCCCTAAAAATGCAGCCTACGCTTTGAGAAGCACCCAGCGACTGTTTCCTTTACGATCTGTGAGGCAGACTAGTGCGCCTGCGCAGACTTGGGCAGAGGAGAAGTGAATGGTCAGAAGAATTTGCTGCTCGTACGTTATTCTTTGACTTGCCGTAACGCGACGGCTCCGTTTGCCCGGTTTCTCCCCCTTTTTTGAATTTATCTAATCTGTTCACGTATGGTAAAGTTAGAGTGCCGTAGCAAGTAGGTCTGGGATGGTCCACGCTAAAACGAATAAAGCTGCATCTTCTAGTCCTGCTGGTCTGATTGCCCGGCGTTTTTTTATGGTCAGTGACAACGAGTACGTCTGCAAGTGGCGCCCGAACATCACATCCAACCCGAAGGTGGAGTGACTCTCTTCAGAGCTCAATTCGTCGGATGACGGAGATCATTTTACCGGAGTTTGTGAGTCTAATCGTCTGAGTATCGCTAACTCTCGGTACCCAATAGCATTGTGTGCTGAAGGAGTTTTGCCATTTCGGTCAGGCAAGAGCTGACTGCAGAACGGTTTCATTCAGCAGCAATATGTCTTATTATTCTTGTTTTTGTCTTATTATTTTTTTCGCACTTTATGCTCCTTCTTGGTAAATATATGATACTGTTTGAGCTGCATCTTGGAGTAGGCACTCACATATCCGCTAGATGGCGAGACTTAGTTTTTCTAACGCTCATGAGAAGCGGTACTCGTTGACTACTGCAGGACAGTCGACGGGGGTCTCTATCTTATACCAGTGGCGTAGACAGAACTGAAAATCGGGTGCGCCAGGAACATCCCTTTACAACCTCTACTAGTCCTGAGTTGTTCGCAATCATCTTTCCTAATGAACTATGCATTCACTCCGAAACACTCCTCTCTATCGGGAGTCGCTAGTTCTCCTCGTGAAAGACGGAAATCATTCGTTTGGACGCGCATCTTTTGCCTTTCAATCAGCCATACTCAAAATTGCGTACAGATGTTTCTCATCTGTCTTTCATTTAATTTCAACCAGATAAGCGATCATGAAGAGCGTGTTTGATCGCCTGATGAGTCAAATAATGTAGCGCGGAAGATCCAGAGCAGTTTTGTAACGCGTGTGGCCACGAGATAATTATTTTTCTGAAGTTGAGTTTTGCAGTGGCGGAGCCAGACAATTTTCATCGGGGTGGCCGGACTGAGACCGTTGCTCCCAAAGGGTGGCACTGAAACTGACATCTTATCTCCGAAGGGGGAGGGCGAGGGTATTGTTTTTGGTTTGGCTTGTTTGTTTGTTTCTTAACACCTTAGCATTAAAACTAATGGTCAAATTCACCCCAAATGGGGTTTAAGAATTGCCCCTGACCCAAAATGGATGGCTTTTGAATTTAGGAAAAGTAGGTCAAAGTTAAACATGTGCGATGGGCGGGGTTTGTTGTGCTTGGCACCACTTGTTTTCCATGTGGCGAGTTGCTGTGGATCTAGTTGTGTTTCTTGGTCACTCATTTACTTGGCTATACAGGCAGTGACTGCCATGTTGAATTACATCATTAAGACCCGCATAATGAGCTTCTAATGTATTCCTAAACTGATTTAAAAGATCTGAAGCAGTTTGCCGGCCTGCTGATAAAACCTCGTATTTGCCTTTACAGGAGAGCATAAAAAAAGTTTAATGTTGCGTGTAAGAATGCAGTTCAGCTGTGTTCAGGTAGGATGACTATTTTTCTTCAAAGAATGTATCCAATAAATAAAATTTTGTATTTTACAATGTTTGTTATTATTGTGGACATACAAGTTTTTGTTTATCAAATTTGCAGATACAAGGTTTTGTCAGCAGGCCGACGAGTTGAAATTTGTGCCTTTTCCAATGGTGATAAATCTCACAAGATAATTAAAAATTTACGATAAATATACACAAGGCACTTTTATCAAACAAACCTACAGTTGTATTCTTCTGCCTTTTGCAGCAATATTCATTTGAAAGGCTGTAATAAAATGTTTCATGCATAAGTTTACGTTGAAATGCAAATGTGTAACTTAAATAGAAAAAAAATCGCTTTCTCATGCTAGCTAGCTAATTTGCCGTCCCGCTGACTTGAATAGACCGCTGACTAGTGACAAACGCTAGCAATTGACCAGCGAGCTACCCAGGTACCCTTACTGTAGATTCCGTTTCGTTGGAGTTGCGGCAGTGAATGAGGATTACTTGACTCTCGTGTTTCCAAAACAATTCCACGGATTCCAGAGATTTAAACGGTCAAACAAAATTTTATTTGAGAGAAAGTATGTTTGTTCGTTCAACAATTATTTACATACGAACGTTAGATCGAATCCATTCACTTTTTCCTTTTAATCATCCGAACACTGCGATCAAAAAACTGCGCTCAAAACTGCCATGCACACCCCATGATTCATAGCCCTCAAAGGCCACGTAAGCACCCAATGTATATCTTTTCCTCTTTGAGCACCAAGCCCCGTATGAAATGGCTGCAGTTGCGCACAATTGCAATTGTATAATTAAAGCTGCAAGCAGCGTTGAAAGGGCCCTCGCACCCCTCATGCACGTTGGGGTGGCAGCAAGATCTCGATGGGTGCAGGTATGCATTCAGAGCCATTGGACACTGCTGGACCGAGTACAATGTGGTTTCCTGATGGGAGTGCAAAAATTTTCTGGAGGGCGCTATGATACCATTTTGACATGCCTGTGCGCAAAATCTACAACATAGTAATCGTAATATCGAGCTCCATGAGTGTGTTGATTTTTGTAAATTTTCCAGCATGTTTAGACTTTCAAAAGAGCAATTCTTTTATAAATATTATTGGGGGCGCTATAGAGCCGCAATTGATGGATGAAATTGAAGAGAATGAGACATTTATAATTTTTGCAAGGTTTTGCAAGTTTTGGAGCATTCTAAGGCCTTAAAACGTGTGTTCGTAAAATTTGGAGAAACGCAGGAAATAGCTCATAGCTCACTTCCTGTTCGGCAAAAAAAAATTTTTTAATTAACAATCGCGGGGAATGACTAATGCAATGATCACACCAAATTTCATGAACATTCAAGCACTTTTATCTTAACATGGCATTATCTAGAGGGCGCCGTGGAGCCACCTGGCACCTCCCGATCTAATATTAGCATATATTTATACTTAGGAGGACAATTTTATCAAGCTTGGAAAGTTTCAGGCAAATCCCACAAAGTATGTGGGAGTAAAAGCAACTTCCTGTTTCATGGCGGGACATCAAAATTCGCCGCAACGCCACGGATGCATGGTTCGATGAGCCCAAAAAAGCTTTGCAATTTAACATCAGCAAGGTCTTTGGATATTACTCGCCAAATTTTAAGTTGATCGGATAAAATCTCTAGGAGGAGTTTGTTAAAGTACGACACCTGTGAATGGCGAAAAATCCAAAAAATTTGCAATTTCAATTAAAAATGGCGAACTTCCTGTTGAGTCTAGGTCATGGCACCTAGAGGCTTTTTTTTTTGGGTCTCGGCATATGACACATGTCTACCGAATTTCATACATGCAGGTCAAACACGGTGCGAGGGCTGCTTCATTGAAATTTTCTAGGTGGCGCTATAATGCCATTTTGCCACGCCCGGCTGTAAAACCTATATGATGGTACAACGTTCAATCGGCTTAATAGGTCTGCCAAATTTGGTGAGTTTGAGTTCAAAAATGCAATTATGTATTAGGGGGCGCTATAGAGCCATACTGTTACAGTTAGTGCCTAATGGGACATCAACTCGAAGAGTGTCATATTTTTGACCTCTGTGCAAAGTTTGGTGAGTTTGTGCGTATAATAAGGCCCTCAAAAATGTGTTCAAAAATTTGGAAAAACGCAGGAAATGGCTCATAGCTCACTTCCTGTGAGGCAAAAAAATTAACAAAACACTTAATTATGACTACTAGGGCCCCACCAAATTTCGTGAGAATACGAGCAAGTGCGTTCCAAATTGGCCGCGTGTTTGGTGGCGCTACAGAGCCACCGGGGCATGCACAAATACGTTTTCTGCAAAAAAGTAAATTTTTCGCAAGGCCTGATGTGCTTGCCAATTTTCATGAGTTTTTGGCCATGTTTTGGCCCTCAAAAATGCAATTCATTTCGGTGAAATAATTATAGTAATAATAAACATTAGAATTACAAGAGGGTCCTCGCACCCTCGGTGCTTGGGCCCTAATAAAGAAATGTGCGTTCTTTAATTTGGAAGGCTACAAAAAACACTCCACTATCTATTCATTTATGTAAAATTAATAATTCAATTAATACGTTTGAACTTAAATATTGCTGGAGCATATAATTGAAAACAAAATGCAATTTCGGCTCTTACACTTACTGTCACGGGGACTGCATTGATTAAGCAGTTTATAAAATTAACTAGGTGGCTAACAAGCTAGGTACTTGTAATTGACATTTAACGACAATACTTGTTACCTGCATAACATTAAAAACACTGGACAAGTCACTTTGTCTGTATATACAGAGTTCCAAAAGACAAGGAGAGGAGGAAGGCTTGGCTGTCAAAAATCAGGAGAAAAAACTTTTCTCTATCCCCTTGATCCGCGCTGTCCCGTGACCATTTTGGAGAGCAGTGTTTCAACGGGACAGGGACAAAGATGACTCTTTGTAACGGAGTAGCCAGAGTTAACTAGCGCTTCCTTATATCAACGTTGGCATTAGCCATATGATTCAAAATTAACAATTCATTTGACGGCAAATATGCTCAACCAGGGTATGATGAAGTGAGGGAAACCAGTGTAATTTGATTACCTATAAGGACATTCATCAACATTTCTCATAACGGCAAAAACGTTCAAGAAATTATCTAATCAGAGGGTCATTAAAAGCCTCAGTCAAGTTTACCTTACTTTTCCACTTGCACTTTAACGCTGACACCAAATCACATTTCGATCTTCCTATTAGAAGTCTGCTGCTTTTACATTCTCCAAGAAGCACATATTAAGGGAGACAAAGGCCTCATTTACATTGTCAATGTAATGTGACCTTTTTTAGATTTTTTTGCTCTGATGTGGCACTGATTGGATATGCTCGCTAACAGTGTAAACAGGAAAAAGACGCCTGCATTCAGATATTTTCAGATCGAATACAGGCCTCATTCATATGTGGAAATAAATCAGATATGTATCGGATATGTGCCGATGCGAGCATCCTGTGAACGGGCTGATCGGATTTTCTAACAAATAAAGGGCTCTAATTTCTTGGCGTAGGGCAGTGTGGCATAGCTTGACGCAGAGTAGGCAGTGGTAATTTTGTCCGGTGCAGCCCGCGCAGTGATAATTTAGCCAGGTGCAACACCGTGCGCAGCCTTTGGTAGACAAACGTGCGCTGAAATGGGTTTGGCGGCATAGTAGGGGGAGGTGTCACATATTCATCAAGACGAAGTTACGATTTCGTAGAAAAAGTCTCCGCTGAAGTTGCCCAGAAAGCTCGCCAGCTCCAACCTGGTTTACTTTCTGTGCAGTGGTAATTTGGCTGACCGGCGCACAGTGCGCACACGTCACCGAAACCTCACAGGCAGGTTTCCAGATTGTCAGGCACATTTCAATGCAATAAATGATTACAGCAACCACTTTTTTAATGTAACTATCTGAATAAGGACATACAGTATAGTATCTATATCGATTGTCCTGATGTCAGATTAAAGGCGGTTACCACGCGTAATGGAAACTCGACCTGGCTTAATCAACACAGCCAGTCGGTGATGAAACTTACGACTTCACGTCTTTCTCAGCCTACCACAAACTGCCTATATATTATATATATATAATGCTTGCGCTCTATGCTCAGTAAAGCCGCTTGCACACTGGACGCAAAACGAATTTTTCGCACGACTTATTTCAGTCAGAGTCAATACAAAGACGCAAATACATGCGTCTGTTTATTCGTCTGTTTTCTTCCGTTGAAGATGGACGACAGTCTTTATTCAATCTCTTTTGAAAATTAGTCAGATGGATCGAATAAATTCATGCTTCATTTCCACAGCAGAGATAAAATGGTGCTTGTAGTCAGTGACCAAATCTATTCCATGACCATTGACATGGTTCATGCGATATTTAATTCACAATCAAGACTGTCCGACGCGAAATGCTCCATGTCCAGCAGCCAGCAAAAAGTAAAAGTATTGATATGGGAACAGATTTATAATAAAATAAAAAAATATATATCACCAACAAATGGAATATCCTAAAAAGATGGCCCGCAAATAAATAAATTGCAGCGTTCAATGGATGTTCTGTTTGTTGTTCATACACTGCCCGTCCAAAAAAAAAGTCGCGCACACAAATCTTTAGTTGGAACCCCTTTAGCTTTGATTACAGTGCATATTTATCTTGTCATTGTTTTGACAACTAGATGCAATGCCAGAACATTTATTTTTGATCAGAAATGCCATAAATTTTGGTCGAGATCCTGTCTTCTTGACATAATGGTTGAACCACTCAGTGCTCTTTCTTGAGCACATCCCAATAACTTTTAATGTGTTTAAGGTCAGGACTTTGTCGTGGCAAATTTGTTTGTGAAAATGATTCCTCATACTTGTTTTTGT
Source organism: Gymnothorax reevesii (assembly GCA_029721435.1). Taxonomy (NCBI): domain Eukaryota; kingdom Metazoa; phylum Chordata; class Actinopteri; order Anguilliformes; family Muraenidae; genus Gymnothorax; species Gymnothorax reevesii. The sequence goes on along the minus strand of CM056574.1, from coordinate 4,582,845 downwards.
CATTCATGGTTTTCTTTGCTAAATACAGGCCGATAACTTGCCGGTTCTGAAATACTGTAACATCTTTTCCACCATCAAGGGATGTGTCTTCTGACATGATTTTTTAAGAAATCAGTAGCGACGCGCTTCATCAGTCAGGGTAAAAATGATTATTGCCAGCTACAACATATTAATATCCGCAATAATGATCCAATTATAGAATTTGTTCATTCATTTCCAAATGGTGACTTTTTTTTTGGCCAGGCAGTGTATGTTTATTTTTATTCTTTATTTCATAAACATTCTGTTCTAATTGTCCTCTTTTTTTTTTCTTTTTTTTTATTTGGCTGTCAGACAGAGTATTTTGCATTTAATGTTCGACAGGCATTGCACATTGTCCCACGCCAATGTCAACTCACTTTATTGAGCAGAGCTTGAACAGAAACATCGATTGAAATTCTCGGTATTCATCTTGAACTGAGCCCTCTTATCAAAACATTCACGTTTAATACCTAAAAGATTCAGTAGATTTGAATAAATTAAAAACGATAACCGACGATTGGACACGGAGTTAAATTGAAACCATCCGACTGTCGGACACGGAGATATATTAAAACCCTGTCCGACTTTCGGACACGGAGACACTGCGTTCAACGCAGCAAAGCAATTCGTCGTGTGAAAAATTTGTTTTGCGTCCAGTGTGCAAGCGGCTTAATACTAATATTTTTGTCACTTAGGTTTTACCGTTTTTAGTGGCGGAAAGGAATACAGCCTGATTGCTATGATGTCGTACTGAGTTAAGATCACAGATTGAAAATAAATGTGTATCGTATCTTACATTGTTGTCCATGCATGTTAATCCCAAAATTTTAAGCAGCAACAGGGTGTAATAATAGGAACACGCTATCCATCATTTCTCTTCCCATTGATGCAGGCAGAAGAAATAATTGAGCAACGGTCGTATTTCATTCCAACTTCATAAGTTTGAATGATCTGACGTAGTTTCGTTTTGAAATTCCACTCAAGTTCGCTCATAGTAATAATTCGAGAATGCCCTAGCAAGCCAGCTAACTCATATTCGTAATGCTTAACCCCTTTGTGCAGAAGCCAAATTTGGCTATTTATGGGTTACCCACTTTAATGCTGTATAATTCAAGATTTAAGCTTCACAAAGAGGAAAAATGTGGCTCAATTCAGGAAAGACACTCACAGCATTTAGAATTACATTGTATTTCAGTTTATTTTCATGATTTTGGTAGAGAAAATGAGCGGCAAACATAAAAAATCTTCATGAGAATTCACCATTGAAATTGCAAAAAAAATAATTCTGACGATTGAAAAACTGCTGGGGCTTAAAACTATACATTTCTGGTATCATAAACTCCTTGAGCACAAGTAGAATTCATCTTCAACATTACATTCTAGATTACCTACATGCTATTAGCCAAATTATACAGCTACCCAAGTGTCTCCCCAAAGTTTCAAAATGATTTGCTGTCAAATCATTAAAAAAATCATGTATTTAACACAATTAAAGCTTTAAGGCATGAAATTTAATATGAACGAATGATTTTCTGGTTGAGTTTGGAATGAATTTATCAATATCAGTGCAGTTGAATATCAGTGGTCACCAGCAACCTCTCCAAATACGAAACATGCCTTTTCTCCATAATAAAGTTTAGAGTTTTGGCCATTTTTCTTCAAAGCCAGCACAAACACGCATTAAATAAACTGCTAATTAAACGGTCAGAACATTCACCCTGTATGTTGACGAACCCATTTCAACACGAACCCATTTCAACACTTATAAGGAGCAAGTACACCTCACTAACACAGTAATATCTGAATTCTGAAATATACCTTATTTTAACTGAACAGACACTCCTTTCAGGGAATATCAAATCCATTGCGTCTCCCGATTCAAAAGAAACGTGCAATGAACGTACCGGGGGTCCACACCAAAATGCACGGGCAGTTCGCGTTTTAAACAGGAAAAAAACCTCGACATTCAACTTTGTTGAGTACATATACATTCCGAAACAGAAAAAAAAAACAAACAAAAATAGCAGCCTGACCTTTTTCGTGAATCCCTCCTCCAGAGACATTGACTATATAAAATAGAGACCGATGTATCCAGTAGCAGGAACCCTCCGGTCCTGTTTCATTCGAAATAATTCCAATAGAGCATATCGTTCTCATTTAAATCCTGTAATGTAACTGAACACTTCAAGGCCAGTTTTGCGAACCGATTTTCTATAAATCCCGTCTATTTTAGCCGCGTAATGTGCATAACGTAGACAGGATACAACCGAGCATGCTGATACGCATTGGTTTGTATGCACTGTGTTTGTCCAATCAATGTGTTTCACTTACTCTAAAATGTTTAAACACTCGGGAATTGGATAAGAAACGAGCCAATCAATACATTGTTACCAGGGAAACTTCACGAGGCCATGAAGTGTAACTCTACAATTACGCAGAAGAGCTTGAGTGTATGGTTGAGTGATTGGCTATCAACGCCAGTACTCGGGTGGATATTAGGAAGCGCTGGATTTGTCAATGACGGAATCTACGCGTAAATCCACAGTAGGGAACTACAAATTTTTTTTGTATGGGACAACTGTAATAGGCAATAGAATGTGAGAGAATCAATACCATGTCGATTTTTTTGCCTCAGAAAACTGATTTTTCTGAACTACTAATTGGAATACTGTTAGCTCACTGTGGCTAAACTGGTTGCTACAAAGGATAACGATTTTTTCTGTGTCAAGATATCGTTTTTTTAAACTGCTGAATCGACACTATGGGCAAGGATACTGACCAGTTTGCACATCAGGCTTAGCTGAGGAGTTTAATTCATGCAGCTCTCGAAAAACAGGGAGTGGAGTGAACTTCACCGTATTCAGAACCACGTTCGAGGTCTGCTTGCTTGTGAACATTCAATAACTGATCCGGGGGTGCCATCTAGTGATCGAGTACAGTAACAGCGTGCTTCCAATTTGCAGGTCTATAGACGCGGGCATCTACATCTGCAGAAAGGGGTTAATATAGACATAATCAGTGCAGAAAACATGCCTGAAGCAGCAAAGTAAAATGCAACATTAACGCATCCTGCAGATATAGGACAGAGGCTTCTTTATTTCAACACTTTAGAGCAGGGGTGGCCAACTATGGTCCTGGAGAGCCGCAGTGTCTGCTGGTTTTTAGTGTTACTTGATTGATATATTAAAGCAGCTGATTACACCCTTCACTTATATCACCTGGTGTCTTTGGTTTTCTCCACCCAAATAAAACCTAACTCAGCACACCCTCTGGCTCTACAGAATCAGCGTTATCCACCCCTGCTCTATAAACTTTTATCTGTGCTCTGTACTTCTACTTTGCCTGCATTACAACTACGCTAAATATCCAAACACATTGACAAATCTTTCACAACCTGCAAGTCTGCTTAATTGGCTCTAGGAGTCTTGTGGGTTGTTTCCGCTAATTGCTTGATTGGCTCAAGTACCAAATTAATTGCTTGACTGCCAAATTAAGCCTGAGACACCAGGTGAGATCAGTTAAGTCAGTAATCAACTAATTTAATCCATCAATTGAGTGCAAAGTAACACCAAAAATCAGCAGACACTGCGGCTCTCCAGGACCAGGGTTGGCCACCCCTGCTTTAGAGGTGTGGAGAGGAGCTCATTTTATTGGTGAAGAGTTGACTCGGCTGTGTTAAACCCACTTAAGCCTTTTCTCTACCCTCTTTTTCATTTGCGCCGGAGAAAGGGACAGAGGCAGGACCGAGGAGTACTTGCGCCAGGCTACGCCAGGCACGAAATTGTACCATACGCCAGGACATACCCTGTTGGCGCGACGCTCCCCCAATTCGCTGCGCTTGCGCCTGGTCTTCGATTTAGAGCCCTGTGTCTCTAACGTCATCAAATCTGCGACCATTTAGCTTATTTTATCGCAGAAACGGTGACTGCACGGTAAATGAACGAGCTTTTATCTTTGAGAAGCTGGCAGACTGAACATGGTGGCTGTCTCGCACCCAGACATTCCTATGAATGCCTGAAGAGGCAATAATCACAGCATGTGCACAAGATGCAGCTGTGGCCCTTTTACTCCTCCTCTGCCTAAAACTCCTGGCAATGTGAGGCAAAGTTTTCATGTACAGCAACATCATCATCAAACATATCGTCGGGCTGCTGATAAAACCTTGTGTCTACAAAATGATAAACTTTACAGGGAAATAAAAAATAAATGTAAAATTAAAAAAAATTATATAAATATAAGTTGAAATATAAATAAAATAAAAAATGTTTAATTTTGCATGTAAGAATAGTGGACATACAAGTTTTTGTTTCTTAAAACCTTATATCTACAAATTGATATCAGCAGTCCAATATGTCAGTATCATCCATTTTTTTGGCTTGGCAGTTAGCGCTTGGTGCAGAACTAGGCGTGGCCTAAAGTTTAGTAAAAACTAAAAGTAGGCATGCGCGATGTTTCAGATGTTGTAGGCAAGTGTAATCAGATATGGGTCACTTGATAAAATACGTGTAACCACACGGTAGAAGAAATTAGATTCAGGCAGCAAATCCGATCTGGGCATCAAGACTTATACGGCCAAAACGTCGCTCTGCACGGCAATACCAAAATAACTCCGACTTGCACGCAAGTGTTTTTGAAAACATAATTTTAAAGAATGTGAAAATGAATGGGAGTCTACGTGCCAATTTTACTTCCGGGTGTCCTGGAACAGATGCTTCACTTGAGCGCAACCACAACGAGCGACTGAGCAACAAATGACACGCAAGTTAATTAAAGGCCGACTGGAAAAAAAGTTTGTGCGTAATTATTATAGAAAATCAAATTTATTACTACCGCGTGCACATATACACTCCTCTCATCAGACTTCTTTTTGTTTTGCCGTTGCTTTGACTGAGTAACCATAAGAGTACATAAACCGCAAATTAGCTAGTTAGTTATTTTTTTGTTGCTCAGTATCGTTGCTTGAGCGAGGCCTATCAGCAATCTAGTGTTCTGTACATACATCTATGGTTGGCACCTTCACTCGTAGAGCCAAGGATGTTTTATGCGAAGAGCACAAGAACCGAAAATATACACTCATTGACCACAGCTACTACTCCTTCTTCTGTTATTGTGTTGGTCATTAGAAGTCAAGTTGAGTGTATTCAGCCTCCATCTTTAGTGGTGGAGAACTACTTGAGGTGCGCTGTTAAATTGTGTCACTGTGGGAACACTTTCGCACTTTTCAGTTGCCGGCAGAACGGTGGTGGGGGGGCTGGGGAGTGGCCGAAGTTTAATTTATGGTGGCCTAATGTCTTACCTACATTACCAGATATGTTTTAATCATTTACTGGAGCTTTGTCTTTGCAAGAGTTGGAAAAAGTATGCCAACACCTGTAATTTAGGTGTGTGTTATTCCCTGAGTGGAACACTCATTACGTTAGCTTCTCATTACAAACTCGTTTTGCGGAATGTAGATTAAGGTTGTTCCTGAGTTGGCAAAATCGGCATCTAAATTTGGTTTCACTTAGCCAAGTTATTTGAATAGTTATTTGGAAATGGTATAGCGTGACACCTTTATGTGTACGGTCATGTTTCAGAAATCAGAAAAAAACAGCTGCATTTTCTCCATGATTCTTCCCTGTGGCGGTGACCCACTCAGACATCCGACATTTCTGCTGCTCTCGTCCCTTGACCACAGCTTATGTCACACAATAGTCAATATTTTCGGTGGCTGGACAAAGCAGTATAAAAACAGTGTAAAACTATCAATAAAGCAGTAGTCAGGGAAAATACATACTCTTTTAGTCTGAAAGAGTGTCGCCAAACTCATTGAATCGTTTACGCGGATGTCTGGTCCAGGTCACTTTCTGAAAATCTGAAATTTGACAAATAGACTCTTAAGCCTATTTCAATTACTTAAACTCGCGCCTCGTTCTGGGGTGCTTTTCCCGAAATCACAGACTCTAACTTGCATGGTTGGAACCATTGACTGTCAATGACCGAACTATGTAAGCTACTAACCTACGCTGTAGGGAAATGTACCCCTGATCATGCATTTCTGTGGCCGTTAAATGGCTGGGAAGTGGGTCCGGCCGCAAGTGTCTCACTCAGGGAATGGTTATCAAACGACGTCCTACTCAGGACAACTACGTTTACATGTTAATACAGGTTACCTCAATAACACGATGTGACACTTTTTTTTCCTGGTTTGTGTGTGTTATTATCCCACCGGTATGGAATACCGTGGGATATAGTCATCGCCCTGTCCGTCTGTCCGGCCGTCCGTAATCATTTTCATTTCCGCAGCAGAACTCAAAAAATATACCACTTACAAACTTCAAATTTGCTATGGAACTTACTCTTATGGTGTAGTTGTGCCTTTTGGGGGTTTCAGTTCCATGCTGCCCATAATTTTGGAAATGTTCGCCAAAAACAGCCCTAAAATTGGACTTTGTCTCGTTTCCGGGACAGAACTAAAAAATTATGCCACTTAGAAACTTCAAATTTGGTATGGAACTTACTCTTATGGTGTAGTTGTGCCTTTTGGGGGTTTCAGTTCCATTCTGCCCAAATTTTTTGATTTCTACACCAAAAACAGCCCAAAATTGGACTTTGTCCCTTTTCTAGAGCAGAATTAAAAAACTCTGCCACTTAGAAACTTCATATTTTTTACGCATTTTATTCTAGTGATCCCATTATGCCTTTTGGCCATTTTGAAATCATGGTGCCCAAAATGTATCCGTCTGTCCGTCCGTAATCATTTTCATTTCCGGTGCAGAACTCAAAAAATATACCATTTCCAAGCTTCAAATTTGCTATGGAACTTACTCTTATGGCGTAGTTGTGCCTTTTGGGGGTTTCAGTTCCATGCTGCCCATAATTCTTGAAATTTTCACCAAAAACAGCCCTAAAATTGGACTTTGTCTCGTTTCTACAGCAGAATTCAAAAACTCTGCCACAAATCACGAACTACGTGGAACTGGTGGGATATGTCATCTTCTGATGACTCTTGTTTCTTTATGTTGTGAAAAGAATAGACAATGACCATTATTTCCTTCAAACTTTGCTTTTGTGACCAAGATAATGACATCTAGGAGTTAGATATTTTTATTTTTATTCTTATTTTCTGTCTAAAAATTGGAAATTTTCATGTAACATAAGGTATGAATAAAACAAAACTTAAATCAAAATTTATTGAATTTGTATAATATCAAATCTTACTATTTAAACAAGCAAAAATTGTCTGTCTTACCTTCTTGAGTTTTTTTCAGGGGTCTTTGGTGAAATGAGGTGCCCCGAGTTTGTGTTGATCCTCGACAGGCATGCCAAAATATACCTTGTTGGCTTCACACATTTTAACAGTTGCCCTCACAGTACACTCTTGCTCTTATTCTCCCACCGGTATGTAATACCTTGGGATATAGTCATCGTCCTGTCTGTCCGTCTGTCTATATAGTCATCGCCCTGTCCGTCCATTTTCGTTTCCAGAGTGTAGCTCTGAAACTATACCACCTACAAACTTGGATATTACTCTTAAGGTGGAATTGTGCCTTTTGGGTGTTTTATTCACCTCTCAAATTATGTGGGACCGGTGGGATAAGTCATCTTGTGATGACTCTTATTTTGATAATTGGTCACTTACATTGCAGAATGCATCGAGAGAATGCTTTGCAGCTTTTTGATAGTCTGAAAAATTCTGATATCTACGTGTTTACTTGGGCAGCTAGAAGTAAACTGAATGGTGAGCTGCTGTATAGATATTGCTATGGAAAGATCTAGAAAATTTTAAAAGGTTCTTGAAATACTTGCAAGTTTTGCAACATCCTAGAAAAATTCTTGAAACTTCTTGGAAGTTGTAACATTCTAGAAAGTTGTTAAATCCTTGTTAGCTCAAGAAAATTCTCTGATGGCAAACCAGCTCTATACCTACCTTTTAATGTCTGGAAAATGGATACCATTTGAAAAAATAGTTACCCAAGTCACAAAAGCAAAGTTTGATAGCTCCTCTCCTTTTACTTTGGGTGTAAACAATTGGGAAATAATCCATTCTGCCCAGGAATAGGAAAAAGCTACAATTTTGTCAAATTGTGTAATTTAACATAATGCGGAATATGTTTCAGTCAGATCATGAAATCAGCCATTTCTTGAAATACATTTTTTTTTTTAGTCATTTCATGAAATGTCAAAAAATTTTATTTTGCGGGGAAAAAAAAAAAAGTACGTCGGTATTCTAAATGCTTCAAGTTTCTGATGTCACTGAAGCCATTTGTGAAGCTCAAATCTTGAATTAAAAAGCCTGAAACAGGGGAACGCATACATTTTCTGATTTGGCTTCTGCACAAAGGGGTTTGTTGCATGTATCTAATTCTAATGACTGATAATCGGAAGTGGCAATACATGTATACAGTAATGCATCATGAGCAAATAATGACAAGCAGCCTCAAATATATGCTAAAACTAAAAAAAATTTGAATTTACATCACCAAATGATGAGGAAATCAGGCGCTAGAAGGCACCAGAATGCATCATAGAGCTTCAAATATTTACATTTCTCCTGGTAGAATGCCCCCTGGAGGGCTTTGCGCCCTCAATGCTTGGATTCTTGGCACCTCCACCGCCAGCCATAGCCTCCTACTCTACTCTGCAAGTCGCCTACTCCAAAAACTTATGAAAGCTCTGTCACGTGAGACTCGTAGTGTTTACGTTACATTATGGGCTGTATTTCATTCCATTGGGTAACAAGGCAATCCGAGATAGCAGACCTGGCCCCAGCCACAGGCTGACAGACAGAATGACAGAAACACACACACACACAGACATGATCATTGCTTAACCTGGCTTCCCCTAGAGGGGGGCCAGGTAATAATCGTGGACCATCCTTGGTAATGATCCCAACATCCTACACCCTGCGAAGTCAATTCCCTTCGTAGTGAAAACTCTGAAGGGCAGCAGGGAGTAGGGTTTTCAATTAATGGTTGTTGGGAATGTTCTTCGACATATTTCGCGGCTACTGCTTTCTGCTAAAGCAAGTGTAAACAGCCAGTTCACGGGAGAAGGGTTTTCACTGGCCATTTAGGTTTCGCGGTAGCTTTATAAGCAACCGCATCTGTTTTATGAGGCGACAAATAGCCTCGGATAAAAATAAAACGAAATAACTAGCGATACCCAGTTGACTGTTGTAAACCATCAAGCTAGGTTCGTCAGCTTTCTGTGTGCTAGGTAGTTACTAGCCACCATTTTCATTTTCTTGAATGACGTTGAATCACATAAGTCACTAGGCTCGGCTCGGACCAATCAGTTGTAATGGCCCCAATTCGTTATAGCTTCAATTGTTTATGACATATTGGACAGGAAGGGATGACAGACAAAATTTTACAACTTTAACCGATGCAGTTAAACAAACAAAGACTGACCAAGATTGATAAAAAAAATTAGATATCTACAGTCCCTTGGAAATTGAGATGGGGTTGCTATGTCGCGATGTCCTGGGACAGGAAAATCCCCCAACGCGGGCAAAAATCCACAAAAAAAGCTTCACAGGTCTTGAAAAGAGTGACAGGTCTGGTCAAATGTATCCTTCCACAATTTCTCATTGCAGTTTCTCCTACTAATTTTCACTCTCAATTTTTTCTCCTTGTATACTCTTTTCCAGCCCCCTCCCACATTCCAGACTTCTCTCCAATTCCCTGGGACTTTACCCTCAGAGGCATGCCCAGGACATGCCCAAAAACCTATGGAGGGCGATGCACATCTCGAAAATACAATACACGTGTAGCAATAAATACAATACAAAAATGCTTAAATACCGTACATATATTGAAAGTACAATACAAAAATGCTTTGTTTTTCAATGCGAGTCAGGAATATTTGTGCCAAAATTAAAACAATACAACCATATTGTATTTTTGAGGTATTGTATTTCAAGATGTGTATTGTATTTCAATGCGTGTATTGTATTTAATTTTGAATAATTCATGAATAATCCTGAAGGACATTGAAAAACAAATTGTTTGTATCGTATTTATTGTTACTCGTATTGTATTTCGAGCTCTGTGCCAAAAACCTCGCAATGAAATACAATACACCTTGTATTGTATTTTGATCTGCAGTATTGTATTTCGGTATGCAGTTTTGACACAATGTTGGCTGGTTCTTGGCTAGATACGCCCTGCGTGGCCAGGATTGGCCAGGCGCCCACGCTGGTGGCGGATTTATTTGGACCAACAAACCTACAAAAATAAATGACTGTTTCCGAAGAGATAGCGAGCTGAAATCAGTCTGTTGTCCGAGCACGTAGCCAGCGAACTGTCAGCAGCCGCTGACATATGAAGTGGACATGTTAGCTTCCTTTGTAACTACACACTTACTGTCGTTTAATGAATAAAGGGTGATTACTTCGCTGCTTTAATTTTCACGGTCATTATCGCTGGAGCACCTATTGTTAACTGCCCCACAGGACAATCTCGCATCTTTGCATTGACTTTGAATAATCTGTCGTGTGAAAAATTCGTTTTGCGTCCAGTGTGAAAGCAGCTTAACTCAATTCTGTAAAATGAGCGATTGTGTTGATAGGAATGTTTTAATGTCTTTCGTGTGTTGAATAGCTTTGTTTTATTGCCGATTGTAGTTTTAGCACAGAGTGAACAGTGAGCAAAGACTGCTTTTAATTAGCTTTATTCAGTTAATAGCCTACTGAAAATGATACTTATGTGAGATTGTACAGCAATGTGCGCCGTTAATTTGTGTCTGAATAGAAGTTAATGATCTACCTAATCAAAATTGTTTTTTTTTTTTTTTCATTTAACGTTAACTTATTTAGAATATTTGTACATCAAATAGCGAAGCAGTGCATCGCTGAGGTGTAAATTCTCACGCAACTTCGAACGAACAGTAATATACTGCTGATTTAAAAAAAGAGCTGAACCCTCTGTTTCCAGGTTTTAAAATTCAGGTTTTTCATGTGTGACTCCTGCACTTTTTTGATCTAGACCTGTTTTTATGTGGTCAAATTGGGAAAAATTTGAGAAATTGGTCTTTTTTTTTCTCTTCACAAATAAATAAAACATTTCGCAACCAGAATTTCTGTTCATAAACTATCACCTGGCTCTCACTGTTACTATAATCAAGATTTCACAAGTGTGACTCCTGCACTTTTTGATCTACACCTGGTTTTATGTGGTCATATGGGGAAAAAATCAGTGAAATTGGTCTTTTCTCTGTTTTCACAAATAAGCCAAATGTTTCACAATCCTGACAATCATTTTAAAACCATCTTCACTCTTACTGCGTTTGTATGGTCCAGGTTTCACAAGTCCACCTTTGCTTATTTCCGTTTTTACGTAGCTTTGCGTTTATTACTGCTTCCGCTGTTTCAGCAGGTCCGAACGTCGTCAGACAGCCCCGCGGTAGGCTTCTGCAGCTATCAGTGCTTTTCACAAAGTTTTAACGAAGAATTCTGAGTAAATGAGGTTAGATAATCGTTTGACAGTACTGGAAATACTGATTTAGGAAGGTTTGACTTTGCAGCCTGATGTTTTTCTTGGCTTTCGAGAAGAATATTCCATGAACGTCTGGCGAATATCGAATACCAAACCAACTTAACTCTGGTGTCCTGAACATGATTGTCTGTTGCATAGCTGTAGGCATATAGTGTCTCGTAGGATTTCAGGCATCCAGTGTCTTGTATGATTTCAGGCTTTCCCGGGAGTAGAGACTTGTCTCGATCAGGTTAAATGAATATCTGGCCACTGAAGTCTGGGCCATTATTGCTCGTCATTTCTCCACTCACCTGCACCGAAAGCGTTTGGGTCATTAAGACATATCCCATTCACTGATGTTAATTTAGCAGCATAACTTGTTTTGTCACGCGTTGATGAACTGTTGTAGTACGCCAACAAGGGGGTCTTATTTTTCCAAGTAGGAGTATTTGTTCCAAGTTTAATTGTGTTGCATTTTGAAGTTTTTTGAATGAGCTTTCATTTGAGGCCAACTTTTTGAAAATCAAAACAGGCCCACATAATCAAAATGAGGGTCAAAAAGTGCACCGTTTCAGTAATTAGCTGAAAAGGGGTTAATGTTTCTCCAAATTGGATGAAGATAGAAAGATGTTTTTACCTTCATTTGAAACTCCGTCAGGTATACTATCAACAATAGTAAATGGCAAAGGGGACATTCTAAGGATACTTGCATAATATTTCATTTGAAATCGACTTGTTTGGCACCAAATTGCAATGTTTAGGGGTTAATTGCAAAGCACTCAAATGGTTAATCATTATATTAAAAGGTTTGTTGCAGACTATTAAACAGAATAAACATATCCTGAAAGAATGAAATTTGTATCCTTATTAGTTCATTAGTTATAACCCTTTGAAAATGGTCACAAACTGACCAGAGGGTTAACGTGGGCCACGCCCCCTTTTTCGGGGGCCCCTAAAATGAGAACGGAACGAGAGATCAACTTGAAACCACCTGCAATTTAATTTGCTCATCACAGGCAACAAAATATTACCAAATGAAGCATTTCTGAGACCATCAAGATGGGAGCTTGGGTGGTTTCATATGGAATGACCCAATGTAGAATATCAACTGACATCACAAAGGATAATCTTGAAGGTCCTAGAATTCTCCAGATGGCTCTTGAAGATTCTTGCAGACAGTAGAACCCTCTAAATGGAAGAATCTATGGTGTTCTCAGTCTTGTCATTATGTTTACAAGCAGTCATAAGTATTCAGAAACTACTGGCTGAGCAAAATAATACAATCAGGTGTTATAAACCCTCATAACTTAACACTAATTTTCAAAAGAAAGACCGAATAAAGACTTGTCTATCTTCAAAGGAAGAAAACAGACTAATAAAAAGACCAAGAAAAGTCGATAGCTATCAATTTGCATTTTGTGAAGGTCGAGCGCAAACATGGCAAAGTGTGGACGTCTAATAATTCCTGGAATGCTCGAAAAATTTGAACTTTAATGACTTTCAGACAAGGAGCTATATTAAAACCCTGTCCGACTATCGTGTCTTTGCATTGACTTTGTCTGTAATCAGTCATGCGAAAAATTTGTTTCGCGTCCAGTGTGCAAGCGGCTTTACCGAGCACAGAACGCAAGCATTATATACGCACTGCCTGATGCCGAGGCAGTTTGTGGTTGGCTGGGTAAGATGTGAAGTCATTAATTTGCATCACTGATTCAGTTGCGTTGATTAAGTCAGGTCGAGTTTCCATCACGCGTGCCAACCGCCTTTGATCTGACATCAGGACAATCGATATAGATTCTATAATTTATGTGCTGATTCAGATAGTTACATTAAACAGTGGTTGCTGTAATTATTTACTGTATTGAAATGTGCCTGACATTCTGGAAACCTGCCTGTGAGGTTTCGGTGACGTGTGCGCACTGTGCACCCGTCAGCCAAATTACCACTGCACAGAAAGTGAACCAGGATGGAGCTGGCAAGCTTTCTGTGCAACTGCAGCGAAGACCTTTTCTATGAAATTGTCACTGCGTCTTGATGAATATGTGACACCTCCCCCTAATACGCTGCCACACCCATCTCGGTGCACGTTCGTCTGTGCACGGTGTTGCACCTCACGAAATTACCACTGCGTGGGCTGCATCAACTGCACCACCCCGCGCTGCGCCAAGAAATTGGAGCCGTTTGTCAGTAGGCACACCAGAGAGTGATTATGTACAAGAATAAGCACTGAAAAGTTAATTTTTCATAATATGTCCCCTTTTTAGCCCATCAAGGATACTTGATGGTACTTGCTTGAAGCCAATGAGTACTGGAAACGCATTGTTAACATCAGGAAGAGTGCAAAATGGGTCACTCATCTTGAAGTTGTGAAGTTGTTGCACCTGATGTTTATATGCTAGAGTCTAAATAACAAACCACATGAGCATGTCTCTTAAATGGATTGTGCTTGGCCTCAAAGTGCATACACCAAAGCTGAGAGATGGGCCCAAACAGACAGATCATCCTCGGGTAATGTATCATAAAGTGGTGCTTTGGAATGAGATTTCTTCCATGTAGCTTTTTGAAAAGGGAATGATGATCCATAATGAGTTGTTTTTAAATAACAGCAAGCCCTGTTGTCACTACTGGTGCAAAAATAATGCTGCAAATTTCTTGCAACAATATAAACTAACGCCAGTAATCATTTTTCCTCTCAACAAAGCCCCCCACCAAAAATGGATGAGCCTGTAAAAAGCACCACATTTGAGAGGCTGTTTGCCAGGAAGCACCTATAGATGATCTCAAGTTCACAATGACACTTGGCTTATTTTTAAGTTTAAAAAAAATGCGCTCAACTCAATCCTTAAAAACTGTGTGCTAAATCCTATATTGAACATCTGCAATAAAATGAAAAGAGGATAGCACTCCAAGTTTCAAGAGTTTATTGCCTGTATGCAAACGTTTTGGGCTGTTAACCCTTCTTCAGTGCAGTGGCAAATCAATAGAATATCACACAGTTGGCTGCTTATAGCAACACTGGCTCAGGTGTGGTAATTAACACAATTGAAAGTTGTTAAAACTCATTAACATCAATTGTCTACAGATAAATCTTCTACCCAAATGAAACAAGGTACACATATAGAGTAAAGAAATTGAAGTCAAGAAAATCAAAAAAAAAAAAAACTTAATCGCACCAAAAACAGATCGAAACATCACAAAAAACAAGTCAACACGATCTCCTCATTCATGCCATTAGGAATGAGGGTTCCCAGAGTGTGAATATATTGGCATTCTTTCTGTAGAAGGAGCCTATACCTATTACCACCTCTAGAGGGCGCCTCCACAACCTCCAAACCCATATACTGAAGATCACTGGTGCTGTGATTGTGGCTGTTAAAATGCCTAGCCACAGATGATTTCTCATCATGATTGCGAATATTACATTTATGTTCACATATTCTCGTTTTTAATTCCCTTCTAGTTTTTCCCACATAAATTAAATTACATGGACATTTTAACAAATAAATCACACATTTGGTTCTACATGTAATTCTTCCTTCAACCTTAAACACTGCCCCCGTTTTGGGATGAGTAAATGTGTCACCCTTCATCATGGTGTAACAATGAACACAGCTATGGCATGGGGAAATTACTGCTGGGGATCCGAGACATAAAATGCATGGGCTTTTTAGGTGGGCCCAAATCTGATTTAACCAAGAAATTTCTTAAATTAGAATTTCTCTTATAAAAAAAATCTGGGTGGAGTTTGAAAAGCACTAGCAATACTAGGATCACTATCTAAAATGTGCCAATATTTGTTGACCACTTGTTTGACAGTACTCGAAATAGGACTGAAAGTAGACATCATGGCAAGCCCCTGAGTAGAGATGTCCCTGGAACAAGGACTTAGAAGATCAGACCTTGGTATCTGACGTACTCTTTGTAGATTTAACAGCCACAATCACAGCACCAGTGATCTTCAGTATTTGGGTTTGGAGGTTGTGGAGGCGCCCTCTACAGGTGGTAATACAGATGGGTTCCTTTTACAGAAAGAATGCCAATATATTCACACCCTGGGGACCCTCATTCCTAATGGCATGAATGAGGAGATCGTGTTGACTTGTTTTTTGTGATGTTTCGATCTGTTTTTGGTGTAATTTTTGATTTTCTGATCAAGTAATTTTTGATTTTCTTGACTTCAATTTCTTTACTCTATATGTGTACCTTGTTTCATTTGGGTAGAGGATTTGTCTGTAGACAATTGATGTTAATGAGTTTTAACGACTTTCAATTGTGTTAATTACCACACCTGAGCCAGTGTTGCTATAAGCAGCCAACTGTGTGATATTCTATTGATTTGCCACTGCACTGAAGAAGGGTTAACAGCCCGAAACGTTTGCATACAGGCAATAAACTCTTGAAACTTGGAGTGCTATCCTCTTTTCATTTTTACTTGACTTATTTTTGTCATTCATATTGCCATAGTCATATGTTGCAATTCTGCGGTTAAGCTGCTCTAATGTGAAACACTTGTCTTCATAAATCAATTGCCTTAACAATAATTTCACCTCTAATGGAGCTATGCCATCAAATACGTCATGCATAATGTCCACACAAATGTTTTCCGTTGCATGGAAGTACGTCAAAGTGTTTAAACAGGAATTTTCTTTCACACCAGTTGAACTTGCATCAGAGAGCCTGGCATGTTCTGTGTAACTCTCTAGTTTGCATCAACATAATCATCATCCAGCGCAGTTTGTATCTGTTCTCTGTCTATCAAACAATACTGGCAAGGCTCATTGGCAGGGAAGCTCTCGACATAACCACACAATATGTGCATTTCCAAATTATCTGCTGTTTATACTGGGATAGTCCCAAACAGCTTACGATTTTCTCCCTGAACATTTATGTCTATACCAGAATTTTCAAAGAGTCTGATATGTTCAAGTAATGGTTCCACTACTTTCCCAAGCCCTCATGTTTCCCTGTCTATCGAGCTGAAAAGAAGACGCTGGTGAATAAGAGTTCAGGATGAATTGAATTCCTGCAGCATGTTTCTTATGCTGAAGTACATGGCACCCATTTTATGAATATTTGTCTTGGATCCGAAATATTTTAAATGTTGTCTTATCTGCCTACTGCTTGCGCGCAAAAATTTTGTTTACTGCCATACAGCGCAGTTGTAACATGGGGATTTTCATTGGTTGTGTTTGCTTGGCTACAATAATTTCCCTATAAAATGTTTTTTCCTCCCATTTTGTCTTGTTCACAAGTGCTATCCCTTACAGCGCCGGAATAAAAAAAATATATATATATATTAATTTTATTATGTTGTGCTCTTTGAAACTTATCATGTGGCAACTTGTTTAAAAGAGCTCCCCTGCTGGAGAGCTTTTAAACATGCTTTTTAAACATGCGATCTGTGTTTTATCATCAAGTGTGTGGTCTGTAAATCTGTGAAGGTCTGAAGACTCCTGTAATGTGTGCCAGCCTCAACTTTCAAATGGAATACAATAGTGCAGCACTTCTGATAGAAGATTTTACCCACATGCTTCACAATTGTAACATTAATATTACTTCCTGTTTATATTATGAAAATTAACTGCTTGACATCATCTCATACATAATGTAACTTATTGTTATACCAAGCACTTATTTTCGGGTTTAAGTGGAATGACGCAGATTCATGTTTGAGTACTTCAGTAGAAAGTGAAAATTGCAGTTACCCAATACAATATATGGTTATATACCTGTATAACCATTATAATTCATCATGTTTTGTCTCCTTTTGACTGCTGGAACTGAAATCATGCTCCCATTGTGTAGTACAGACAAAGTTTGTAAATATCCTTCTCTGGTATGATTGATACAAATGGTTCTACTATTGAGCTGTTCTGGTGTAGCAATTTGGTGAGCGGTTAGGAAATTCTTTAGGTTAAGGTTGACAGATGAGAGAGAAAATAAAAAAATGAAAAAGATTAGATTGCTGGAATCATCCAAAATCTGTGGAGAAAGTATTTCTTTCATCTCGATTGTCCAGTTTAAAGTTAAAATCCCTTCCTCCATTTCCCCACAGGAGCTGCACTTCTGAACACATCGGATCAGCAGAATGATGCAGGCAGGAGTCCGTCTGAGACAGGACACTGAGACGACCCTACCAGAGCTCCCCACGCAGCACAGGATCAGAGAGAAAGAAGAGGACCTACATGGACGGGAGTCTGTCCACATGGCAGAGTCAGAGACAAAATACACTGCACCAGGACTAGACTCACTGGAGCCAGAGTGTGTCACTGCAAACAGCAGGGTCAGTGATTTACATCACACACAAGCATCATTGATAAAAACAGAAGCTGATCTGAGCCCCTGCAACACTGGAGAACTAATGACCAAGAGCCTAGACTTAACAGAACTGGCCTATGAAACCCATCTGCATCCTGACCAGATCAAAACTGAGACAGATTATGGAGACTATATTAAGGTTGAACACGTTAATGTCTTGCAAGACGTTGTGTGTGTTGATATTAAATGTGATGAAGTGAAGTTTGAATCCAGTGAAGGTACAGTGAGTGATCTCACGAATACTGAGCTTAATGTAGCCGGTGTTGATGGGAAAGGCCAGAGAGAACCATGGCAGTGCGCAGGAGAGCCCAACACAAACAACAAAAGATCAGGGAAAAAACAGTCAGAATTAATCCATGGTGTGGGAATAGATATAATGGAAATAACTCAGCCCTGCTCTCAGCATGAGAAGTGTTTTATGAATAAATCTCATTTAAATGACCTACCAAGAACACATGAAGGGCCCTACAAATGTGATCAGTGTGAAAAGAGTTTTTTTTGGAAATCTAAATTAAATTCCCACCAGAGAATTCATACAGGTGAAAAGCCATTTAAGTGTGATCAGTGTGAGAAGAGCTTTTCATGGAAATGTGATTTACAATCCCACAGGAGAATTCATACTGGTGAAAAGCCCTACAAATGTGATCAGTGTGAGAAGAGTTTTGTCCATCAATCTAATTTGAATTCCCATCAGAGAATTCATACAGGTGAAAAGCCCTACAAATGTCATCAGTGTGAGAAGAGTTTTTCTCAGAAAAGCCATTTAAATTCCCACCAGACAATTCATACAGGTGAAAAGCCCTACAAGTGTGGTCATTGTGAGAAGAGTTTTGTTAATAAATCTAATTTGAATTCCCATCAGAGAATTCATACAGGTGAAAAGCCCTACAAATGTGATCAGTGTGAGAAGAGTTTTTCTCAGAAAAGCCGTTTAAATTCCCATCAGAGAATTCATACAGGTGAGAAGCTCTACAAATGTGATCAGTGTGAGAAGAGTTTTTCTCTGAAATTCCTTTTAAATTCCCATCAGAGAATTCATACGGGTGAAAAGCACAAATGTGATCAATGTGAGAAGTCTTTTTTATATAAATATTATTTAAAATACCATCAGAGAATTCATACTGGTGAAAAGCCCTATAAATGTGATCAGTGTGGGAAGAGTTTTTCTCAGAAATCTAAATTGAAGTCCCATCAGAGAATTCATACGGGTGAAAAGCACAAATGTGATCAGTGTGAGAAGAGTTTTTCTCAGAAATCTACATTAAATTCCCATCAGAGAATTCATACGGGTGAAAAGCACAAATGTGATCAGTGTGAGAAGTCTTTTTCATATAAATATTATTTAAAATACCATCAGAGAATTCATACAGGTGAAAAGCCCTTCAAATGTGATCAGTGTGAGAAGAGTTTTTCTCAGAAATCTAAATTAAATTCCCACCAGAGGATTCATATTGGGTATTGGGAATCCTACTAGGCACAAGCCTCGACTGCCTTTTGTCCCACTCTAAAGGGGTTTACCTGGAGAAATCCTTGTATGAGGACGTTTCTTGTTCCATTGAAGCGAACCCCGACCAAAACTTCCACGAAACAAATATGAATAAGCTAAGAAAGGATAAAATATACTGGCCGAACGTCTCCCAGGATAAAAAGATCCCCACATCACGCCTGGGCACTAGGGCTTGTGAGGATAGGGAGAGTGCAACTTCTCCCAGTGCTACAAGGATTAGTCCCTCCTCTGCTAGCACTCAGCTGGGTTCCCCACCAGATCAGCAACGCACTGGCCCTGGGCCCCGGCAACAAGACTGTCAAAAGACCAGCAAAAGAAATAAATGGAATTATGATACTGTAACATGGTCCATTGAGAAGAAGAAAAAGATCCTTCACTGCTTTGCCTACTCCAGATATGAGAAGTGGGGCAGGTGGAAAAATGTTGTATTCGAGGAGCGACTAATAGAAGCAGATTTACCTACGGAAAAGTGGGAAGCCACCACAACTACCAAACTAGCATCAATAGCCTCTCAAATTCAGAAATACCTAACAGAAGAGGAAATGAAAAAGATTAAGGAAGAAGCTCAAAAACAAGCAGAAAAAGATTTCCAGTCTAGAAAAGAGGAAGATCAACAATAGTTTGGACAGAGCCACTGGAAAATGGAGAAGTGGGTGCTACTTTGGGCAACAGTACACAAAGGTAGAATACACTAATCAGAGAGAGAGAGAGATGTCGAGATTGGCAGCGGATTTTCCACCACCACTGCCAAAGTAAAAAGGCGTCCGAAGAAGCAAATTGACCACCCAAAGGCATAACAGCCTCTAAGGAGATAACACGAAAAAGGAGCACCACACCACCCCAGGAACCAAAAGAAACACAGCTGCAAACAGAATCAGAACCACTAGATTTGGAAGAAGAACTTGCTAATAAGATTGAAACTAGAAAACTAGAAGAATGAATATGGAAGAATGTCCAAAATTGATTAAACTAAAACAGAACAATTAGTTTAAAGAACTGCTATGGAAAGTGAACATTAGCCTTACAAAACTAGTCCCAGCAGATACTAAACTGTGTGAACTACTGAGCTTGGTGGATTATGCAGTGTAAGCTCGCCCCAGAACATCAAGAAAGCAGGGGAACTGGGACTAGGAAAATAAAAATGGAACCACCTTGGAAAAAGCTTGTTAATTTTCTGATGTAATACTAAGAGCAGAAATTTCTCAAATTACGACTTTTACAAATGAGTAAAACCACACAAAGAACCTCACTTGGTAAATAAACACAAAAATGAAAATGCAACATAAGCAATGACCAGCTTAGTGGATGCCTGGCAGAACATCAAGCTGTGATTGAAGCCCTAGCTGCACAAATAAGGAATAAAGAGGAAAATAAATGCAAAACAGATAAATAAGCATTTTACTGAAAACCCAAGGATATTTAATAGGAATATTGCGAAAGACCCAAAAGAAGTACGAGAACCACCAGCGAGAGAACAAATTGAAAGATACTGGAGGCCACGATTTGAAGACCCAAAACAACAACAGGTGAACCAGTGGGCTGAAATCACTTAAGAGAAAAGCGGGGATAAACGGCAAAGGCCCGCAATTGTACTAGCGAAAGAAGGAATAAGGAAGAAAAACAATGAATATCGCAACTTTAAGATGCCAGGAATAGACGAGATCCCAAAATTTTGGCTGAAGATGATGACTGCTCAACACTGCCACTATGTCATGGCCTTTACTAAAATATTGAAAGGAGAATTCCCAGAATGGCTTACCACTGGTAATACCAACCGCCAAGGAGTAATGATACGCAGCTGTCTGACAACATACAAATGACTGACGGGAATCATAGTTGATGCAATCTATGAACATCTTCATAAGGTAAACTACCTGGAAAACAAACAAAAGGGATTCATAAGAAAAAGGCTCAGAACTAAGGACCAACTCTTGGTCAATAAAGCTATTCTTGACGACCGCAAACGAAGACTGCAAAACCTTAGTATGGCATGGATTGACTATCAAAAGGCATTTGACAGTGTGCCACATTCCTGGATGCTGAGATGCCTGGAACTATACAACATCAATAAAGAGATGAGATCCTTCCTTGGGACTCAAATGACTAAGTGGAAAACCACCATTACCCTAAAATACTCAGAGGAACACACAATAATCCCAGATGTCCAAGTTCAGAGAGGAATCTTCCAAGGAGACAGCCTGTCACCGCTCTTATTCTGCCTCACCATGGACCCTCTAAGCAAGCTGCTGAAGAGCTATGACATCGGGTACGACCTAAGCAGTGGTAGAAGCAGAAAACGCCATAAAAGAGTGAACCATCTACTATTCATGGATGACCTGTAGCTCTGTAGAATTTGGTCTGGAAAAGTGCCGTAGATGTACAATAAGGAAAGGTAAGAAGGTAGTGGCAGAAAATATCCTATTGGGGAAGGGGAGTTGTATTGAAGATCTGGCTGAGAACTCTACATACAAATATTTGGGAATAAAAGAAAATGCAACAATAGAGCATCAGAAAATGAGAGAGAGGGTAAAAAAAAAATACTAAAAGTGCCTAAAAAAAATTTGCAAATGAGAACTAACACCGAAAAACAAGATCACTGCCATAAATCAATTTGCAATCCCCGTAGTGACTTACGGTTTCGGCAAAATAGACTTGCTGCAAGGTGAGCCTGATACGCTAGATATTAAGACCAGGAAGACACTTACCTTACACAAAGTCACTTACAGAAACCAGTGTGTGGATCGAATGAATCTCTTTCACAGAGGAGGCGGACAAGGCCTTACAGAGATTAACCAGGCCTACAGAGCAACAGTTGTCAGTATGGGACAGTACCTGAAAAGCACTGATGAGGACATAATGAAAATGGCAGCACAACATCATGCGGAGATCCTACCCCAGCAGACTTCGATCATAAAACTGGCTGAAAACTTTGGTGGAGAAATCTTTGAAGAGGGAGAAGGTAACAAACTAACACAGGCAACCAAGATGGCAAGAAAAACCTGGGCAAAATTCAGCGAAATGGAACAGAGTCTCAGAATGGACAGATGGAAGCAACACCGTAGGGCTAGACAATTCCAAGAAGAAGAAAAGGATTACATCGATAAAGAAGGATCAATACAGAGAGCGGGGATTTGATTGAGAGAGAATTATGGTTGGAACCCAAGATCAGGGGCTTTTAATAAATGGATTCAAGAAGATTGCAGGAATCTTAGAGTGATCTGTGTAGATTCTGTCTTACTACAGTAGAAAGTGTAAACCACTTAGTCTCAGGCTGCCAAATCCTCCTGGCAGATTGATATTATACCTCCTGCCACAATAAAATCTGCAAATACCTACACTAGAAAATATGCAAAGAGATGGAAGTGGAAGTAAAGGAAAAAATATGGGAACATGAACCAGCATCAGTCGTCTCTAACAGTAAAGTAACAATCTTGTACAACAGTGATCCCGACTGGAAGGTTCATAGAGGGAGGTGCGATAAAACCAGACATCGTCATCTGGAATAGGCAGGAGAAAAGTGCTAAAATTTATCGAGGTCACTGTCCCCAATGATTATGGACTTAATGGAGCAGAAAGGGAAAAGATAACAAAATACTAGGACAAAAAAAAAAAAAAGACTGAAAAACAACCTGGTCATTGAAAGAAAGTGGTAGCTGCAATGAGGCTTATGAAGAAATACATGGAGGCCATCCCTGATTGTCCAAGTACCCTAATATCCACAATCAAAGGAACGGTAACCATCTTGAAAAGAGCCCTTGGGTACAATGCCAACACTGCTTAGGGTGTAACTATAGACCCCAGGAAAGGGGTCCATTACTCAGAATAAGAAGAGAATAGGGTACATTTAAAAAAAGTTGAAATGCCCTACAAATGCTCTCACTCTTGGAAGTCCTTTTCATGCCAGTTTTCCCTAGTTAGCCATCAGATTGTGCATACAAGTAACGAATAGGGTCGTAAATCGAGCCAACGTGGGAAGTGCTCTTCTCAGAAATGTAATGTTTTAATACAACAGAAAATTCACGCGTGAAAAGCCCACTAATGTTCTTATTTTGCAAAGTCCTTTTAATGAAAAAAATGCCCTTGATACCCAGAGGAGTGTTCATTCAGATGAAAAGTCTTACAAATGTATTGAGTGCTGAAAGTGTTTGTTTGAAAATTGTAATTCAATTCTGTATAAAAGAGTTCAGACTGGTGAAAAACCATACAAATGTACTTGGTGTGCTAAGTGTTTCTCTAATAAATATGAATTAAGCTCATTTGGGTGTGAAGCCTTTCTAATGTAGTCAATGCCAGAAGTACTTTTACGGAAAATATACTTTGTCTGCACCGAAGAATCTGCTCAGGTGAAGAACCCTTCAGATGTACTTGGTGCGAGTGGTGCAGCCCAGCACCAGCTGATTTAAGGAGTCTGAAGAATTCATACAGCGGGGAAGCTCTATGAAACTCTCAATTAAAAGATGCTTAAAGTATTCAAAGGATCAGGCATACAGCTGGGTGGCCAACTTTTGGTTCAGCTGTTGCAATTCCAGTTACTGACGTCTCAATCCGGCGTTCCAATGAAGGTCAGAAAAGTTCAGTTTTGTTGTTCATTGGATTCTTCTAAAAAAAAAAAAAAATCTCAACAATCTACCACTAATGATGATGTAATGGCAGTGCTCATGTAGGAGGTCCAATGATAATTCAGTGTCCCCCTGACTCCTCTATTACTGCAGTGCCCTCCACTGATACTGACACCTTGTGTTATGAATTAGTGCCTTTGTTCATCCTCTTTGTATACAAAATTTCAACAGAAAAATAAGTGAAATAAAAAATAATTGAAGGAAAAGAATGATCATGAAAGAAGTATTTTCTCAGAAATGTGTGCCACAGGTATTGGAATCTCTTTACTCTTATTGTGTGAAGCCTAACTTGACTGAGATAGCAGCTCTGAGTCTTTCTTTATAGTGTGTGATGACATTGGAGAGAACATGGCACAATATATACTTGAAAAACACAACGGTGAGGTATGTACTGTATTTGTGGCAGATTGAAGAATTGATTGATTTTTATTGCTTTTCCAATTAGGCACGAGTGGAAATAAATTAAAGCGTGTGGTATTGTAATCCTGACCTGCGCCATGTGAACGCGCCAAGCACTTCAGTAATAACAAACATTCAACTGTTTGTGATGTGTTCTGTGACACTTGACTTGTTCTTTAGGGTGCGGTCAAAACCCAACAAAAAAAAACGAAAAAAGCTGCTGCATCAAGAGAATGGAACGGCTTGTGACACAGGAGAGAGAAAAAGAGCCATTGGCATGCTACGGGCAGGTCTCAGCCACCGAGAGGTGGTGTGTCATTTGCACTGTCACCGTTCCTGTGATTTTCAATACAGCCGCCACAGCAGCCATCTTGAATTTGGTTTCCATTGATGTCAAGGAAAAAAAAATGATCCGATCAGGTTTACATTTGGTGTGTATGTTGATAATGGATTGAGGAAGCTTACCTTCAAGAATGGGTGCACTCCCATTTTCAATATGACTACCATGGCATGACTTGTACTCCTTTTTGAAATTGGGAAATAAGAGAGCTGGTGCATATTTGAGGATAGGTTTCAGTCGGTCAAATTAATTTTGACATTTTTTCACCCAAACAAATTTTGCATTTTTAATTTTTACAGAATTTTCAGTAGTAGCCAGTCATCCCTAGAAATCTCATTAGTTGTCTTTTTGTTGTAGGCTCAGGGAATTCAGCGATAACTCATACTTTTGCATCAATTGGTTTGATTTGACCCTTTCCTACAATATGACCTGAGTAAACAACTGTAGCTTTACAAAAGTCACTTTGAACAAGGTTGATAGCTTGGCATCACTCACTCTCTGAAAGAAGTTTCTGATGTTGGTGAGGTGCTTTTAGATGCTGTGGCTGGTCATGATAATGTCATCAATATAGGCCTGGTAGCCTAGCGATCACTCTGTTAACCAGACAATGGAAGGTGGCCGGAGAATTTTTCATTCCAAACGGCATGACCTTGTATTGGTGTAGTCCATCTGGTATGCTGAAGGCAGAGATTTCCTTTGCTCTGTCTGTTAGAGGGATCTGCCAGAAGCCCTTGAGGAGATCAAATTTAGTGAAATACTTTGACTATCCAACTTTGTCAAGGCAGTCATCAATCCTAGGAATAGGATATGAGTATGTTTTTCCTGTTGTCTGTCACCATTCGATATGTTCCATTGGGTTTCGGAACTAGGATGCATGGAGAACTCCAGTCACTGTTACTTAGTTCAACAAATTCATTTTCAAGCAGGTATTTGACTTTTTGTTTATTTCCGCCTCTCTAGATCCATCCTGCTGTTTTACAGGCTTGCCGTTATCTTGTAGGATGATATCATGGTAAACCATATCAGTCCAGATAGAACATCAGGGAATAGCTGCTGTTGTTGAAAAAGGTCTAGTTGGGACAACTTGCTGTCAATATTTTGAAGAATGTCTGAATTTTCAAGTTTGGCTGGACCAGGTTCATTTTCTAAGGGGCAATCACTGTCTTCTTCAGAATTTTCCAGTTCAATTGTATTTACCACATTAACCAGGGTTTCCTGCAGGAAAAAACTTTGGCCGGGGGGGAGGGAGTCAACCCGAGAAAGGTTGCCGAGAACAATTCTCGGCGCACTCTGTAGAGATGCTAACCCATGCCTCTTGTTGACATTGACCTTTGACCTTTCGACCCTCGTCGGGCGTGGGTAAAAAAGATAAATTAATTAGATTGTTCAAGTATTACTTTTGCCTTCAAAATTAAAGAGAAGATGCTTAATTATTATTTTTGGCTCTCAAAATACGAGAGAAGTTGCTTAACAACAAACCCACAAACATGATGATGGAAAACGCAAACTGTTTATTTTGGGGGTCAACCCTTGGCACACAAAGCAAACAGAAAATTCAGAAAACAAACGGATACAGAAAAAAAAATCAGGAGTTGAGAGCACTTATGCTATTGACAAAGTTGACAAGACTGGTCACTGCATGCCATTCTTCTTGGTGTCTCAAAGAAGAGCTCTTACTCTCTAGCATAATCAATCTCGTTAGCCCCAGTCACCCCGCCGGTCGTAAAGAATGAGGAGATCTTGCGCTGCTTTGCCTTCTCTCCGCGATCGGCCTTCACGACTTGAAATTAACATTAAAACATTACTCACCAACTCAATGAGACTGGTTTAATTAATCTTGAACAATAAAGCATTGTTGGCCTTCTAATTATTCTAGTTGTGACTTGTTGGTGTACGTTCATATTAGACTAAAATGCCCGCCTTAATTTTCATTGCAGATCTCACCGAGTCATAGCTCAGGCTGCATTGGGAACAAACGGGGTTTATGATTTGTTCTTTAGTCTGCATATCATAAATCATCCTTGATGTTATATCTTTATGCAAGTATTTTAATAACTTTGCTCACCTCCTTGCGACGATGTCGCTGTTTAATTTCACTTCCAGCTTTTTTTCAGCTGGGGACCATGAATGCATGTAGGACCTCAGGCGCGTCGTTTGACCTGAAAATTCCGGGGCTAATATCCCTCCCTTTGTTGAAATTAATTAGTCGTGGCTGATTCTAGACTGTTGTCCTTTATTAACACATTTTCCAATTCAAGAGTAATCAAGTGGCAATTGAAGACACGCTTCTCTCCCCCATGCGATCTAAAAGCAACAAAATAATGGGCTACATTCAGTAGCCCAGCAGCCCTCTTCATTGACTGAAGGTAATTTCGGCGGCAAGTGCGTACACCTTTTTTTGCAGCACGGTCTCTCAGCTCGCTGTAAAAAATAGACAGCTGTCCGACTGGAAAATGTAAACGGACGAAACCACGTAACGTACTAGTCACCAAAATTACCTTCATTCGCTGAAGAGTTCTGAAATGCCGTCGCTGAGTGAAGGTGCATATGCCACTTGATTATTCTTAAATTGTAAAACGTGTTAATAAAGGAAAACCATTAACCCCTTTCTGCAGATGTAGACGTTCGCATTTATAGATATGCAAATTTAAGCACTTAGTTAC
The DNA here is from genome assembly GCA_029721435.1 of Gymnothorax reevesii. Lineage (NCBI taxonomy): Eukaryota > Metazoa > Chordata > Actinopteri > Anguilliformes > Muraenidae > Gymnothorax > Gymnothorax reevesii. The sequence continues at coordinate 4,555,522 of CM056574.1, read as the reverse complement.
AGTACTCGACCATGAGATGGCACCCCCGGATCAGCTATTGAATAGTCACAAGCAGGCAGAGCTGAAACGCGATTTAGAGTATGAAGAAGTTCCCTCCAATCCCTGTTTTTCAGGAGTTGCATGAATTAAACTCCTCAGCTAAGCCTGATGTGCAAACTGGACAATATCCTTGCCCATAGTATCGATCCAGTATTTAAAAAAAATTATTATTTGCGACAGAAAAAAACTTTACTCTGTACTCAACCATTTTCGCTACAGTGAGCTAACAGTATTCCAATTAGCGGTTAAAAAAATACGTTTTGTGAAGCAAAAAATCCGACATAGTATTGACTCTCTCACATTCTACTGTCAATTACAGTCATCACACACAAAATATGCGTAGTTCCCTCCCATGGATTAACGCGTATAATCCTCCATTGATAAATTCAGCGCTCCCTTTTATCCACCCAAGTACTAGTGTCGATAGCCAGTCACTCAAACATATACTTAGATTCATCTGCGTAACTCTACAGTTGAAGTTCACGCCCTCGTGAAGCTTCCCCGGTAACGATGTATTTATAGACTCGTTTCTTATCCAATTCTCGAGTGTTTAAACTTTCCTCAATAACTGAAATACATTGATCGGACAATAAGAATGGAATACAAAGCAAAGCGTAAAAGTATGGTCGGTTGTGTTCTTTGAATGTTGGCCACGGTTGCGCAGCTGAAAATGATGCGATATCAAAGAAACAAAGACACTCAAAACCGGCCTGAAGTGTTCAGTTTCGTTTACGAGATAAATTATGTATGGACGCGGTCAATGGGAATTATTCCGAATGAAACAGTACTGGAGGGTTCCTTCTATCCGATACACCTCTCTCTGGAGGAGGGCATCAATGAAGAAAACAGGTTATACTTCTACTCTGTTTGCATTTTGCTTAATGTGGCTTTTTGCTGTCGAATTTATACCACGTTTAAAGAAATCGAATGCCGAGGTTTTCGTTTCTTCAAATGCCTGCAGTCCACGCACGTCGGTAGATCCCTCGGTTCATTACACCATTCTGTTGAATATGGAGGGATATGTCGTTTGATTTTTCCTGAAAGTGAAATTTCTATTCTGTTAAAGTAAGGTGTATTTCAGAATTCAAATATTACTGAGTTTGTGAGGTTTTACCCTTATACGGTGTAAGGCTATGAGCTCGGATGTGAGAGCGGTTTGCTTTTCATTGCAGCGTGAATGTTATAGCTGTTGTACTGCAGTTTATTTAATGCTTGGGGGACTTTGAAGAAAAACGGACAATTTTGTTAACTTTATTATGGAGAAAAGGCATGTTTTGTGTTGGAGAGGTTACTGGTGACCAATGATGATCAACTGCACTGATATTGATAAATTCATGCTAAACTCAACCAGAAAATCATTAGTTCATGCTGAATTTCATGCCCCAAAAGTTAATTTGTGTTAAGTATATGATTAATATATGATTTGACAGTGAACCATTTTGATGGATCTGAGACTTTTGGGAGACACCTGGATAGCTGTCTAATTTGGCTCATAGCAAGCGGGTAATCTAGAATGTAATGTTCAAGATGAATTGAACTTGTGGTCAAGAAGTTTATGATCCCAGAAATGTATAGATTTAAGCCCCAGCAGTTTTTCATTTGTCAGTATTATTTTTTTTTTTGCTATTTAAATGGTGAATTCTCATGAAGATTTTTTTATGTTTGCAGCCCCTTTTCTCCACCAAAATCATAAAAATAAACTGAAATACGATGGGAGTCTAAATGCTTCAAGTGTCTACACTCAAATGAGCCAAAGTTTTTCTATCTATGAAGCTGCAATCTTGAATTATAAAGCCTTAAATCAGGTAACAACTAAAAAGCCAGATTTGGCTTCTGCGCAAAGAGGTTAAGCCAGGACTAATTGTTTCCGAGGTGCGCTGGTAGATTAGTTCTCAAGCGCTGCAGTGTCCCTTGCATGAATTCCGTCTTTTTTTTTTTCCGCCCGACATTCTAGTCCGGGCGCTACAGATTTCAAGCTGGGCGGGGCGCCCGGGCGCTACAGATTTCAGGCTGGGCGGGGCGCCTGGCCAAAAAAGCTCTGCAGGAAACCCTGTTAACTGGCTTTTGCTGAGTGTCCCTGTCAATCTATTCCTTCAGCATGTTGATGTGACACAGTTGTTTTTGTTTCCTCCTTCCAAGGGTTAAAATGACATCATTTAGATCACTGATCTTTTTGAGGACAGTGCAAAGACCAAAATATCAGGCTCTTAGAGGGTTTCTAGGAACTGGCAAAAGCGCCAGGACTTTGTCTCCAGCTGTAAAACTTCTATCTTGGGAATGAAGGTGATATCTGGATTTCATTTTGCCCTGAGCCTCTTTGAAATGAGACTAGGAAAAGTCACAAGCCTTAGAGAGACGACCACGAAAGTCAGAGACACACTGAAGAAAGTTCATTGGGACATCCTCTTCGGCCAGCAACTTTTCCTTCAGAAGCTTCAGAGGTCCACGGACTACATGCCCAAAAACAAGCTCAAAAGGACTGAACCCAAGAGACTCCTGAACAGCTTCACGGGCAGCAAACAGAAGATGATGGAGACCCACATTCCAGTCTTTCTCCGTGTCAAGGCAGTAGGTCCTTATCATGTTTTTCAGGGTTTGATGGAACTTCTCCAAAGCACCTTTACTCTCAGGATAGTAAGCTGATGACCTGTATTGTTTCATACCAAGCTCATGCATATCTTGTTGAAATATGCCAGACATTAAATTTGACCTGTGATCACACTGAATAGACTAAGAAAGACCAACAAAGCAGAAAAACTTAGTTAGCCTAGATGATAGCCTTTGCCTTAATATTATGAAGTGGAATTGCCTCAGGAAACGGAGTGGAAGCGTACATGATAGTCAGTTGGTACTCACAACCAGATCTAGTCTATGGTAATGGTCCAACCCAGTCAATGCTAATTTGACTGAAAGGTTCTTCAAAAGCAGGAATGGGCTTAAGTTGAGCCTTTGGAAAATCCTGTTTTGGCTTCCCAACCATTTGACAAGTATAACAGGATTTGCAGTACCCCTGTGCATCAGACCTTATGGAAGGCCAGAAGAAATGGTTCCTGGCACATTGAAGGGTCCTCTTGATACCCAAATGACCTGACATGGTCTGACCCATGACAATCTTAAGAGTTTCTTGATGATAAGACTTTGGAAGAACAATTTGACAGGTGATCATCCACTCTTCATCTGCAGAAACAGCCGGTGGATGCCACTTTCGCATAATTATTTAGAAATTGTTTAGAATTTAGTTTGAGCTATTTCAATTTTGTTTTTATCATGGTATCATTCCTGCTCAGTGGTATAAATTATTGTAAAGCCTATACCTAAATCCTCTAGAAATGACCTAAAATCACAACTTAGTTTCAGAGGAATTAATCTTATCAGTAATGTCTTTAAACTCTGCCACTGGTGACCAAAATCACAGCATTTATATTGACTATATCATTAAGACGTCCGCAACGGAGGCTAGGTGTGACCACTGTGGGCAGGAAGAGACAATAGAACATGTGGCGAAGTAGTGTGAGAAATACGAAGCTGAGAGAAGGCTTAAGACTGAAAACTTAAGAAAGGAGAAATGCGCTTCAATTTAATAGATATCCTACGAGAGGATTCGAGATAAAATAAAATAAAATAATGGTTCAGTATTTTATAATTATGCAGCTAATTGATAAGATATGACTTTTTTTTTGTCGAATGAAAAATACTCGACCTCTTGATCCACACTCCATATCAGTTGGTGGTAATGCATGTAGTGACTGTACATCATCCGCCAATCAAAATCAATATAGAAGTAGGAGAAGAAGAAGGCGGACTGTAACGGGGGTACTGTTTCTTTAACGATCTGTGAGGCAGGCTAGTCACAGTCATGGGCGGAGGGAGAAGTGAAGTTGGTCAGAAGTTTTTGCTGCTCGCACGTTATTCTTTTACTTTCCGTAACACGACGGTTTCGTTTGTCCGGTTCTTTCATTTTTCTAACTTGTTCATGTATGATCAGGTTAGTGTGTCGTAGCAAGCAGGTATGTTATGGTCCACGCTAAAATGAATAAAGCTGCATCTTCTAGTACTGCTGGGGCCTCATTTATCCAAAAGGGTGTAAAATTGCTACTTAACTTCGCCTACGGCGAAAATTCAGAAATGGCGTACACCCAAAATATTTACACCCTTTTCAGATCTATCAAACTGTGCGTGTGCATAGCTCTCTGAAATTTCCATTGATAAATCACACCGGACCCAAGAAAAGTGCGGACGTGAACGTGCCTCATATCCCGCCCTCTACACACCCAGACACAACCATATATGGTCAATGCAAATGAGCATCTTCATGTAAAGTAGCCATGTGCGCTCAGGGGATTTGTGGAGGGACGTCAGTGGAAGACGGTGAAGCATGGATGGGAAACGCGGAAAGAAGCGAAACTTTTCAATGAGTGAGAAACACGAGCTTGTGCAGGCGAGGAAAAAAGCCCTCTTCAGCAGGTATTTGCACTAATTCAGTATGATCACTACGTCTTGTGGTTTATTTAGGAACAAGAAAAAATAACTAAGAACACGTATAAAATCACAACAGAAATTAACACATAATGTTGGACCAAATAATTTCTCCTCCGGAAATGAAAACAATCTAATCAATCACAGCACAGGTCTCACCAAGAAGCGTGAAACCGCCAAGTGCTGCGGTCACAGTCTTACATTTGCAATAATAAAAAAAAAAACCTTGTCGAATCATTTGTCAAATGCAGTAGGTGTTTGTTTTGTTCCAGTTGCATAGAGGGACAAAAATTACAATGTCATGTTTGACATACATTTTTTTTTTCCTGTCTCAACTTGTGGACATCAAATGTATGAGGAATGAAATATGAGGTTCTTGCAATATTGAAAACTAAGCACAACTTTGCAGGACTGAAACTGGGGAACTCGTAAGCTACAAACACACACACACACACACTTGTACTTATATCTTTGTGAGGACATTATATTGACTTCCATTCATTCTTCCTGTGTGTCTACAGCCTTTCCCTAATCTTAACAATGACCAATGTATGCCTAACCCAAACCCTTGCCCTAACCTTAACCTATCAGTCACAATTAGCCTTTGTAGTTGTGAGGACCGGCCAAAATGTCCTCACTTCCCAAAAATGTCCCCACTCTGTAGGAAAAGAACGCTTTTTGTTTCTCATTTTGTAGCAAGTACAAGAACACACACACACACACACACACACACACACACACACACACTCTCTTTATGTCAACATGAGGGGTGAGAGGTGGTGGGGGGGGGGCAGCTTCACAACCGCTGCATCACAGCAGCTCGGGTCCTTAGTCCCCGTTGAAAACCCTCATGACGTGGAGGGGGCTGAGAGTCCGGGTCCACATGCTGGGGTGGAGGGAGGCCGGGTGGTAGTGCAACCCCACGCCTCACTGCCACATTGTGCATGATGGCACAGGCCCAGATGATCCTCTAGACCTTTTTCGGGTGGTAGAGGAGGCTACTACCCGACGCATGCAGGCAGCGCCAACGGTCTTTTAGGAGCCCAATGGCGTGCTCCACGAGGCAGCGCGCACGGGCATCCCAGCTAACACAAGACGTTGCTGCACGTCGCCATAAAGTTGCCATTTAGTCACGGCGACGTTACTTAATGGCCCCTTATCTGCGACGTCGCGCGTTGCTGAATGGATGTTGCCATAAGGTAAACAAAAGTCGTTGCCGCGACGTCCTGATATGGTCACATTTGTCAGGTTGCAATTTCATACCAGAAGTACATTGCTGCGATTTAATTTTGTCAGTGAAATAAAGTACACGAAAAAAGTTTGGTCTGAAATCATTGTTAGGGTACCGTCTCAGATATTCATAATTTACCCTGAATGCTCCAGTTGTGTTGACAGGAAGGTTACTTGAACATCCTGGCAGCTCACATCACTGCATATGTGCATAACATTGAATTGCCCAGTGTATATAAATAAGCCCCAGAACTTTTAACGTTTGTATTGCTATTTATACATTTAAAAATTTGCAAACTTATTTAAAAGGTCCGTAGGAGCACTCCAGTTCTCAAAATCAGTAAACTATACTATGAGAGCATTCCAAGTACATTGTTTGGCAATCTGCCTAATCAGTCCCTCACACTTTTTTTTTAAGTGATGTCTTTCTCCTGTCATTCTAAGTCACAAGGCTTCAGGCAACATTGTGCATGCTTAAAATATTCAATAAAAGAACCAAACATTTCTAAAGTAATTGCTGCAAATTACAATGCCTTGTTAATTACTGTTTAGAAAAGAGGAATCTTTGACAAGAGCTTCAAAACAACCCTTCTTTGCAGTACTGTTTACTTTACATGGCGTAACAAAAACAAATTATTCACAAAATACCTAAACAATATTGACAGGTTGTCATCAATTTACTGTTTCCAGGCACGTAACAGGTCTCCAACACAGGACTGCAATTCACAATCAGAGCAAGAAAAATTGAGGTATATCAGGCTAATGAGAATTCATTCGCCCAGTACAACTTTGAAAACATACTGACAATGGATGAAAATGTGATCCTAAAGTTAACAATGAATGCCTAAAAAACTAAATTAAAAAAACATGTTTGTTTTGCCTCACATGAGATACTGGCCATTTTCAAATTAAAAAGCACTGTAGTGAGTGGTTCTAGGCCACTGAAACATTTTCAACTTCCCACCATTCCCATTTACTGTGTGTTGGAAACTTTGAGATTGAAAAGAACTGCAGTTCTCGAACTCACTCAAAGATTCTTCATTTTTTTACAATGTGCAGTATTGACTGGCTGTGGACTCATAACTCACAAATTTATAAAGAACATAAAAAATATATATAGTTAAATTTAAGTACTGCTTGACTAATAATATTCTGTCGATGATGGCCATACTGAGAGACAAAAGGTTATATCTCAGCATTCATTTCAGGACAACCATGCCTGTGTACAGGATTAAGCACTTAAATTCAGTAGCCCACAATAATTCACTTTTTTTTTTTTTTTTTTTATTACCCTGCCCCCCCAGAGGGGAGGGCGAGGGTATTGTTTTCGAGCGATTTCTTTGTTTGTTTCATTGTCAGCAACTTTACAACAAAACAGCAGGACCGATTTGCATGAAATTTTCAAGGTAGATGCGTGGTGGCCCAGAATAGACCTCATTAAATTTTGGGTCAATTTGGGTTAACCATTTGGTCATGGTCAACAAAAAGGTCAATAACACCTTTTTTGTTATAACACTTGACCTAATTAACCTAGAGACTTCCAGTTTGCACCAAAATCCTTTTCCAATTCCACATCCAATGATATGCTACTTAACCATTTCCGTATGTATAGATTTTGAGCTATTGTTGACCAAAGACATCGGGAGTCAGTCAGGTATTGACCCATAATGGATAAACATAATATAAGCAGCTATATGAATGTCCTCAACACTGCAATTTTTTAACCCTTAATCCTTATTCAATGATAAAAGAAGGCTAAACCCATATAGTCTCACGTTTTGAGAGGACTTTAGGCCCCAATAGCTAAAACGTTTGCGAGGGGCGGGGTTTGCCGTGCCTGGCTTCGCTTGTTAAACCTTTATTTAACCAGGTAAGACTCACTGAGATTTAAAATCTCTTTTTCAAGAGCGACCTGGCCAAGAGGGCAGCAAAAATAAAAATAAATAAATAAATAAAAAGGACACATATAAGTTTCATACAAGGACAGTGACACAGATATCAAACCATTAAAAAATAAGAATAAATACATAAATAAGTAAATTAGGCACATAGACAGTTTCTCATGCTTTCACATTCTAAATCCTTTAAAATTGAACCAAAAACAGAAATCAGTTCTGACAATCTCAAGTCCTTTTGAAGGATGTTCCAGGCAGAGGGGGCAGCATATTTAAAAGCTTTTTTCCCAAGCTCCGTGCGAGCACGCAGAACAGTCAAATGCAAAATATCTTGAGAACGGAGGTTGTAATGGCCTTCACTTCGAAAAAGATAAATGGACAGGTAAGAAGGGTTCAGCCCAAGGAGTGTTTTATAAATAAAATTCAACCAATGGATACGCCTACGTACATACAGTGATGGCCACTCAGCCTTAGAATACAAAGTACAATGATGGGTGAAATATTTAAGACCAGTAACAAACCGCAGGGCACAGTGATAGACAGTATCCAGGGACCGTAAACATTGAGCAGAAGCATTCAAATATAATAAGTCACCATAATCTAGCAAAGGCAGGAAAGTAGCCGACACAAGATATTTCCCAGCTGGAAAGGAGAAGCAGGATTTATTTCTAAAGTAAAAGCCAAGCTTTACCTTAAGCTTAATGACTAGATTTGCAATATGGGACTTAAAAGTTAGCTGATGATCAATAAGAATGCCTAAATACTTGTAACTTGAAACAAGTTCAATTACTCTTCCTTGAGCAGTGATTATGTTTGGAAGATTTGCTGGATTTTTTGGAAGATTTCACTACTGTTAGAAAACAGCATGAGTTTAGTTTTTTCTGTATTTAATACCAATTTTAGTTTCTGCAGTCGGGACTGAACAATATCAAATGCAGACTGTAGAAAGTTAATGACCTGTATAACAGATGATGAACAGCAATTAATAACGGTATCATCAGCATAAAAATGATAATAGCATTTGAAAGATTTTCACATAGGTTATTAACATATAGGGTAAACAGAATAGGTCCAAAAACAGAACCTTGCTTTGTATGGACAAGAGCGACAAAAGCCAGGAGCGACAAAACTTGAGCAACTTGAGCGACAAAAGTTAACAGCTCAACTTTATGCAAATTAGCTACGACGCGTTTCGGCTGTGAATGAAATGTCAATGGGAACGCCATGAGCGATTAGAGCGACAAGAGCAAACACATCTTAGCTGCTATTTTTTTATGAGCAACAAAAGCGATTTTACAGCTTTAGTAGCTCTTGGTGTGAACGCACAGTAATGCTCATAAGAGTCAATTTCATATACTGCCACTTACAGTGCTGAAAAGTTTGTTAGGACTGTTCATTCTGTACAATTGACATGCTCTTAATTAACACAGAATAGAAGCCACTAACTAGTGACGCACTTCCCTGGGTTGGAGCCACTTTTGAGGCCAAGATGGGATACCTGAGTAAACTAAACAACCAGTCTTATCAAGGTTAACTATAGACCAGTGGTCTTCAACGTCGTTCCTGGGGACCAGCACTGAGTATGCTGGTTTTTGGTTCAACCACAATTGTAATTGCAGGATTTTAACAAGCTATTAATGTTTTCCATGTTTAGCCTTGTTACTTACTGTCTTTGGCCAAATGTTACTGAGAAAAATCCATACATGCTATAAAGATTAAATACACTTGAATAGAGTGGTTTTATTTCTATACTGCAAGCATTATAATATTTCAAACAGATCAAATTGGACACAGAGGAACCCCAAATTAGGCTGCAGGACTCAACAGTTTCAAGTGATTTCAAAAAACTTCTGGTGAACTTAATTAGACCAACGCCACAAAACCGGTTTGACTCTTTACCATTAGCATGTTGAATAAATTTGTCATGTGCCAATTAGTTTTCACCAATTAGGAGCCAACTACATCTTTGATCTGATTGGTTATTGTTATAATTTTTTCTCTCATTTTATGCAGTTATTTCCAATGCATCGCAATGTGGGTCTGGCATTTTTTTATAAGACAAATTAACAGCTTATTAAAACCCTGCGATTGCAACTGTGGTTGGAACAAAAGCCAGCATACACAGCGGGTCCCCAGGAACAACGCTGAAGACCACTGCTATAGACTATAAGAGCTCCAAACCAAATTGGTTGCCATGGCCTGCATGACCCAACAGACACACTCCCCTGGGTTGGTGCCGCTTGGGAGGCTAAGATGGGATACCTGCGTAAACAAATTAAACATAATGTTACAGTGCATTAATCTACAAAGTATTGTTAATGTGTCATGTGATGTGGTTTAAGGCCACATTATAATGTAGACATACAACTTTATTGCGGTTCTGCGAAGCCTTTAAGCACTCCTAAAGTGTCATTTACTACAAAACCCAAAACCAGTGAAGTTGGCACGTTGTGTAAATCGTAGATAAAAACAGAATACAATGATTTGAAAATCCTTTTCAACCTATATTCAATTGAATACACTGCAAAGACAAGTTACTTAATGTTTGAACAGGTAAACTTTGTAATTTTTTGCAAATATTAGCTCATTTGGAATTTGATGCCTGCAACATGTTTCAAAAAAGCTGGCACAAGTGGCAAAAAAGACAGAGTTGATGGATGCTCATCAAACACTTATTTGGAACATCCCACAGGTGAACGGGCTAATTGGGAACAGGTGGGTGCCATGATTGGGTATAAAAGCAGCTTCCCTGAAATGCTCAGTCATTCACAAACAAGGATGGGGCGAGGGTCACCACTTAGTGAACAAATGTGTGAGCTGATTGTTGAACAGTTTAAAAACAACATTCCTCAACGAGCTATTGCAAGAAATGTAGGGATTTTATCATCTATGGTCCGTAATATCGTCAAAAGGTTCAGAGAATCTGGAGAAATCACTTGACGAAAGCGACAAGGCCGAAAACCAACATTGAATGCCCGTGACCTTCCATCCCTCAGGCGGTACTGCATCAAAAACTGACATCAGTGTGTAAAGGACATCACCACATTGACTCAGGAACACTTCAGAAAACCACTGTCAGTAACTACAGTTCGTCTCTACATCTGCAAGTGCAAGTTAAAACTCTACAATGCAAAGCGAAAGCCATTAATCAACAGCACCCAGAAACGCCGCCGGCTTCGCTGGGCCCAAGCTCATCTAAGATGTACTGATGCAAAGTGGAAGAGTGTTCTGTGGTCTGACGAGTCCACATTTCAAATTGTTTTTGGAAACTGTGGACGTCGTGTCCTCTGGACCAAAGAGGAAAAGAACCATCCGGACTGCTATCGGCGCAAAGTTCCAAAGCCAGCATCTGTGATGGTATGGGGGTGTATTAGTGCCCAAGGCATGGGCAACTTACACATAAGTGAAGGCACCATTAATGCTGAAAGGTACATACAGGTTTTGGAGCAATATATGTTGCCATCCAAGCAACGTCTTTTTCATGGACGCCCCTGCTTATTTCAGCAAGACAATGCCAAGCCACATTCTGCACGTGTTACAACAGCATGGCTCCGTAGTAAAAGAGTGCGGGTACTAGACTGGCCTGCCTGTAGTCCAGACCTGTCTCCCATTGAAAATGTGTGGCGCATTATGAAGCGTAAAATATGACAACGGAGACCCCAGACTGTTAAACAACTTAAGCTGTACATCAAGCAAAAATGGGAGACTTCCACTTGAAAAGCTTCAAAAATTGGTCTCCTCAGTCACCAAATGTTTACTGAGTGTCGTTAAAAGGAAAGGCGATGTAACACAGTGGTAAAAAGGCCCCTGTGCCAACTTTTTTGCAATGTGTTGCTGCCTTTAAATTCTAAGTTAATGATTATTTGAAATAAATAAATAAATAAATTAAGTTTCTCAGTTTGAACATTAAACATCTTGTCTTTGCAGTGGATTCAATTGAATATAAGTTGAAAAGGATTTGCGAATCATTGTATTCTGTTTTTATCTACGATTTACATAACGTGCCAACTTCACTGGTTTCGGTTTTTGTTATATTGTGTCTATCCTGGATAAAGACAAGAAAAATGTTATCTATATCAATTTACAGCTTCAATTCTCGCATCCAGTGAGTTTTGGATCATTCTGAAATGTGATTAAATGTGTTCACATAATGTTGTTCCACCATGCCTAAGTGTAGACGATTGATGTATGGATCGTCATCCCATCGAAAATTTTCTATTTGTACAAGTTACAATGACAACTGTGTTGTGTTACCAAAACAAGCTCTTCTCTCACTAATAGTACAATACGACATGGGTGAGTCTGATGATCCAGTGAAGGGATACTGCTGCAAATGTCCAGCAGGGGATAGGATAGCTGGCGTGTGTGCTCATGTCGCTTCAGTATTGTACTACATTGGATATTACCAACACATTCCTCAAAATAAACCTCTTCAATCATCTTTTGGGCAATATACCACATCTATCAAAACAAATTAATTAACTGAAAATGACTAGTTCCATACATATCTTTCATATAAGAAAGTTACCTTTACCAAAATTTTGGACTTAAATGCAACATCATGAACATCATCTTCACTATTTGAATTTCCTGTTGTCTTTTTGGGAAAGTTAGGCTTCACACAATAAGAGTAAAGAGATTCCAATACTTGTGGCACACATTTCTGAGAAAATACTTCTTTCATGATCATTCTTTTCCTTCAATCATTTTTTATTTCACTTATTTTTCTGTTGAAATTTTGTATACAAAGAGGATGAACAAAGGCACTAATTCATAACAGAGGTTGTCAGTATCAGCGGAGGGCACTGCAGTAATACAGGAGTCAGGAGTACGCTGAATTATCATTGGACATCCTACATGAGCACTGCCATTGCATCACATTAGGGGTGGATTTTTCAGATTTTTTTTTTTTTTTTTAAAGAAGAATCCAATTAACAACAAAACTGAACTTTTCTGACCTTCATTGGAACGCCGGATTGAGACGTCAGTAACTGGAATTGCAACAGCTGAACCAAAAGTTGGCCACCCAGCTGTATGCCTGATCCAGTGAATATTTAAAGCAACTTTTTTGTGAAAATCTCTTCCCAAAATTGAGACGTTCATAGAGCTTCCCCGCTGTATGAATTCTTCAGAGACTCCTTAAATCAGCTGGTGCTGGGCTGCACCACTCGCACCTGAGTACATCTGAAGGGTTCTTCACCTGAGCAGATTCTTCAGTGCAGACAAAGTATAATGTCCGTAAAAGTACTTCTGGCACTGACTACATTAGAAAGGCTTCGCACCCGAATGATTGATGGTGCAGGCTTAATTCATATTTTTCAGAAAAACACTTAGCACACCAAGTACATTTGTACAGTTTTACACCAGAATGAACTCTTTGATACAGAGTTGAATTACAATTTTCAGACAAACACTTTCTGGACTCAGTACATTTGTAAGACTTTTCACCTGAATGAACGCTCCTCTGGGTATCAAGAGCATTTTTTTCATTAAAAGGACTTTGCACAATAAGAACATTAGTGGGCTTTTCTCGTGTGAATCCTCTCTTGTATTAATACATTACATTTTTGAGAAGAGCACTTCCCACATTGGCTCGATTTACGAGCCTATTCGTTACTTGTATGCACAATCTGATGGCTAACAAGGGAAAACTGGCATGAAAAGGACTTCCAAGAGTGAGAGCATTTGTAGGGCTTTTCAACTTTAAAATTTTCCTTATTCTCTTCTTATTGTGAGTAACGGGCCCCTTTCCTGGGGTCTATAGTTACACCCTAAGCAGTGTTGGCATTGTACCCAAGGGCTCTTTTCAAGATGGTTGCCGTTCCTTTGATTGTGGATATTAGGTTACTTGGACAACCGGGGATGGCCTCCATGTATTTCTTCAGGTTTCTCTTCATAAGCCCCATGGCACCTACCACCACTGGTATATCAATTTCTTTCCATGACCAGGTTGTTTTTAGGTCATTTTTTAGGTCTTGGTATTTTGTTATCTTTTCTCTTTCTGCTCAATTAAGTCCATAATCATTAGGGAAAATGACATCTATAATTTTAGCACTTTTCTCCTGCCTATTCCAGATGACAATGTCCAGGTTTTATCGCACCTCCCTCTATGAACCTTCCAGTTGGAATCACTGTCGTAGAACATTGTTACTTTCCCGTTGGAGACGACTGGTGCTGGTTCATGTTCCCATATCTTTTCCTTTTCTTCCATCTCTTTGCATATTTTGCAGTGTAGGCATCTGCAGATATTGTTGTGGCGGGAGGTATAATGTCCATCAGCCAGCATTTGGTAGCCTGAAGTGCTGCTTCCATCTGTCCTTTCTGAGAATTTTGCCCAGGTTTTTCTTGCTAGCTTTGTTGCCTGTGTCAGTTCGTTACCTGCTACCGCTTCAAAGATGTTTCCTCCAAAGTTTTCAGCCAGTTTTATGATCGAAGTCTGCTGGGGTAGGATCTCTGCATGATGATGTGCTGCCATTTCCATTATGTCCTCAACAGTGCTTTTCAGGTACTGTCCCATACTGACAACTGTTGCTCTGTAGGCCTGGTTAATCCCTGTAAGGCCTTGTCTGCCTCCTCTGTGAGGGAGATTAATTCGATCCACACACTGGTTTCTCCAACTGACTGTGTAAGGTGAGTGTCTTCCTGGTCTTAATATCAGGCTTATCCAGCTCACCTTGTGGCCAGTCTATTATGGCAAAAGCATAAGTCACCACAGGAATTGCAAACTGATTTACGGCAGTGATTTTGTTCTTTGGTGTTAGTTCTGAATTGCAAATATTTTTACAGAGTTTTAAGTATATTTCTTGACTTTTTCTCTCTTCTAATGCTCTATTGCTGCATTTTCTTCAATTCCCAGATATTTGTATGTGGATCCTTGGCCAGATCTTCAATACAACTCTCCTCCCCACTAAGATATTTTCTGCCAATATCTTCTTACCTTTCTTGATTGTACATCTACGGCACTTTTCTAGACCAAATTCCATACTAATGTCCCTGGAAAACTTATAAACTGCTCCAACAAACTGGTTTAAGTTTTTGCTCCGACTCTGCATGGAGCTTCAGTTCATCCATAAATAGTAGATGGTTCACTCTTTTATGGCCTTTTCTGATTCTATCTCTTGTTAGGTCGTACCCGATATCACAGCTCTTCAGCAGCTTGCTGAGAAGGTCCGTGGTGAGGCAGAATAAAAGCGATAACAGGCCTTGGAAAATTCCTCTGTGAACTTGGACATCTGGGATTATTGTGTGTTCCTCTGAGTATTTTAGGGTGATGGTGGTTTTCCACTTAGTCATTTGGGTCCCAAGGAAGGATCTCATCTCTTTATTGATGTTGTATAGTTCCAGGCATGTGAGTATTCAGGAATGCAGCACACTGTCAAATGCCTTTTTATAGTCAATCCATGCCATTCTAAGGTTTCGCGGTCTTCGTTTGCGGTCGTCAAGAATAGCTTTATTGACCAAGAGTTGGTCCTTAGTTCTGAGCCTTTTTCTTATGCATCCCTTTTGTTTGTTTTCCAGGTAGTTTACCTTATGAAGATGTTCATAGATTGCATCAACTATGATTCCCGTCAGTCATTTGTATGTTGTAAGACAGCAAATTGGTCTACATTTATTAGGCAGCTGCGTATCATTACTCTTTGGTATCAGGTTGGTATTAGCAGTGGTCAGACATTCTGGGGATTCTTCTCCTTTCAGTATTTTTCACCTGTATGAATTGTCTGGTGGGAATTTAAATAGCATTGGTGAGAAAAACACTTCTCACACTGGTCACATTTGTAGAGCTTTATAACAATATGAACTCTCTGGTGGGAATTAAGATGGCCTTTCTGAGAAAAACTCTTCTCACACCGATAACATTGATAGGGCTTTTCACCTGTATGAATTCTCTGATGGGAATTTAAATAGCTTTTCTGAGAAAAGCTCTTCTCACAATGATCACATTTGTAGGGCTTTTCACCTGTATGAATTCTCTGGTGGGAATTTAAAGCACCTTTCTTAGAAAAACTCTTCTCACACAGATCACATTTGTAGGGCTTTTCACCTGTATGAATTCTCTGGTGGGAATTTAAAATGCATTTCTTCGAAAAACTCTTCTCACACTGATCACATTTGTAGGGCTTTTCACCTAGATGAATTCTCTGGTGGGAATTAAGATGGCCTTTTTGAGAAAAACTCTTCTCACACCGATAACACTGATAGGGTTTTTCACCTGTATGAATTCTCTGATGGGAATTTAAATAGCTTTTCTGAGAAAATCTCTTCTCACAATGATCACATTTGTAGGGCTTTTCACCTGTATGAATTCTCTGGTGGGAATTTAAAACACATCTCTGAGAAAAGCTCTTCTCACACCGATAACATTGGTAGGGCTTTTCACCTGTATGAATTCTCTGATGGGAATTTAAATAGCTTTTTTGAGAAAAGCTCTTTTCACACTGATCATATTTGTAGGGATTTACACCTGTATGAATCCTCTGGTGGGAATTTAAAACACCTTTCTTCGAAAAACTCTTCTCACACTGATCACATTTGTAGGGCTTTTCACCTGTATGAATGCTCTGGTGGGAATTTAAACAGCTTTTGTGAGAAAAACTCTTTTCACACTGATCACATTTGTAGGGATTTACACCTGTATGAATCCTCTGGTGGGAATTTAATTGAGATTTCCATGAAAAGCTCTTCTCACAATGATCACACTTGTAGGGCTTTTCATCAGTATGGATTCTTGGTTGGTCATTTAAATGAGATTTATTCATAAAACACTTCTCATGCTGAGAGCAGGGCTGGGTTATTTCCATTATATCTATTCCCACACCGTGGATTAATTCTGACTGTTTTTTCCATGATTTTTTGTTGTTTGTGTTGGGCTCTCCTGCACACTGCCATGGTTCTCTCTGGCCTTTTCCATCAACACCGGCTACATTAAGCTCAGTATTCATGAGATCATTCACTGTACCTTCACTGGATTCAAACTTCACTTCATCACATTTAATATCAACACACACAACGTCTTGCAAGACATTAACGTGTTCAACCTTAATATAGTCTCCATAATCTGTTTCAGTTTTGATCTGGTCAGGATGCAGATGGGTTTCATAGGGCAGTTCTGTTAAGCCTAGGCTCTCGGTCTTTAGATCCCCAGTGTTGCTGGGGCTCAGATCAGCTTCTGTTTTTATCAGTGATGCTTGTGTGTGATGTAAATCACTGACCCTGCTGTTTGCAGAAACACACTCTGGCTCCAGTGAGTCTAGTCCTGGTGCAGTGCATTTTGTCTCTGACTCTGCCATGTGGACAGACTCCAGTCCATGTAGGTCCTCCTCTTTCTCTCTGATCCTGTGCAGCGCGGGGAGCTCTGGTGGGGTCGTCTCAGTGTCCTGTCTCAGACGGACTCCTGCCTGCATCATTCTGCTGATCTGATGTGTTCAGAAGTGCAGCTCCTGTGGGGAAATGGAGGAAGGGATTTTAACTTTAAACTGGACAATCAAGATGAAAAATACTTTCTCCACAGATTTTGTATGCTTCCAGCAATCTAATCTTTAATTTTTTTTTATATTCGCTCTCATCTGTCAACCTAAACCAAACTAAAGAATTCTGTTACAGCTCACCAAATTGCTACACTAGAACAGCTCAATTGTATAACTATTTGGATCAATCATACCAGAGAATGATATTTACAAACTTTGTCTGTACTACACAATGGGAGCAAGATTTCAGTTCCAGCAGTCAAAAAGAGACCAAACATGATGAATTATAATGGTTATACAGGTATATAACATATATTGTATTGGGTAACTGCAATTTTCACTTTCTACTGAAGTACTCAAACATGAATCTGCATCATTCCACTTAAACCCACAAATAAGTGCATGGTATAACAATACGTTATATTACATATGAGATGATGTCAAGCAGTTAATTTTCATAATATAAACAGGAAGTAATATTTATGTTACAATTGTGAAGCATGTGGGTAAAATTTTCTATCAGAAGTGCTGCACTATTGTATTCCATTTGAAAGTTAAGGCTGGCACACATTACAGGAGTCTTCAGACCTTCACAGATTTAGAGACCACACACTCGATGATAAAAGGACAGATCGCACAAGATCTCTCTTCTGATCCTAGAGTGTGTTGAGCACCCCACACACTACAGGATATCTAGTCGCAAATATTAAACATGTTCATTATTTACGATCTCTCCTTCAGAGGCCTTCCATGCGGATCGGACTGGACAAAATCACTCTTAACACACCCCACACCACAGGAAAATCAGACACGATGTTGTTTGCAAACATCAGACAATCGGGCCGTTGCTGGCTTTGATTGGAAGGGGGAGATCAAAACAAAAATCAGCCCGATTATCCTGTGGTGTGTACCGGGTAATAAAGTAACTGATATAAGAATTTTGAGAGTCATTAAATTGAGTGTCTTACGGTTTTAACTCTTCGCGTGCTAAAAGCAGCTATATTTGCTCCATGATTTCAATTCAAAATCAAAGCTGCTGAAAACCTATAATGTGGCAGCCCGTTTAAAAGCTCTCCAGCAGGGGAGCTCTTTTAAACAAGTTGACACATGATAAGTTTCAAAGAGCACAAGATAATTAAATAAATATTTTTAAAAAAATTTATTTTGGCGCTCTAAGGGTTAGCGCTTGGGAACAAGACAAAATGGGAAGAAAAAAAAACATTTTATAGGGAAATTATAGTAACCAAACAAACACAACCAATGAAAATCCCCATGTTACAACTGTGCTGTATGGCAGTAAACAACATTTTGCGCACAAGCAGTAGGCATACAAGACCACATTTAAAATGTTTAGGATCCAAGACAAAAATTCATAAAATGGGTGCCATGTACTTCAGCATAAGAATCCTGCTGCAGGAATTCAATTCATCCTGAGCTTATATTCACCAGCGTCTTCTTTTCAGCTCGATAGACGGGGAAACATGAGGGCTTGGGAAAGTAGTGGAACCATTACTTAAAGATATCAGACTCCTTGAAAATTCTGGTATAGACATAAATGTTCAGGGAGAAAATCGTAAGCTGTTTGGGACTATCACAGTATTAACAGCAGATAACCACACAATATGTGCATTGCCAAATTATGTCGAGAGCTTCCCTGCCAATGAGCCTTGCCAGTATTGTTTGATAGACAGAGAACAAATACAAAATGTGCTGGATGACGATTATGTTGAGATGCGAACTAGAGAGTTACACAGAACATGCCAGGCTCTCTGATACAAGTTCAACTGGTGTGAAAGAAAATTCCTGTTTAAACACTTTGAAGTACTTCCATGCAACGGAAAACATTTGTGTCGACATTATGCATGACGTATTTGATGGCATAGCTCCATTAGAGGTGAAATTGTTAAGGCAATTGATTTATGAAGACAAGTGTTTCACATTAGAGCAGCTTAACCACAGAATTGCAACATATGATTATGGCTATATGAATGACAAAAATAAGCCAAGTGTCACTGTGAACATGAGATCATCTAAAGGTGCTTCCTGGCAAACAGCCTCTCAAATGTGGTGCTTTTTACAGGCTCATCCATTTTTGGTGGGGGACTTGGTTGAGAGGAAAAATGATTATTGCCATTTGTTTATACTGTTGCGTGAAATTTGCAGCATTTTTTTTGCGCCAGTAGTGACAACAGGGCTTGCTGTTTTTTAAAAACAACTCATTACGGATCATCATTCCCTTTTCAAAAAGCTACATGGAAGAAATCTCATTCCAAAGCACCACTTTATGACACATTACCCGAGGATGATCTGCCTGTTTGGGCCCATCTCTCAGCTTTGGTGTATGCATTTTGAGGCCAAGCACAATCCATTTAAGAGACATGCTCATGTGGTTTGCAATTTAGACTCTAACATATAAACATCAGGTGCAACAACTTCACAACTTCAAGATGAGTGACCCATTTTGCACTGATTTAACATCAATGCACTTCCAGTACTTATTGGCTCCTTGCAAGTACCATTGTTATGACTTGGAAAAAAAAATCACAACAAAGAAAACTAGTAATGCCAACTAAAACAAATTCATTCTTCACAAAAAAGTCCTACAAAAACACATCCACCATTTAATTCTCTAATAACACTCTAATGCCACTAATTAACTCTGTTGCCAAAACAAAACTCTACTTCTGCTCTCTAGTTGTGCCAATGTGCAAATAGCCCTCAAAGGGGGTCTTATTTTTCCAAGTAGGAGAATTTGTTCCAAGTTTGATTGTGTTGCATTTGTGTTCTTTGAATAAGCTTTCATTTGAGGCCAACTTTTGCAAATCAAAACAGGCCCACATGGTCAAAATGAGGGTCAAAATGTGCACCGTTTCAGTAATTAGCTGAAAAGGGGTTAATGTTTCTCCAAATTGGGTGAAGATAGAAAGATGTTTTTACCTTCATTTGAAACTCCTTCAGGTATACTATCAACAATGTAAATGGCAAAGGGGACATTCTAAGGATACTTGCTAAGGATAAAGTGAATGAGGATTATAAACTCATGTCCGGCAAACAATTAACTATACCGAACAACAAAAGAAACGCAAGTATCATTTAGTATGCATTATATGGGAGAATTCTTTTTGGTTGTGTGCAGATGTCTTTTGAAATTGATAGTGACAGTGTGTTTGAGTTTATTAACAGAAATGAAGAGAAATTAGCATTCTGGATCAGGTCAAAGTCAATATCTGGCGTGACTATCGTGTGCTGCCATTAATGCAGCCAATCTTCTGCGCATCAAACCCACTAAATGATGGATTTCTTGTTGCGGAATCGCCTGCCATTCCTCCCTCAGAAAATTCTGGAGTTGCCCCACTGTGTTTGGGACAGGGATATGGGCACGGACGCGACGATCCAGAATGTCCCACAAGTGCTCTATGGGCACCATATCCTCGCCCTCGTCCTCAGCCTACTGATGGTTCATTTGTGAACATTGAGACGTCTGGCAACATTGCGGCCCGTCATATCAGCATGAAGTATCCCAGAGATTTTGCGTGAGGCGTGGCATCGTGAAAATGCGGTAAATGTCGAATGTTACAGTTTGCTTCAAATGACCCCGGATACACCAACGAAAGCACCACTCCCAATTTCTGGCGACGCTGCAGTATTGCTAAAAAAATGCTGCACCTCCGTTAATTCATACATGTGCTCGCCATAACACGTGATCGTATTTGTCTGCAAACTCATGCTCCACTTGGTACATCTCACCAACTTTACTCTGTATTTTGTGAGAAAACTCAACTGGTCACATACCCCCTTGTCTAAACCACACAGAAAAACTTGCTTTTCTTTTGTTGTTCAGTATAGTTTTTATAGAACAGTCTGTACATTGCAACAATATAATCAACTTATTGGTGCTTTACCAAGTGCTTGGAAATCAAAAATTAAAAAAGGAACGGGAGGGCATTTAGTCTGTAGGCCTCATATGAAAATGGCAAATTGGATAAATAAAATAAAGATCAAATATATATACACATTTTATTTAAGAATAAAGAACTTAGTCGCTGTACCACACAGGATTCTAGATAGTTGGGAAAATATGTAAGATACACTAGTGCAATGGAATCAAAGAAGTTTTTAGCAAATAAAAATATTGTAAATATATGGGGAATAGAGTCATCACCCCCTTGTCGATTCTGTCAGGAAGAAGTGAAGTCAGTAGACCATTTATTTTGGTACTGTCCTATAATAGCCATATTTTGGATAAAGGTACAAGGCTGGATATCTCAGTACAATAGTATACAATTAAATTTATTTAAAGTGTTACTTGGTGATGTAACAAAAGGACCACACCTAATCTGTAATTTAATTACATATTTAGCAAAAATATTTATTTTCGGATTGACATCTGTTAAGGCATTAAGAATTGAGAAATTCAAAAATTTTGTCCAGCATTACAGTAGAATGGAATGTGTGATGGCCCATGAGACAAGACTTGAAATTCATGCCAAAAGATGGGATATAGTAAGGGAGGCTGAAGGTTGGGAATATGGAGAGATGGAATAAGTGAGCCAATAATGACTAATGCAAAAGGTAGAGAAGCATTGTGAATTTAATTGTTATTGTATTTCTATTTATTTATTAGGGGTTCAAGCCCGCAGGGCAGAAACCTATTGTTTTTGTGCTGGCTTATTATAAGGGGTTCAAGCCCCTAGAGCTGATAGTGTGCATGTGAGTGAGTGGGGTATGTCCAAGGGGGCAGGGCTGGTTATGCGGGTGTGTGCGTACATGTATTGACGGGAATACGGTCAGGCAATGGATGAGGCAGACAGTTTGGGCACTAATTTCTTGGCGCAGCGCAGGTGGCCTTTGGTAGACGAATGTGCGCCGAGATGGGTGTGGCGGCGTAGTAGGGGGAGGTGTCACATATTCATCAAGACGCAGTGACAATTTCGTAGAAAAAGTCTCCGCTGGAGTTGTGCAGTAAAGTCGCCAGCTCCAACCTGGTTTAATTTCTGTGCAGTGGTAATTTGGTTGACCGGCGCACAGTGCGCACACGTCACCGAAATCTCACAGGCAGGTTTCCAGAATGTCAGGCACATTTCAATGCAATAAATAATTACAGGAAGCACTATTTAATGTAACTACCTGAATAAGGACATAAATTATAGTATCTACATCGAATGTCCTGATGTAAGATTAATGGAATGGAAACTTGACCTGGCTTAATCAATGCAGCTGAATCTGTGATGCAAACTAAAGACTTCACATATTTCTCAGCCAACCACAAACTGGATATAGCATGCTTGCGTTCTATGCTCAGTAAAGCCGCTTGCACACTGGACACGAAACAAATTTTTCGCACGACCGATTACAGACAAATTCAATGCAAAGACGCGATAGTCGGACAGGGTTCTAATATAGCTCCGTGTCCGAAAGTCATAAAAGTTCAAATTTTTCCGAGTATTCTTGGAATTATTACACACACACACACACAAACTTGGCCATGTTTGTGTTCGACCTTCACAAAATGCAAATTGATAGCTATCGACTTTTCTTGGTCCTTTTAGCCGATTTGTCTGTCTTCTTCCGTTGAAGATAGACAGCAGTCTTTATTCGGTCTTTCTTTTGAAAATCAGTCAGATGGATCGAACAGATTCACGCTTTATTTCCACACCAGAGATAAAATAGTACTCGTAGTCAGTGAGCAAATCAATTCCATGACCATTGACAGTGTGAATAAATTATCGCATGCACGATCAAGACTGTCCGACGCGAAATGCAAAATACTCCATGTCCAGCAGCCAGCAAAAAGCAAAAGTATTGATATGAGAACACATTTAAAACGAAATAAAGAATAAAATATATCACCAACAAACGGAACATCCAAAAAAGATGACCCGCAAATAAATAAATTGCAGTGTTCATTGGATATTCTGTTGTTAAAATGTTTCTTTTTATTCCTTATTTCGTTATCAATCTGTTCTAATCGTCCTTTTTTTTGTCAGACACGGAGGCATTGTACATTGTCCCGTGCCAATGTCGACTCACTTTATTGAGCAGAGCTTAAACAGAAACATTGTTTGAAATTCTCGGTTCTCATCCTGAACTGAGCCCTCTTATCAAAACATTGACGTTTAATATCTAAAAGAGTCAGTAGATTTGAAGAAATTGAAAACAATAATCGACTGTCTGACACTGCGTTCAACGCAATCTGTCGTGCGAAAAATTAGTTTCGCGTCCAGTGTGCAAGCAGCTCAATACTCTACTATTATTGTGACTTAGGTCGTTTTTAGTGGGGGAAAGGAATATAGGCTGATTGCTATGATGTCGTAAATAAAACTGAAAATAAATGTGTAACAATCTTGCATTGTTGTCCATGTATGTTAATCCTAACATTTTAAGCAGCAACAGGGTGTAATAATAGGAACACGCTATCCATTGTTTCTCTACCCAATGACACAGGCAGAAGAAATAAATGAGCAACCCTCTGACACTGAATATTGACTGTGATCGTATCTGTGGTGTGCAGCTAACATCTGAAGGTAAAACAGTTATCACAGTCCTAGGTCTGTATCTCCCACACTATAATGGGACTAATGAGCGAATTCGGCTCTACACAGAGACACTAGATGTGCTGCAGTGCTTTATTGACACGATGGAGCTGACACCCCTGTTGATCGTAGGTGACATGAACACTCGACTACCACACAGTCCACCACGAGATCGGCGATGACATAGTGTTCATCCCTTCAGTGTCTACAGTTCTATCTTGTATGACTTTTTACTCAATGACGACCTTGTAGCAGGAAATTTTAAATATCCACAAAGAGTAAATCATACATATTTTAATTCTGCTCACCAAAGCTATATAGATCATGTTTTTATGTCTGAACGTACATTTCCTGAAGTGAAATCATGTATGATCAAGTTTGATTTATCTGACAACACAAGTGATCATTATCCTATACATACCTGTATCCGTTTGAGTACTGTACCAGTGGTGGGAACAAACTGTCATAATGTGTATCATAATGTTCCACAATATCCACGAATTGACTGGTCAGACAGTAGTAGTTGGCAATCATATAACCATATGCTTAATGATATTTTATTGAATGTGTTAATAACCAATGTTGATGATATTAGTAATATTGATCAGGCTCAACAGGCTATTAACCCCATTTGTCAGCAGATCACTGATTGTGTGCATGCTGTGTGTAAGCTGGTGGATGATAAATCACGATCCCGGTATAGAGGACGCTTCAAGCCCAACAAGTGGTGGAACCAGGACTGTCGAATAACCCGGGACAGGCAACGTTTGTGGTTTGGTATATGGCGCTCATGCGGGCGACCACGTGAAGGTCATGTATACGAATGTTACAAGGCCGCAAAACGAATATACCGTAACGCATGTCGTGACCTTAACAATACACAAGTCAGACGATCTGTACAACATTTTAACCAGTTGTATCATTCAGGTAATATCAAACAGTTCTGGAGTAGATTAAATGTTATGAAACGTGGCGATAATTCAACTGAAGACATATCCCTGGAAACTCTTGAGAAGCATTTCACACAGAAGTTAGCAGGAGATGGTCACACAAACAGTGATGTAGGGATGCAGCGAGGACGGTCAACCAGGTGTATGACGGACAGTATAGCTTACCTTGTAACCATGTCTTGAGCGAGTCCATGGTTACCAAGTATATTAAGCAACTGAGATCAGCATGTTCCCCAGGACTTGACGGTATACTCGCTGAACACTTGAAACACGCTATAGGAACACCATGTGATCTCGACAAGTTTAACTATTACTGGACTACAGAATCTCATCAATGCTGCTAATGTATATATTACTAATCATGGTCTGTCTTTTAATGCTAACAAAACTCAGTGCACTGTATTTGGTAAATGTAACTTAGTTCCTCGCCCACAGTGGTATTTGAATGGTGTTAGTTTAAAAGAAGGTGAGTGTATGAAATATCTGGCCGTTGATTTATCTTACGCAAGACCTGATAGCCATATCAATGAGAGAATTCAACCATGTCGCAGAGCATTTTACGCATTACAATGTGTAGGTGTTCATTAGTTAGGTGCAGGTGGCGACACTATCGCCTATATATGGAACACAGCTATTAGACCAGTTCTCACTTATGGTATACAATGTGTTAGTATCAATAAACGGCAATTGTCATTATTAGAACAAACTCAGACCAAATTGTTAAAGGCTGCCTTAGGTATACATAAATACTGTAGAAATACACCACTGTTAAATGCACTGAAAATACACAAGATTGAATCAACATTAGATATTGGATATGTCAATTTACTTCGAAAGTCAATGTTGTCAAACTCCAGAGCAAAATCTTTTTATGTACATTTATTGAATATACAACACTGTGATAGAAACTTTAGTCAGAACTGTGATAGAAATCCTAGTCAAAACTTAGTCACCCATTCTAGTCAGTCTTGTATTAAACGTGGTATATCTTTTATTAAATATTTATTGAGTGACAACTACGCTTCACAATGTAATAGGCAAATGAAATGTTTTCCTCAGGATGACAGGTATGCTGATTCAGTCAGAAGTCTTTTACTCAGTTCTGATCCATACAATAAATTGCTTTTGGATATGTTACTTATACCATTTTAATCATGTTCATGTGTGCATCTTAATGTTTACTTATGAGCTTATACGTTGTGTTTTATCTTATATTGTATTGTCTCTCCTTTTGGAGGCTGAATAAAAGAAATAAAAAAATAAAATAAATATTCAGACATTTTTGTAAGATTTTATTTCTGCTACACAGTTCTGAAAAATGCAACAGACTTCAAGAGGCTACATAGCATTTTTGCTACGCAGTTACTTTTGCTTAATGCCTTTGGCTTTAAGAAGGAGGACGATGCGCACTGGAAGTTAAACTAATCAGTCAATACACTACTGTGATTTAAGGGGTGATCTGGGGCTAAATTTAAAATGACACATGGAAACAACTCAGAATTAATCTAAAGAGGTAAATGTAAAATCCATCAAAAAAGATACAAGTTGGCATTTTTCTGTTTATGCGGTTGCCATGGTAACCAAGCAAGCTTATTAAATATGCAGAAAACTTCTGCCACCAATTCCTCTATAACCCTATGATATAATTCAGTTTTTCTATCATCATTTAAAAGCCATTGCTTATACAAATGCAATGACATAGCCATTCTTTGCCCAGTCTATCAGTTTTGTGATTTTGGGGCATTTTACTCAAATTTTGAAATTATTTTGCAAAGAATCTGACAAATACACAAAATATTCAAAGTATGTAACAGAAAGGGAAATTTTGCCTGTCATTGAATTTCTAATGAAGTACCTGCAGCCAAAATTTCATTGATTTTCACTGATGAACAACAAAGTTATGGCTGCCACAAACATGAGAAAAATGGAAAAAATAATATCTTAGGAAATTAATGGAAAATGCATTAGACCGCATTGAAAAGTTGAGTTCAGTTTTCAATGCTTGTAGCAATTAGTGATTAGTGGAGTGGTGGAGTGGTGGCTGCAAGGAGAAGGATACATTTGACCAGACCTGTCACTTTCAGACCTTTGTGGATTTTTGCCTTAATTGACGCATTTTCCTGTCCCAGGACATCACCAAGCAACCCCATCTCAAGAGACTGTAAATATTTTTTTTCTTGTATATGTCAATCTTGGTCAGAAGTACAAATTGTAGGTTATTAGTTTGTTGAATTAAATATGTTTAAGTTTTAAAATTTTGTCTGTCATGCCTTGCTGTCTCAGATGTCCTAACAAATTGGGGCCATAACACCGGAGAAAACCCACGCGAACACAGGGAGAACATGCAAACTCCACACAGAAAGGCCCGAGGCCAGATTTGAACCCACGACCTTCTTGCTGTGAGGCAGCAATGCTCACCACTGCATTCATCCTGCAGAAGTGAACGCTCCCAGTAGGCATTCACATAATTTTTCAACATTGGAACTATGGCCTTGGAAATAACTCCAGTCTTGTAGAAAGGATCAAGCTGAAAATTGACAAGTATGTTGGTATCTATGAACAGCTGAGAAGCAACTGGCGTTCATAATTTTACCAAAATCTCGTATTTTCTAACACCTATCCTTGTAGGTGAATCTGTGACCCATGCGTTCATATAAGCAACACATTCAAACTTAGTTCTAACAATGTAAAATTGCACAACATTTTATAGCATCAAACAATATTGAGTAATTACCAAGGGAAAATATTTTAAAATAAAAAATGATAGTGAGCCAAGAGTCATGTGCTCCAGTTGTACAAACACCAGCGGACACGTCAACTTTGGATCAAAATATCTCAACCTTGCATGGAATTTGGAGAAGCCATTTACAACCACATTAGAAAACACAGATCTTTGAAATGAAAGTGATGTTACGAAACGATACTGACCGATTGGCTTCATTATCACAGTCTCACAAGACTAACTTCACCGGCTC
The DNA here is from genome assembly GCA_029721435.1 of Gymnothorax reevesii. Lineage (NCBI taxonomy): Eukaryota > Metazoa > Chordata > Actinopteri > Anguilliformes > Muraenidae > Gymnothorax > Gymnothorax reevesii. The sequence goes on along the minus strand of CM056574.1, from coordinate 4,527,960 downwards.
AGGAACTCAAGGTGCAGTTTGCATTCGGGAAAAAAAATCAGTCAATATTAAATTCAGGTTTGCAGAACCAACTGAGAATTTCCGAAGCAGCATGCGCACGCTATTTTGCATTATTTACTGTATAAGTTGGTGGTGTAGCCAAAACTGAAAATCGGGTGTGCCAGGGACATCCCTTTCAAACTTCTATTACTCCTGACTTGTTCGCAATCATCCTTCCTAATAAGCAATACATTCACTCCGAAAACAATCCACACTATCAGAAGTTGCTATTTCTCCTCGTGAAGGTAAGATGACAATCATTCGTTTGGACGCGGTTGAACAATTATTGCTCCTGACTTCTCATTTTCCTTATTTAAAACGTTTTACAATTATAACACACTATTGGCAATTATAGACACGCCGTTTTTCTTAATGCGATCCAAGCGTGACAAAATAATAGGCTAAACACCAGGGGCACAGCCAGGGTGTGGCCAAGGCCACCATAAATTAAACTTTGGCCACCCCCAGCCCCGCACCACCATTTTGCCAGCAATTTTTTTTAGTGCACAAGTGTTCCCACAGGGACACAACTCAACAGCGCACCTCAAACAAGTAGTTCTCCACCACTACAGATGGAGGCTGAATGCACTCAACTTGACTTTTAATGACCAACACAACTAGAGCACTCGGCAACCGAGCACGTGTATCCCACCCAAAGGCCCCCCAGTTGGGCCCAGATGGTCCCACAGTACCCAAAATCAATAGGTGTCGTGAACTTACCATAATTCATGTCCCTGCAAAATTTGAAAAGAATCGGTGCACTTATGTGGGCTGTAGAGCGTTCACAAGAAAATCTCTTCGGACGCGGACGCGTGACGAGGCCAAATTCATAGTATCCTCCGAACTTCGTTCGGGGGATACAAAAATAACAGAAGGAGTAGTAGTTGTGGTCAATGATTGTGCATTTGTGGTTCTTGTTCTCTTCGCATAGAACATCCTTGGCTCTACGAGTGAAGGTGCCAACCATAGATGTATATATAGAACACTAGACTGCTGATAGGCCTCGCTCAAGCAACAATACTGAGCAACAAAAAAAAAAAAAAAACCCCGCAAATTAGCTAGTTAATGTACTCTTACGGTTACACAGTCAAAGCGACCGCAAAACAAAAAGAAGTTTGATGAAACGAGTGTAAATGTGCTCGTGGTAGTTATAAATTTGATTTTCTATAATAATTACACACAAACTTATTTTCCGGTCTGTCTTTAACTTGCGTTTCTTTTGTTGCTCAGTAGCTCGTTGTGGTTGCGCTCAAGTGAAGCATCTGTTCCAGGAGCATATACAGCAGGAAGTAAAATTGGCACGTAGACTCCCATTCATTTTCACCTACTTTAAAATTACGTTTTTAAAAAAACTTGCGTGCGAGTTAGAGTTATTTTGGTATTGCTGTGCAAAGCGACATTTTGGCCGTATTTACACCAAGTCTTGATGCTCAGATCGGATTTGCTGCCTGATCAGATTTTTTTTTACCGTGCGGTTATACGTATTTTATCAAGTGACCCATATGTGATCCACGTGATTACACTTGCCTACATCATCTGAAACATTGCGCATGCCTACTTTTAGTTTTTACTAAACTTTAGGCCACGCCCACTTCTGTATCAAGCGCTAACTGCAAAGCCAGAAATATTGATGATTTTTCTTCTTCTCAGCTTAAAAATCCTGGAAATGTTAGGCAGTTTTCATGCACCGCAACATTATCATCAAACATATCGTCGGCCTGCTGATAAAACCTTGTATCTCCAAATTGATAAGAAACAAAAACTTGTATGTCTACTATTCTTACATGCAAAATTGAAATATAAATAAAATTAGAAAAGCAGTCAGAGAGCGCAAACCTCCGCCAGGGGGCAGCAAAACCCCGACGCACGGCGATTGGAACTCCAGCCCATTGGAAAGACTTGAAATCTTGAACTTTGGCGTGTATCTCAGCTGTACTTTGGCCTAGATATGCCAAAATGTAATCACCTGTTCCTTGACTTAATACCCACCTTCTCTGAAAATTTCATCAAAATCTGTCCATTACTTTTTGAGTTATGTACACGAACAAACCAACAAACAAACGCCACCAAAAACATAACCTCCTTGGCGGAAGTAATAATAAAAAAAATAAATAAATAAAAAATGTTTAACTTATTTTGGTTTTTTTTCCTGCAAAGTTTATCATTTTGTAGACACAAGGTTTTATCAGCAGCCCGGCGATATGTTTGATGATAATGTTGCGGTGCATGAAAACTTTGCCTCACATCGCCAGGATTTTTAGGCAGAGAAGTAGGAAAAGGGCCACAACTGCATCTTGTGCACATGCTGCAATTATTGCCTCTTCAGACATTCATAGGAATGTCTGGGTGCGACAGAACCTCCATGTTCAGTCTGCCAGCTTCTCAAAGATAAAAGCTCGTTCATTTACCGTGCAGTCACCGTTTCTGCGACAAAATAAGCTAAATGGTCGCAGATTTGATGATGTTAGAGACTCAATGTGTAAGAAAATCCGATCAGCCCATTTACACGATGGTCCCATCGGCGCATATCCGTTACACATCTGATTTATTTCCATATATTAATGAGGCCTGTATTCGATCTCAAAATATCTGAATGCAGGCGTCTTTTTCCTGTTTACACCATCAGCGAGCATATCCGATCAGTGCCACATCAGAGTAAAAAATTCAGAATTGGGTCACATTACACTGACAATGTAAATGAGGCCTTTGTCTCCCTGAATGTGTGCTTTTTGGAGGATGTAAATGCAGCACAACTTCTAATAGGAACATCGAAATGTGACTCAGCGTCAGTGTTTAAGTGCAAGCAGACATGTTAGGTAAACTTGACCGAGGCAGAGTCATCCGACCTGAACACATCTGAACTGCATTCTTGCATGCAAAATTAAAAAATGTTATGGTCTCCTGTAAAGGCAAATACCAAGTTTTATCAGCAGGCCGGCAAACTGCTTCTAATCTTTTAAATCAGTTTAGGAATACATTAAAAGCTCATTATGATGGTCTTAATGATGTGATTCCACATGCCAGTCACTGCCTGTATAGCCAAGTAAATGAGTGACCAAGAAACACTACTAGATCCACAACAACTTGCCACATGGAAAACTAGTGGTGCCAGGCACAACAAACCCCGCCCATCGCACATGTTTAACTTTGACCTACTTTTCCTAAATTCAACTGGCATCTATTTTGGGTCAGTGGCAATTCTTAAACCCCATTTGAAGTGAATTTGGTCATTAGTTTCGCTGCTAAAGTGTTAAGAATCAACAAGCCGAACCAAAAACAATACCCTCGCCCTCCCCCTTCGGAGATAAGATATCAGTTTCAGTGCCACCCCTTTGTGAGCAACGGTCTCAGTCCGGCCACCCCGATGAAAATTGTCTGTCTCCGCCACTGCTAAACTCAGTTCAGAAAAATAATTTACTCGTAACCGCACGCGTTACAAAACTGCTCTGGATCTTCCGCGCTACATTATTTGACTCATCAGGTGATCAAACCCGCTCTTCATGATCGCTTACCTTGTTGAAATTAAATCAAAAACAAAGATGAGAAACGTCTGTACGCAGTTTTGAGTATGGCTGATTGAAAGGCAGAAAACAGCGCGTCCAAACGAATATTTTCCGTCTTTCACGAGAGTGCCTACTCCAAGATGCAGCTAAAACAGTATCATATTTATAACAAAAAGGAGCATAAAGTCCGAAAACAATAATAATAAGACATCTCACTGCTTAATGAAACCGTTCTGCAGTCAGCTCTTGTCTGACCGAAATGGCTAAACTCCTTCAACACACAATGCTATTGGGCACCGAGAGTTAGCGATACTCAGACGATTAAACTCACAAACTCCGGTGAAATAATCTCCGTCATCCGACGAATTGAGCTCTGAAGAGAGTCACTCCACCTTCGGGTTGGATGTGATGTTCGGGCGTCACTTGTAACACGTTGGTTTGCAATTTGCAGACGAGCTCGTTTGTCACTGACCATAAAAAACCCCGGGCAATCAGACTCACAGAGGTATAAGAAAACTAGAGCGGACGCCGCGTGGGCTGGGCCAAAGCGCTGACGGCAGAATAGCTCCGCCATCTTGGGTATGTATATGTCCGATGAGACACATGTAAACAGTAGGCTGAACGTGTGTGTAGACTTTTTTTTTCCTCCTTTGAGGGGGTGGAGACTTTTTTCCGTATTCTTTTTATATCTTTTCATACTTAAAAATGACACGAATAAGGAATTGTGATTGAACAACAATTTTTATGCTCCATTATTTGGCAAAGCTAAAGAATTATTGCCTTACCCTTTGTATTCGCTCAGTTACCGACGTTTTCTTTTCGTTCAAAGAAAAAGCGGTCTGGTGATTCTCGCGTTACGTGAGTGACATTTGGAAGGTATTCTCGACAAGAAAGAAAATAAAGTCATCTCTCGATATATCTCCCACCGTTATGCCATATTCGCTAAACGCCAGCTGGACCACCTGCATAAGAATCCCCAATGCATTCGCTTCCGCCATGTGCCTCCCTTCGTACCAGTATCGTTAAACCGATATATTTTCCAAACGCTGTACCGCCAGCTTATTCGAATAAAACTATGTAATATTACCACCGTGTTTTCAATTGCGAAATATACTGTATATCCCAGGACAAAACGTAGATCTGGTGACTGGATGGCCTTCGTCTTCTACATACTGTCCGTATCATCTTCAGGCAATGCCAAAGCATCGAACTAATAGTTACCCTGGATGTAACTCCAGTTCTATGAATACGTGCGTAGCCCTCTAACGGGCTTAGCTATTGGTTACCCCCACGAGACCTCAGTGCCTGAGAAGAAAATTGAACTCACCTGCTCCGTAGGAGGAGGTAGCATACTCACCTCCCATAAAACCCCGCCGATGCCAATGCTCGTCTCCCTTTGAAACTCGGCATCCCACACTTGGGGCCACCTGGGCAGGTAGTTAGAGGGCTACGCACGTATTCATAGAACTGGGGTTACATCCAGGGTAACTATTAGTTCTATTTCGTACGTGCTCCGCCCTCGAACAGGCTTCGCTATTGGTTACGCCTAAGGCGAAGGCTGTTAGGGATGGATGTACCCCAGGTGGACCCTGGCCACGCAGATCCTCTCGCAACCAAGTAAACCCTGTCCACACCCTGGGGCGCACACCGCCAGACTGCGTACCCCGCCCCAGGTGGTGGCAAAGTAGCACCCAAACCATTCCCGGCACTGGGAGGGACCCTACCTTGTCCAGCCCCTCCCAGGGAAAAAGGCAGGGCTTGACCATTGTTATTCCAATGACAGGACCCGCACCTGTGGGCGGGCACCGCCAGAGTGCCTCGCGTCGGGTTGCGAACCACCGATATCAGCCGTTACTTGAGAAAAAAAGGGGAGTCCCCCTGATAGCGTTCCTCCATGTTAGCCTCATACCCTCCAGGTAGGCACACTTGAGTGCCACACCCAGACCATGGTACCAACATAACCACAGCTACTGCTGGAAGGGGCTCTCCCCCCAATGGGGCCTCCCACCCCAATGCTTGGGAGAGGCCCGTGTCACTTTTCCCATGGCATGCTTAACAGCTGCGGGCGGGGCACCCCCGAGGTGCCACGCCCCAGGTCGGCCATTACCACAGCTACTGCTGGAAGGGGCTCTCCCTCCAATGGGGTCTCCCACCCCAATGCTTGGGAGAGGCCCATGTCACTTTCCCATGGCACGCCTAACAGCTGCGGGCGGGGCACCCCCGAGATGCCACGCCCCAGGTTGGCCATAACCACAGCTACTGCTGGAAGGGGCTCTCCCGCCAATGGGGCCTCCCACCCCAATGCTTGGGAGAGGCCATGTCACTTTTCCCATGGCACGCCTAACAGCAGCAGGCGGGGCACCCCCAAGATGCCACGCCCCAGGTCAGCCATAACCACAGCTACTGCTGGAAGGGGCTCTCCCGCCAATGGGGCCTCCCACCCCAATGCTTGGGAGAGGCCCATGTCACTTTTCCCATGGCACGCTTAACAGCTGCGGCTGGGGCACCCCCGAGATGCCACGCCCCAGGTCGGCCACAGCTACTGCTGGAAGGGGCTCTCCCGCCAATGGGGCCTCCCACCCCAATGCTTGGGAGAGGCTATATCACTTTTCCCATGGCACGCCTAACAGCTGCGGGCGGGGTACCCCCGAGATGCCCCGCCCCAGGTCGGCCATGATCAATTGCTGGTTACTGCTGGCAGGGGGCCCGACCGGCAGGGTTCCCAAGACCGCATGTGCTACTGAGTCAGCTGTCATATCCCTGAGATATGATCGCGCAAAAGTAGATGTTGATGACTAAGAGGCTGCCCTGCAAATCTCCTCTACCGACACACCCCTAAGTAGTGCCATAGAGGAAGCAATCCGCGGGTGGAGTGTGCGGTCAGTCTTGCCGGGGCCACCAGACCTGCTGCTGAGTAGGCCCTGCAGATCGCATCACAAATCCAGTGGGCGAGGCGCTGTGTTGACAGAGGAGCCCCCTGCGCCTGCCCGCCATAACACACACCTGAAGATTTAAAAGCAGTGGTTATAACCTTCGACCGGACTGATGGGTTTGGACGCAGCTCCACTGACCCTAGATCCTGTTCTAGGGTCAGACAAGACGGGTGCTCAGAGAGGGCACTCAGCTCACTTACCCTCCTGGCCGAAGCCCAGGCTAAAAGGAGGGCCGCCTTAATAGACAACAAGTGCAGGCTTGTTTGGTCCAGAGTCTCGAAGGGTGGTCCAGCCAGACCTCCCAACACTGTGCCCAGGTCCCATTACGGAGTTTCGCGGTGCACAGGCCTAATTATGCAAACTCCTCTTAAAACCAGCTTTATTAAGGGGTGATTCCTGGCCATGAAGCGGTCTAACCCATCGTGTCCTACCGTTACCGCCGCAGCCACTACCCCTAGGGTGGAAGCTGCACTGCCCCCCTCGAAGAGTGCCTACAGGAAAACTAGCACCCCCTGAAGGGGGCATGAACGTGGGTCAAGGCCTCTCGCCTAACACCAGTTTGCAACATCTGTCAACGGGCTGCATCAGCCTTGGATGTAGATGGGGCCTGTGCACATTGAATTGTGGATACCACCGCCTCGGCAGGCCCAATTCACCTTCCATCTCCAGGCCCTGAGGGGGTGGGTGAGAGTGGCATCTGACGCCCGCCTCATGGTTGAGGGAAGGTCCAGAATCCGCCACGGGTCTGCCACCGCCAGCATGATAAGATCCGGGAACCACCTGGCGCTCGGCCTCTTAGGTGCTACCAGTCAAGGATAGCCACTGCTCCCGTACCCAGCGGAGCACTGGCATAGTAGCTGCCAGGGTGGGCATTCATAAAGCAGGCCGGCGGGTCACACTGGATGAGCCCATGCATCCGCCCCCAGGGGAGGGTCGTTGGTGGGTCTCAATGAGAACCAAAAGAGGGCGCAAAGCGTTCTCCTAGCTTGCAACAAAACCGCTACAGGTTGACCGAACAGTCTCCACATCTGCCCAGTCATCGTCAGTGGAAGGCTCCAACCCTCCTCGAGCAGGGTTCCCCTGGATAGCCCTTCTGTCCGGGTGTTGAGGACGCCCGGAACATGCCGGGCTGTCAGAGTGCACCGATGGCGGTCCACCCACATTAGAATGGAAATGGCCCACCTGTGCAGGCTACCGATCTGACGCCCCGCTGTCTGTTGAGGTCGGCCAGCACAATAGTAGTGGCCTACCTCAACAGCACGTGCCTCCCTTCTAACTGAGGGGCAAAATGGTGCAACATTTTCTGAGCTGCCATGAGTTCAGATGGTTGACATGGCGCTGGGGCCTCTGCCATGTACCTACGACAGAAGCAGAGCTGCAAGTCCCGCCCCATCCTGTTTGGGAGGCATCCGTGAATATCTGGATGGGGTGTGCCATGCACCCCATACGAACCCCCTCGCGGAGCCGAATGGATGAGGCCCAGAACTTTGTCAGTGCCTGTCGCACTCGCATGGCATGTGGAGCATATGCTGTTGGTCCCGCCTTGGGTCCAGACGAAGGCGTATGAACCAGCGCTGCAGGTCTCGCATGTGCCGCAGCCCCAGGCGGACCACTGAATGGGCAGCAGCCATCATTCCCAGCAACGACATGACCCTTACTGCTGGCACTGATACTGCCTCTGGAATGTCCTGGGTCTGGGATAGAATCGCCTCTATTCTATCCACAGCTGACATGCAGTCATAGACCGCGAGTCCAATTGCAGCCGCTGTTTGACTGGGCTGCAAGGTGCTCCTGTCGTAGATGATGATAAAACCCAGCTGAGTAATATGCCGCATTACCAGCGCCGTGTGGCTGGCTACCATCTGCTCGGAGTGGGCTAGGATCAGCCAATTGTCCAGATGGGTCCAGATCCGTATCCCTTCCCGCCGGAGAGGCGCTAACACTGCCTCCACGCACTCGGAGAAGGTCCGATGCTTTTAGCGTGCTGGCCGTCTGCTCAATTCGCAATCGTTTTTTTTTTTTTTTTCACTGGTACCGAACCAGGAAAAAGAGCTTCATTTTGAGTTGAGCCAACACAGACCGACGGAGGGGTTTTAGTTCTGGTTTAACCCCGGAGCTTGATCGTGTGCTACCTCCACGGGTAGGACTACACCACCCCTGCCGGCGATTAGCTAGCTAGTGCTTCCTAAACAAGCCATTAGCCGGCGAGTCCCCGATTCGAGGATCAGAGTTTAGTGAATGCGAATAGAAAACACGAGCCTCGCGCTAAACCCCTGCCAGGGAAGACTCAAATGGCAGGAGGCAAAAATTGGAAACTTGATCTTCCACTGCAAAGCATAGGAATTTCTGATGGCGCGGCAGAATTGGGACATGAAACTAGGCGTCCTTCAGGTCTTTTGACGTCACCGATAGAGAAGTCATCCACCTGACCACTGGAGGGCTGCGGTGGTAGGGGCATCTCCATCCTCTCCACCGTGGACTGGAATAACCCAGGGAGGTCGTCCAACGGATAGCGATGCTCGAGGGAGATGCTCATCCTTCTATCATATGCGTCCCAGGGCTTAGAGCGGACCGTTGCCACCAGCTCACGGACTGGCCCCGAGCCGGCCCGGAGGGCGCGTGCGGCCCGCACAACTGCTGCCGATGCTCACGCTCCTCCGGGGGAGCACTGCGCAGGTAGCACAGGAACCTGCCTCCACATGGTGCCGCAAGCCCAGACAGACGAAGCAGTCGTCATGCTGATCCTCGGACACTATCGGGGAGGCACACTGTTGGCACAGCTTATCCATTTCACACACAAATCATTATGAGTTCTTAACTCTCTCAAGGCTGAGTGAAAAAGGGAGACGAGCATTGGCAACGCTTTATGGGAGGTGAGTATGCTACCCCCTCCTACTGAGCAGGTGAGTTCAATTTTCTTTCTCAGGCACCGAGGCGGAGCCTCGTGGGGGTAACCAATAGCGAAGCCCGGAAGAGGGTGGAGCACGTATGAAATAGAATGACTTTCGAAGGCTCCCAAGATGGCAAGCTCCTCCGCACTGGATCTGCCCCGGCTCTGAGCCGGATTAGCTGGAGCCGGGGCAGATCCGGAGCAGAGGTGCTTGCTAGCTGATCAGAGCATCGCACAATGCCTAACTTACATAGAAAAGGAAGCCGAAAATGTTAAACTGTGGTGAGTTTGCAGTTATCGATATCGTAGAATGCCGTCATGTACATACTGTACAAAAACCGTTGTAGCTAACGCTAATTTCGCTGAACCGCCAGCTGGACCTTGGTGCCGAAGTGGGCGGTATAACGACAGCAGACTTTCATTGAATTACAAAATTAGATACATGACAATGTGTAGTAGTAGTAGCAGAGGTAGTTGTAGTGGTATGTTTCGAACTGTACATGTACGTAATAATAAATACATGAGAAATACATCACTTTTGTACAGTCAGAGGACACACAGTTTTAACTTTAAAAAACCCAATGGCTGTAGTCTACACTCTCTTAAATCACCCTACTGTCTTAATTGGCTTTATTGGTTTTACAAGTTTCAAGGACAATATTCTTAAAAACACAGAGTACCAATAAAACCACTACAATACAATCAGTCAAGGCATGGACATACATTTCAAACAAAACATAATTTCAAAGAGGTAACATCAATACATATACTCAAGAGGAATCAAAGTAACATTTCTAAACATCAACAGATTTCAAAATAGGCTTTAGAAATTTACAACAAAAATTCAAAGCAGCACAATCTCAACAAGAATTTCAAATCAATCATAAGGACAGAGGATTCTAAAAACCAACAACAGTTTTATAATCAATTAACTAGACATAATAATCATATGATAACTAAAGGACACAAAGGAATACATTTAATTATATCAGAATCAAATCACAGTAAAGCAGATCAAATTATATCTAATGCCTGATAAAATAATTTTTATTTCAGGCCAGAAAGGGAAACCATACAAAACAGGGAAGGAAAATCAATATCAAATATAAGCATAATGTCAAATATAAGCATAATAAAGAATTCAATAAGGGTAAGAAAAGGGGGGGAATGAATGTCCATGCCTCGCAAAAGAAAAAACGATACCCGGGCCTCTCCTCCGCAGGCGTCCCTCCCTTTCAGATGGTGTGGGAGGGGGGGGTGGGCTAAATAACCAGTTCTTTCCAGTGGTCCACCCCCCACTTCTCTCGTGCCAGGTCCTTGTTCTTGTTATAGTCCGCCAAAACGCCGTCCTGGAGGAGGCTCTGAATCCTCCGCCGAAGAGTGACCAGGTCCACCGTTGTTTTTTGGAAGACCTTGATGTTCCTCGTCTCCCACAGGGTCTGTTTGATAATGCCGATGATCCTCCACTGACGCCTGCTTGCAGGTGTTTTGCATCCCTGAGATGGTCCATAGAGAATCAGCTCAGCAGTCAGGGAGGACCTCGGCAGCAACCTGTTTAGGGAGACAGAAGAACAAACAAGGCCTCAGACCCGCCTGGCCACGGTGCACTCCCAGAAGAGGTGATGGACACTCTCCTGGTCAGTGCAACCGTGAGGGCAGCGCTCAGTCAGGGCCAGGTGTCGGCGGTACATAAAAACCCTGGTGGGGAGACACCAGTGGGCCGCCATCCAGGCAATGTCCTTTTGCTTATTGGTCAAACAATTATGAGTGACATTTGCCCAGATGGCGTAGGGGTCTCGGGTCGGTCCACCCCTGGGGAGCTCTATTGTCTGTTTTGATCTTAAGAAAGACAAGATGTTTTTGTAGCTCCACGAGGTGAGACCAGCCCGAGACAATCCTGTCCCGTAGGCAAAGTCCTTCAAAGCCTGATAGACATAGGGGGGGTCCCAGCAGTATGGAAACTTATGGTCTAGCACGCCCAAGCCCATCGCCCTGAGGAAGGGGGTGGCATAGTACCTAGCAAATGCACTTGCCGTTTTCTCCCCCTTCCCAGTGTTCTGGGCGAGGGCGGCAAGAGCCTGTGCCATTATGATTGAAACAATGTCTGGGACCCCCCAGCCCCCATTCTTCTCCTCCTTGAGGAGGGCAGTTCTTTTCAAACGTTCCATTTTGGACCCCCAGACAAAACGAAAGACCAACCGAGCAATTTGTTTGCTGGTAGCTTTGTTTGGGGGGAAAACCCTCCCCACATAGAGAAGAATGGGGAGGACTATTACCTTCAGGACAAGGATCTTACCCACCATGGTCAAAGGCCATGCGTTCCAACTCGAGATCTTGTTTTGGACGTGGCGGATGGCCTCCTTCCAGCTCTCCCCTCCTCCTCCGTTTGTCTGGAAGATCACCCCCAGGAGCTTGATGTTGTTCCTGCGCACAGGGAAGGAAACGGTTAGGGGTTCACACCAATCATGAGACAGAAACAGTTCACTCTTGTGCCGGTTGACCAGGGCACCAGTGGCTTCACAGAAGTCGTCCAACACCTTGGAAGCAGAGGTGATGGAACGACTATCCCTACTGTCCTACAAAGGACCTACTTCGTCACATACCAGAAAAGCGAGCATGGCCACACCAACACTTATGCAAAAGACTGCTCCGATATACATAGTGCTGTTACCGTCGATACCAAGGCTTCGGAGCATGTATCAAAAATGTGAAGCACTTCCTAACGGAGCTCCGTGTCGAGGCTTGTATCACCTCAGCGAAATGACGTCAGTCAGTCGACTATAAAATCTCCCAGTTCTCTTCTGCAGCTCGTGGGTTGTTGTCAGTAGTTGGTTTCATTGCGTGCGATGGAGCCAGCAAGAAAGAGAAAGTTGTTTCCCGTTCGGGAATACTTTGATTTGATTTCACCGAATAAGGTTGCTTAGTGAGGCTATTAGGCCAAATTGTTTGACTATTATGTGAAGTCATATTTTCAAAGCTTTTCAGATAATTTCCAATACATGATAAATTCCCTTAATTTGATAGTTTTTCATTTTATTATTTAGAGGAAACGCTCATTATTTTTGAACAAAAATACAAGGCTGTTTGTTTCACATGCGCATTCACTGCCCTCTGTCCTGTCCCCGAAAGCATCTTTTAGTTTCGTTACAGTGAGTGTGACAGTTCCGGATCACGAGAGTTCCGGATCATTCCAATTTTCTTTTGTCCCGAGTAATCGTAAAATTTCTTGGATTTTTATACCTGATATGTCATTTTGAAGCTACAACACTGCTTTCGGTTGTGAAGTAAATTTCATCGCGCTGCCTAAACCAGAAGCGAAGCTACGCTCCCCGGAACGAGCATAGGTATCGCAGCACTGACGAGCTAAATGTGACAGTTTAATTTTTTATATTCCAAAGGATGCAAGTATACCCCAACAACAAATGACCAAAAAACTAACTGTTTTAGTAGCTTCAACAGTTTTAAAGAATTCTTCAAATTTGTTGACTGCCTGGTTTGTGTAGTTCCTGATCACTCCAAGAAAGGGGTCGTCTCAAACCGTGTTCTGGGGATAATTGTTTTTCGGCTCAAATAACTAAATACTTAAAAGTCTTGTAAAAGTAAAAAACGAGTTTTCAACAGTGAATGAAAGTATTTATTTATTAGATATCGTTTTTTACCATTGAAATTTACAGTAAAATTTGGTATTAGGCTGTACAGTAATATATTGTAATAAGAATGTCTGGATACAGCAAATAACTTGAACTTTTAAATGCAGTATTGAGTTACATTTTTTTAAACGTTCATTACGAAATGCAGGAATAAATATTTAAATGAGATGACCTATTAAGCTGCCCTTTTCAATTTTATTTTATTTTATTTCAAGGGGGGGGGAGATTGTCACCGCTTACACTTAGCCTAAGCAGTTACATTACACATTATTACTACCATAGACCATTGTCATTTACATTATTTGAAATTTTATATTATCATCAATATGCACTGTATCAATGCAGAATTTACCTGGAAAAATCAAAATCGTTCAACAACACCTTAAATGCTTACCGAACACAAATATATTTTCCAAAAAACATTATTTATTTTTCTCGCTTAAATAATTTATATTAAATATAACATATTTATTTTAAATATGATCTACCATATGTTCCAAATTAGGTTGTTTTCTTGGAAAGCTTCAAAGGCATGAGCTATACCACTCCATTATCCTTTGACTCACATTCTAATACAGAACTCCTATTGATCAACGTGTTTGACTCAAGTGAGAAAGAGTAATAAACCACAGAGGTGTACTTATAGACAAAATTTCATAATATTTCTGAGTCTTCCGACTTGCAATGCTAACAAAATAGTTTTTAGTGTTTGACACAACCCCTTGTTGACCCTATCGTGGATTTTTAAATCAAGCGGTGCCTTGTTATGTCACGTGATCCGGAATACGATAAAGTGATCCGGAACTGTCATAATGACACACAACATGTTTTATGACATTTCTCTCTGAAATTGTAAGTTTTTCAAGTGCTTCCTTTTGTGGCTATTAGATGAAACATTACTCAATCGGAATACAACATAACAAGTTTGGTTTATTTCCTTGGAGAAACGTATACCGTCGATCTTTCGTTAGTGATCCGGAACTGTCACACTCACAGTATGACATAACATGTGGTCAAAATGCTTCATTTTATTTTTCATTTATTGATCTGTCACTTTCTTGAAGAAGGCTTATGCTTGCCTACTATTTCCTCCTAAGCACAATTCGTCTGTGTTTTTATTGACCAATAGGGGTCTCTAGAGTGCATTCGAAACATCAAGAAATTAACCACACTTCAACACATCTGGCTGGAAAGCTTCAACGCTTCATGAAGCTTCATCTCACCAGCACTAGATATACATACCCAAGATAGCGGCGGTATGCCGCCTCGGAAGTGACAGGATTGTCCACTCTAGTTTTATTATATCTCTGTGATCAAACCAGCAGTACTAGAAGGTGCAGCTTTATTAATTTTAGCGTGGACCATAACAGGAACCGGACAAACGAAGCCGTTGCGTTTCGGTAAGCAAAATAATAACGCGCGAGCAACCAACTTTACTTCTTCTTCGGGTTTAATGGTGAATACATAACTTTTAGGTGCATACCGCCGCCTACTGTACAAGAGTATGCAACAACATACCCTATGCCTAAAGATAACTATTCTGTTGTAATCTGGCTCCCATACCCACTCCCACCAAACCCTTTTTCTAAAATCTCCTGAATATCTTCGCCCCTCACATCTGTCACCCCAAGATAATCCCTAGCTGCATGCACAAGCATCTTGATCTTTTCCATCTTCGATTCTATTCCACTCGCACATTTTATAACCAACGCTCCGAACTCTAGAAACCTCCTTTTATCCACTCTGATAGAATGACGATAATATCTTGGTTCTTACAGAGCCGTCTCCTCAGACTCGGTACGTCTCTCTACCCTCTTGAGTGTCTCAGCATACGAACATCCCTTTTCAGCTCTCATTTTATTCACTTTTCCTTCTGTTGAGGATTATATTTCAGTATTATTCATTCTATTTACTAATACTAATTACATTTCAGTATTATTAATTATATTTGCTAATATTGATTCATGATATTCATTAATTCTGATTTATATATATAATTTTATCATTATTCATATGTTACGACCCCAGTCTAGGGTATGAGCTGTAAAACAGCTTAAATGAGCCTCCCCTTTCCAATCCCCAGAGATCGCAGGCACACAACGGTTACGAGGAAGATTAACAGAGTATTTATGATATAATTCACACAGGTGAAAAGAGCTATTCAACTCCAGGGTGGGCAATGCAAAAATAATAAACAAAAGGGATCTTTAAAAAAAAAAACTAACTTACCTGACCTAACAAACAAAAACAAATGAACTTACCTAAACTTCCTAACATAACCAGGAGAAAAGAGTAATCAAAAGAAACGGCACCCACCCCTTCAAGCTCAGCAATTACACAGCTTCTCAACGCGTCAACTATAAACAGCAACTCGTGTCAACTCAGACAACAACGATGTCCAACTGGAGAATAAATTACAATTTCGCAACAGGTTCAACAAATAAATGTTTACACATTATAAAAGCTCGATACAACACACGAACCAACGCTGCCAACTGAGGGGGCGGAGAAGGGAGAGGCTCCCGTCATGCGGCTCCCGCAGCCTTTTACGTCACGGAGAATGTTGCCAGGTCCAATAGCGTGCCGCTCATTAACAGGACCACCTGAGGAAAACAAGAGGCATATACACAACAGCATACGTCCGAAGACATAACGCATTTTATTACTCATACTAATAATCAGTAAACTAAAAATTAGATTTAGATTATATTTAGCCATCGATAATCATAATCAATAACCATACTATGCAGGCAGCAGTAACACAAACGCAGACTCACAACATAACACACACACACATACAAGTAGTTCACATATGGATAGGGAGGAGATCAGCAGTGCGGACACACAGACACATACACATAAAACACACACACACACACACACACACACATACATACAAGCAGTTCACACAATGACAGACACACATATACCAGCAATTCAGTTCACACATGCATGAGCAGCTCACACACACATAAGCAGCAGGCTTCTGTCGCTTTGATTAGTAAGCAGGCTTCTTTTTAGTTGATTCAAAAACATAATGAGAGTATGTATTTGATTTCTGTAGCTTTGCTTTGTATTTGTATTTTAGATCTTCAGTAAAATCATTAGTTATCACTGAAAACATAATCAATTGAATCATTTGTAATCATTTATCTATCTACATTTATCCACTTGTATCTTTTCCTTTGTATATCATGTTCATCTATTGCCTGTGTTCATGTCTGTACATGTCCCTGAGGTTCAAGGATCTAAGTGTGGCTGTAAGTTTCCACTGCTTTGAAGTGATGCGCATGCGTCTTTGCTTTGAATTCCTGAAGGATTAGCTAACAGAGTTTTGGGTTGCCTGTCCAATTGCAGCGCGAGGATGAAAACCACAACAGCGGAAAGACCATATTTGAAAGATATTTCCGGTGAAATAAGGATATAAGACCTGGGTGTGAAAGTTGGGAAATCAGTTCTTCTTTCGCAAAAAGAACTCAGCTTTACATTTATCAACATGTCACAATAAAGCCTAATTCTCTGAAGAATCTGTCTCTCTCCAATCGCTTGAGGATGGGGGAACCTCACAATCTGAAAATAAGTTTGATGAAAACCACAACACTTCCTGAACCCTTTTTGGGCATTTTCGCGCTCCCCTATTGTGATTACCCTCACAGTGTAGACACTTTGCCATGTCTTCACCAGTTATACAAATCTCTTCCTCCTTACCACACCTCCGACACCGTTTGACTCCTCTACAAACTGCAGCAACATGGCCGTATTCTTGACAACAGTAACGCCAGAGAGGAGCTCTCTCATACGGCCTTACTTTGTAACTAATATAATTCAGAAATATTCTTTCTGGTAAGTTTCCTTTAAAAGTCAGGCACACAGATGTAGCGTCCTCCTTTAACCCGTTTCTGAGTCTTGTCAGTCTTTTGGCACCACAAATGTTTGGTACCTCCTGAAACTCCTCAGCCTCTACTGAAATCGGCATGCCACTGATGACTCCTTTCACCTTTACCTCTAAATCAAGTGGAAAACAAATAACAACATAAAAATCCTGAAACATTTTGATGTGTAGAGCCTTATCGCACTGACGCTTCGTAGTTCATTCAATAATTAACATCCCGCTTCTCGTCACTCTAATCGACCTCACATCACCAAGCTCTTCCCCAAGAACCTTTCCTCCCACATGCAGATCTTTAAAAATCCCATTTGCTCTAGTTATTGCCACCATCCCAACTAAGTACGTCTCCACTTTTCTCGACATATGAAAGAGTTCATAACACACAAGCAACACATGGAAAATCTGAGAAAAATCAGGTAGTCCACTTGTGCTTCCAATTGACACAAACATTCCTTTAGTGTAAAAAAAAAAAACAAGGAATCCAACCAGGTGCTCAACAGAAGATAAAACAGGAGTGATGTCGGTGCTCTAGGATCAAGGGGGATAAAAATCTAAGACAAAAAAAGGATAGATCCAGGCAATCGACAGAAGAGTAAAACTGAAAAGACTTACAGAAGAAGGCCTTACAGCCTTCGTCAGGACACACAAAACTAGTCAATGCAAATTAAAATAGACACAGGAGTACCCAGAGCAATTAGTTTACTCAATAAATTTACATATTAAATCAATGGATTAATAGCCAACAATAAGGCAATTAAAGAATACCCAAGACAATAGGCAAAAAAAAAAAAAAAAATACAACAGACCAAGTAACAAACATGAAAAGATAAACAAATGAACCTAAAGAAAGCACATGAAATCAACCTCCTCAATAAGACCAGGCTTATTCAGAGCATCCAAACAATGTATCCAGAAAGTTTCTCTCTGGTTAAGAATCATAATCCGATCACCACCCCTAACAGGAGGCCTAATAAATTCCAATCCTATGATTCGTAATAAAGAATCATTACTATTATGGCAGGTGCTGAAGTGTTGATCAGCATTTCATGAATAAATGAATACATTTGCCCACAGGTTATATGCACTTGTACTTTCGCTAACCCTCCCACCCAAGTGTGCTGTTCTGGCCACGTGTTCCACGTGACCGAGGAGAAGAATGGAGATCAAACTTCGTTACAATTAAGAGATGTTACCCTGACACTGAGCTCCGCTGGATGTCCTGCGCTGCACGTTAACATTATTATCTAATTGAGTTTAACATTGGACAATTGGAAATCTCTGGCTATTGGATAATGCTTATTATTAGTTCTAATCGCGTACTTGTGTTCAGCAAGGCGATCACGTAAACAACGTTTAGTGCGCCCTACATAAAATATATCTGGACAAGTGCAAGTAAGGCGATAAATAACGTGAGTAGTATTACAGTTCATAAAATCATTGATCTTATAAATTTTCTTAGTTTTAGGATCATTAAAAAATTTTGCCACAATGCGGACAGTGACCACATCTATAACACCAAACAGGTCTCTTAAGCCACGTCTCCTTTTTGTCAGGAGGGAGATAGCCATGTCCCAAACGGTCCCGTAGTGTAGGGACACATTTAAAAGAAACCATGGGGGGATCAGGATAAACTTGTCTGAGAGAGGGGTCACTCTCAATGATAGCATTATTAAGGCTAACTGGGCTAATGGGTAAAGGTTAATAATCTTATCCTATTTAAAACAAACTGTTCATTCTTACAAATGAGAGTTCCTTTGATATATTGATCTCTGGATCAATGTTACCGGTCTCGAAAGTTAAAAAATTTTACAGGATTTATACAAATACATAGCGCAACTTTCTACAAAAAAATTTAGGTGGGCAAGAATGGGAACCTACTGAAATAAGCAAAAGAAAAATAAGATTTCTATGAAATTTTGTGATAAAATTGACAAATTCTTGAGTAAATCATCTATAACTTTTTTGTTGTGGGGTTTCTGGGTTTGCATTTGGTATCAAAATATGCAGAAGGTCTTGCTGAAGCTAATAATAGAATAATATCTATTCTCATAAAAATAGAGCATGCACTAAGAGGGCCATAGTTCACTTCCTGTATGCAAATCAGGCATATAAAACTTGTTTCCGTAAAGTTGCCAGATGTTTTTCATAATATCAAAAGCTTGTACTGATCGGGCTGTGGGCATTTTTCCCTGTACCGTGAAAGACCTCCTTTAGCAGTAGCATAATCCCACCTGCAGTTGCATACGAGGTTGACACTGAAATTACCATTCGTCTTTACAACACTCACTCTTAGTGATATCAAATTATCGATACTGTTATGTCCCTGGTCTAGGGGTGTACAAAGACATAACATTGAGGTGACCCTCCCGCTCTCCCACTCCCAAGAAGGGCCAGCAGCAGAGAAAACTGTACCTTTAGGCAGTTTATTATTTTTTTTTAGTGTGGAGTAACCTTTTTAAAAAAATAAACAAAACAAGCTCTGAGCCTTAAAGAATTACCTATACCCAAAAACCAAATGAAAAATGAAAATACAGAGGACTAACCTAAACTCTTAACTTAAAACAAGAGAAAACCACAAAAACAAAAGAGGCTACTCCCACCTACCAAAACCGGTTCTCAATATTTACAGGAGCCCAAACCACAACAGAAAGCCATTTTTCACAGTATAGACACACACAACCTCTAAAATTTCAAAAAACAGAATTCTTACAGGCACATCACGGATGTACAAATTTCTGAAATGCTGGCTCCTTTTTGAGAGAAGCAGAGAAAAAGGGAGGCCTGGGGTGCTGTAAGTTGATGGTTTAAATCTTGTTTGGTCCGGGGCTCCTCCAAACAGGAAGCGCCTTCCCACACTGCTTCCACCAATGCCTGCTGCTCATTTAGGTCCAGTCCAGCCAATCCGGAACCACCACTTGGACTGGAGGGAAACCAGAGGACACACCCATGCACACACCTAACAGATACACACAGACACTCCAAGAGAGGAGAGGGAGATCAGCACTTTTCATGGATTAAGACTTGATCATCAGAGTCATAACAATACAGAAGCATCTGTTGTCCCAGGCCTGTCTGCACGCAACTGCATCTGCGCTGCTTGAGGTGGAGCTTATTTGTAACATTAGCAGCTAAGTCAGGGGCTGAAGTTACGTTAATCGTCAGTGAGGTTCAGGCAGGTGGTGATGGTCACCTTTTTCAATTTTGCTGAAACTTTGGTTTTATGTCCCTACCTTAGCGAGAAAATTCCCCACATTTATTGGCCCGACCTGCACTGGTTTGGGTTTTAGGGGTTAATCAAGTACAAGCCAAAATAGGCCTAAATTGCCCAATTACCAAAATTTGATTTTTTTGGGTTGCTCTTATTCACTGGGCGAACTTTATCCCAAAGCAAAAGTTGGAATATTAGTAGTGGTTTTCTCAACGATGTTATTTTTTCGGACTGAGATACTTCTAAGTGGTACAAGAATTGTGTTTAAGGACATTGAAATGTTGAAAATAAAATCCCTGACTCTTTCCAGATGCTACTGCGTGCCTCAGAAAGATGCTGTGCTACTTCTTTTAATCCACGATTCAGTGGATTTTTATGAGATCACTGGCTCCTTTCAAACAGACTGAACCCCAAACCATAATATTACCACCTCAACGTCTTACTGAAGCGATTAAACAGACATTTTCATTTTCCAACTCTACAGTGCATAACTGTTCTGCATTTGAGTGAGAAAAATTCAAATTATGTCTCTTCTGTCCGAAGCACTTGCTCCCAGTCTATTAGTGTCCAATCCTTCAATTTCTTGGCAAATTTGATCTTTTTTCCCCCCCAATGTTGCCAGCTCTTAGCAGCAACACAACTAATCAGACCATTTTCAAACAGGCCTCTAGAAATGGTAGATATTGATACTTTCATCACTTCACTTCTGGTGCTGTTGATATCGAGTTGTCTTACTGTCAACTGCTGATTCTTTTTTTCTTTTTCATTTGTCACACATAATGTCGGAAGCACTTAACTTCCATTTTGCACCTCTGTTGCCTCTAGTTTTCCGCAAATGGATCTCTTTGAAATGCCTGATGTTTCTTACAGTGCCAAGGCAGCATTTTGGGTCTTGTGGGTCTTTTCACTTTTTGTCAAGTCTGATTTGATGTGCTCAAGGGAGAGAATGACTAGAAATAAGAGAATTGTTGACCAAATGTTGAAAATAGTTGTTTATAGCAGACAAAAAGTAAAAATTACATACTGGAACAGAGAGACGTTCATAGCCACAGTCTGGAGAGTGCTCTGCCTGGGCATCAGTTCTTCTAATCCGCAGTCCTTTAGCTGTACATCATTTGGCTGTAGATCTGTCTGTAACCGCAGTCTAATCACCTCCCGCCTTTCTACACAGTATTGTCCAGTCCGCTTTAGTCAGGTCACAGAAAGGCGGTTACGGGATACCTGATGCCACTTCGGGCTGCTCCTTGGGCGTTTTCTTTTCGCAGGGCTCCAGCATTTCTGTGCCACCCTGTACCTTACCCCTCCTGTACAGCCTCTCTCATCCACTCTCACACGTTCTGGGTAAATAGGTTTATTAGCTTTGGGGTATTGACATAAAAGACGTTTTAAGCAGTATAAGATAATAATGATGATACAATAGATGTTTTGATATTAATTCAAATGATAAGAACACAAAAGATGTTTTGTATTTTTCCACAGTCTTCAGCATCATGTTAGGCCACAAAGCAGCTACAATCTCAGAGAGCTCATTCTGTTGTGCTATCGTCTTTAACACTGTGACAGAGCTCAAAATTTATCTCACCTTATATAATGGAACACCTGGCCATCAGAGGTCATTTTGCAGAATAATGTTGCCTCAAACCAGTTTAAACAATTTTTTTTTAGCATCAAGAACCATGGAATGAGACTTCAAATGGGTGTTAAAGCTATGTAACATTCAAAAAATAAAATCTGCTACACATTTCCACTGTTATAAAAAAATGTATGTTTTCGTTGTGTTTGTTCATTATCCATATTTTTACCTCAAGGGATTTTTTTTTTTGCTCTCATTGCCAACAATTATTATTAATAGTAATTATAAACAATAATTCTTTCCAAGCAGGATTGTTTAAAATCATACCAAAGATGGGCAATGCATATTGGCACAAAAAGTGCTAAATAACAATTGTTTGACATCAAGTGAACAAGTACCAAAATTTCTCAATAAGAAATTGATTCTGACATTTAAGGACCTTAGTTGTCTTTCAATATCATCAATATCAGACTTTTCATTCATTGTAAACATGCCAAGGTATTTATATCTGGATACAAAAGCCAAGTGGGTGCCATTCAAAAAGATTCTTGGGGTATTTAAAAGTATTTTCCGTTTGGGTAGAAAAGACATACATAATGTTTTGACTTAAATATACACAATATCATGTTTTACACTGTAGGCGGAACATGTATATAAAAGTTTTTGCATCACTGCATCCCACTGAACTGCATTGTTCAACTTTTTTGTCAGCAACAGAAAAGGGATTCTTTTGTGTGATCAATTTTTTTTTCAGGTGCTCCTAATTCTACCAATCCACTTCAACAGGAAAATTACAGGAACGGTGACAGTGCAAATGACACACCACCTCTCGGTGTATTTGGCCAAGATGTTTCCACATGATAGGTTTTCAACAAAATTCATGTTTGCTGCCGTGGTGGCCATGCTGAAAATCGCAGCAGGCTCATTTTCAAAAGGAACCTTCGACCGGCCACTAGCACAGACAGCAAATATGAAATTGATGAAATTCAAATTCAAGATGGCTGCCATGGTAGTCATATTGAAAATGGGAATGCATCCATTCTTGAAGGGAAGCTTCCTCTATCCATTTTCAACATAAACACCGAATGTTAACTTGATTGGATCATTTTTTTCCCCCTTGACATCAATGGAAACCAAATTCAAGATGGCTGCTGTGGCGGCCATATTGAAAATCACAGGAACGGTGACGGTGCAAATGACGCCCCACCTCTCGTGGCTGAGACCTGGCCGTAGCATGCCAATGGCTCTTTTTCTCTCTCCTGTGTCACAAGCCATTCCATTCTCTTGATGCAGTAGCTTTTTTCGTTTTTTTTGTTGGGTATTGACCGCACCCAAAAGACCGCACCCAAAAGAAGTCAAGTGTCACTGAACACATCACAAACAGCTGAATGTTTGTTATTACTGAAGTGCTTGGCGCGTTCACATGGCGCGGGTCAGGATTACAATACCACACGCTTTAATTTATTTCCACTCGTGCCTCATTGGAAAAGCAATAAAAAAAATCAATCGATTCTTCAATTTCCCATAAATACAATGCATACCTTACCGTTGAGTTTTTAATGGTGCTAAGTACACTGCCCGTCCAAAAAAAAAGTTGCGCACTCAAATATACTCAGCAACAAAAGTTTCTGTGACACCAATATTGTTAATTATTTTTCATAACGCAATTATGAAATTGTCATACATGGTGATATCAGACTGAAACAGTACACGTAAACACAACATTGAAATGGAAATCATGAAAATGCGAGAAAATGACTTTGCACGTGAAAATGTGCGTAAATCATGCTTGTGGATGGCAATAAAAGAGGAGAATTTTTGGAATGTTCACATTGTGCCTGATGAACGACGGAAGCATCACTTATCGAAAACACAGCCATTTCGGATCAGGAACTCTACCCTCTAAATGCCAAGACTGTCTGAAAATGATCGGTGGAGGGCCATTGGGATGATTGAATCCGGAACCTCGCCGAGGGAAGTTGCTCATCGCCTGAATGTCCACCGAAACACCATTTGGAACTTATGGCAGCGTCATCAGCAGACAAGACATGTCAGAGACCGTCCTCGCAGCGGCCGTCCACGAGTAACCACTCCCAGACAGGACAACTGGATTCGAACAACCCATCTCCGAAATCGATTCCAACCTGCAACCATAACTGCAAGAACGATACCTGGTTTGAGGCGACTGTCTGCACAGACAATCCGTCGCCGTCTCCGTCATTTTGGCATTGTCCCACGTCGGCCAGCAAGACGTCCAATAATCACAGTACAACACCGACGACTGCGTCTACAGTGGGCACAACAACATCGACGGTGGATCCAACGTCAGTGGGATCTTGTACTCTTCACTGATGAATCAAGATTCATGCTTAACCGATGTGATGGTCGTTTACGTGTATACCGTCGACGTGGAGAACGTTATGCCAACAACTGTGTTCAGGAATTTGATCGTTTTGGAGGTGGTAGTGTCATGATTTGGGGAGGGATCACGGCTAGAAACAGAACAGATTTGCTTGTTATTGATGGAAATCTGACAGGTCAAAGATATCGCGATGAAGTGCTACGGCCATTGGTGGTACCGTTTTTGATGCAACAAGGTCCCGGAATAACGCTGCAACATGATAACGCCAGACCACACGTTGCAAGGATTGTACAGCAGTATCTGATGCAACAACATGTCAATGTCCTGCCATGGCCAGCCAGATCCCCAGACATGTCCCCAATCGAGCATCTTTGGGACGAGATGGATCGACGTTTGCGGCGGTTGGATAACCCGCCAGCTACACTCCAGGAATTGCGACAACGTCTACGTCAGATTTGGAATGACATCCCACAGCAATTTCTGGCACATCTGATTCGGTCCATGCGCCGGAGATGCGTTGCTTGCATCATGGCACGAGGAAGTCACACCCGGTATTGAAGTGTGAAGGTCACAATTGGTTAGACGTCAGACAAGTGCTTCATGACGCATGAAAATGACATTTTTCGTTTTGAGTGACGTTGGCACTGAAAAGTCAGTGTTTCTCCTGTTAAATAAACATATTGATTGCATTGAGATCTTTGCGTGTCATTTATAACATACACATAAATGGTGTCACAGAAACTTTTGTTGCTGAGTATATTTAGTTGGAACCCCGGTGGCTTTGATTACAGTGCAAATTCATTTTGTCATTGTTTTGACAACTATATGCAATGCGAGAACATTTATTTTCGATCATGCATGCCATAATTTTTGGCCGAGATCTTGTCTTCTCGACATAATGGTTAAACCACTCGGTGGTCTTTCTTGAGCACATCCCAATAACTTTTACTGTGTCTAAGATCAGGACTTCGTGGTGGCAAATATGTTGGTGAAAATGATTCCTCATACTTGTTTTTGCATTCATGAGTTTCTTTGCTAAATACAGGCCAATAAGTTGCCTGTTCTGAAATACAGTAACATCTTTTCCACCAGCAAGGGATGTGTCTTCCGAGATGATTTTTTCAGAAACGAGTAGCGATGCGCTTCATCAGTCAGGGGGAAAATGATTATTGCCAGCTGAAGCATATTAGTAACCGCAATAATGATCCAATTTCTAGAATTTGTTCATTAATTTCCAAACGGTGACTTTTTTTTTGGCCGGGCAGTGTATATATTGTGCCATGTTCTCTCCAATGTCATCACACACTATAAAGAAAGATCAGAGCTGCTCTCTCAGTCAAGTTAGGCTTCACACAATAAGAGTAAAGAGATTCCAATACCTGTGGCACACATTTCTGAGAAAATACTTCTTTCATAGTCATTTTTTTCCTTCAATCATTTTTTATTTCACTTATTTTTCTGTTGAAATTTTGTACACAAAGAGGATGAACAAAGGCATTAATTCATAACAGAGGGTGTCAGTATCAGTGGAGGGCACTGCAGTAATACAGGAGTCGGGGGTACGCTGAATTATCATAGGACCTCCTACATGAGCACTGCCATTACATCATCATTCCTGTTAAATTCTTCAGAGATTTTTTTTTTTTTTTTTTTTTAAGAAGAATCCAATTAATAACAAAACTGAACTTTTCTGATCTTCATTGGAACGCCAGATTGATACACCAGTAACAGGAATTGCAACAGCTGAACCAAATATTGGCCACCCAGCTGTATGCCTGATCCTGTGAATATTTAAAGCATCTTATTTGTGAAAATATCTTCCCAAAATTGAGACGTTCATAGAGCTTCCCCGCTGTATGAATTCTTCAGAGACTCCTTAAATCAGCTGGTGCTGGGCTGCACCACTCGCACCAAGTACATTTGAAGGGTTCTTCACCTGAGCAGATTCTTCGGCGCAGACAAAGTATTTTGTCCGTAAAAGTATTTCTGGCATTGACTACATTAGAAAGGCTTCACACCCGAATGAGTTTTTGGTGCAAGCTTAATTCATATTTTACAGAAAAACACTTAGCACACCAAGTACATTTGTACGGTTTTTCACCAGTATGAACTCTTTGATAGAGTTGAATTACAATTTTCAGACACTTTCTGCACTCAATAGAGTCGTAAGACTTTTCACCTGAGTGAACGCTCCTCAGGGTATCAAGAGCATTTTTTTCATTGAAAGGACTTGGCACAATTAGAACATTAGCGGGCTTTTCACATGTGTGAATCCTCTCTTGTATTAATACATTACATTTTTGAGAAGAGCACTTACCACATTGGCTCAATTTACGAGCCTATTCATTACTTGTATGCACAATCTGAACGCACACTAGGGAAAATTGGCATGAAAAGGACTTCCAAGAGCGAGAGCATTCGTAGGGCTTTTTAACTTTAAAATTTTCCTTATTCTCTTCTTATTGTGAGTAACGAGCCCCTTTCCTGGGGTCTATAGTTACACCCTAAGCAGTGTTGGCATTGTACCCAAGGGCTCTTTTCAAGATGGTTACTGTTCCTTTGATTGTGGATGTTAGGTTACTAGGACAACCGGGGATGGCCTCCATGTATTTCTTCAGGTTTTTCTTCTTAAGCCCCGTTGCACCGACCACAGATCTTTTACCTTTCTGCTCCATTAAGTCTATAGTCATTAGGGAAAAATGACATCTTTAATTTTGGCAATTTTCTCCTGCCTATTCCAGATGACAATGTCCAGTTTTATCGCATCTCCTTCAATGAACCTTCCAGTTGGAATCACTGTTGTAGAATATTGTTACTTTCCCGTTGGAGACGACTGGCGCTGGTTCATGTTCCCATATCTTTTCCTTTGCTTCCACTTCCATCTCTTTGCATATTTTCCAGTGTAGCCATCTGCAGATATTGTGGGGGAAGATATAATGTCCATCAGCCAGGATTTGGTAGCCTGAGACTAAGTGGTTTACAATCTCAACCGTTGTATGACAGAATCTACGTAGATTGTTCTGTAAGTTTCCTGCAATCTTATTGAATCCATTTGTTAGAAGTCCCTGATCTCTCCATCAAATCCCAGCTCTCCGTTCTTGAGCCACTGTGTAGATCCTTCTTTGTCGATGTAATCCTTTTTCCAATTCTTCATGGAATCCTCTGGCCCTACGGTGCTGCATCCATCTGTCCTTTCTGAGACTTTGTTCCGTTTGGCTGAATTTTGCCCAGGTTTTTCTTGCTAGGTTTGTTGCCTGTGTCAGTTTGTTACCTTCTCCCGCTTCAAAGATGTCTCCTCCAAAGTTTTCAGCCAGTTTTATGATTGAAGTCTGCTGGGATACGATCTCCACATGATGTTGTGCTGCCATTTTCATCACATCCTCCTCAGTGCTCTTTAGGTACTGTCCCATACTAACAACTGTTGCTCTGTAGGCCTGGTTGATCTCTGTAAGGCCTAATCCGCCTTCTCTGTGAGGGAGAAATATCCTATCCATACACTGGTTTCTGTAATTCACTTTGTGTAAGGTGAGAGTCTTCCCGGTCTTAATATCCAACTTGTCCAGCTCACCTTGCGGCCAGTCTATTATGCCAAAACCGTAGGTCACCACAGGGATTGCAAATTAGTTTATGGCAGTGATCTTGTTTTCTGGTGCTAATTCTGATTTGCAAATATTTTTTAGGTGCTTTAAGTATTCCTTCTTGACTCCTTCCCTCATTTTCTTCTATTCCCAGATATTAGTATGTGGAGTCCTTGGCCAGATCTACAATACAACTTTCCTCCCCTACTAGAATATTTTCTGCCAGTACCTTCTTACCTTTCCTGATTGTACATTTAGATCATTATCCCAGACCAAGTTCCATATTAATGGCCTTGGAGAACTTATGGACTGCTCCAACAAGTTGGCCAAGTTTTTGTTCTGACTCAGCATAGAGCTTCAGGTCATCGATGAATAGAAGATGGTTCACTCTTCAGTGACCTTTTCTGCTTCTACTTCTGCTGAGGTCGTACCCGATGTCGTAGCTTTTCAGTAGCTTGCTGAGCGGGTCCATGGTGAGGCAGAATAGGAGCTCTGACAGGCTGTCTCCTTGGAAGATTCCTCACTGAACTTGAACATTAACATTAATAATGGGATTATTGTGTTTCCCTCTGAGTATTTTAGGGTAATGGTGGTTTTCCGCTTAGTCATTTGAGTCCCAAGGAAGGATCTCATCTCTTTATTGATGTTATATAGTTCCAGGCATCTCAGTATCCAGGAATGCGGCACACTGTCAAATGCCTTTTGATAGTCAATCCATGCCATGCTAAGGTTTCGCCGTCGTCTTTTGCAGGCATCAAGAATAGCCTTATTAATCAAGAGTTGGTCCTTAGTTCCGAGCCTCCTTCCTTTGCATCCCTTTTGTTTGTTTTCCAGGTAGTTTCCCTCATGAAGATGTTCATAGATGCATCAGCTATGATCCCTGTTAGCCACTTGTATGTGGTTGTGACAGCAAATTGATCAATATTTATTAGGCAGCTGCGTATCATTACTCTTCGGTATCAGGTTGGTATTACCAGTGGTTAGCCATTCAGAAGATGATTCTTCTCCTTTCAGTAGTTTAGTAAAGGCTATGACATAGCGGCAGTGTAGAGCCGTCATTTTCTTCAACCAGAAATTTGGGATTTTGTCTATTCCTGGCATCTTAAAGTTACAATATTTGTTGGTTTTCTTCCTTATTTCTTCTTCTGCCATTACAATTGTGGGCATTTGTTGTTTGTCTCTGTTTTTTTCTTTAGTGATTTCAGCCCACTGGTTCTCCTGATGTTGTTTTGGGTCTTCAAATAGTGGCCTCCAGTATCCTTCTATTTGTTCCCTCGTTGGTGGTTCTCGCACTTCTATGGAGTCTTTCGCTATAGTTCTATAGACTGTTCTTGGATTTTCAGTAAACTGCTTATTGATCTGTTTCTAAATTATTTTTCTCTCTTTATTCCTTATTTGTGCCGCGAGGGCTTTAATCACAACTTAATGTTCTTCCAGGCATCCACTAAGCTGGTCGTTGCTTATGTTGTATCTTCTTTTTACTGCGTTAATTTTACGGGTGAGATTCTTTGTATGGTTTTGCTCACTTCTAAAAGTCGCAAATTTGAGAAATTTCAGCTCTCAGCTTGTGGATTTTCTGATTTACTTTCTTTTTCCAGGGTGGTTCCATTTTAATTTTCCTTTTCCCATTTCCCCTGCTTTCTTTATGTTCTGGGGTTAGCTTCGTCTGTATAAACTATGCAGCTCCGTAGTTCACACAGTTTAACTCCGTTAGCATGGCGTCTGCTGGGACTAGTCTTTTAAGGCCAACGTTCACTTTGCATAATAGTGCTTTGAACTTTTTGTTCTGGTTTAATTTAATCAATCTAGGACGTTCTATCATGTTCATACTTCGGGTTTCTTCAATTTTGTTGGCCAGTTCTTCTTCCAGCTCTAATTGTTCTAACTCTGTGTGCGGCTGTAGTTCTCTAGATTCCTGGGATGGTATGGGGCTCCTTTGTCGTTGTCTCTCAGGAGTTTGTGTTTGCTCCATTTCTGGTTCAGTATCTGCCAAAGTATCTGTCAGTGGGGAGGCAAGTGGCCCAGGTGAGGTTGCCCTGGGGAGTAGTTCTTGAGGATCCTTCGACTGTCGTTCTGGCATCCCTAGGGGCTCAGCACAGGGGCAGATTTTATTGCTGGTCAAGTTGGTTACCGCTGCTCGCATCCAATCCAATTCCTTTTCCGTGAAATATTTTTGTATGAGGGTGTTATGTCTTTGAGTGGTGAGTTTGTTCCTAGGTATACCTCATTTACTTTGGCAGTGGTGATGGAAGATCTGCTGCCACTCTGGACATCTTTCCCTCTGGTTGGTGTATTTTGCTTTTTGCATACTCAGTCGCCCAGAGTGACAACCACTTCTCCTCCATTGTCCATTGGCTCCGTGCAAATTCCTGCTGGTCTTTCTCTCCTCTGGCTTGGAAATCTGCTTCTGCTTGTTTACGAGCCTCCTCCTTAATCTTTGTCATTTCTTCATTTGTCAGATACCTATGAATTTGGGAAGCAATTGATGCCAGTTTGGCGGTCATGGTGGCTTCCTTCTTCTCAGGTGGTAGGTCCGCTTCTTTTACTTGTTCCTCGAATACAATGTTTTTCCGCCTGCCCCACTTCTCATACCTAGAGTAAGCGAAGCAGGCGAGAATTTTCTTCTTCTCCTCGATGGACTATGTTATAAAGTCATATTTTCGTTTATTCCTTTTACTTGTCCTTCGGCAATCCTGTTTTTGGGGCCCAAAGTCAGTGCGTGGCTGATCTAGTGGGAGACCCAGCTGAGTGCTTGCAGAGGAGGGACTAATCCCTGTAGCACAGGGAGAAGTGACACTATCACATTCCTCACACGCCCTAGTGCCGAGGCGTGATGTGGGGACCTTTTTATTCTGGGCGACGTCCTGCCAGTATATCCTTTCTTGACTTCTTATCCATATTTATTTTGAGGAATTTTTGGTCGGGTTTCGCTCCAATGGAATATGAAGCGTCCTCATACAAGGATTTCTCCAGGTAAACCCCTTGACAGTGGGACCAAAGGCACTCAAGGCTTGTACCTAGTAGGATTTCCACAACCCACAACTTCACCTGTATGAATTCTCTGGTGGTAATTCAATTTAGATTTCTGAGAAAAACTCTTTTCACACTGATCACATTTGTAGGGCTTTTCACCTGTATGAATTCTCTGATGGGAATGTAATTTAGATTTCTGATAAAAACGCTCCTCACACTGATCACATTTGTAGAGCTTTTCACCTGTATGAATTCTCTGGTGGTAATTTAATTTAGATTTCTGAGAAAAACTCTTTTCACACTGATCACATTTGTAGGGCTTTTCACCTGTATGAATTCTCTGGTGGGAATTTAATTGGATTTTCTGAGAAAACCTCTTTTCACACTGATCACATTTGTAGGGCTTTTCACCTGTATGAATTCTCTGGTGGCAATTTAAATAGATTTTCTGAGAAAAACTCTTTTCACACTGATCACATTTGTAGGGCTTTTCACCTGTATGAATTCTCTGGTGGGAATTTAATTTAGATTTCTGAGAAAAACTCCTCTCACACTGATCACATTTGTAGGGCTTTTCACCTGTATGAATTCTCTGGTGAGAGTTTAATTTACATTTCCTTGAAAAGCTCTTTTCACACAGATTACATTTGTAGGGCTTTTCACCTGTATGAATTCTCTGGTGGTAATTTAATTTAGATTTCTGAGAAAAACTCTTTTCACACTGATCGCATTTGTAGGGCTTTTCACCTGTGTGAATTCTCTGGTGGGGATTTAATTCAGATTTCCATGAAAAGCGCCTTTCACACTGATCACATTTGTAGGGCTTTTCACCTGTATGAATTCTCTGGTGGTAACTTAATTTAGATTTCTGAGAAAAACTCTTCTCACACTGATCACATTTGTAGGGCCTTTCACCTGTATGAATTCTCTGGTGGCAATTTAAATAGATTTTCCGAGAAAACCTCTTCTCACACTGATCACATTTGTAGGGCTTTTCACCTGTATGAATTCTCTGGTGGGAATTTAAAGAATATTTACATGAAAAAAACTTCTCACACTGATCACATTTGTAGAGCTTTTCACCTGTATGAATTCTCTGATGGGAATTTAAATTAGATTTCCTTGAAAAGCTCTTTTCACACAGATCACATTTGTAGGGCTTTTCACCTGTATGAATTCTCTGGTGGTAATTTAATTTAGATTTGTGAGAAAAACTCTTTTCACACTGATCACATTTGTAGGGCTTTTCACCTGTATGAATTCTCTGGTGGGAATTTAATTTAGATTTCCATGAAAAACTCTTGTCACACGGATCAGAATTGTAGGGCTCTTCATCTGCACGTATTCTTAGTAGGTCAATTAAATGAGATTTATTCATAAAACACTTCTCATGCTGAGAGCAGGGCTGGGTTATTTCCATTATATCTATTCCCACACCATGGATTAATTTTGACTCTTCTTTCTCTGATTTTTTGTCGTTTGTGTTGGACTCTCCTGCACACTGCCATGGTTCTCTCTGGCCTTTTCCATCAACACCGGCTACATTAAGCTCAGTATTCATGAGATCACTCACTGTACCTTCACTGGATTCAAACTTCACTTCATCACATTTAATATCAACACACTTAACGTCTTGCAAGACATTAACGTGTTCAACCTTAATATAGTCTCCATCATCTGTTTCAGTTTTGATCTGGTCAGGATGCAGATGAGTTTCATAGGCCAGTTCTGTTAAGTCTAGGCTCTCGGTCTTTAGATCCCCAGTGTTGCTGGGGCTCAGATCAGCTTCTGTTTTTATCAGTGATGCTTGTGTGTGATGTAAATCACTGACCCTGCTGTTTGCAGTAACACACTCTGGCTCCAGCAAGTCTAGTCCTGGTGGAGTGCATTTTGTCTCTGACTCTGCCATGTGGACAGACTCCAGTCCATGTAGGTCCTCTTCTTTCTCTCTGATCCTGTGCAGCGCGGGGAGCTCTGGTAGGGTCGCCTCAGTGTCCTGTCTCAGACGGACTCCTGCCTGCATCATTCTGCTGATCCGATGTGTTCAGAAGTGCAGCTCCTGTGGGGAAATGGAGGAAGGGATTTTAACTTTAAACTGGACAATCGAGATGAAAGAAATACTTTCTCGACAGATTTTGAATGATTCCTGCAATCTAATCTTTGAGATTTTTCTTTTAATATTCCCTCTCATCAGTCAACTTAAACCAAACCAAAGATTTACGTAACCGCTTACCAAATTGCCACACCAGAACGGCTCAATAGTGTAACCATATGGATCAATCATACCAGAGAAACTCAATGGGAGCAGGATTTCAGTTCCAGTAGTCAAAAAGAGACTACACATGATAAATTATAATGGTTATACAGGTAAATAACCATATATTGTACTGGGTAACTGCAATTTTCACTTTCTACAGAAGTAGTCAAACATGAATCTGCATCATTCCACTTAAACCCGCAAATAAGTCCTTGGTATAACTGGGCTTATGCCTTCGGAGGTGACAGTTGGGGGTATATCCCCGAAGGCCACCAATCCTCCAATTCCCCAATCCTTGAATAGATATAGACTTTCATTTGAACTCAATTTCAGGTCAATCGGTTCTGAAGATATGGCCAAAATGGTAATTTTCCATCACAAAGTGCCACCTGGTGGCAAAATACTGAACCATACAGGTATGATGTCATCAAGTGACACATTGTGACGTCATGACCTTGCAGTTGCACATAGTTCTATTTCAGTTGGACAAATAGTTCCAAAGATATGGCAAAAATGGTGAATTTTATGTGACAAAGCTCCACCTTGTGTCAAAATTTTGAACCAAACAGGTATAATGTGGGACATTGTGGGACACATCCTCAGGTCATGACCTTTCATTTGCCCTTGATTTGAGGTCAATCGGGCAAATATTTCCAGAGATATGATAAAAACAGTGATTTTTTCCGTTTTTGGCCCCTGGTGGCCAATCTAGAAATTTTAAATTGTCAAAAATCGAATCAGTTCTTCCTCTTTATGATACTTACTTACATGCAAAACTTGGAATTTCTAATTGAAATATTACTGAAGTTATTGCGTTAACATGTAAATTAGTTTTTGGCCCCTGGTGGCCAATCTAGACATTCTAAATAGTCCAATATCAAATCACTTCTTCCTCTTTATGATACTTACCAATATGCAAAACTTGAAATTTCAATTGTGAAGCATGTGGGTAAAATTTTCTATCAGAAGTGCTGCACTATTGTATTCCATTTGAAAGTTGAGGCTGGCACACATTACAGGAGTCTTCAGACCTTCACAGATTTAGAGACCACACACTCGATGATAAAAGACAGATCGCACAAGATCTCTCTTCTGATCTTATGGTGTGTGGAGCACCTCACACACTACAGGACTTCTAATAGCAAATATTAAACATGTTCATTATTTACGATCTCTCCTTCCGAGGCCTTCCAAGCGGATCGGACCGGACAAAATCACTCTTAACACACCCCACACCACAGGAAAATCAGACACGATGTCGTTTGCAAATAGACAATCCAGCCGTTGCTGGCTTTGATCGGAAGGGGGAGATTGAAACAAAAAATCAGCCCTGTTCTGTGGACCAGGTAATAAAGAATTTTATTTTGAGAGTCATTAAATTGAGTGTCTTACGGTTTTAACCCCTTGCGCGCTAAATGCAGCTATATTTGCTGCAGGGTTTAGAAAGGATTAGAATTCTCTGGTGGCACATAATTTTGTGCAATTCAATCATAATGTATCTGATCTCAGCTGGCTTGGCATTGACCGTGTTTTTCCCAGTCGTAGATTAAGGTACATAGACAAATTACTACTTCAGTGTGAAGCACGTTGGATCTATTGCTTATCCACACTTCATCCAGCTGGTTTAAATGATTCTTTTGATTTAACTTGTTTTCTTTAAGCGCGCACCAGCATGTCTTTCGCATCAATTAAATTTATTTTGATATTCTTCTCCTTTAGCGTTTTATTTGGTTCTTCTTTTCTTTCTTCTTTCTTTTTTTAAATCCTTATTGATTGTTACAACCAATTGTCATCTATGATGATACTCCCTTGTAATTGAATAATTGACGTGTCAATTGTATTCTGTGAGATTGAAAAAGACAATTGATTCTAGTCAGTCATGTGAGGTCTATTTAAATGGTTTTGTCCTGCCACTTAGTCATTTGCACTGAGGATAGTGTAAGCACCGAAACGTTTGTGGTTATAACTATTTTCACCTTGCACATTAACTTTCTTGTCCGAATAAATTTTTGCATTAGCTTCTCTGCCTTCTGGAAATCACCTTTTGGAGTGCGAGTACTTGTGCTGTTTATGCAATTTTTTTTAACAATTGGAAAATGAAAATACATTCCTCATTAATATTTTCGAGAAGTGCCCAGCAATATCACTAACAAAAAGAAAAAGAAAAGGCTAATCGTATAATGCAAATACTTTCTTGGAAATGCTTTTTTGTTTTCGAGAAGCACGAGCATTATTTGTATCATCACAAAAATGCTAAAGTAATCCTCCACTTTGCATTTTCAAGTCCATGTAGGTACAGTTTTCATTTGCAAGACGTGCCCCACAATATCTTTAACAAAACTTAATTGAAAACGCTGATCTCATAAAGCTAATACATTCTCGGAAATGTTTTTTCTTTTTCGAGAAGCAGACGCGCTGTCACATAATTAAATCGCTAACGCAGTTCGCCACTTTTTCATTTTCGTGACAGACTGATGTGCCTGGCAATGCATTTTCGATTTCGAGGTCCCACGCGCTTTTCCTTACAAAATTAAAAAGAAAATACCCTTCCTAGTTGGGTGTGGATTGTCGGCGAGAAGGTGGGACTTCCTCCACAATTTGATACGGATAAGATATTAACAAATACAGGCGATCTCGTTGGTTATCAATCGCGGCGAAACTGCTGCTGCACGCACATTTATGTCAATGCACAAATGCTAACTTGTATAGTTGGAGTCGCTGACTGTGCATGGACGCCCCTCTGGACATTGCAGAGTTTGATTGAGAGTATAGCTAAAGTTCTCCCCCAAAAGACACTGCTCTTGCACTCAATTTCCCTTGTGTGCGCTTGGATTAGCCCTGCTTCCACTGAAATTGTGTGCTTTACACTCAGATCTGTCGATCTTCAGACGGGTTATCAGCGCATGATCTGCTTAGTAGTTCAGTCGGTTACAAACCAAGTTCATACGCTCCTGCTCTCTCGGGCTTCAGCTTCATGTACTTCCATTGTTTCTTCATGAATTTGGAGTGAAAGGACAGTTCGTATTAATACACCAGTGCCTATATGTCTCATTACCTTAATAGCTGGCTACATACCATGGTAGCCGTGTAACACGTCAACCTCCAGTTCTCTATTATGAGAGTCTGGATGAACCGCAGAGGTAGACGGAGCTAAGAAAGGGACAGATTCCTCCTGTTCGCTTGCATCCTGCTGCTGCAGAAGAAAGGCTTGTGAAATCAATAGATCTATGATTTCTCTTCTTACACTGAAAAGTGTAATATAGCCAGATGTCGACACAGTGATGTGTTTCGGCCCAATCGATGCGTTTTTAATGAACAGTCACATCGTTAGACGCGATGTTAATCAGCTAGCTAACTACTTTCCTGCAAGATGACAAACATTACAAAGAACTATAGCATAAAACTTGCTTCCAGTCCATTTAACTTGACCAGATTGCGAACAGTTTCACTCGTCTGTTTTTATGAGGTAACACTACGCTTGCAGCAAGATGCGTCTCTCTGGTTCTGGTTCCGGTCATGGAGTTGTCCAGACGTGAGTGAAGATAGCTCTGCAGACATGAGACTTAGATTCATATTCTACAATGAACACTGCATAAATTTTTGTAGTTAATTAGTGTTTAGATCCTGCTTAGACCACCCACTTACTCTCCCAACAATATATCCGACGTCTGCAAACATGCCTAGCACTTGAGCTAAAGGCGGCCAGGATGGTGACCAACCTACGCTTGACCAGCATCTAGTTAAGATCGATACCCCACTTAGTGTAGCAACTTTTACCGACCAGCTGAACTTATTGAAGGGCGATCTATTCGGGAAAATCAACTCTGTGGCGGGATCTCTATGAAGCGAAATATCATATCATCTGTGCGAGCTGAGCTAGCCTCCTCTGCTAACACTCTCCATGCTACAGCAGACTCTCACGCGACTCGACTTGCTGATCTCGAAGACACCGCCACTTTCTGCGTGGATTCTGTCAGAGATTTGCAGTCAGCTGTTAAGGACCTGAGCCAGGAAGTGTCTTCTTTGAAAGCTAAGAGTGAAGATCTGGAAAGCAGGTCCAGACAGAACAAGTCGACAACATCCCCCGCCAATCGTGCGCTTCTCATTTTCGAACTCAATCAAGGCCTTTATGGTCTGAAGCTACACACCAAATTTGGTTACTGTATCTGTAGTAGTTTCTGAGTAAAGCTGTCCCCTTTATCTCGGACGGACGGACGGACGCACACACGGACGGACGGACGGATGGAGGTCAAACCTATATCCCCCTCCCACTTCGTGTTGGCGGGGGATAATAATGTGAGAATAGTTGGCCTGAGAGGACATGGAGGGGAGTCAGGTTGCTACTTCGATGGCTAAGTGGCTACATGAGACTCTTCACCTGGACTCTCTGCCAGTGATTGACCGGGCACACAGATCGCTGCGTCCCAAACCGAAAACTGGAGAGGCTCCGCGGCCCATAATCATCAAGCTGCATTACTACAGAGACAGGGTCACCATCATCCAGAAAGCCAGGGCACCTGGTGACGCTCTACGACATCAGAGGAAGAGTTCACATCTTCCCAGACCTCACAGCCACCCAGATGAAAAAGCGTGAAGCCTTCGCAGGAGTCAAGCGGCTCCTGCGCGGCAACGCCGCATTTAAGGACTACAGATATTTTCACCCTGGCCACCTGAGGATAACCTTGATAAATGGGGAGCACCACCGCTTTGAGGATCCGTCCACAGCTGAACGTTTCGTTCACCATCACTCTGCATCTACAGATCAATCTGCTGCCCCCCGTAACGCAGCGTCGCCTGTAAATTGTGTTGATGCGGACTGTCCTCCGTTGGTAACATTTCACCACTGCATTGGCACTATTTTCATAGCCCTTATTTTGAATACGGGTGGTAGGCTTACAGTAAAGCCATGAATGAAAAGGGAGAATATAGGTGGTTTCTGGCTTCTGCTATATTCTTCACATCCAATTTCATGATGCAACATTTTTACTTTAAACTACTCCGTTTAAGGGAAGAAGGGATATTGGCAATCTGTTTTGTTACCTAAATCCGCTCATCCTCGATTCCTTTCTGTATTTCATTCCATTTTGTTGTGCAGCCTTTTATGGCCCCCCAAAATTGTCAGTGTGTAGTTTG
This sequence comes from Gymnothorax reevesii, assembly GCA_029721435.1. NCBI lineage: Eukaryota > Metazoa > Chordata > Actinopteri > Anguilliformes > Muraenidae > Gymnothorax > Gymnothorax reevesii. The sequence continues at coordinate 4,489,972 of CM056574.1, read as the reverse complement.
AATGACATTTGCAAATTCAAGTGTTCTTTTGTTGTTAAGTTTATCATTAATATCACATGGTCCTGTTTGAAGCAACTGGAAAATGCTTCTTTTCGAGGAGTTTCTGGAAGGTACACTGCTGTTTTTGAACTGTTGTTTTGTGTTTTTTTGTTTCTCCTGCCCTATGTTCTCCATCCATCCATCCATCCATCTATCCATCCATCTATGTGCAGGGCTCACACGTCTCCAGGGTTTTACCACAGTATATTATCTCAACCCCTAGTATAGGAATAGGCCAAATGGCAGTCTGAGCAGGGCAGGGTCACTCCCTTTTGTGAGCTGGAATGTCAAGGGGTTAAATTCATCCATCAAAATAAAGTCCTAAATCACTTGCGGAGCTGAAACGCAATGGTAGCCGTTCTGCAAGAAACACAATTGAGACCTTCTGAGCACAACAAAGTAAGGAGTTGGGAACGACAGTTTTATCATTTCACCTTTGCATGTAAATCTCGAGGAACAGCCATATTAATTCATAAGGCCATTCCATTTTAAGTATCTCACACTGGGGTAGACCCAAATGGGCCTTATATTTTCATTTCTGGTAAACTATATAATACACCACTAGTTCTTGCTATTATATATGGGCCAAACTGGAACGATGACTGCTTTTTTTCGTAAATTGTTTTATGCCATTCTTGACCTTGAATCCCACTGCTAGGCGGGGATTTCAACTGCCGGTTCAAGATCGATCCTCTGCAAAGCGTGCGTGTAGTTCAAATTTGTCCAATGTAATTAGGTCTTTTATTGAAGAATATGGGGTCTCCGATCCGTGGAGATTCTTAAATCCCCAAAGTAAAAAATTCTTTCTTTTCCCCAGTTCATCACACCTTTTCACGCATAGATTCTTTCCTGTTAGATAACAGATTACTTCCCAAGTACGTGCAGTTTCCTATAATGCAATTGTTATCTCTGACCATGCCCCTGTGACCCTTGAGCTCTCCTTCCCTGATAAGCCAAATTCTCATTGTCCATGGCGCTTCAACCCACGACTACTCTCAGATGAAGCATTTATCAATTATATATCATCTGAAATAAATCTTTTTGTTAAGTACCAACGTCACCCCAGGGGTATCTGCCACACTGATTTGGGAGACCCTCAAGGCTTTCATTAATTGTAATTATATAATTTAATTATAGCCTTTTCTGGATCTCGGGCGAAGCAACGTAGAGAACGCCAGTCCCAATTACTTACATCAATAACAGAGTTGGAGGATAAATATGCTTCTTTCCCTTCTTCAATTTTATACAAAAAGCTACTTATTCTCAAATCTGAATTGGACACTTTAGCCACAGAGCAAGCTGAATCTAATTTATTACAGCTAAGACATACAGTATATGAATCTGGGGAAAGGCCCTCTAAGTTATTGACTTACCACTCTAAAATTTTCTACATTTTAAGACAATCGCGAAATGCACCAAAAACGGCAAGAGGGGTACCCTGTTCATGAATTTTTTTTCTTCAAATTTATTTGATATATCAATCTGAAATTTTGGCTGAGGTGTTTTGTAGTGTTGAACTTTATATGGTAAAAATTTCAAGCAAATCTAAGATGGTTGAGCAGGAGGCACTTGTTGAATTGAGGTGGAATGACCCAAACCAAAAAAGGACGGCGGTATGGTACTACCGAACTTTTTATACTACTACTGGGCTGCCAACATGCAACCAATCCTGCACTGGATGCGAGCAGATGATGATCCCCCTGCTCGGTGTGTGATGGAGTCCTCATCTTGCGCTCCAGCCTCTCTCTCTGCACTTATTGCTTCCTTGCCTGTTTCTGGTGAGCTCGAAACTGACAACAATATACTTGTTAACTCTACTCTGCGTATATGGAGACAGTTTTGTAAAACATTGGAGTTCAGACACCACCACTATGCATGCCACTTTGTAAGAATCCGATATTTCCCCCTTCTATACAAAAAAAAACCTTTGACTTATGGTTTCAGAATGGCATACGTGCAGTGAGGAACTTATTAGCTGAAGGTGTTTTTGCTTCATTTCAGCAATTGGCTGAGATTTCATCTTCCAAATTCTCATGTTTAGATACCTTTGAGTAAGAGACTTTTACAGAATGAGCTTATCAAGATTTTCCACACACTCCAGCAGATACGCCTATTAATACAATCCTTAAGGCTCCCATGTCAATGAAGGGGTTAATATCTACTGTTTATGATGTAATTCTTTCTTTTTGCTCTCATTTGACCAAACACATCACTATCTGGTCCCAGGATCTGAAAATAGATCTGTCAGACTTGTGGGAATCTATCCTCTTGCGAGTCCATTCATCTCGTGTGTGCCAGACATGGGGTTATTCAATGTAAGCTTCTGCAATGTGTATATCGGACCAAGTCCAGACTATCCCCTATCTATTGTAACATCGACCCACTGTGTGATAAATGTCGAATTTATCGTGGTACTCTAATCCATGTGTTTTGCTCATGCATACTGGGTTTCCATATTCTCCAGTCTCTCTGATGTGTGTCAAAAAACTTTGGAGCCATGTCCACTCATGGCCCTATTTGGTTTCTTATCGGATTCCTCTAAATGATCAAATCCCCAATCTGATTTTGTTGCTTTTCTTTGTTTAACCCCTTTGCACAGAAGCCAAATCTGGCTTTTTAGGTGTTACCTGATTTAAGGCTTTATAATTCAAGATTGCAGCTTCACAGACAGAAAAACTTTGGCTCAATTGAGTGTAGACACTTGAAAAATACTGGGGCTTAAATCTATACATTTCTGGGATCATAAACTTCTTGACCACAACTACAATTCATCTTTAACATTACATTCTACATTCGCCGCTTGCTATGAGCCAAATTAGACAGCTATCCAAGTGTCTCCCCAAAGTCTGAGATCCATCAAAATGGTTCAATGTCAAATCATACATTAATGATATATTTAACACAAATTAACTTTTGGGGCATGAAATTCAGCATGAACTAATGATTTTCTGGTTGAGTTTAGCATGAATTTATCAATATCAGTGCAGTTCAACATCATTGGTCACCAGTAACCTCTCCTAACACAAAACATGCCTTTGCTCCATAATAAAGTTAACAATATTGTCCATTTTTCTTCGAAATCCCCCAAGCATTAAATAAAGTGCTGGTTAAACAGCTATAACATTCAAGCTGCAATGAAAAGCTAACCGCTCTCACATCCGAGCTCATAACCTTACACCTTATAAGGGAAAAATCTCACTAACTCAGTAATATCTGAATTCTGAACTATACCTTATTTTAACAGAACAGAAATGTCACTCTCAGGAGAAATCAAATGACATTTGCCTCCATACTCAACAGAATGGTGTACTGAACATACCGAGGGATCTACCGACGTGCGTGGGAAGCATGCATTTGGAGAAACGAAAACCTCGGCATTCGATGTCTTTCAACGCGATATGAATTCTACAGCAAAAAGCCATATGGAGCAAAATGCAAACAGAGTAGAAGTATAACATGTTTTCTTCATTGATGCTCTCCTCCAGAGACAGATGTATCGGGTAGATGGAACCCTCCAGTACCGTTTCATTCAGAATAATTCCCATTGACCGCGTCCATACAACATGTATCTCGTAAATGAAACTGAACACTTCAGGCCGGTTCCGGTGTCTTTGTTTCTTTGATATCGCATCATTTTCAGCTGCGCAACCGTGGCCAACATTCGAAGAACACAACCGACCTTACTTTTACGCTTAGCTTTGTATCCTATTCTTATTGTCCGATCAATATATTTCAGTTATTGAGGAAAGTTTAAACATTCGGGAAATGGATAAGAAACGAGTTTATCAATACTTCCTTACCAAGGAATCTTCACGAGGGCGTGAACTATAACTGTAGAGTTACGCAGATGCATCTGAGTATACAACTGAGTGACTGGCTATCGACATCAATACTTGGGTGGATAGAAGGCAGCGCTGAATTTGTCAATGGAGGAATATACGCTTTAATCCACGGGATGGAACTACGCATATTGTGTGTGTGATGACTGTAATTGACAGTAGAATGTGAGAGAATCAACACCAACTCAGATTTTTTGCTTCACAAAACGTATTTTTTTAACCGCTAATTTGGATACTGTTGGCTCACTGCAGCTAAAATGGTAGCTACAGAGTAACAAGTTTTTTTCTGTCGCAAGTGATAATTTTTTAAAACTACTGGATCGATGCTATGGGCAAGGATATTGACCAGTTTGCACATCAGGCTCAGCTGAGGAGTTAAAGTCATGCTACTCCTGAAAAACAGGGACTGGAGGGAACTTCTCCATACACTAAATCGCGTTTCAGCTCTGCCTGCTTGTGAATATTCAATAGCTGATCCGGGGGTGCCATCTCGTGGTCAAGTACTGTAACTAAGTGCTTAAATTTGCATATCTAAAGACACGAGCGTTTACATCTGCAGAAAGGGGTTAATTGCTAGGCGTCTAATTCTGAGACACTGGCAATCACAGCACCCACCATCACATTCATTGTGGATTAGAGATGTATTAATGTTTTCAGAACTAGAAAAGACTCGACACTTCAAGAAAGGTACTGTATCCAAATTCAAAGAAATCTGGCAGCCATTTCTTTTACATGTGGAGGGCCTTGACTTACAACCTCCAGACACTGTGTAAGTCTACTGTATATCTACTTTGTTCTCTAAGACTGAACTTCGTCATGTAACTGCTCTGGTGCATGTGCTTTGTGTCTTGATATATATATATATATATGCGAGACACCCCCCAAACCTCCATTAATTTTTTTAATTTAAATTTTTCTTTCTTGTTTGGATGTACATGCTGTTGTCATTCTTGTAAACCTACATCATTGTCCAATCTTGTATGTTTTATTTATGTGTAAAAAAGAAAAAAAAAATCCTTCAATAAACATACCATGAACAAGATGCGTCTCTCTCTCGCAGCTAAGTGCACCCCTCCGATTCATGACCTGATGTGTTTGTTACCCAGCAACCCTTATATGTTGCAGCAACTAAGGTAGAAGAGAAGTAGGGCACTGATGTATTGATATACAAGCGGTTCTTTTATTTGAAAATCGTGAAAAAAGCCACGGTACTAACTACTTATGCAGCCCCGCTTCGCAGGACCTTATGAACCTGCAAATGATAGCGTGCAGAATATATCTGTCCAACCATTGAATGATCGACTGTAAGCACACGGTTTGAGCGGAAGCAGGTATAATCCAAGCGTACGTGGGGGCTAACTGAGTGCGAGAGCAGGATCATAGCAAGTGTAGTCTAACGATGTTAACATTCATGAAAAACGCATCGATTGGCCAAAACAAATCACTGTGTCGACGTCTGGCTATGGCCTGCGACAACATATTACAAGCGGCTTTACGGTATAATAAGAGAAATCATAGATCTATGAATTTCTTCTGCAGCAGCAGGATACAAGCGAACAGGATGAATCTGATCCTCTCTAAGCTCTAACTGTTTCTAACTGTCCTTTCACTCCCAAATTCATGAAGAAAGCAATGGAAGTACTTGAAACTCAAAAGAGCAGGAGCGTATGAACTTTGTTTGTAACCGACAGCTACAAAAACAGATGATGCGCAGATAACCCGTCCGAAGATCGACAGATCTGAGTGTAAAGCACACACGGGTAATTGAGTGTGAGAGCAGTGTCTTTCGGGGGAAAACTTTAGCTATACTCTCAATTAAACTCCGCAATGTCCAGGGGGGCATTCAGGCAGTCAGTCCAACTATACAAGTTACCATTTGGGCGTGCAGCAGCAGTTTCGCCCTAATTGATAACCAACGAGATCACTTGTATTTGTTAATATCCAGTCCGTACCACATTGTGGAGGAAGACCCGGCTTCTCAGACAGGTCATACCCAATTAGGGAGGGCATTTTCTTTATAATTTTGTTAGAAAAAGCGTGTGGGACCTCGAAAATGAAAAGCCAGGCATGGCAGTCTGCCATGCAAATGAAAAAGAAAAGTGGCGAACTGCGTTAGCAATTTAATTATGAGACGGATTTGTGTCTGCTTCTTGAAAAAGAAAAAAGCATTGTCGAGAATACATTTGCTTGACGAGATTAGCGTTTTCGATTTAGTTTTGTTAGAGACATTGCAGGGCATATCTTGCAAATGAAAACTGTGCCTACATGGACTTGAAAATGCATAGGCAAAGAGGAGGATTACTTTAGTATTGTGATGATACAAATAACGCACGTGTTTCTCGAAAACGAAAAAGCATTTCCGAGAATGTAATTGCTTTAAACGATTAGCATTTTCGTTTTGGTAATGATATTGCAGGGCACTTCTCGAAAATGCAAATGTAAATGAGGAATGTATTTTCATTTTCCAATTGTTATAAAAATTGCATACATGGACTTGAAAATGAAAATGCAAAGTGGATGATTACATTTTCATTATGCTTATATCTTGAAAATGAAAATGCAATGTCATCATTTTGTTAGTTATATGCTGCCATAATACTGTAACCATCTAACGTATTACATTTGCAAGGTTTTGTTTCGTTTTGGCCATTATGGAAGAGGGCGGACCAGAAGCTGTAGAAAGATGCACACATGATTGTCAACAAGTACTGATTTCCAGATCTAGTCTTGGGTAATGGACCAACACAATCAACAATTACCTTAGCGATTGGCTCCCCAAATGCTGGAATAGGCTGCTATGGAGCTTCTGGTGGGTCTAACTGGTGTTTTCCAACTACCTGACAAGTGTGACAGGTTTTGCAAAAGTTGGAAACGTCTTTCCGAAGCCCAGGCCAGAAGAAGTGTTTCATGATCTTATCAACAGTCTTGTTAACACCAAGATGACCTCCTAAAGGTAAACTATGAGCCATTGTTAAGATCTCATCCCTGTAGACCTTCGGAACAACAATTTGCCTAACTACTGCCCAATCTGCATTGGCAGGGATATCAGGAGGGCGCCACTTCCGCATCAACACACCATCCTTGAGATAATACCCAACTGGAACTGCATCTATTTCTTTATCAGGAAGGGCTCTCCTCTTTAGGACAAAAATTTCAGGATCATTAATTTGCTCCTGAATCAACCACTTTCTGGACAGAGACAAGTCCCCAGACACATCAGAATCACCAGACCCATCTGGCTGGCTTAATAAAGACCTGATAAACGTGTCTGATAAGTCCTCAAACGGAGAAACCATATTAGGCTGAACAGAGTCATGAGGTGAACCACATGAGTCACGACTCTTCAATGTACTGGACAGCACCACATCAGCTTCTTCTTGAGCCCTCTTGGCCATAGCACTGGTCACTGCACAGGAAGGGTACAGAGATGGGTCTTCATCGCCATCTTCAGTGCTTGGCTGTGAAGTAAGATGAACAGGGGGAACTACATTGCCCCCAGCCAGGTTATTGCCTAGCAACAGAGAAACTCCCTTGATAGGTAGACTTGACATAAGTCCAACCTTTACCTGTCCTGTAACTAAATCTGACTTCAAGAATACAGAGTGCAGGGGTACAGATACAGTCCTCCCTTCAATACCTTGTACAAGTATGAAATCCCCAGAAGTGGTCTCATCACGTAACTCCAAGGAGTCCATCAACAAAAGTGACTGAGAAGCTCCGGTATCCCTTAGGATATATATGGGGACAGGAGGAGAATGCTCATTCAGAGCCACAAATCCCTCTGACACAAATGGAAGAAATTCCTTCCTCACAAAGTCAGCAGTATCAGGCTTCTTAGCCCCACAAGGAGCAGGCAATTTAGCAGATTGATTATCTACTACAGGGGTTTCTAACCTTGTTTTCACAAAGGCATTTGGTTTGGTATCCTTTTCTTTTTCTTTCTTAGCTTTAAGGAACCAACAGTTAGTTGTAACATGACCAGGTTTCTTGCAATAACGGCAAATTAGACCACTATTGTCACTGTCAGCTTTCACACTTTGATCAGACCTGTGACTGGATTTCTGAGCACCATCACCAGATTTGTCTTTGTCTTTGGGTGAGGAATCTTGGGTATCACCATTACCCTTTTTCTGAAATTGGGACCATCTATTGTTACAGCTAGACTGAAAATTAGACTTGTGTGTGAGAACATATGTCTGCAAATTTAGCAGCTGATTGCAAATTCATGCTTGTTTCTCATTAAGGTAGATCTTAATAGATCTTAATATCATCCTTAACACAGTTCTTGAATTCTTCAACTGACACCATCTCTTTTAGTGAGTTAAATCATCCTTGACCTCCACAGAAGTACACCGGCGCTCAAAGCAAACTTTCTTCTGTTATGGCCCCAATTTGTAATTAGATTTTCAACGCAACAGCAACAGCAAGGGATGACAGACACAGTTTTAACAACTAAAACACATTTAATTTTTAAAACAAAGACAATAACGACTAAGCAACTAACAACTAAGACCAAGATTGAATTATCTACAAAACATAAATATTTACAATCCCTTTTCGTGGGGGTGGCTTGGTGATGTCCTGGATGATGAAAATGCTCAAACACAGGCAAAGAAATCCACAAAAGAAACGTCACAGGTCTTGAACAGAATGGCAGGTCTGGTCATCTTCTTGCAATTTCTCCTACTACTTTACTGTCTCAATTCTTTTCCTTATATACTCTTTTGCAGACCCCACCCACATTTAGACCTCTTTTTTTTAATTTTCTGAGACTTGCCCCAGACATGTCCAGGACATGTCTAAACATGACTCCAGTCTGAGCTTAACAAAAAAAAGGTAAATACTGCCATCTAGTGGCCTATATTCACATTACACTTCTCATTAGCAAATTCCACAAAAGTCTGATAGTCAGATTTCTTCAGACCTCTGAATTTCTGTCTATAAGCCTCTGGAACCAACTCATAAGCTCTCAAAATAACCTTTTTGACAACCTCAATCAGAGGAATCATCTGCAGACAAAGCCAAATAGGCTTGTTGAGCTTTACCCTTCAGAACAGTTTGCAACATCAGAGGCCAGTGTTCCTTCACCCACTGACAACTCTTAGCTACCTTTTCAAAGCACAGGAAATACTTATCTACCTCCTCCTCTGAGAATGGAGGCACCAGTTTTACGTCACCAGTTTGTACGTTTTACATACAAATTCTCTTTGTTTTTCTTTTTCCTCCCTTTTTATTTTCTCTTCTCTTGCTAATTTTTCTAACTCAAACTGCCTTTGTTTTTCTTTTTCTTTCCTTTCTTTCTCTCTTTCTTCCCTCTCAAATTCTCTTTGTTTTTCTTTTTCCTCCCTTTCAATCTCTACCATTTTTAATTTAAGTTCCATTTCTATATTTGGATTTTCCACTGGAAACTGTTCCAGATCTCCTGATGCAAACACATTTTCATCAATGTAATATTCAACATTCTCTTTTCGCATGGCTGGTTTTACCTCTGTCAGCTCTAAATGTCTGCATATTTCTAGCAGTTCTGTCTTTTTAAAAGCCATCTCGTGGCTTCTTTCCACATTGCACAGCCAAGCATTCCTCCCCTCCTTGTCTTTTGGAACTCTGCATGAACAGACAAAGTGACTTGTCCACTGTTTTAAATGTTATGCAGGTAAGAAGAATTATCGTTGAATGTCAATTACAAGTAGCTAGCTTGTTAGTCACCTTGTTAATTTTATTAACTGCTAAGTCAATGCAGTCCCCGTGACGGTAAGGGTACCAGGGTAGCTCACTGGTGACCATTATCAATCGCTAGCGTTTGTTATTAGTCAGCTGTCTATTCAAGTCAGTTGGACGGCTAATTAGCTAGCTAGCATGAGAAAGCAATTTTTTTCTATTTATGTTACACATATTTCAACGTTAACTTATGCATGAAACATTTTATTACAGCCTTTCAAATAAATATTGCTGCAAAAGGCAGGAGAATAGAACTGAGTAGGTTTGTTTGATAAGTGCATCGTGTAATATTCTTGTTGTAAATTGTAATTATCTCATTAGATTTATCACCACTGGAAAATACACAAATTTCAACTAGTCAGCCTGCGGATAAAGCCTTGTATCTCCAAATTTGATAAACAAAAACTTGTATGTCCACGATAATAAAAAACATTGTAAAATACAAAATATATTGGATACAGTCTTTGAAGAAAAAGAGTCATCCTACCTGAACACAGCTGAACTGCATTCTTGCATGCAAAATTAAACATTTTTTATGCTCTCCTGTAAAGGCAAATACGAGGTTTTATCAGCAGGCTGGCAAACTGCTTCAGATCTTCTTTTAAATCAGTTTAGGAATACATTAAAAGCTCATTATGCGGTTCTTAATGATGTGATTCTACATGGCAGTCACTGCCTGTATAGCTAAGCAACTTGCCACATGGGAAACAAGTGGTGCCAGGCACAACAAACCCCGCCTGTCGCTAGTGTTGTGTGTAACGCAGTAGCGCAACTACTTTTTTCGGGTAAAAAGTAGTGTAACGCGTTACTACTGAAAATCTGTAAACGAAACGTAGTTGCTTTTTCAATTTGGCACAACGTTACTTTTCTGAAGTGGTATTCAGATAGGAAAAAAAAGTGTATCTGAGGCAGTTCAGAGCAGTCTTGAATCGCTCTGGAAACCCCTTTCAGGCAGCGAAAAACAGGCGCAGCAGCTGCGCCTTTGGCCGTCTTAAACCATTCACACAGCGACCAGAAAGGCGGAGTCGTTGCCAAAGCTCCGGATACTTTCGGAACTCTGCTCGTTTCGCTAGCTAGTATGCTCAGGCGCTTTGCCATTGAATGAATAAATTAATGTTCGGTAAAACCGCTTGCATGTTAGCTAGCAAATTATTCATCCTACTAACAAGTATAAACCACAAACTATAAACCACTGTTGGCGATGGAGACCTGCTTCATTTTTCTCGATTCTTCATTCAGCATTAGCAAGAACGTCAAATAATGACACAAGCAGGCACACAAAACCAAATCCAACAGAAAAATGACAAGTATATGGTTAACAGATTCATGGATCATAAGCCTAAAAGGTTCTGATTTTAGTCGATATTGCTGTAAGCTAAATATGGTACTATGTCCAACATTGCTCCAAAACATACACCACAATTGGCGAGAATAACACATTATTTACATTTACGCTGAAGCCATGTCTGTGAAACTGCCTGGCGCTATAATTTGAATATCAATTACTCACCATTAGATGTCTCGAACGGACAAAGTTGTCATTCACCTGGCGCAATTTTATGGCCACTGGAGACTTTTGAAAAATTATCCAAATTCCTATTTTTCTGGACATCATTGGGGGCCACCCGGTAGCAACAGAAAAACTCCACAAAACATCTGTTGACAAACTTTCAAACACATCAGACAGCGCAGCGTCCAGTATAATCCAAGTGTGCTTTGTCTACTCCTATCCTCAGTGCTCCTAAAACGCGGTTAATTTAGCTTTATACCCTGGTCTGGGTGAATACTTTTTTCTGATTGACTGGCAGGTCTGCGTTAAAACCGTGGAACCGCACAGGTAGTTCAGATACGGTAGTTTCACCATTCGAAAATCATCCACTAGCCAACTTGTAACCATAGCAACGTTAGAGCTGGTATTTGACTGGGTGGAACAGAAACCTAGCTGCTCATATATCTCCAGTAAATTTAGTGGCGTCATATCAGTTGCATCCTGCGGGGCGGTTAACAATAGGTACTCAAGCGATAATGACCGTAAATATCATAGCAGTGAGGTAATCAGGCTTTATTCATTAAACGATTGTAATTGTGTATGGTTACAAAGGAAGTTAACGTGTCCACTTCATGTATCAGCGACTGCTGCCAGTTCACTCGCTACGTGCTGTGCCAGCAGACTGATTTCAGCTCCCTGACTGCGGAAACAGTCATAGTTCATTGTAATTGTGGGGAGCAAGTTAGCTACAGTCTGCATAATGGCGCATAATGTTTCCTTATGCATAATCTCCGTTTCAGATGGAATCCGGTATCAAATCGTCAGCTGGTAAACTGATGTAAGCGCGTGCAAAACAATTCTTTCTCCATGAACGTAAGATGAACTAAGATAGCTGGTTCAATTTAGCTTGGCCTATAGTATTGGGTATGAGGAGGCGCGGCGCCTGTTTAATGATAACCAACTCGTTTTCACCCCTAAGCCCTCAAGACTGACGGGGTATTGCTATCCTTTGTGAGGTTGGGCGGGTGTCAAAGTATTTGGAAACGACATCAGGCTGAAGGGTATTCCGTACATTGCACGCCTATTTTATTTGTGCAAAACTTTAACCAAAAATTTCTGAATGCTGTGATTTGATATTGCTGGCAAATGACCATGGTATAAGCGGGATAATCAACTCGAAGGTGAGCATTCCACGCTTCGCGTTGGGGGGTTATTTGCCTCCGCGTCCTGCATTAAAACCGTGGAATACACACCTTCTCGTTAATTATCCCCTATAAAAACAATTAACAATACAAAAGTTCGCTGTCGCCTACTGGAGCAAGCACGTGCAGGAGAAGCAAGCTAGCGCATTCAACGGTGTTCTGTCAAATTTTACTCCTGAGCCAATTCTTCTACCTCGCGGTTCTGCGCTTGCGCAAACCTAAAATCTCGGGCTGTTTCTTCGCTCATAAAACTCATTAAAAATACATGCATTTTCAGTGCCTCTAAGCGGTAATGTGCCATTTATTTTATTTATTGATACGATGGGCCACTTGAATGTAAGCCATTTTGAAGTTATTCTATCTTCTGTTGGATTTAGATGAGGAATGCTTTATTTTGAGACATATGAGTCATTTTGAGGTTATGATGTTCCTAAGGAGCCTATTGATACGATTTGCACTAGCATTGCACCAGTTTTGGGGTAGCCTGTTTGATGAAAGAGAAGGCTATAAAATAAGTACTTATGTATTTTATATTCACCTATATGCCCATAAGACGTATCAAGGCTATGTTATTTCATATCGTTTGATAGGGCTTAGTGGTGGTGTTGAAGCCTATAGTAGTCCAATGTTTTCTAGTCAAGTGCTCTGTTTGTGGCATTTTTCATTATAAAAAGCACAAAAGAAATACCTGTTATGTCCTCCATAGTCAAACTTTATGAAGGCCTACACATTTAGGAACAGATATGTGGTTCTGCCCAAAGGCAAGCAACATAAGTAATGTAAAAGTAACTAGTAACGTAAAAAGTTACTTTCCATAGAGGGTAACTAAGCAAAGTAACAAATTACTTTTTTAAGAAGTAACGAGTAACAAGCAAGTGTTACTTTTTAAAAGTAACTTCCCCAACACTGCCCGTAGCACATGTTGAACTTTGACCTACTTTTCCTAAATTCAACAGGCATCTATTTTGGGTCAGGGGCAATCCTTAAACCCAATTCGGGGTGAATTTGGCCATTAGTTTTGCTGCTAAAGTGTTAAGAAACAAACAAACCGAACCAAAAACAATACCCTCGCCCCCCCTTCGGAGATAAGATATCAGTTTCAGTGCCACCCCTTTGTGAGCGACGGTCTCAGTCCGGCCACGACGATGAAAATAGTCTGTCTCCGCCACTGCTAAACTCAGTTCAGAAAAATAATTTACTCGTAACCGCACGCGTTACAAAACTGCTCTGGATCTTCCGCGCTACATTATTTGACTCATCAGGCGATCAAACCCGCTCTTCATGATCGCTTATCTGGTTGAAATTAAATCAAAAACAAAGATGAGAAACATCTGTACGCAATTTTGAGTATGGCTGATTCCAAGGCAAAAAAAGCGCGTCCAATATACTCCAAGATACAGCTCAAACAGTATCATATATTTACCAAAAAGGAGCATATAGTGCGAAAACAAAAAAAAAACTAGAAAAGCACTCAGAGAGCGCAGAACCTCCGCCAGGGGGCAGCAAACCCAAAAGCACGGCGATTGGAACTCCGGCCCATTGGAAAGACTTGAAATCTTGAACTTTGGCGTATATCTCAGCAGTACTTTGGCCAAGACATGTCAAAATTTAATCACCTCTTCCTTGGCTTAATACCCACCTACCCTGAAAATTTCACCAAATCCGGCCATAAGTTTTTGAGTGATGTTGTACACAAACAAACAAACAACCAACCAACAAACAAACGGCACCGAAAACATATACCTCCTCGGCGGAGTTTAATAAGACATCTCACTGCCTAATGAAACCGTTCTGCAGTCAGCTCTTGCCTGACCGAAATGGCTGAACTCCTTCTACACACAATGCTATTGGGTACCGAGAGTTAGCGATACTCAGACGATTAAACTCACCAACTCCGGTGAAATAATCTCCGTCATCCGACGAATTGAGCTCTGAAGAGAGTCACTCCACCTTCGGGTTGGATGATGTCCGGGCGTCACTTGTAAAGCGTTGGCTTGACACTTGCAGACGAGCTCGTTGTCACTGACCATAAAAAACGCCGGGCAATCAGACCAGCAGGACTAGAAGATGCAGCTTTATTAATTTTAGCGTGGATCATAACATACCTGCCCGCTACGGCACACTAAACTTATCGTATATAAACAGATTAGAGAGATGGAAAAAGAGGGAGAAACCGGACAAAGGGAGCTTCTTCTTCTTCTTCTTAGATGAATTTTATTGGCGGGTTACATACAGTTACTACGTGCATTACCGCCACCAACTGATATGGAGTGTGGATCAAAATGTCGAATATTTATCATTCAGCAAAAAAAAAAAACCCTCATATCTTATCAATCAGGTTCGTCATTATAAAATACTGAACCATTATTTTATTACACTCACTTCTCGAATCCTCACGTAGGATATCTATTAAACTGAAGCGCATTTTTCTTTTCTTAAGTTTTCAGTCATAAGCCTTCTCTCAGCTTCGTATTTCTCTCAGTACTTCACCATGTGTTCTATCACACCTCCCTGTATTGTGCTTACCTATGTTAAATAAAGTAATATTAAGTCCAGTGTGTCCAAATCTTAGTCTTGACATTAGTGTCTCGTCTCCTCTGTTCCCTCCTGCACACCTCATTTCTCTCACTTTCCTCTGAATTCTATAAACACATCTTCCTGTCCTCTCGTCCTCCCACCGCTTTTGCAATCTTTCCCTCAATCTCTGCCGAATAATGCTCTTTATTTCAGACCTGCTGATATTAACTGCCAACTCACAGTAACTATTTTTTGTGACCTCCTTGGCAACCTTGTCTGCCATTTCATTCCCCTACACACCAATGTGTGCTGGTACCCATAACAACATCACTGTTAGACCCATCATTTGACTCTGGTGTAAGGCTTGTTGTATTTCTATCAGAATATCTGATCTACATTCTGAATTACTGTCCCGTAAACTAGTTAATGATGCACTTGAATCTGAACAAATGATTGCCTTCAGTGGTCTTGTTTCTTCTAGCCACTGGACTGCCAACAATACTGCTATCATTTCTCCTGTAAAAACCGACACTCCGTCACTGATTCTTTTCCCCACTTTTAAATTAAGCTCTGGAATAACGTAGGCTATTCCTATCTTGTTAGCTAACTTCTTTGATGCATCTGTATATATCTTGACATAACCGTGATAACTATCAATATACTCCTGTACTGTGTTTGAATTAAATGTACACTCCTATCCTTGTTCTTTTTTTCTAATAATGTGAAGTCTACCGTGGCATTAGGCAGTATCCACGGTGGTATTGCTGGCAATGGTCCTGTTGGACTCAGGCAAAAATGATCAATTTCAAGTTCTGCAGCTTTCTGTGTTACTGTCCATCCAAAGCTTTTTGTTTCCCTCCTTTCTTTTTCCCAACACGACTTTAGAGTGTCAAGCGTTGGGTGATCTTGCTTCTGACCCTGTAGATTAACCCAGTAATGTAATGACAGCTGTATTCTTCTCATTTCAAGCAACATTTCATTCACTTCTACCTGCAGTGCTGCTGTTGGGGTTGTTTTAAATGCACCAGTGCATATTCTCAAAGCCTCATACTGAATCTTATCTAACTTCTTCAGAGATGTATTGGCAGCTGATCCATATACCACACACCCATAGTCTAATACTGATCTAATTAACCCAGTGTATATCTTTTTCAAAGCAATTCTGTCCGCCCCCCACTCACATCCAACCAAACACCTCATTACATTTAATACTTTTTTACATTTATCCACTACTTTTTGAATATGTACAGCCCAAGTAGTTCTTTCATCGAACCATAGGCCGAAAAATTTAAAATACTGAACCCTCTCCAACTCCTGATTATATAACCTGAGCTTTACCACTTTACCAACTCTTTTCTTTGTAAAGAACATTACCTTTGTCTTATCGACTGAAAATCTGAAACCCCCCTTATATGACCCCTCTTCCACTTCCCTAACAGCCCCCCGCATTCTCTTAACAATATACTCCCCATTCCTGCCTCTCGTCCAAACTGCCCCATCATCCGCAAAAAGTGAGAATCCCAACCCACTCCCCGCTTCCATAAATACATCATGGATCATTATAGAAAATAATAACGGGGCTCAGAATGCTTCCTTGAGGTGTCCCATTTTCGGCAATAAATTTTTCAGAATATTTATTTCCTATTTTGACTTGTAATAATCTTTCAAACAAAAAAATCCTTAATCCATCTATAAATTCTGCCTTTGATACCAAATTTGTAAAGTCTGATTAATAATCCTTCTCTCCACATGATATCATAGGACTTTTCAATATCAAAGAAGACAGCTACTGCACTTTCTTTATAAGCCCAGGGATAATTCCCTGGGCTTGCGCAATCTTTCCCTGGTTTGCGTATTGGGATTACCAAAGCCTCCTTCCAGCTTTGGGGCAATTTCCCACTCTCCCAAACTTTATTATATAATTCCAGTAAAATATCCTTTGCCCACTCACTGAGATGACTTATCATTATACGGCAAACCTGATCATTTCCTGGTGCTGACATCCTTGTTTTCCTGAGAGTGCGGTTTAGTTCTGTCTTCGTAAAAGGCATGTTAAGCAAGTCATTGGTGTCTTCCTCATGCTGTAATAGCTCCTTATTCTCTGCCATCGTAATTTCCTTTCCTCTTCTTCCCTTCTCATTAATATTGTTTGAACTGTGAACTTTCACAAAGGTTTTGGCCAGCATCTCTGCTTTCTCTTCATCTCTAACTGCCGTGGTATTTCCATCATTTAAAACTGGATGCGCACACTCTCTCTCAATCCCACTCATTCTTTTATCATTTTCCAGATTTTCCCAATTTCTGTCTCCCTTCCCACTGAGCCACAAAATTTCCTCCAAAAATGCTTGTCTACTTCAAAAATAGACCCATCGATTTCCTCAGATTCTTTAATTTCTAAAAGGTTTAAATCAACTACAGGACTTCCCCTTCAACCACAACGGAACTTCTAGGAAGTTCACTGCGGGACTCACTCCTATTTCATGCAACTCCATTTCTTCTATTTTTTGGGATATGATCAATCCAAAACTTCTGACCTTATTTTCGTCTCTCTACTGACACTTAAGAAGGACTTATTGGCTTATATGATCCTCCTTTTGCCCCTTTAAGTTTGCCCAATATACTACTGATAACTGATCCCTTCTCATATAAAGAGGCATTTCCCCCATCTCAGCCTGTAATGTGTTTAAAGGGGTCGTCCTCTTAGCTCCACAACACAATCTCAATGCTTGACTCTGAATTATATCCAATTTCTTTAAAAGAGTATTGGCTGCTGATCGATACACTACACACCCATAATAAAACACTGATCTTATAAGTCCTGTGTATATTTTATTTAACCAGGGAAGTCCCGTTGAGATTGAAATCTCTTTTTCAAGGGAGCCCTGGGGGAAGAGGTGGGGAGGGACAGAGGAATTGCACAGCCAATTAGATCAGGGGATGATTAGGCGGCAGATTGAAAGAGCCAGGTTGGGGCTTTAGCCATAACACCGGGCAACCCCCTACTCTTATCAAAGAGTGTCATAGGATCTTTAATGACCACTGTGAGTCAGGACCTCGATTTAAAGTCTCATCCGAAAGACGGCATCTCCTTCAGTACAGCGTCCCCGTAACTGCACTGGGGCATTGGGGATTATCCCGCCAGAGGGAAGATCGCCACCTACTGGCCCACCAACACCTCTTCCAGCAGCAACCTGGTTTTCCTCAGTGGTCTCCCATCCAAGTATTGGCCAAGCCCACACCTGCTTAGCTTCAACCACGCAGCTGAAGCAGATTGAATTGTGGTATGGCTGCTGGCAAATATAGTCCTCATGGCAGCCAACTGCTTCCCACTCCACTCCTCGCAAGCAACGCATAACATTCAACACTTTTTTTACATTTTGCTATCATTTTTTGGATGTGTACAGACCATGTTAATCTCTTATCAAACCACAAACCAATATATTTGAAATTGACTACTCTTTCTAATGCTTGACCCGAGATTTTTATGACCATCTCTTGGTTAATATTTTTCCTTGTAAAGAATATAGTTTTTATCTTTTCTATGAAAAATTCGGAATCCCCATTCAAGAGCCCATTTTTGGACAACATCCACTGCTTGTTGCATTTTACTTCCTACATGATTGACATTCCTCCCTCACTTCCACATGGCACCATCATCAGCAAATAATGACACCTTAATAGACCCCTCTATATTTTTAAACACATCATTAATCATTAACAAAAATAATACTGGACTAATTATACTACCTTGAGGAGTACCATTCTCTACTGAATACTCTTTGCTGTAACACCCATTAATCTTAACTTCTTCCTTCCAGATAAAAAGTCCCTGACCCATTGGTACATCCTTCCTTCAACACCCACCATCTTAAGTTTGATAAGAAGGCCCTCCCTCCAAACCATATCATAGGCCTTCTCTACATCAAAAAAGATGGCCAGCACTATCTCTTTATTTATCTGCGCCTTCCTTATCTCATCTTCCAGAACAACTACTGGTTCCTCTTCCTTTCCTAAAGCCACTCTGGTAGCTCTGTAGTAGACCTCATGCCTCCAACCAGAACACCAATCGGTCATTAATCGTCCTTTCCATAATCTTCCCCATTTCGGACGTCAGTGCAATTGGCCTGTAGTTACTAGGGTTCTTACCATCTTTCCCTGGCTTCCTAATTGGGATAATTATAGATATCTTCCAAGCAGCTGGAATAACACCTTTTATCCATACCTTATTAAACAGACCTAACACCACTTCTTTCCCTTTGATACTTAAATTCTCAAGCATAGCGTATCTAATCCTATCTTTTCCTAGCGCAGACTCACCCACTTTCCTCAGTGCACTATTAAATTCCTGTATCAAAAACTCTGTGTTTAACACTTCACCTTCCCCATCATCATCATCATCAAAGAACACATCTCCATATTTTTCTGTTGTTGATTCCCTCCCATTGCACTCCTCTTGAGTTAAATTTCCTGAACTATGCACTTTAACTAACAACTTTGCTACTACCTCAGCTTTCTCTCTGCAATCAGTAATAATCTTCTGGTCCTCTATCATTACTGGATAGTCAAATTCCTTTCCATTCCCCCTCATTCTCTTAATCATGCCCCAAACTCTCTGTATTGGGGTGGTTCTGCCAATAGAGTCACAAAACTTCTTCCAATGCTCTCTCTTAGACCACCAAGGAGCAACTCTACTCCTTTCTTTTGGTTCAGTCCTAGGACTAGCAGCCTCTGCAGCACTAACAATACTATTAGTAATATCTCTACACAGCAACTCAATACTTTGACCATTGTTAACTCCCAGAAGCCCATTCTCACTTATCTCTGAAAACTTTTCCCAGTCAGCCTTCCACAGAATCCACCTACCATCCCTCACATTATGTTCTCTGAACAGTTCCGATTCTATTTGAGTCACTATAGGATAGTGATCACTACCAAAAGTACTTTCCCTAAATGCTTCCCAACTACACCTATCAGCTACTTCTTTAGTAGCAATGGTAATATCTATTGCAGATTCACTACCTCTTGTCACATCTATTCTTGTGTATGTTCCATCATTCAAACACACCAATTCATGTTCATCTAGAAACTCTTGTTTCACACCACCATTGACATCATCCTCATCTTCCCCACTGCGTGCATTAAAATCCCCACACCAAATTACCTTCCCACCTAAATTCTCCCAGATCTCTTCTAATTGACCCTAATCAAACTGTTTACAAGGGTTATAAAAATTGATGACACTCACACTTCCTTCTTTTGGTCACACCTCTGTAACTATATATTCTAGTTCTTTACCTCTCTTTAATTCCCTATACTGTAAACCTCTTTCTACAAATATAACACACCCTCCACCAATGTCCCTCTCCACTGTCCCTTCTAAGGCTTGAATACCCTTTGATAACAAATTCTAAAGATTGTTTAAACCAAGATTCCTGAACACAAATTACATCTGGCTTGCTATCCAAGTCCTGCACAAATCCTTTAAATTCTTGTCCATTAGCAATGAGACTTCTAGCATTGCGTTGTACTATCGTTACGTATGATTTATCAATGTTGAAGGTGATCGTGGTACAGGGTCAGTTGTCTCTCCCTGCATAAGATCTGTTTGAATCATTTCCCAAGACAAATTCCCCATATTCAGAAATTTTGCTGCTGTTTTCCCAATCATTTTCATTTTTATCAGTTTTCGTTTTCGCCTGGTCTGCACAGTTTACCACATAAGCAATAAATAATACTAAACTTTCTGAACTGACCATGTTCTCCCTCGGGGCGTTACTCTGACTTTTACTGGACACTTGTGATCCAACTCCTTTGGGCCTTGGCCCACTCTCCACATTCACTACTTTGACCGCCTCAGCATAGGATAAATTCCTGGTTGCTCGTACTTGCTGCACTACTATCGCCTGCTTTATAACTGTATGATCTCCAGATTCTCCACCACAGTTACAACATTTCCTCCCCTCCTCCCCACACGCTCCACACTCATGTTCCCCTCCGCATTTCCCACACCTCTGCTGTCCTCTACAGACTTTAGCCATGTGTCCGTATCTTTGACATCTATAGCACCTAACCGGGGAAGGCATGTAAGCTCGCACATAAAAACTCAAATACCCTAATTTTACTCTTTCTGGAAGGTCCTTCTCCTTAAACTCTGATAGCACTGCTGTACTCTCCACCCTTTCTCCCTCTCATGTTGTCATCAGTCTTTTTATGTTCACTACCGTTCCTCTTTTTATATTCTTTTTCATTTCCTCTAGATTTTCATTAGTTGGAATTCCAGAAATGAGTCCTCTTGCTCCCTGTTCTCCAAACATTCTCACCTCATTTATATCCTTCTTGCCAGCAGACTGAGCCTTCAGAACCTTATCCCTTTGCTCTTGACTTTTGCATTTTACCAACAGTCTCCAATCCCGCAATACTCCAGCCATTTCTACTTCTCCGAACGCTTTCTTTACTCCAGTCCTCAATGCAACCAAACCGACTGCAGCAATTTCATGACCTTCTTTGAACTTTACGATCACCTTCAAATCTGCACCTTCCTCCACTTTCGTACGCACTTCTCTGCTTGCTACACCCGGCTCGTCTTCAAATTTCCTTTTATTGTCCTCACTACTACTTAGCTACCCTCTCCCTCTCCCTAACCCTCCCCCACAGAACCTCTGACTACCTCTAACCTCAGGACCACTGCTCCAATCCTCCCCATCCTCATCAGAATCCATTCTAAAATCCAGACCCAGTAACAAATCAGATTATACCAATATAGCGCAAATATAGATTTAATGAAAGTTTAGAAATCGCTGGATTTCAAGCAAACCGCCACACCGCATCCAAACCAGTTTTCGACCAACGTGGCAAACTCCTCCTCCGCCCTCCCTACAATCACAACCGCCTTTCGAGCAGCTAAACCTTCTGACCAACTTCAATTCTCCCTCTGCCCAAGTCTGCACAGGCACACTCGGCTGCCTCATAGATCGTTAAGGAAACAGGGTGCATCCCAAAGCGTAGGCTGCTTCCTTCAAAGGCTGCATTTTAAGGGGTTGTCACTTAATTCCATCCGCCAAGCTAACATTTAGGGTAAGGGACAAGGTTAAATCTAGGGCTAGATTTTGGCTTAAGGGTTAAGAGTTAAGGTTAAGATTAGCAAAACCAGTGCCAACTCATTTAAACCAAAGCTGTTTAACGGAGATGAAATGATGTTACATCAGTTTGGCAGATGGAACTACGTGACAACCCCTAAAAACGCAGCCTTCAAAGTATGCAGCCTAAGCTTTGAGATACACCGACGGTACCCCCGTTACAGTCCGCATTCTTCTTCTCTTCTTCTTGGGTTATTTTGGCAATGTATGGCAATCTGGCGCAGTACCCCCATCAACTGATGTGGAGTGTGGATCTTGACACTTATTCTTTCTGATCATGAAAAAAAACCTGAATAAATAAGTAAATGACGATACCTATATCCTTCACTCTACTCCGCAATCCACAATTGCAATATTACCATTAAACAATTTACATTTCGATAATTGACTACCACAAAACCCCTTCTGAAACCCCTCCTCTTTAACCCTTACATACTGTTCATATTTGATGCCCTCACAGTATGGTCCGGCTCAATTTTGACCCAGACAGAGAATATCCTCATCGTAAGTGTCTATACTAAATTTTGAATAACAGATCTACTTTTAATGCAAAAAATAGCCAATCTGAAATTAGTAAATGGACGATTAATCCTTAATTGATGTTTCAGAGAGCAAGGAAAGTCTATTTTTTAGGTTGTACAACATTAGTTTTTGGATAAAAATGTCTAATATCACACAATGTCATATCCTGTTTTACCCAAGACATGAAAAGATAACAGCCATAATGACTGAAATAGATTTATAGATTTGACTAAAAGTGAAAATGGCGAGAACATTCTGGAACTGTTAGGACGTATAATATTACCACATAACCACTGCAACCACTAAACACTGTCCTCGCTGCTATATCATGAAATTCACAATTTTAAGAATCACAATTATCAATATTGATTCAACATTAATTGACATTCAGAGCACAAAACATTAAAAAATAATAATGGCAAACTAGTGAACTGGTCTGTGCACTGAAAGCAGTGGTAGAAACCTTTTATGTGTGGGACTTGCGGTTGGATTTCCCACATTTGCAGTATGTTGTCCCCATTTTGTGGTCCTTTTTTCCAGAGCAGAAATTTCATCTCCTTCTCTTCTGTCCCCTTGTGTTGGTTGATCAGGGACCCCCGCCCTCCCGTCCAAAATTGATACCAATTTGTTTATTTTAAGATTATTTTGTCATATTGTCAGGGCTTACATGTGCTTTTCTTGTATCCATGTCAAGTCACCCTCTGACCGTTTTATGACTAATGTTCCTTATGTGTATCATATGATCACTCACTCCTCTGGTGTTTCACTTCAAAGGCCAGCAGGTGTCTGTCTCCGCATGAACCTGCGCAAATGTGGTGGGACCACAAACAGTTCTCCTAACAGTGTCAAGGTCCCCCTTTAACTCTGTCACCACTGTCCATACAAAATACATGCAGACATCACATGTATAGTGAGACAGTTTCAAAATTCCCCACAACCACTATTGTCTTTGATTTGACCCACACTAGTGGATATAAAATCCAGCTAAATAGATACGGGTCAAATTTGACTCGGAACAGCCTAAGTGGGCAAAAATTTGTAGCACCTGTACAAAAATATAAAATTTTAAAATGTTTTCATTTTTATGTATTTTGGGTCACTTTAGGAAAAGTCATGAAATTTCAGGCAAAAAGAATGACATTTAGGGTATGTTTACTGCTGTCAAATGTCAAAATGGGTCAAATTTGACCCGAACAGAACGTAAGGGTTAAGATCACTTATCTCTAAAATCCCCCGAGCTGTGTGTATAACCATTGTAATTCTCTCTGTTTTTGTGTCAGTCTCTTTGGCACAATTTATCACCATCGCAATAAAAGCTAAAAACTTTCGCTTGTCAACACACACTAACTGCTTATCAGGACTGTGTTGTTCTTTCCCTTTCATTTCAATTGTGCCCATTTCTTTCCTCACTGATTTCTTCTCGAGCCTCACCGTCTTTGTAGCCTCCACATACAACATTTTACTCTGTATCCTAGTCCGCTCAACTTCAATTTCTAATTCTCTGCGTTTACATTGTTTTGCCCCCGCTTCATGGTTTCCTCTGCAGTGATAGCAAACAGTCTTCTCTTTTGTTAAATCACAACACTCTTCTGAGCACCCCTCTTTACCACATCTTCTACACCGATACTTCTCATTTTTGCACACTGTCACAACATGACCATAACCTTGGCACCAATAACAACGAAGGGGAGCTTTTTCAAATGCCCACACCCTGTAACTCACATAATAAATTAAAATTCGTTCTGGCAACTCATTTTCAAACTCTAGGAGCACCGCCATACTCTCTTGTTTACTCCCATTTCTATAACTATGTAATCGCCACGCGGTACAAACTCCTTCTACCTCAAAAAAATCATCTGGATTCACCGCCAAAGAAACCCCTTTTATAACTGCCTTTGCTGTCGCTGTCGTTTCAGTGAGAAGCACTTCACTGGACTATTGCCAAATACTTTTATTTTTCGCGCCTTTTCCATTTGTCTTTTTGCTACACATTCCACAGTCATTGTTCCACTTCTCACCATCCTCACGGACTTAACATCTCCAATCTCTTTCTTGACAAATTTTCCGACTTGATGACTATCACAGAACACTCGGTTGACTTCCCAACTCTCTCCGACCGCCTTAAAGCCAACAACAAAAATCTCTTCATTTATTTCATTCTCAATTCCCTTTTTCCTTTTCTTTTTTCTCTTAGCTCCTTCTTCACGCTCCATTTGCTCTCTCCCAGATTTTATTTCTCTCCTTGTTCAAAATTACGTGCCAGGCCTCATTCAATCTTTTCCCAATCTACAGTCCGCCTGGTCAGACCATAGAGATATATAGTAGACCAGTTTGGTTTAAGTGCGCGCAGGCATGGCCAATATAGGTGATGTGGGGCAAAAGGAAATTTGGGGTGCGTTCCAGCTTGTCTCAAAGTAAGCCGGTTCCACAAGATTCTTGAAAAGTTAGGTTAGAATCTTGCCGAAATTGTGCGATAAGCCCTCTAAATCCTGCGATAGCTGCAGCCATCGCGGGGTATGGAGGGCTTATCGTGCAACTTTGGCAAGATTCTCGCATAGTTTTTCAGGAGTCTCGCGCAGCCAGCTTACTTTAAGACGCGCTCGAACACATCCATAATGGTTATTTGTTGCTTAGAGGGGTGCATCAACCAGTGTCATAAAGATGGCGATATAAGGTTTTTTGTGTTCCCCGTGGAAAGAGACAACAACAAGCGTGGATTCGAGATATAGATCATAAGAACTTTGTTCCCGAATAATCTCACTAGAGTTTGCAGTACTCATTTCGTCAGGGTTGGCCCGACTTCTTTGACCCAAATAACGTTGGCTTCGTTCTGCGTATCCCTACAAACGACAGGATCTCATACTGACGGAAGCTAAAAGGAAAGAGCGATCTGATCTGAGAAATATAGTAAAAGCAGTAGTAAATAATTTATTTAAGTTGGTCCTCTAATCGTCAAATAATTGTTTAATGTTTTGTTGGGCTTTTTTTTCCTCCCATCAACCCCCCTCTTGGGAGGTCAGCTTTATTTTTTGTTAACAGTCGTCAGAGAAACAATCCGGAGGGAAGGGTATGAGGAAAAGGTTTTAACAGAGGGGGGATAAACCAAATCAAACAACATTTGATCAAACGAAACCTTGTAACAAACTAACTGCAAGATGATTTGGAAGGAAAAAAAATTGAAATCAGGACATCAAGCAACAAATTAACAAAAATAAAGACAGAAGGAGAGAGAGAAAAAAAAACAACCTGGCCAAAAAAAAAAAAAACCAGCAACAAAACATAACGCGGTGCTGAATGCTCCTCGACCCGGACATGATTTCCTGCCTCAACATCACAGCATTAAGGTCAAAGGTCAAATCCAGCAAAAAAGGTGACGTTGAACATCTATGTGTCACAGTGAGTTACCATACCAAATTTGGTGAAGCTGTGATCAGTAGTTGCTGAGTACTGACCCATATAAGATTTCCTGCCTTAAGGTCACAGCGCAAAGGTCAAAGGTGAAATCCAGCAAAAAAACATGACTTTGCACATATGTGTGTGACAGTGAGTTACCATACCAATTTTGGTGTAGCTGCGATAATTAATTGCCGAGTACTGACCCGGACAATATTTCCATGGTCAAGGTCACAGAGCTAAGGGCAAGGGTTGTAAAGCCCCACAAAACAATACCAAGGACGGACATTGCAGTGGGGGAAGGATTCGTGTGTTCTTATTGACTAACTTTAATTCGACCATTTTCCTGGCTGGTGTGAATCTCAATATAATGGATATTTTTCTCCGTCCAAAGACGAGCCATAGAAACGCAATGGTTACAATCAATCTGACTCCATAAAACATTTAGAATATCAAATTTAGTGATATCCTCGTTAAATATCTGACTCCAAATTAGAATTAGAATTGATAGTTTTGGGACAGCATGCGTGAATCTCGAGACAACTATGCCATCAGACTTGGCAATGGAAACCATCGTTGCTCAGCAAATACGCCCCCAGGGTTAATAAGCGCAGCTGCCATAACTTAATTTGACGACAAATCCATAGGTTAGAGGAAAATACCATGATAGCAGCATCGAGGCCAAAACAAAGTAGCACTGAGCATGAACGTATCACAAACCCAGGTTTATGTATACCCAAGGGTATTTAACCGGGTACCAGCTTATGCGCCAAAGGGCACCTTTTATGAGCTAAATCCCCAGGACTGGTATTACACAAACCCTTAAGGGGTAGAACGTAATCACAAATCTAACTTAAAAATATTGTTACCCACACGTCTTGGCAGGAATTTCCCCTTAAGTCCCGGTCGCAACAAAGCTAGAAAGAATATACAAGTGTTAAGAGTCATGGAGACCACGCAAGCTGGAAAAGGAATCACAATAATTTAATTACCAGGTAGGCACAAACTTGGATCAAACAAATCAACGTTAAGCCAATTACCAGTTACATATAATTTAGAAAGAGAGTATATATTCATACCTGGAAAAGATGGAGGCCACGCGGTACGAGGTCGCACCACGTGGCTGGGGAGAAATTCAGATGCTTCCTAGCTCCGCGGAGTGAGGCGGCATTTGACTTTCCCCCACTCACCCTTCACGCGTCAGATCTTGATAGAAGAGAAAAGAAGAACCGCCCGGTTAGAATCTCTTACCTTTAAACACCCAAAACCACGCCCCTGAACAAGGTGGGCTTTCCCACATCGAGGTGTTAACATGGAGAGGAGACTAGGGCAATTGCCCGCATAAACTCTAACCAGTTTTTCAGGAGCTTGCAAAAAAGAGAGCAAAACATAATTTCAAGGGAAATGAAACATGCTCCACTCAACTCCTTGGATTCCCCCGAGAATAAAAAGACCAAACATGATAGGAATATGTGCTAATATGGTGCAGTAGTCATGGAAAAGTATTAAAATGGAGTATTATAGTCTACTGTGTTATATATTTATAAGTGATTTCTTTACAGGATAGCGAGCATAAACATATTATGAATTTCACAGAGATTTAGATTGTTTGAAGCAAATTAATGAAACTTGGCTTTAACTTCAATGAGAACAGTGGTGCAAGTTTCAGAGAAGCCGGGCCACAAGGACTAAATGGCTCCGGCCTCCTGCAGAGAACAAGGGATGCTATCCCCACAGCCAGGCAGCAAGAACATCCAGGTTGTAAAGGTTTACTGCTGGCTCTGAATGGAGCTAGATTAACCAAACATTCAGATTTTACACGCATAATGAGCATATGTTCCCACAATAGGATTTTTGACATATGTTGTGAGCTAAATCAAACATTAAGGTTCTACAGGGTCAAATCCAGGAAAAAACCAGACGATGCACATCTATGAGTCATAGTGAGTTACCATACCAAATTTGGTGAGGCTGCAAGAATTAGTTGCCGAGTACTGACCCGGACAATATTTCCAGGCTCAAGGTCACAGAGCTAAGGTCAAAGGTCAAATCCAGCAAAAATCCTGGCACTCCACATCTATGGGTTACCATAGTGAGTTACTATACCGAATTTCGTGAAGCTGCGAGAATTAGTTGCTGAGTACTGACGCGGACAAAATTTCCAGGGTCAAGGTCACAGAGCTAAGATCAAAGGTCAAATCCAGCAAGAAAATGTGACGGTGCACATCTATGGGTCATAGTGATTTACCATACCAAATTTGGGGAGGCTATGAGAATTAGATGCCGTGTACTGACCCGGACAAGATTTCCATAGTGAAGGTAACAGAGAAAGTTTAAATCCAGCAAAAGAACTGACCGTGCACATCGATGGGTCACAGTGAGTTACCATACCAAATTTGGTGAAGCTGCGATCATTAGTTGCTGAGTACTGACCCGGGCAAGATTTCCAGGGTCAAGCTAAGGTCAAAGGTCAAATCCAGCAAAAAAAATGTGATGGTGCACATCTATGGGTCACAGTGAGTTACCAAACCAAATTTGGGGAAGCTGCAATCATTAGTTGCTGAGTACTGGCCCAGTAAATGTCACCCGGACAAGATTTCCAGGGTAAGGCCACAGTGCTAAGGTCAACGTGGAAATCCAGCAAAAAACCTTACTTTACACATCTATGGGTCGTAGTGAGTCACCATACCAAATTTGGTGCAGCTGCAATCATTAGGTGCCGAGTACTGGCTCGGACAAAATCATGGACGGATGTTGGATCACGGACGTCGAACAACAGATGGACACACAGGTAACGACAATACCCCTCCGGGCCGGAGTCGGGCGAGGGGTAAAAAGTGATCAAGATATATGCAAATATCGGTTTCTGATAGTCCCATTTTGACCATTGTTTAACACAGGGATACTCACTCTTATCCAGAATGAGCCGCAGTGGGTGCAGGCTTTCATTTTAACCATGCAGTTACACAACTGATTCTACTTATCAAGGGACTATGGCAAAAGCTTTAAGGGTTGATTAGTAGAATCAGATGTGCGACAGGTTGGATAGAGTGAAAGCTCGCACCCGCTGTGGCTCATTCTGGAAAAGAGTGAGTATCCCTGGTTTAACATAACATAACTTAACATGAATGGCAAGAACAGGCCTTTCAGCCCAACTAAGCTCGCCATTTTCTTTATACCATTGTGAATATAACCCTTCAGATACTGAATGAGTCAATGGTATCTAGCTTTTGGTAAAGGCTGCTCTTGAAAACCCCCAAGGTCTCTGCCTCAACAATATGGTCAGGAAAGCTAATCCACATTGAAATTACTCTGTGGGTGAAGAAATATTTCCGAATATCAGTGCTAAATTTACCTTTAGTCAACTTCCATTTGCGACCCCGAGTTCTACTCACAACACTTGGTCGGTGGAATCCTACACGATTCACTTTGTTAATCCCTTTAACATATTTAAAGACCTCAATCAAATCACCCCTGAGTCTCCTTTTCCTAAGACGAAAGAGATCTAAAGACTAAAGATGAAGGATCTTCAGTCTCTTCTCGTAGCTTTCATCTTTTATACCTGGAATCAGCTAGGTGGCTCTTCTCTGAACTTTCTCTCGAGCCTCTATATCTTTCTTAAAGTATGGTCCCCAGAACTGTACACAATACTCCAGATGTGGTATTTTTTTTTTTTTGCAAACAATCATTAACTTAGAATTTAAAGGCAGCAACACATTGCAAAAAAGTTGGCACAGGTGCCTTTTTACCACTGTGTTACATCGCCTTTCCTTTTAACGACACTCAGTAAACGTTTGGGAACTGAGGAGACCAATTTTTGAAGCTATTCAGGTGGAACTCTTTCCCATTCTTGCTTGATGTACAGCTTAAGTTGTAAAACAGTCCTGGGTCTCCGTTGACGTATTTTACGCTTCATAATGCGCCACACATTTTCAATGGGAGACAGGTCTAGACTACAGGCAGGCCAGTCTAGTACCCGCACTCTTTTACTACGGAGCCATGCTGTTGTAACACGTGTAGAATGTGGCTTGGCATTGCCTTGCCGAAATAAGCAGGGGCATCCATGAAAAAGACGTTGCTTGGATGGCAACATATGTTGTTCCAAAACCTGTATGTACCTTTCAGCATTAATGGTGCCTTCACATATGTGTAAGTTGCCCATGCCTTGGGCACTAATACACTCCCATACCATCACAGATGCTGGCTTTTGAACTTTGCGCCTATAACAGTCTGGATGGTTCTTTTCTTCTTTGGTCCGGAGGACACGACGTCCACAGTTTCCAAAAACAATTTGAAATGTGGACTCGTCAGACCACAGAACACTTTTCCATTTTGCATCAGTCCATCTTAGATGAGCTTGGGCCGAGCGAAGCCAGCGGCCTTTCTGGGTGCTGTTGATAAATGGCTTTCGCTTTGCATTGTAGAGTTTTAACTTGCACTTGCAGATGTAGCGACGAACTGCAGTTATTGACAGTGGTTTTCTGAAATGTTCCTGAGCCCATGTGGTGATGATCTTTACACACTGATGTCGGTTTTTGATGCAGTACCGCCTGAGGTATCGAAAGTCACGGGCATTCAATGTTGTTTTTCGGCCTTGTCGCTTACGTGCAGTGATTTCTCCAGATTCTCTGAACCTTTTGACGATATTAAGGACCGCAGATGATGAAATCCCTAAATTTCTTGCAATAGCTCATTGAGGAATGTTGTTTTTAAACTGTTCGACAATCAGCTCACGCATTTGTTCACTAAGTGGTGACCCTCGCCCCATCCTTGTTTGTGAATGACTGAGCATTTCAGGGAAGCTGCTTTTATACCCAATCATGGCACCCACCTGTTCCCATTTAGCCCGTTCACCTGTGGGATGTTCCAAATAAGTGTTTAATGAGCATTCCTCAACTCTCTCAGTCTTTTTTGCCACTTGTGTAAGCTTTATTGAAACATGTTGCAGGCATCAAATTCCAAATGAGCTAATATTTGCAAAAAATTACAAAGTTTACCCGTTCGAACATTAAGTAACTTGTCTTTGCAGTTTATTCAATTGAATATAGGTTGAAAAGGATTTGCAAATCATTGTATTCTGTTTTTATGTTACGATTTACACAACGAGCCAACTTCACTGGTTTTGGGTTTTGTACACCAATCAAAATAATGCTAAAATAATCATCTTTTAATACATGCAATTTACCACTTCTTTCAATCTGTCAAATAGTAATGTCCATTAATAATAATTTTAACTTACTGCATGTAAACTAGGAGTTATTTATTTATATTTAATGCACTATTAACACTCCCAACTAATGCAATACGCAACAAGACCACTGTTCATATCCATACTTTCTCTATACTGAAGCAAAAAGGGGAGCGGCACGCACCCCACAAACTTCCCGTCAAAAAGCGTCTGTACGGGACCCCGCAATCCTCACAACCAGTCAATCCACCCTTAGGACCCAGCAAACCTCACTTCCCGTCAATGTCCTCACAAACCCATTAATCAGCTAGCTCCATATGCCAAATGTGCTGCGCACCCTTTTAATAAAAATAATAAACAACAAGACCGACAACACTGCAAAAATGGATCCCAATACCTCTCTATAAAAAACGGATCCCAATACCTCTACAAAAACGGATCGATCCTTAAACCATAAAAATAGGCGTGCAATGCACTGAATACCCCTCAGCCCTCAGCCCGAATACCCCTCAGCAGTCGTCTCCAAAAACTTCTACACCCCCCCCCCCCCCGCCCACCCGCCCAACCGCACGAAGGATAGCAATACCCCGTCAGGCTTGAGGGCTGAGGGGTAAAAACGGATCCCAGTACCTCATCTAGGTCCGGGCCATATCCCAACCTCAAGCAGGGAGGCCTGCAGGTTAATTCCCTCCCTTTAGGGTCTCCAGCACAGGCATCACATATAACAAACATTCATACACCAAACTAGTTACAGAACGCGCTCCGATTCCAAACACTCACTCACAGTAACTTGTTGCGAATTGATTGTTAGTGGTTAGTAGCTGCATAACAATTCTCCAGATTCTGTCCTTCTCCTTTTAATTTCCTCAATTTAGAGTCTAGATTTTTTTTTGAGTCGAAAGGTTACTGGTCTCCAGTGCTCCAGATCAGGGCCAGACAACGCAAAACAGCGCCCTCATTTATCTATCTGAGCAAAATAATTAAAGTAAATTAACCTAATTGCTCACCTTATCCTTAGTTTGCTGGCATTTAGTTTGCTGTGTGTGCTCCCTGCACCATCTCCGAGCACCAGAAGACCGTCCACCCTTACGAGTGTAACCAACCTTTGCCGACTCCTGCCGCTGGCTCGCCAAATATGTTCTGGTTTTCATTCAACATATTGAGGTTCCCCCATCCTCAAGCAATTGGAGAGAGACAGATTCTGAAAAGCAAATTAGGCTTTATTGTGTCATGTTGATAAATGTAATGTTCCTCCTGCGCAAGAACAACTGATTTCCCAACATTCACACCCAGGTCTTATACCCTTTAAAATATGGTTGTTCCACTTCTCATTCTCGCATTGCAATTGGACAGGCAACCCAAACCTCTGTTAGCTAATCCTTCAGGAATTCAAAGCAAAGACGCATGCGCATCACTTCAATGCTTGTGAAAACTTATAGCCAGACATGTCCCGACATGTACACAAGCAAGAGATGAATATGATATACAAGTGAATGAATTCGATGCATATCAAATGATTACAAATGATTTAATTGATTGTTTTCAGTAGCAACTAATGATTTTACTGAACAAATATTGATCAAAGCTGCCGAAATCAAATAAATCCTCTTATGTTTTTTGACTCAACTAAACAGAAGTCTGCTTACTAATCAAAGCTACAGAAGCCTGCTGCTTATGTGTGTGTGAGCTGCTCATGCATGTGTGAATTGAATTGCTTGTATATGTGTGTCTGTCTTGTTTGAACTGCTTGTATGTATGTTTGTCTCAGTGTTTTATGTGTATGTGTCTGTGTGTCTTTCTGCTGCCAACATAATATGGTTATTGATTATGATTATTGATGGCTAAATATAATCTAAATCTAATTGTTAGTTTATTGATTATTAGTATGAGTAATAAATGAATAATGATAAAAAAATATACAAACAGTATTAGTGAATATCATGAATCAATATTAGTAAATATAATGAATAATGCTTAAATATAATCTTCAACAGTTGATCCTGAGTCGGCAAAATCGGCATCTAAATTGGCTTTCACTTAGCCAAGTTATTTGAATAGTTATTTGGAAATGGTTTAGCGTGACACCTTTATGCGTACGGTCATGTTTCAGAAATCAGAAAAAACAGCTGCATTTTCTCCATGATTCTTCTCCGCGGCGGTGACCCACTCAGACATCCGACATTTCTGCTGCTCTCGTCCCTTGACCACAGCTTATGTCACACAATAGTCAATATTCTCGGTGGTTGGACAAAGCAGTATAAAACAGAGTAAAATTATCAATAAAGCAGTACAGTCAGGGAAAATACACACTCTAAGTCTAAATGAGTGTCGCCAAAATGTGATTTAATTGTTCATGCCGCTGTCTGGTCCACTGCAGCGAACAGTTAATAAATTTGACCCAACTTGTCTCTGAAAATTGTATGATTCTTCTGGGCTCTTTACAGGAATTACACACATGCATGCAGCACTCCATCTTTTAATGATCTTTCCCACTGTAATTACCCCCTCCCCCTATTTAATACTAGACTGTTGGAAAATTATAGTAACCTTTTGAACTTAAGGTTGGGGGTTCATTCATTGGGTGTTGATTGTGTCATACTGGGATAGTTATGTCCTATTGGGGGGGGAGTGTCTACCTTAAGAGCAATTGGTTTACAATTGTAGGGGGTGTGTACTTTTAAGGTAGAGGCTATCTGATAACCAGGACAGACACCTTGCATTATAGCTTCCCTCCGAGAATCAGGATGGACATATTGCCCTAACCCTTAACATTGGAGTCTGTAAGGTCGGGCTGGGGAAAGGACATTCAGACAAGATGTGAGAGCTTGCCACCTTGCCGGTTTGTTTTGAATTATATAGCACTCCAATCCGGTTAAGACTTTGAGGCATATCATAAACCTAGAATTAAGCAGGTCGCATAACGTTAGATCTAACGTTACTAATGTGAAGCTGAAATAGTACTTTACTAGGTATGTGAAGCTGAAATCTTTGGAGGAGATCGTTGTGTAACTTGTGTTCAATAAATATTCTGTACATGGAATTTCTGTCTTGGACTTATTCAGAAGTACACTTCCTAAGCCTAACACTAACGTTAGCACTAACGTTAATATCACGTTAACGTTAGCCATCTAACGTTAGTTTAATAGATCGCAAGCTCACCTGTAACGTCAGTAACATACCAGAGTTCAACTATCTTAGTAAAATTGAATGAAAACACTACACAAATTGGATCATAGTCTTGACAGTATTATTAAAATTGTATTGCTTGCAATGCATAATCCAGACAGCATTCCAGTCGCATCGTCTGTTTCACAGAGATATAAGAAAACTAGAGTGGACGATGTGTGGGCTGGACCAAAGCGGAAATGGAAGAATAGCTACGCCATCTTGGGTATGTATAAATGTCCAATGAGTTATATGTAAACAGTAGGCTAAACATGGGTGTCGACAACTTAGAGACGTGTTTTCCGTGTTCTTTTTATCTTTTCTTACCTAAAATGGACTCAAATAAGGAATTATAATTGAACAACAGAATTTATTTAAAAAATGTAGATTTTTTAAATCCGGTGTATTCGATGTTTATTTAATCGGAAGACATTACAGAGATATCGGAACTTCAGCTGTTGTCCCGTATGAGCGAGTTTTCGTTATTTTCGAGCGCGGTTTAGGCCAGTTATACTGCATTTTCCATTGAACGTCTGTCCCGATATACATACTCAAGATGGCGGCAGCGTGCTGCCACGGAAACCACGTGATTTTTCCACTCTAGTTTTATTATATCTCTGTGGTCTGTTTATATTTTGGGGGGGTCCTTAATCCCCGTGTGCGAATTCTTATTGGTTTAACAGCTAGATATGTCCAAAGATATGCCTGAGGAAACATTTCATTTAAATGCAAGATTGGGAAAAACTATGACCAAAAATTAGCCCCCAACAAATTGTTTTGGACTTAATAAGATAACGAGATATCATACACAAAGAATTGTGTACTCCCTCGATGAAGATCAATCAAGTTCACTTAAATCGCATTCGGCCCGCCGTCTAGTGGGGGTTTAGATCTTAGAGATGAGGATATTCAGGGAATTTTGGAGAAGGGGTTTAGAGGAAGTTAATTATCGAAATGTAATTTTTTTCGTGGTAATATTGCTGTCGAGGGTTGAGGAGGAGGGTGAAGGATATCGGTATCGTTATTTATCTTTAGTTTTTTTTAATGATAAGAGGGAATGTGTCAAGATCCACACTCCACATCAGTTGATGGCGTTAATGCACCAGATTGTCCTTTTCAAATTAACCCACAAAAGAAGAAGGCGGACTGTAACGGGAGTACTGTTTCTTCAACGAACTGTGACGCAGGCTAATGCGCCTGTGTACACTTGGGCAGAGGGTGAAGTGGAGTTGGTCAGAAGGTTATTCTGCTTATACGTTATTCTTTTTCTAACCGTCACGCGACGGTCCCCTTTGTCCGGTTTCTCCCTCTTTTTTCATTTCTCTAATCTGTTCATATATGACAAGGTTAGTGAGCCGTTGCGGGCAGGTATGTTATGGTCCACGCTAAAATGAATAAAGCTGCATCTTCTAGTCCTGCTGGTCTGATTGCCCGGCGTTTTTTATGGTCAGTGACAACGAGCTCGTCTGCAAGTGTCAAGCCAACGCTTTACAAGAGACGCCCGAACATCACATCCAACCCGAAGGTGGAGTGACTCTCTTCAGAGCTCAATTCGTCGGATGACGGAGATCATTTCACCGGAGTTTGTGAGTTTAATCGTCTGAGTATCGCTAACTCTCGGTACCCAATAACATTGTGTGCTGAAGGAGTTCAGCCATTTCGGTCACGCAAGAGCTGACTGCAGAACGGTTTCATTAAGCAGTGAGATGTCTTATTAATATTATTATTGTCTTGTTAGATGGTGATAACGAAGCCATTCGGTTAGTATCGTTTAGTATTCTCACTTTCATTAAATTTCCAAGATCTCGATATTCTCTAATTGGTTGTAAAGGGCTTCTCCTAATTCCGTGCGAGAGTTGAGATATTCTGATCCAAAGTTGACGTGTCCGCTGCTGTAAAATGTTGGCAATTTTACATTGTTAGAACTAAGTTTTAATGTGCTGCTTATATAAATGCATGGGTCACCGGTTCACCTGTAAGGATAGGGGTTAGAAAATATGGGATTTTGGTTCCACCTTGAGCGCCAGTTGTCAGCTGTCCAACATGGATATACCAACATATTTTTCAATTTTCAGCTTGATCCACCCTACAAAATGGTGTTATTTCCAAGGCCATAGTTCCACTGTCGAAAAATTGTGCTACTTGGAGCATTCACTTCTGCTGGATGAATGCACAGGGCTGAACGATTTTGGAAAATAATCTGTGATTATTTCAAAAAAAAATATTGCGATTGCTATGTACAATGCGATTTTTTTAAAAGTTTAAGTTCAGAAAATTACGATATCGCCTGTCTTCAAAAATTCGTATTACCGTTTGACCGAGGATACGAGATGGCTGAACCCCTTAGTAAAATACTAAAAACCTTCCAATATTGTCCTTTTACAAGTAAGGTAAAGATTCACTATGTCTTGCTAACATATCTAAATAGAACCATCATTGAA
The DNA here is from genome assembly GCA_029721435.1 of Gymnothorax reevesii. Classification (NCBI taxonomy): domain Eukaryota; kingdom Metazoa; phylum Chordata; class Actinopteri; order Anguilliformes; family Muraenidae; genus Gymnothorax; species Gymnothorax reevesii. Next base: position 4,453,323 of record CM056574.1, on the reverse strand, counting down.
CGTTTTGATTTCCGACAGCATACGGGACTATTTTCTGCATGGGAAACTTTATTGCAGGCATTCAGGTGAAATTTCCCTCAACTTAATGCCATCATTTTATAGTTGTAGTTTACTAGTGAATGTAATGGTGATAAAGTAAGGTGTAATGTCTTACCTCCATTACCAGATGTGTTTTAATCATTTACTGGACCTTTGTCTTTGCACGAGTTGGAAAAAGTATGCCAACACCTGTGATTTAGATGTGCGCTATTCCCTGAGTGGAACACTCATCACGTTAGCTCCTCATTGCAAACTAGTTTTCTTCTTCTTCTTTTGAATTTAACGGCGGAGTGGACGATACTAGGCGTATTACTGCCCTCCGCAGGAAAAAAATTTAATCGTATCAAGAAAGCTCATAACCGTTAAAAAAAAAAAAAAACTATCTTATCTCCTTCTTAAATCCCCATTTTTAACTTCACTTTACGGTCACCTGACCCCCGCAAAACCCTCTCTCCAATATCCCCTAAATTTCTTCCCCTTTAACATCCACCATTCCCAAAAATCTCTGTGCGGCATCTATCACCATTTTAATTCTCTCAGTTCTAGTCTCCAGGTCTCTAGAACATATCACCACCATAGCAATAAAGGCCAAAAAGTGTCTTCTTTCCATTCTTATAAAATTCTCATCTGCTTTTTCAATTTCCTGAACCCTAGCCTGCTCTTTCCCCACCTTTTCCTTTTCCATCTGCACTCTCTTAACAGCCTCTGCATACGACACTCTGCCCTGTGCTCTTATTCTTTCCACCTCCTGTTCTTTTACACTCCAGTGCTCCAACTTCATGGTTTCCCCCACAGTGAAAACACACTATCTGAGCTTTAGTAGTACACTCATCCTCCAGACAATCTTCTTTCCCACATTTTCTACATATACATGTCTTACTTCTGCATACTGCAGCCACATGCCCATACTCCTGACACCGATAACATCTGAGTGGTGCCCTTACATATTCTCGAACCCGATAACTTGCATAATCTAAAAACACTCTCTCGGGTAACTCAGATTTGAATTCCAATGGAACAGATAGGCTTTCCCTCTCCATTCCTTCCCTTCGAGTTTTCAGCCTCCTTGCCTCACAAACTGCTTCAGTATTCAAAAATTCACTGGCCTCAACTGATAGCGGCACGCCGCTTATGACCCCCTTTAAATTCGCATTTCTTTTCAATGGAAAACAAACTACTTTTATCAAATCAAACGTTGTAATCTTTAATAATTTATCATATTGTCTAAAACTTCTACATTCCACCACTACCGTTCCACCCTGCGTTGCTCTCACTGCCTTCACATCTCCGATTTCACATTTTATAAATCTTCCAACTTCGTGCATATCACTAAAAACACCGTTTGCACGACATCCAATTGCTGCAGCCTTCATTCCAACGATGTTCTCACTTTCATTCCTAGTTCCCTTTTTCCTTTTCTTTTTTGAACTTTCTGATAAATTACACTCCATATTTCAAATCTCGCTCGACCACAACGTCGGCCTTCTCCCAGAGTTCACGTGTCCTTCTCCAGCTTCTTCCGATCCACCGGTTCCCTCCGACAGCGTCATCCGCAAACTCGTTTTGCAGAATGGGAGCGACTAAACTGCCTCAAGCGGCGTGTATCCCAGCATACCTTGCGCGGTCCGGAGTCTTCCGAAGATTCTCCCGTCCCTCTCATAACAAATCATCAAGTTTTAAATAAAGTTGGGGCTTGTAGTTGGGGTTTATGATTAGTGTGATTAAAGATTTTAATCAGATTAAAAACACAAGAACAGAGAATTGGGCCGAGAGCACTCCACAGTTAACAGGTGCTGCATGACCCCCCAATTATGTAAGACGACAATCATTGTTGTCTTATCTAATCGGGGAGAACAAGCAGCACCTGTTAAGTGTGGAGCTATCTCGGAATGAACCTTTTGTTAATTATGAAAATGAATGAGAACAGGTCAGGACTAATAATTGTTTTAAACCTAAGTTTTGCGCAACCCAATTCTCTGTACTTGTTCGGCAACAGTACATTGGGCAAAATTGACACTTTTTTTTACCTTTGTGGCCTTGCAATTGGACAAATGACCTTGAAAAACAATAGGGAACACCTCCTGTATGCCTAGAAGCTATTTCCAAAATTTCATAGCGATCCATGAATTCTAACTGGAGTTACAGCGCGAAAACCTGCAAACAAGGTTGTGACCTCTGTGAACTTGACCTTTGACCTCGACCTTGTGCATGGACATCACTTTGGTGAAGGTCAATAACTCCTGAAAATTTCATGATGATACGAGGACAGGAACATGGTGAAAAAGGTGTCACAGACGGACAGACGGACGGACAGACAGACAGACAGACAGACAGACAGAAGCGTTCATAGAGCTGCTTGGTCGCAGCTAAAAACAGAGACCAATGAGAGGACAGTGCAAAAAAACCCAAAAAACTAGGCAAATTCAATATCCCAAACGGGGATTTAGGCTAAAGTGGTTTGGAAATTGCTCACCGTTTCGGATATCTTACATGATTTCTTACTTTGATTGCTTACATTAACTAATTACTTGGCTTACATCAAATAGGGTAAAAGGTGATCGCCCGGGAGAAGAAGACTTCCCGCGTCCGCGCAATCTCACGGGAGAATCTTCGGAAGAGTTCGGACCGCGCAAGGCATGCTGGGATACACGCCACTTGAGGCAGTTTAGTCGCTCCCTTTGCAGAATGTTCTTCTTCTTCTTCTTCTTTTTTTGGTTTAATGGCGGAATGCAATCATAACTTATTAGGTGCATACCGCCACCTACTGTACCGGAATATGTAGCATGAGTTACTACAAGGATTACTGTATATCACCAAATTGTTAAATAATTAATAAATAATTGGGAGTTTAAACAAAAAAAAAAAACCTCAGTTAACCTGAAATTCTACCATATAATATGCCTCCTTCAAATATTCCACTACAGCTTTCTGTGTGACCTGTACCCCTTTTCCTGTTGTTCCCAGAATACCCTTGAGGCTCCATACTCTACCTGCCTTCCCAATCTCCCGTATTAATTCTGTCCTCTCTCCTCTATGTTTCCGACAGTGCATTAGCACATGTTCCACATCTTCTGTTATTTTGCACTCTGGACATTCATTTGAATGACTTTTCCCTATCAAGAACATTGTTTTATTAAGACCTGTATGATCAAATCTTAATCTAGTTAATACAATCTCCTCTCTTCTATTACCTCTGTATACTCCCTGTGTTGTAATTGATTTCTGCACACTGTAATATTTCCCTCCGCTGCCATCCCTGTCCCACCTGTCCTGCCATTTCCTCATTATTTCTCTTTTGAGTATCGCCTTCCCCTCTCCTTTACCAAAGAGTACATCTCAAGAGTTTGGCATTCTGGTATGTTCTTCGTCTTCCTCTTCTTCAGGTTTCTTGGCGGTTTTCAGCCAACTTATATGGAGCATTACCGCCACCATCTGGACTGGAGTGTGAATCAGGAGTTTACACTAATACTAAATAGATTAAAAAAAAACCTTAAATTCTGCTCATTAGTTCTGTACTTTTCAGGAAACTACATAAGTAGTTAAAACAAATTCCACCTGTGCTTAACTGTAGTATATTCTGAAGACTGAATTCAGTTCCTTTTCCCTCTAGCTGGACAACTAGCCGTTGTCTGTCTACATGATATTTTGGACATTGTATAAGTACATGTTCTATGGTCTCCTGGCTGTTACTACACTCACAGGTCCCATCATGTTTCTTTAAAATAAACAGTGTGCTGTTGAGTGTTGTGACCAAAGCGCATTCTTGAAAATACATCCTCCCCCTGTTTGCTTCTGCCTGTGGTTCTACCCTTTCCAACTTTATTTTGGATATTATAGTATTGGTGTCCTGTATGCCCATTATCCGCAAGTTCTGCCACTTGTCAGAGACTTCAGACTTGACTACGCTTTTGATTTCCGCTTTACTGTAAGCAATGTCAATATCTATAGCAGTTTTCTGTGTTGCTTGCTTAGCAAACTTGTCTGCCATTTCATTCCCTCTTACATCTCTGTGGGCTGGTACCCATATGAAGGAAATATTGATTCCATGCTTGACCAGATTATTTTCTAAATGCATCATTTCAAACACAATGTCTTGCCTTGACTCAGACTGTCCGTTCTTAAGGCTTATTAGTGCTGAGTTTGAGTCGGATGCAATCACTATCATGTTTGGTTTATTATCCTCTACCCTCTGTAAAGCCAGCCATATTGCTACCAATTCAGCTGTATACACTGCCAGTTTGTCATTTATTCGTTTTGCCACTGCAACCTTTAGTTTTGGAATGACATATGCCACTCCTACCCTTTCATCTTTTATTGATGCATCTGTATATATAATAAGAGTTTCTCTGTAATTCTCTCTTAAGTATGACATGACTTTGATACTGTCTATTTTACAATCCTGCTGCTCTTCTTCCTCCAGTAATCCTAAATCAATGTGGAGTTCTTTAAACGACCATGGAGGCACTACTGGAAACACAACAGTAGGAGATATCCTGATTGTGTCCAGCCCCATCTCGCTCACTCTGTGATGTACTGTCCAACCAAAGCTTCTAACTATCTCATTCTCTCTCTCTTGACACTGCAGCAAAACAGATTGTGTTATGTGCCTATCATTATGGCCCCTCAGGTTTGCCCAGTACACTACTGCAAGCTGCTCTCTCCTAAGGTGGAGAGGCATCTCTCCCATCTCAACTTGCATTGCTGCCACTGGTGTAGTTCTCTTTGCCCCACAGCAAGCTCTGAGAGCTTGGTTGTGTATTACATCCAGTTGTTTTAGGGACATTTTAGCTGCTGAACCATATACAATGCAACTATAATCAAATACTGATCTGATCAGACCTGTATAAATAGTTTTAAGTGCTGTTCTGCTTGCTCCCCAATCCACTCCACACAAACACCTCATAACATTCAACACCTTTTTGCACTTGTCAATCATTTTTTTAATGTGTATATTCCATGTTAATTTTACATCAAACCACAGCCCCAGGTATTTAAAGGATTCAACCCTTTCTATTTCTTTGCCCGCTAGTTTCAATCTTAAGTCCATTCTTGTCCTCTTTTTAGTGAACACCATTGATTTTGTTTTATCCTCAGATATTCTAAATCCCCACTGGAGGGCCCATTCTTGCACCATATTTAGTGCCCCGGAGATGGTTTACCTAGCTTCCTCAGGGCACTATTGAGTTCAGTTCTAGTAAACTCTAGTTTAGGACCTCTTCATCATCATCATTCCACACTTCCGATTTATATTTTCTAATGGTTTCCTCTCTACTTCTTTTTTCCTCTTGCCTTAGATTGTTTGTGCTGTGCACTTTGACTAATGTCTTTCCAATAATTTCTGCTGTCTCTTTACTATTGGTAATAACATTCTGACCATCAAACAGCGCCGGATAACCATTCTCCTTCCCCATTCTGACCATCAACCAGCGCCAGATAACCATACTCCTTCCCCATTCTGACCATCAACCAGCGCCGGATAACCATACTCCTTCCCCATTCTGACCATCAACCAGCGCCGGATAACCATACTCCTTCCCCATTCTGACCATCAACCAGCGCCGGATAACCATACTCCTTCCCCATTCTGACCATCAACCAGCGCCGGATAACCATACTCCTTCCCCATTCTGACCATCAACCAGCGCCGGATAACCATACTCCTTCCCATTCCCTTTCATTTTCTTGATCACCCCCCAAACTTTCTCCACTGGGGTAGTTCTACCTATGGAGTCACAAAACTTCCTCCACTCTACTCTTTCTTTGCTGTTTTAACAAGTTTCCTTACCACAGCCTGAGCTTTCTTATACTCTATAAGGTTCTGGAAGTTATGTGTTCTTTTCATGGTTTTGAAAGCCTTATTTCTCTCCTTTATAACTGTCCTACACTCATCTGTCCACCAGGGAACTATTTTTCTAAGGTTCTTGGGTTTTGATCTTGGAATTGCTAATGCAGCTGCAGTGATTACACCACAGCTTATCTCTCCACGCAGATTTTCAGTGTCTTGGTTCTTATCAACACTTTGTAGTCGGCCTTCACTAACTTCTCTAAACTTATCCCAGTCAGCCTTTTCTAAAATCCACTTCTCCTCTCTTACTTCAAGTTCCTTCTCAAACCCTATACCCACTCCAGTTTTGATTGGGTAGTGATCACTACCAACTGTATCACCCTAGAGTATTTCCCTGGCACATTTATCAGAAATATCCTTTGTCACTATGGTAAGATCAATAGCTGACTCTGTGCCTCTTACAACATCAATTCTTGTTCCTGTTCCATCATTAATACAGACTAAATCTTCCTCCTCAATAAACTCTTCCACCATCCTCCCACTACCATCATCCTTATCTCCCCATATGTGCTGTGAGCATTAAAATCTCCACACCAGACAGCCTTCCCACTGATGTCCCTCCACATCTCTGCCAGCTGCTCCACCTCCAGAACTCCACATGGGTTGTAAAAATGTATTATTTTAACATTACCCTCATTTGACCATATTTCCACAGTGAGGTATTCCAAATCATCCCCTCTGTTTATCTCTCTATATTGGATTCCCCTTCGTATAAAAGTAATGACTCCTCCACCTTTACCAGTTTTCCTGTCCATTCTTACTGCAGTGTACCCTTTTATGCTAAAATCTAACCTTTGTATTAACCATGACTCTGGAATACATATTACTGTACATTAGGTTTTTCATTCAGATCGTCGATATATTTGTTGAATTCTTGGCCATTTGCTATCAGGCTCCTTGCGTTCCACTGCAGTATAATTAAAGCCATTATCCAGAACCAAGCCATTCTTGAGATTGTTGTTCTTCATCATTCAATGTATCTCTAACTGACTCCCACCTCAGTTCTTTAATATCCAAGTATTTCTCTGCAGATTTGACTATTATTTTAATCCTCTCAGTTTGGCTTTCAGTCTGCGCTGAACAGTTAACGACCTTCGCCATAAACAGTACGAAATTACTCTCGCTTAGAATTAATGTATCCTCTTTGAGTTTGTCACCCCTTGTACACTGGATTTTCCCTTGTCTCCCCTCTTTAACAGCAGGCGCTGGAATAGTCTCCACTCTTTTCATGGTCCTCGTTGCCTCTGCGTAGGACAGCCCCTGAGTAATTTTAAGTGGTTGTACTTCTTGCATCTCCTTACTTCTCTCGCACCCTTTGTATGCTGAACTGTGCTCCGCACCACACGGGCTACATTTTAGTTTTGCGTCTTTTCCACACTTTCCATACTCATGCTCTCCACTGCACTTACTGCATCTTTGTTTCCCCCTGCATACCGCTGCGATATGTCCAAACTTTTGGCATTTAAAGCACCTGAGTGGTGGTGGAATATACATTCTAACTTCATAGCTCATATACCCTATGAAAACCCTTTCAGGAAGTTTTACTTCTTCAAATGTTAGCATGATTGAGAGGCTATCAGTTAAAACTCCATCCCATTTTGTTTTCAACCGTTTCGCTTCCTTAACCTTTGCATTAGTTATGTTTTCTTTCACATCATCCACTGACTCTCTTAGCGGGATCCCTGATATTACTCCCCTTACAAGCTTTCTGTCAAAAACAATCGAACATTTTACTCCTTTACCATGTATTTTATTTACTTTGATTGCCTTTCTTTGCTGTTGTTCATCCTTGCATATGATCAGCAAACATCCATTTCTCAATTTTTTAGCGCTCTTTACCTCTCCAAATTCCTTATGTAGTGCTTTGGTAAGTTGTATTGGGCTCCACTCATCAAATGTAAATCCTTATTGAGTCAGTTTAACAAAGACTTTATACTCACTAAAGCCTCCCGCCACATTAGATCTTTCTTCCTCCTCACTACGATTTGATTTAGAATTATTTTTCTTCCGCTTTCTACCCCTAGCTTCCATGTACAACTCCTGATTCCCTCTTTGGTTTTCTTCTATCATACTCTCACACTCACTGCCTGAACCGTCATTTCCCCTTGCAAACTCCTGACCATTCACAGTCCAGTTGCCACCAACCGCCTCTGCAACACGTCCTCCACTCGACGCAGCCATCTCCTCTCCCACATCTCCAAGCCTCAACCTTGCAGAATGTTGATAAAGGTTCTTCTTCTTCTTCTTCTTGTGGATAAATTTGTGGTTAGAGGTGCATTACCGCCACCTACCGGACTAGAATATGGAGCAGTAGTTTGGCAGACAAAAGGAAGTGGGGAAAAAAAATATACATACATATATAAAAATAATAATAAGTAAATAAACTAAATTCTCTCCATTAACCCCGTTTTCCTCAGTTACTTTATTAAATGTTTACAACTACTTGTCGTCCATTGGAGTAGGTTCCCTACTGTGAAACTTATCTTATCTTTTTGCAATGCAGCTTTCAATCCCTTCCTCTCCTCCTCATAGCCCTTACACTCCATTAGCACATGTTTGATTGACTCAGGATGCTCGCAATATTTACACCTGCCAGTAGGGTGTTTACCAGTTCTATAAAGTGTGCTATTCAGTCCAGTACGCCCTAATCTGAGAAGGGTAATGACTACCTCTTCCCTTTGGTCCCCGCGCTATACTCCTACTGCACCAACTTTTTCCTGTATACTGTAAAAGTGTCTTCCGGTATCATTCATGTCCCAATACTCTTGCCATACTTTTTGCATTTGTGTCTTTATGATTGATTTACCCTCTGTTCTACACAGCGGGGTATTTATGTTTAACGTATGTGACCTGAGTGCTTGTTTAGCCAGTATATCTGTATCTTCATTACCTTCAACCCCTACATGGGCAGGAACCCAAGCGAAACAGACAACCAATCCCTTATTGTGCAGGTGGAATAACAACTGATGAATTTCGATGATAAGATCTTGTCTGCATGATTCCACAGACTTGATACTATTCAGTGCTGCCCAACTATCAGACGCTATGAGTGCATTCTTATTGTTTTCAGTTAACCACTGCAGTGCAAATGTAATGGCCAGGAGCTCTACTGTATATACTGATACATTGTCTGTTACTCTTTTTTTAATAGCTACTTTAAATTCTGGGATTCATACTGCTGCTCCAGTACGTCCTGTCTCTGGATCTTTTGAGCCGTCTGTAAGTATTACAAGTTTATTTGCGTAGTGCTGCTCAATATATCTCTGTACTGTGTTTCCAGTGCTTCCTTGTTTTGATTTCTTTCTTAGCTGATGTTGAATGTTAAAATCTACCACCGGCATCTGAAATAGCCAAGGAGGAATTTCTGACAAAGGAACATTTGGAGTATACTGCACATCACATAGACCAATATTTTCTGCTTTCATATTTCCAATCCACCCCAAGCTCCTGAAGTTCGACTTGCAATTCTCCGAGCAATCTTCTAAGATGGCCTTAGTTGCATGGGATTTTTTGTGTCCTTGCAGATATACCCAGTCTGCCAACATAAGCTTCACCCTCCTTATTCCCAGTGGTTCCTCCCCCATTTGAACTTGCATTGCTGCACTGGAGATGACTTAAATGCTCCACTACATGTCCTAAGCCCTTTCGCCTGCTCCACATCCAACTTTTTAAGGTGGATTTCTGCTGCTGACATATATGCTATACTTCCATAATCCAAAGTGGCTCTCATGATAGCGTGGTATATGTTTAATAAAGATGCTCTGGATGCACCCCAGTCTCGCCCTGACAAGAATCTCAATAGGTTATTGACCTTTTTACATTTGTCTTGCACCTTCTCAATATGCTGCTTCCAGGTAAGCTTTTCGTCAAAGAGAACTCCTAAATATCGAATTATCCTGACTTGTTCCAGTGTTTGTCCATATAATTTCAGAGATATTTCTTTATGACGCCTTGCAAAACATATCACTTGCGTCTTTGCAACTGATAATTTAAATCCCCACTTATTTGCCCATTGCTCCACAGGACCCACTGCTGCCTGAAGTTTCTTCTGTATATATTTTAGGTTACGCCCCCTTACCCATAATGCCCCATCATCTGCATACAATGATTTCCTTATCCCTCCCTCAACTTGCTCAAAGATATCATTAATCATGCAGTTAAACAGTACAGGACTGCAATCACTACCCTGTGGGGTTCCATTTTCCACCTTGTATACCCTTGAGTACTCTGTCCTAACCTCTATTGTCCTTCCTAACAGGAATCCCAACACCCAGTTATACAGTTTCCCTTCCACCCCCAACTTATTCAGTTTAATAAGCAGGCCTTCCTTCCACAACATGCCATAGGCTTTCTTATATCAAAAAATACAGCAGCCACAAGCTCTTTATTTGTCTGCGCTTCCCTAATTTCTGACTCCAACCTTAATACTGAGTCCATTGTGTTTCTCCCTCTACGGAACCCACTTTGAGAAGAGAGTAAATCTCTGCTTTCTAGAAAGTACATCAGCCCTTCTGTTTCCGTTCTCTCCATAGTTTTCCTTCGCTGTGATGTAAGAGCTATAGGTCTGTAGCTTATTGGGTCTGATGAGTCTTTACCAGGTTTTAAGATCGGCACAATAGCGGAATGTTTCCATGCAGCTGGAATTGTTCCTGTATCCCATACTTTATTAAATAATCTTAGTATTACCACAAGTGAGCCGTCGTCCATATGATCCAACATACAGGAGCAGATATCATCTTTCCCTGGTGCCGACTGCCGTGTCTTGGAAATGGCCCTCCTCAATTCATACATATTGAATGGAACATCTAGACTCTCCCCAGTTGCTGGTTTTTTGTTATTCACCCATGTGTTCTGTGCCAACATGTCACTCCTATTCTGCCTGGCTTCTATCGATAAGTTTTCTGTGCTATGTACTTTAATTAGAGTTTCAGCCAAAAGTTCTGCCTTTTCCATACTATTGACTGCCGTTTTATTGCCATTTGTTAACACTCGGATCACTGAATTTATTCTAATTCCACTCATTTTCCTGATCATTCCCCAGATCTCCGATATCTGTACCTCCCTACCTATCTCATTACAGTACTGCCTGCAGTATCTGATATCTGTACCTCCCTACCCATCTCATTACAGTACTGCCTGCAGTATACACGCTGAGCTGTTCTTATTGTCCATCTAGCCACTGCTTGTGACCTTCTATACTGAATTAGTGTCTGTAATGAATGATGTTTTTTTAACTGCTTGAATGCCATATTCCGATTTCTGACTGCTTGTCAACAGTCTTCATCCCACCGTGGTACATTCTTTTTATCTCTGCGCCCTGAACTTTTTGGGATCGTTTCATTTGCTGTTTGTATTATAGCTGTAATTATCTCCTCAGTAAACACATCCAAATCAAAAAAGTCTTCTCTGAGTAACCATTCACATCTGCTTTTACTCAGTTCTCCATAGATGTCCCAATGAGCTTTATCTACTTGCCACCTTGCCGTTCTCATGTCCTCCTCTAGCTGTAGGTCTATTCCAATTTTAATGATGTCTGGATAATGGTCACTGCCCACTGATGATTTATTAAACACCTCCCGAGTAGTGATGCCAGCAATTTCACTTGATGACAGAGTTAAATCAATTGCACTCTCCTTATTTCGTACAAAATCATACCTAGTTCCTCTCCCATCATTCACACATACTAATCCTTTATCCTCTAAAAATTCTTCTGTAGTTAAACTAATTGTGTCAGTGTTCTCACCTCCCCATAGTGTACTATGTGCATTAAAGTCCCCACACCACACTACTCTCCCCCCTACTTCCCCAAAAACCGTGTTCAATATATCTAAGCTCAACCTGTTACATGGGTTATAGTAATTAATTATTACCAATTCATTCCTGCCTGTCCAAATCTTGATTGCTATCGATTCATACTCTTTCCCTAATTGAATTAGATTAAACCTGGTCCCATTTTTAATAAATGTAGCTACTCCACCACCTTTCCCAGTCTTCCTGTCGTTCCTAATAGCAGTGTATCCTTTATTATAAAATCCCACTGCGGCCTAAGCCATGTTTCCTGTATGCATATTACATTGGCTTTGTCCTGCCGATTTGAAATAAACTTCTTAAACTCCTGTCCATTATTTACAAGGCTTCCTGCATTCTATTGCAATAGATCTAGGACCATGATGATCCACCACCCCACTCAGATGATTGTGACAGTGTCTGTGAGCTAGATGTCCACTTCTTCCCATCCAAGGGCCTTAACTTTGAGATACTTCTCTGCCGCTTTCAATATTAATCTTTTTAGTTTTTTTGTCTGTTTGTGCAGTACAGTTTATGACATCAACCATGAATAATATGAACTGATTTTTTCCTTCAATCAACGCGCCTTCTTTTACTTTATTGCATCCCTCACATGGTCTCATGTCACTACCGTCCGTGCCATTCATCTTAACACTCGCATTATTTAACCGTATCCCTACTCTTTTGGCTGCTTCCGCGTATGTGATTTCTTGCGAAGTTTTTGCTCTCTGTATTTGTGCCGCTCTCTTACTGGCCTCACACTCTCCGCACGCAGAGCTGTGCTCCTCTCCGCAGTCGCAACGTCTGAGTTTAACTCCTCTTTCACTCTTCCCATACTCATGTTCCCCTGCACATCTCCCACATCTTTGTTCACCCTTACACACTGCTGCTACATGCCCGAACCTCGGACATTTAAAGCGCCTCAGTGGTGGGGGAATGTATAGCTTAACATCGTAACTCATAAACCCGATAAACATTTTAGAGGGAAGCTGTTCCTCATCAAAAGTAAGTAACACCGATAAGCTGTCGCATCTCTGACCTTCCCTCGTGGTTTTCAGGCGTCTTGCTTCTCTAACTTTTCCACCCTTCACATTTTCTATTACCTGCTCTGCAGTCAAACTCAGGGGTATCCCGGAAATTACTCCTCAAACTACCTTCTTACTTTTAGCTAGTGTTGCTTGAACTTTCTTCCCTTCCATTTTATTCAGCCTGATTGCCTTTCCTTGTTGCGCACTGTCTCTACAAATATCCAACAGAGCACCATTGCACAAAACTCTTGCACTCTTAACCTCACCTATTAATAGCCTTGGTAAGGAGAACCGGGTTCACTCACCAAACGAAGCACCCTCATGTTCTAGCTTGATGATTACTTTATAATCTTCTTCATACACTCTAGTTGTTCATTATCTGTTTCTTCTGAACACAAACTTTCTTTATGCTGCCTAGGTTGTTTAGGCTTTTTTCCCTTCTACATTACTCCAACTTTCACTCCTCCCGCCACCTATTTCCATTCCTGACTCACTTCCTGATCTGTCACTTCCTTCCGCCATCTCCTGTTCATTCACAATCCGGTTCTGCCAGCCGCCGTGGCATGTTGATAAAGGTTGATCCTGAGTCTGCAAAATCAGCATCTAAATTGGCTTTCGGTTAGCCAAGTTATTGGGCTGGGCCGAGCAGCGGCCAGGCCCCTATAAATGTGAGTCAGTTTCACGATTGGCTGGCCGGCAGGGAAGAAATTCAGCATTGTTTGCCCGCCATTGGCTGGCTGGCTGTTCAGCGATTCGTTGGCCGGTGGAGAACTTCAACGGTACGTTGACTGACGATTAGCTGGCTGGTTGGTCTGGCGTCGACTTCACTGGTTTTTACTGGTCTGTGTATTTGCATTAGAAATGCATGGGTCTCGGAATTTCGGCTTTGAGACATTGCGAAAGAAACGGAATACTTTGCCGTTGTTGGATCTTGGATTTTAGAGTTTGCTGCAGAAACGGGATTTAAAAAGTGGAATTGAGCACCACACTGATTAATGCGTGTGACGGACTATTTACTTACACAGTGGAAGTTGCGCCAACACTACGTTTCAGTTGCTACTTTCAAGAATACCGGAAGAATTCATGAGTTGGTTTGCTTGAACAGAAGCAGTTATGGTGGCCGCTTTCATTTTATCTATGAGAGCGACTATAACCGACACCAAAGAAAACAATATATTTAAGAAAATTTTAAGTTTAAAAGATCGCACCAAGCTTGGATTGGTCACCCTGTCATTGAAGTAGCTACTTCTCCACTATGTTGTTACGCCAATGTAACACGACTAGTAAATCCAGCATGGCTCTGCTTGAATCCAGTTTACCAATAGACTGCAATAATCAGGTTAATGTACTGTTAAATTAAAACACATTTTTTACAAATAGAATGTTCACAATGCACAATTTTCAACGCCAATGAAGGTTTCTTGGAGATATTGGTCGCCATTTTACGAAAATGAATGCGTATTTTCTTCTAATGGACAGCAAAAGGTAGATTAAATATTCATATTGTGGATGCACATGATGTGCTTGCCGTAGCCAGACTCCCAGTCTTTTATAAAGTCCCATTCAATTTTGCTGCATTACGAGCGCAATCCAAGCATTATTAGGCTCATCTTTCACACTCGATCGGTTTAGTTCGCTTCAGTCCTCCATGCTTGTTTTCTCTGGTACCAGTTGCGAGATTCCATAGAGAGTAGGGATGCACCGATATGAACATTTTGACCGATACCGATATCCGATATTAATATTGCTGTTATGGCCCATAACCGATATTTACAGATATAAATATGTTTTTTAAAAAGTTTGAGATGATAAAATTTTGTCCAGACTGAAAATCCTGCTAACTGAATTTTTAAATGTCTTCGTTTTTAAAATGTGTTTTACTTTCAAATAACAAGGTTACAGGGCTATCAAAAAACACAAGTAACCAACAGTGTTACTTTTTTTGGCAACCTTTACCACTGGTACCTGTGCTTGTGCTAGCTATTTGCCACATCACCAGGGACCTGTAAACCAGGGACATCTGGTCAGGGTAGGCAGTGACTTCGTTTTTTATCGCTGAATTTTGTCAACCCGTTTCCACTTACGATGCATGATGGTCAATCAATCAATTTGACCTTTTTTCCTGGTTAATTAACCTTGTAATGATTAAGAGGTGATAGTGTCAAAAAGATTAACTTACCTTTATTCTTTGATTCGAGACTGCAAGGGAAGTAAATCTTAATAATTAATTAGGGAAAAATTTCAGCTCTCTGTAATTCCGTATATTGTTTTGATCTTTTGTTTACCGGATTATGAAAAAAAGACTGAAAATAAACTCCCTTTTCTTAAATGGCATGAAAAAGTATCTGTTTTAGAAGGGAAATATTATCGTAAACATATTGACCACACATTGAACGCCACATAAGGCTTTAATATTTGTTAATGGCATTGCTTTAGCTTCCTCTAAGTAAATATGAAAAGACATGAACAACGTGTATTCTTGACACTCATACGATGAGTGAGTAGTCATTATTATTATCACGTTCAATCACTGACAAGTCACTTCCTTCCTGTATTATTTTATTTTAATGTTAAAAAATTTTTTACAAAGGTAATGGTAACCAAAAAATGCCTGTTCAACTATATGATGATGCCCCTCTTGCATTTTTTTTAAATTTCGCTTTTCGCACTGCATTATGGACCCAGACCAACATTGTGGCTAAACAATTTTTTCTGACTTTAGCCGCAGTAGCTACACATTTTTTTCCCTAGTGCAAGCACAGAGTAGCAAATGTGTAACTGAATTAAAGAGCAGTATAATAACTGATCCGAGTGTGCCATCTAGTGATTTAATATTGTAACTGCGTGCATTAATTTACTGCTCCGTGTCCGCAGGCATCAACATCTGCCCAAAGCGGCTACCCTACCGAGCACCGATGCTCTACCCGAACGCGCCATATGCATATATTCCTTACATGAGGAATTACATTCATATTTTAATGCTTAACGTGTAACGAAGTGTCAAAGTAACGAAGTGAAAGTATAATTTTTAAATGTAGTAGAGAAAAAGTAAAAGTCCCAGTTAAAAAAAAAATCAAGTAAACTACAAATCCTCAAAAAAAAAAAAAAAAAATTACTTGCAACGAAGCACATGTACACCTCTGTATGATTATGTATTCCAAGTCCATTCATTGTACCCGTTTTCTCTCGTATCGGTTGCGAGATTCAATAGGAAAATTAAGGAAATAATTCTGGGACCGGCTGCAAAATTCAAAAGGGAGATTGGGGAATGTAACGTACCAATATAGCTTGAAAGAATCTTAACAATGGTCGGAATGTGATTTTAATTTCCCTATTCAATCTCGCAGCCGATACTGTCCTCCATGCTTGTTTAACTGTCGTATCGGTTGCGAGATTAAATAGGGAAATTAAAAACACATTCCGACCATTGTTATGATACTTTCACGCTAGATTGGTACGATGTGTTACATTCCTCTATCTCTATGGAATCTCGCAACCGGCAACAGAGAAAACAAGCATGAAGCTAAAACAAACCGAACCAGTTAAGCGTGAAAAAAGATCGCCAAATGGAAAAAAATCGAATGGAACTTTTTAAAAGACGAGGGCAAATGCAGCATATTCATTCACTATATTAGTATTTAATCCACCTTTTGCTGTTTATTAGAAGAAAATACGTAGAAATTTTTTCTAAAATGGTGACCAATATCGCCAACAAACATCAATTGGCGTCAATGCATCATCTTCGCATTACCTCGACTTTGCAGGTGTTGCAGTATCTTTTTTTTGACACCGTGAAAAACAACCACACCACTTACATTTTTTTCCCTCTTCAGTTTAACACCCCAAAATCCTGTGCTGCGTTCGTGTCACTGACACTGTCTCATGCCCAAATAAATACTGCATGGGCAAATCCCACCCTCCGTTGTTTGAGAAGAACAACGGTACTTGGCGGAGTATTTATGAACAGATGCAGATGTGTTCGACAGCGAACAAAGAGCTGCTAATGTACGCGCACACCCTGATAGCAGAGACTGGCAAAAATTACGTCCTATAGACGTCTTAGACGTTTTATTTACGTCATATATCGACGTCTTTAAAACATCAGTTTGCAACAGCACAAGACGTAAAAAAGACGTCCTTTTTTGACGTCGTATTTCGACATATTGGTAAATTATATACATCTTTACGACGTATTTGAGACCAAAAACAAGCTCTCATACTGGTAAATATCACGTCATACTTTCGTCATATTGGTAAAAAAATAGATGTCTTTATTTTATCATTGTTAAATTAGTACTGTAAAATAAGAGAAAATGCTTTTGGCAACACTAATACATATATACAAATTTCAGCTGCACATTTATAGTAAAATAAACTTTGATCAGATACAAGGTATCTTGTTGCACATGTACATTTCTTTGCTCTTAACTCAGATATCAAATGAGGTGACATTATTCTTGCCAACAAGTTTTACAAAATGTCACCATACAAAACATGTTGCAAAATTTGATAACAGAATGGAAGCACATTTGGGTAAAGGCAAAGAAAATTGGTCAAGAAAATTGGAAAATAATAATAACATGACGAACTTAATATTCGATATTGCAATAATGAAAATGCATCAAATTGAGAGTAACACGCGAGCTTATTACTTATTTTTAGTTCATGACTCAAACAAGATCAACATACATGTATGAGAGAAAACTACTACACATTAAACTGCATTCAACTTACAGTGCCCTCCATAATTATCGGCACCCGTGATTAAGATGAGTTCTTTTGCTTCTAATATATTCAGTTTTTTTCTAAATAATATCGGACCACAGTGAAAAAAAAGAGGAAAATTCAACCTAAAATTAAAGTGCATTTATTCAGTGGGAAAAAAATCCCACATTAAGAAATAATTATTTTACATCAAATCATGTGTGCCACAATTATTAGCACCTAATCTTCTCCTAAAATGTTTCCCAAGATGGGAGAATACAGATAGAGGGATCGTCGACCATTACTCTTTCCACAATCTCTCTAAATCATCCAGCGACATGGGTCCTCTCCTCTGCACTCTCCTCTTCAGCTCACTCCACAGGTTTTCAATGGGGTTGAGGTCGGGGGACTGAGATGACCATGGGAGGAGCTTGATTCTGTGTCTGGTGAACCATTTCTGTGTAGATTTGGCCACATGTTTAGGGTCATTATCTTGCTGAAAGACCCAGTGACGACCCATCTTCAGCTTTTGGGCAGAGGCCACCAGATTTTTGATTTAAAATGTCCTGGTATTTCGAAGCGTTCTTGATGCCATGCACCCTAACAAGGTTCCCAGAGCCTCTGGAAGAGAAACAGGCCCACAGCATCACCGATCCTCCCCCATACTTCACAGTGGGCATGAGGTGCTTTTCTGCATACTCATCTTTTGCGTTCCGCCAGACCCACTTTGGTCTCATCTGACCAAAGCACACGGTCCCAGTTGACGTCCCATTACCACTTGGCGAACTCCAGACGTTTGCGTCTATGATTGTGAGTGTGAAAAGGTTTTTTCCGTGCATACCTCCCAAACAGCTTGTTGGCATGTAGATAGCGCCTAATGGTTGTTTTGGAGACTTTGTGACCCCAAGATTCTACCATTTGTTGCAATTCTTTAACAGTGAGCTTTGGAGAACTTTTTATTTCTCTTACCATCCTCCTCACTGTGCGTGGTGGCAAAATAACCTTGCGTCCTCGTCCAGGCTTGTTTACCACCGTTCCATTGTTTTAAACTTCTTAATGATTCCTCTGACTGTAGATATGGGCAGGTGCTGGCGAGTGGCTATTTTCTTGTTGCCATTGCCTGACTTGTGAAGGTCGACACACATCTGCCTTACTTGAATGTTGTGTTCCTTTGTCTTTCCCATGTTGAAGAGTGGATAAGAGAAATGGCCTCTGTGTCACGTCATATTTATACCCCAGGGAAACAGGAAGTGATGATTTATATAATTAGATGTTCCTAGATACTCTGATCAACTTTGTAAACTACTGTAGAAATGACAGAAATACTTTCTTCAATTACATTTAATTCCTAGAAATTGTTAGGGGTGTCAATAATTGTGGAACAGGTGATTTTATGAAAAATAATTATTTCTTAGTCAGGCATTTTTCCCCCCCAAAATTCAATTGAGTTGAAGGTTACATTTTTCTACAATTTTCAGTGTGAGAGTATGCTTCTGCAATAAAAATTGAATTTATTTTAAGGCTTTTAACACATCTTAACCACAGGTGCCAATAATTATGGAGGGTGCTGTATATATACACCTCAAGTAACCAAGGGATTTTAACATGGCAATCATATGAGAAGTCAGTTCTGTTTAAGAGAAGTGTGTCCCAAAAATTTAAGCAAAAATAATGGTACAATGAGAACCCTAAAACAAGGACCTTCAGGTAGCATTTCCTTGGCTTAAAGGGGAAGTCCTCCCAGGCAAGGAGGCAAATGAGAGGAACAGGTCGGTGAAAGTGTGGATGAATTCCGAGTCATAATAAGTAAGTTATGAATTTTTTACATTGAGATTAATCACACACGCATTGGCAATGCTGTGATGTATCTTGTGAGCTCACCTTGCAATTTCTCTGTGCATGAAGTTTCACAATTTTTCATTTTCTTTGTCATTGATGATGGAATAGATTTTTCCGATGCTGTGCTAATGGGAGGAGAACTCATAAGATACATTGCAGAGTAACCAATTTGTATTTGATCACAACTTCAAAAATTTGTAAATTTCTTATTTAGAATTGTAATTTGCTCAAACTTTCAGTAATCTGTTCCTCTCATTTTTGCGCTTCTATTCAAAGAAACTCATTATCTGCTCAGGCCTCCCCTTGACACATAAATATGAACAAACAGGTTTTCAGACAAACTGAGCAGGTAAAAAGAAAAATAAAGATTGAAAATATAATGATTGTTTAAGTGTAAAAAAGGGAAAAAAAATTAAAAAAAACAAACAAAAGTAAAACAAAAGTAAACAGCAACAGCCAAAACAGAAGAAGTTACCTCAACATCCTTCACAGAATATCTTAAATTTTTTTTTATTTCAACTTTCAGCTAAACCATATCTGGCGTATTTTTTTATTTTTTTTTTGGCGGCGCGCGTCTGCTCGAAGAGTGGACTGAAAATGCTGCGCAGTTAATCGCGTGAATCAGGAGACTTCGCGCAAGAAAATATGGCAGGAAATAAGTTTCATTTAATAATTTAATTTGATTTAATAACGCACATACCTGGGGGGAAAAAAATACGCATCGCGGGACCATCCCAAAATAAATTTTCCTTCTTGAATATTCAAGAAAGGAAATGCGTTATTAAATGAAACTTATTTCCTGCGGTGGCAGCCATATGATAATTGACATAATTTCTTTAGGTGGTAAATAATAAGACGTAAAAAACACGTAATGTGGCCTTAAAAACACATGGAAAAAGTGGTTAATAAATGATGTAAAAAGTACGTATTATTCTAGACTTAAAAAGACAGAAAAAGTTGTAAATAATTGATGTTAAAATATGTCATATAATGGTCATATAAAAAGTGAGAACATTTTTGGTCTCATACAGACGTCAAATTAACGTTGTTAAATAGTCGGACATACGACGTATGACGTATTGACCAGGTTAGGACCAGTTCATTACGTCTGAAAGAGGTCAGTCTGCTATCAGGGCTGTAATGTGTGCCAGCCTTAACTTTCAAATGGAATACAATAGTGCAGCACTTCTGATAGAAAATTTTACCCACATGCTTCACAATTGTGACATTAATATTACTTCCTGTTTATATTATGAAAATTAACTGCTGGACATCATCTCATGCATATTGTAACTTATTGTTATACCAAGCACTTATTTGCGGGTTTAAGTGACGCAGATTCATGTTTGAGTACTTCAGTAGAAAGTGAAAATTGCAGTTACTTAATTGCAGTTAATACAATATATGGTTATATACCAGTATAACCATTATAATTCATCGTGTTTAGTCTCTTTTTGACTGTTGGAACTGAAATCATGCTCCCATTGTGTAGTACAGACGAAGTTTGTAAATATCCTTCTCTGGTATGATTCATCCAAATAGTTATACTATTGAGCTATTCTGGTGTAGCAATTTGGTGAGCTGTTACTGAATTCTTTTGTTTGATTTAGGTTGACAGATGAGAGAGAATATTAAAAAAAAAGTAAAAGATTAGATTGCTGGAATCATCCAAAATCTGTGGAGAAATTATTTCTTTCTTCTCGATTGTTCAGTTTAAATTTAAAATCCCTTCCTCCATTTCCCCTCAGGAGCTGCAGTTCTGAACACATCAGATCAGCAGAATGATGCAGGCAGGAGTCCGTCTGAGACAGGACACTGAGACGACCCTACCAGAGCTCCCCGCGCAGCACAGGATCAGAGAGAAAGAAGAGGACCTACATGGACTGGAGTCTGTCCACATGGCAGAGTCAGAGACAAAATGCACTGCACCAGAACTAGACTCACTGGAGCCAGAGTGTGTTACTGCAAACAGCAGGGTCAGTGATTTACATCACACACAAGCATCACTGATTAAAACAGAAGCTGATCTGAGCCCCTGCAACACTGGGGATCTAAAGACCGAGAGCCTAGACTTCACAGAACTGGCCTATGAAACCCATCTGCATCCTGACCAGATCAAAACTGAAACAGATTATGGAGACTATATTAAGGTTGAACACGTTAATGTCTTGCAAGACATTGTGTGTGTTGATATTAAATGTGATGAAGTGAAGTTTGAATCCAGTGAAGGTACAGTGAGTGATCTCATGAATACTGAGCTTAATGTAGCCGATGTTGATGGGAAAGGCCAAAGAGAACCATGGCAGTGTGCAGGAGAGCCCAACACAAACAACAAAAAATCAGAGAAAGAACAGTCAGAATTAATCCAAGGTGTGGGAATAGATATAATGGAAATAACCCAGCCCTACTGTCAGCATGAGAAGTGTTTTATAAATAAATCTCATTTAAATGACCTACGAAGAATACATGCAGATAAAGAGCCCTACAAATGTGATCAGTGTGAGAAGAGTTTTGTGCATAAATCTGAATTAAATTCCCATCAGAGAATTCATACAGGTGAAAAGCCCTACAAATGTGGTCAGTGTGAGAAGAGTTTTGTTCATAAATCTACTTTAACTTCCCATCAGAGAATTCATACAGGTGAAAAGCCCTACAAATGTGGTCAGTGTGAGAAGAGTTTTGTTCATAAATCTACTTTAACTTCCCATCAGAGAATTCATACAGGTGCAAAGCCCTACAAATGTGATCAGTGTGAAAAGAGCTTTTCTCAGAAAATCCATTTAAATTCCCACCAGACAATTCATACAGGTGAAAAGCTCTACAAATGTGATCAGTGTGAGAAGAGTTTTTCATGGAAATATTATTTAAAATGCCATCAGAGAATTCATACAGGTGAAAAGCTCTACAAATGTGATCAGTGTGAGAAGAGTTTTTCATGGAAATATTATTTAAAATGCCATCAGAGAATTCATACAGGTGAAAAGCCCTACTCGTGTGATCAGTGTGAGAAGAGTTTTTCTCATCAAAGCAATTTAAATTCCCACCAGACAATTCATATGGGTGAAAAGCTCTACAAATGTGATCAGTGTGAGAAGAGTTTTTCTCAGAAATGCCTTTTAAATTCCCACCAGAGAATTCATACAGGTGAAAAGCCCTATAAATGTGATCAGTGTGAGAAGAGCTTTTCATGGAAGTGTGATTTAAAATCCCACCAAAGAATTCATACGGGTGAAAAGCCCTACAAATGTGATCAGTGTGAAAAGCGCTTTTCATGGAAATCTAAATTAAATTCCCACCAGAGAATTCATACAGGTGAAAAGCCCTATAAATGTGATCAGTGCGAAAAGAGTTTTTATCAGAAATTCCTTTTAAATTCCCATCAGAGAATTCATACAGCTGAAAAGCTCTACAAATGTGATCAGTGTGAGAAGAGTTTTTATCAGAAAAGCAATTTAAATTCCCACCGCACAGTTCATATGGCTGAAAAGCTCTACAAATGTGATCAGTGTGAGAAGAGTTTTTCATGGAAATCTAAATTAAGTTCCCATCAGAGAATTCATACAGGTGAAAAGCTCTACAAATGTGATCAGTGTGAGAAGAGGTTTTCATGGAAATCTAAATTAAATTCCCATCAGAGAATTCATACAGGTGAAAAGCCCTACAAATGTGATCAGTGTGAGAAGAGCTTTTCTCAAAAAAGCAGTTTAAATTCCCACCAGACAATTCACACAGGTGGAAAGCTCTACCAATATGATCAGAGTGAGAAGCTTTTTTCTCAGAAATGCCTTTTAAATTCCCACCAGAGAATTCATACAGGTGAAAAGCCCTACAAATGTGATCAGTGTGAGAAATGTTTTACTAAGAATTCTAAATTAAATTCCCATCAGAGAATTCATACAGGTGAAAAGCCCTACAAATGTGATCAGTGTGAGAAGAGTTTTTCTCAAAAAAGCAATTTAAATTCCCACCAGAGAATTCACACAGGTGAAAAGCCCTACACATGTGATCAGTGTGAGAAGAGTTTTCCTCAGAAAATCCATTTAATTTCCCACCAGAGAATTCATACGGGTGAAAAGCCCTACACATGTGATCAGTGTGAGAAGAGTTTTTCTCAGAAAATCCATTTAATTTCCCACCAGACAATTCATACAGGTGAAAAATACTGGAAGGAGAAGAAGAATCCCCAGATTGTCTGACCACTGGTAGTACCAGCCTGATACCAAAGAGTAATGATACGCAGCTGCCTAATAAATATAGACCAGTCTGCTGTCTGACAACAACGTACAAGTGGCTGACAGGAATCATAGCTGATGCAATGTATGAACATCTTCATGATGGAAACTACCTTGAAAACAAACAAAAGGGATGCATAAGAAAAAGGCTTAGAACTAAGGACCAACTCTTGATCAATAAAGCTATTCTTGACAGCAAAAGAAGACCGCGAAACCATAGTATGGCATGGATTGACTAAAAGGCATTTGACAGTGTGCCGCATTCCTGGATACTGAGATGCCTGGAACTATACAACATCAATAAAGAGATGAGATCCTTCCTTGGGACCTAAATGACCAAGTGGAAAACCACCATCACCCTAAAATACTCAGAGGGACACACAATAATTCCAGATGCCCAAGTTCAGAGAGGAATCTTCCAAGGAGACAGCCTGTCATCGCTCTTATTCTGCCTCAACATGGACCCTCTCAGCAAGCTGCTGAAGAGGTATGACATTGGGTACGACCTAAGCAGTGGTAGTAGTAGAAAAGGCCATAAAAGGTCATGGATGACCTGAAGCTCTATGCAGAGTCAGAGCAAAAACCTAACCAGCTTGTTGGAGCAGTTTATTAGTTCTCCAAGGACATTAGTATGGAATTTGGTCTGGAAAAGTCCTCTAAATGTACAATCAGGAAAGGTAAGAAGGTAGTGGCAGAAAATATCCTAGTGGGGGAGCAGAGTTGTATTGAAGATCTGACCAAGGATCCACATACAAATATTTGGGAATAGAAGAAAATGCAACAATAGAGCTGATCACGTGTTCTCCTGAATGAGTATATAAGATGTCTGTTTGGTTCACTTTCTTGTCAGATCGTTCTTCCTTGTCTCCTGTGCTACGTTTTTTCGCCTTGATTCATTATGATTTATCTTTCTGACTGGACCGTCCTTGATTTCGAGCTTTGCCTATTCCCTGTACTTTTGCCGCATTCTTGTTTTTTGACCTCTTTTGTCTGACTACGATTTTTGTGATTGGTGCCCTGTGTATGACTCTGGATTTTGCCTTTGCATTCTGATTTTGGATTGCGGGCTTTGTAGTGGCCAGCTCTCAGCCCCCTTCAGAAATAAAGCCTCCTTTTGCATTTTACTGGAGTTTGCTCTTGGTTCATTTCGTAAAAACCTCACACTATTTTCTTCAAAGTAGCCACCCTTTGCTCTGATTAATACTTTGCACACTCTTGGCATTCTCTTCAAGAGGTCGTCACCTGAAATGGTTTTCACTTCACAGGTGTGCCTTGTCAGTGTTAATTACGGGAATTTCTGGCCTTATCATTGGGGTTGGGACCATCAGTTGTGTTGTGCAGAAGTCAGGTTGATACACAGCCGACAGCCCTATTGGACAACTCTTAGATACATACACAATTCCACATGTGTTCATTCATGTGTCCAAACTTTTGGCCTGTACTGTATATTAGATATGATAATTATATATTCTACAAGTGGAAAAATTGATTGATACAAAGTACAAACAATAGAGACTTACCTGAAAGGCCCAGGTAGCTGGTGCACTGGCGGTACACGCGCTCTGGGCGTCTTCTGTTATTAACCCCCACCAACATGAAGTGGGAGGGGGATATAGGTCTGACCTCCGACCGTCCGTCCTTGCGTGTGTGTGTGTGCGTCCGTCCGAGAGAAAGGGGAAAACTTCTCAGAAACTATTATAGATAGGACAACCAAATTTGGTGTGTAGCTTCAGACCATAAAGGCCTTGATGGCGTTCGAAAATAAGAAGCACACGATTGGCGGGGGATGTTGTTGTTGACTTGTTTAACTGGCGATCAAGGCAATTTAGTACTCTCTGCCATTTTTTGTCAGGGATTCAACTTAGGCTAAAGCAAGGTGGCTTTTTAATAGGCGAGTAAATTTGGGAAGTGGAGCCGCATGTGCACATCCACATGTGTCCAAGTGGATGCTCATTGAAGCCGCCTGGGTGGGCTCTTGTAAAAGCCGAAATGGGTAGCGGGTGGTTTGAGGACCCGCTATACACTTTCCCTAGTGTGTATGGTCAAGATAGCAATTGTAGGGAAAGTGCATAAACACACCCACGGGCACACCTCCAGGTGCAAAAAAGGGGATTCGGCATAATGTATAGCGGGTAGTGTGGCCGCAAGATACCGTTTTGGGATAGTGGAAGCTGCTAAATGCGTAATTCACAGGTAGCGGGTAGTGGCAACGGGTAGGGCAGTGTGAAAGATAGAGCCCCAAGTCTGATTTCAGATGAACGTTATGGAGAGGTACGCTAATAAAACCACATTCTACTCCTTGAAAAAGGACACTTGATGCGAGATCAGGTAGACACCAGGAGCGAGTTGAAGGGGAATAAGGAGTTTATTGAAATAAAACAAAACTGGCACGAGGGCTAACAAAAATCTTGGCCCAAATGGTTGCAAAAAAACAAACTAAAGGAAGCTTCACAGAGTTATAAACTAAAGAGCAAAAAAACAACGAAAAACAAAAGGCACTGGAAACTCCAGGCAAGATAACCATAAACAGAAAAGAACAACGATGCTTGGAATACAAAACGCTATATACAAAACAACAAGAACTATGATCATGAAGTGCAGACTAGACCATGGACTAGGCAAAGGAAGTGTGAATGAAACTTGAGACACTGTCTGCCAGCCAACTTCCACCGCATCCAGATAAAGGGGAAGAAATAATGACATGAGGGGCAACACCTGGAGAAGCAGAACAAGAGGCGTGGCAAGATCAAGACATGGACAGAGATTGGATGACAAGACTTGCTCATTAAGAGAATGAGCGGCTCAGCTTAAGTACCAATTAAGTATGCAGTTTGAAAGCAGCATGAATGTTCAGAACAGAAAAGCACAGCAAGATCTTGAAATAGTAAAGCAGGAATCATGACAATAAACTCCCTGTCTAAATTAGTAGTATTAGTAATGTGCCTATCTAAGAATTACACCAACCCAGTGAGTGTTAGTAAATGTTAGTAACTTAAAAACAGTTAATTGTCAATTAAGCTTAGACAGCCCCGAATCCAGCACAGCACAGAAGGAAGGGGGAAATACCAAAGCCAACCAGAGCTCTGAAATGTGCAACAACGAAGGCACGGGGCGGAACGCAGACAAGCGGTGGAGTGGCTGGGCAGACCTGGAAAAAGACAAAACCCAGAAAAGTAAAAACATGGACAATGAATGTGAACTATGAAATGCAAAAACCTGATACAGGTAACTCGTAGAGGAGTGAGAGATGACAGTGTCTGTGTTGTTTGTATTTGAAGAGGAGGTACTACCAAAGATAGTAACTCTGGGTTTTTAAGTTATTGTGTAAGGGAGTATGTGCCAAAACCAATGAGGTGCTACAACTGTCAGAGATTTTTTTTTTGACTCTAGACCCGGGAATGGCGGGGCGCACTCACGTCCCTTTATGACAATTAGTCCTGGGTAGTTCGCAATCATTTACTGACGCATTTTCCAATTATCGTACTTGGCAACTTAAGACACGGTCTCTCCAAATGTGATCGAACAGCGATGAAATCATGGGCTTAATTCAGCTCAGTGGCGGAACCTGAACTGAGAATTGTGACAAAACATCTGTTTAAAACAGTCGTTAGTCCTGACCTGTTCTCCGTCATTTTCATGAGTAACCGAACGTTCGCTCCGAGAGCACTCCGCAGTTAACAGCTGCTGCTTGTTCTCCCCGATTACGTAAGAAGACAATCATTCATCTGGACGCTTATTTG
Organism: Gymnothorax reevesii; assembly: GCA_029721435.1. Lineage (NCBI taxonomy): Eukaryota > Metazoa > Chordata > Actinopteri > Anguilliformes > Muraenidae > Gymnothorax > Gymnothorax reevesii. The sequence goes on along the minus strand of CM056574.1, from coordinate 4,426,109 downwards.
CTGTATTTAAATCAACGTTAGTCAAACTTGCATACCTGACGACTCTCATGCAAACAGCTTGAGCAGCACGCTGCCTATTTAACTGCCAAGTGCCACTTTTTTATCAACCCACACAATACCGAGAGTGAAAGGCGATATTTAACTGGAACACGGACCTGATCAATCAACGCGAAGCACTGGCCTATTAATAAGTAAATTTTTTTTCTGTACTGAATTTCGCCCATGATTTCATCGCTGTTCGATCACATTTGGAGAGACCGTGTCTTAAGTTGCCAAGTACGATAATTGGAAAACGCGTCAGTAAAGGAAAATGATTGCGAACTACCCAGGACTAATTGTCATAAAGGGACGTGTCTGCGCCCCGCCATTCCCGGGTCTAGAGCCGCTACTGGATTTTGACATACAGCTAAGAATTGGAAGGGAAAGAGAAGATGTGCCAGGAGTGGAGAGGATAGTGGGTATGGGCAATGTAGTCATGAGTAACCAAAATGCTGTAACTGTGGTGGCAATCAGTGTGGCGTATGGGGGGTGTGAAGTAAGGAAAAGGGAAGTAATCATTAAATCGGTAAGAACCCAGAATAAGACTACCTATGCAGAAGCTGTGAAGATGTTGGTGCAGAGTGGGGTAAGATGGAAGGATTGAGAGAAGCAGAGCAAGAATGCAACCAGTAGTAGTGAGAGAACCAGATCAGGCAAGCAAGGGGAAGATGATGGTTGATGCAAAGAAACTAGTCACTTTCATCGCAGGTGTAGTTAACCCCCTCAGACCTGATTTTTTTCTGCTGAGCAAAATAAATTTAATCCAGTTGCTTTTTACTCCTCTCCAATATAGAAATGAAGGGGAAAAAAGACCTTTTTGCCAAGTCAATTTTTTAGTAGTGTTTTACATGTCCATTACAATGGACGCCACGACTGAACGGGCGTGAAATGTAATTAAAACTAAAGAAAAATTGGATAGTTTCATTATGAAATGCTCACAGATATTTCATAACTTTGCATAGTGACACTACATAATGAAGTGTTGGCTCATATCTCCCAGCACCTGATGTCCGTTGGAATGAACATCAGCCAAGACTCCATGTCCATTGGAATGAACTCTGAACAAAAAAAAATCGTGTACTTTGCAGTTATGAGATATATTCAGAGTAACTTAAAATATCATCACATTGAATTCTTAGAATTATGCTGAGTGCAAATTGGGCTACAGTCTACATAAATGAATATTTATGAGGAGAAAAGGTGCCCACTCCTCCTGTCAAGCAGAGGAGCCATGCTCGTCTTGTCTGATGTCCGCAGTTCTTTCAGATCAAGTTACCGGTCACATCTTCACTGTGATTGGATAATCAGTAACCAATCAGTAACAAAGAATTGTTCAAATGACAAAATCAAAGATTTTTAATGGCCCAGACCCAAAAATATGTCATGTCTATTCCAGTGGACACAGGGTCTGAAGGGGTTAATGTTTCAATGGAGGTCAAGTCAAAAACAGAGAATCCAAAGGATTGTAAAGGCAGCAAACTACTATCTAGATGCCGGTGGGCTGACTTGGGAGTCTCAGTAATGAAGAAAGTCAGGAGCAGGCATGGGCTGGGGTCTAGTGCTGTTAATGGCTTTTGTACTGCAATGGAGCGCGAGAAGTTTGTTGGCTAATGGACAGGAATTCAAAAAGTATGTAGATGAGTTGCCCAGTAAACCTGATGTTATTTGTGTACAGGAAACATGGCTAAATCCATATTTGTATTTTAGGACAGTTGGTTATGTTTCCGTCAGGTGTGATTGGGGGGTGTAGTAGGGGGAGGCTGTGCTACATTCATCAGAGATGATATTTCTTTTAGAGCAGTAGGTATAGGAAATGAGCTAGAATATGTTGCTGCTGAGATGTGGACTAGTGAAGGAGAGCTGGTCGTCATTAATTATAATAATCCTTGTAAGAAAATAGAGGTGGATGAGTTAATGAAAATTGAGGGGATGGACGGAATAGGATGATGATATGTGGAGACTTCAATGCTCACAGTACTTCATGGGGAGGAGCTAGAACAGATGCTAATGGGGTGGTAATTGAAGAACGCTGGAAGAAAAGGGCATGGTTTGTGTCAATGATGGTGGAGGGACCAGGATAGATGTGCTTACAGGGAACATTTCAGCGCTAGATTTAACTCTGGCGTCTGGGAATTTAGCAGAAATATGTGAGGGGGAAGTGGCAGATGACACAACAGTAGGAAGTGATCATTTTCCAGTATTGTGTAGTGTTTTACTCAAAAGGAATGAAAGGGAAAGGAAATTTTGGGGGAAATGGATATTTAATAGTGCAAAATGGGTGCAGTTTCAATACACGTGTGAGAGAGAAATGACTAGAATAGATTTAAAAGAGGAGGTGGAGGTGATTGATAGAGAGTTTAGAGCAATATTGATAAAAGTAGCTAATCAGACAATTTCTAGGAGTAAAGGAACGATGAAGTGGTGGACAGATGAGTGTAGTATGGCAGTGATAGAAAGCTTTAAAGGTTTTGAGGAGAACACATCATTTCCAGGACTTAATTAAATATAAGCAAGCTCAAGCAGTTGTTAGGAGAACTGTGCGTAAAGGGAAAAGGCAAAGTTGGCAGATTTTTTGTCATAAAATTGGTAGATCAACTCCTGTTAGGGATGTTTTGGGCCTGATTAGAAGCATGAGAGGTGTCAGGAGAGAAAGGCAGCGACCAGTGCTGAAGCTGGAGGAGGAAACAGCTGAGTCTGAGGAAGAGACGGCTGAAATGATCGCCGGGGCTCTCACTAAGTTCCACAGCTCTGACCATTTGTCTGAGGAGGGCATGAGAGGAAGAGCAAGAACAAGTGCTGCACATCCTGGGATTCCGGAAAGAGGGGAGGACACAGACAGTTTTACTTTGGCTCATATGAGGAGAGCACTAGCTAGATCTGGGCTAACATCTTCTGCTGGGGATGAGATTTGTATATAGCTAAAGCACTTTGGGGTCTTAGCATCCATGAAGCTGCTAGGTATGTATAATAAAGTGTGGGAAATGGGAAAATTACCAAGTAGTTGGAAAGAGGCAGTGATTATTCCTATCAGGACACCAGGAAAGGATCCGTCAAGTCCAATAAACTATAGACTTATAGCTCTAACGTCACATACAGTATTGGGAAGTTAATGGAGAGAATGGTCACAGAAAGACTGACTTTTTCTATGGAAATCAGAGGACTCCTGTCTCCTTCTCAGAGTGGGTTTAGGACGGGTAGAGGGACCATGGACCCTGTTATGTGTCTTGAAACAGAGATCAAGAAAGGACAAGTGAATGAAGAATCTCTAATGGCAGTGTTCTTTGATGTAGAAAAGGTAAATGATATGGTATGGAAGGAGGGAGTAATGATCAAATTAAATATGATGGGAATAACAGGTATAATTGAGCTAAGGAGTTTTTATTTGACCGATTTATTCTGGTTAGAATTGGAGCAGCTATATCACAGAAATATAAGGTCAATAATGGTACTCCTCAAGGGAGTGTTATCAGTCCTCTACTGTACTTTATTATGATAAATGATGCTTTTTCCCCAAGTTCAAGATGATATTAGGCAGTCATTGTTTGCAGATGATGGGGCCTTATGGAAAAGGGGGAAGAATATTGAATATATTGTAAAGAAAATACAAGAAGCATTCAATGTAGCGGAAAAATACTCCTATCCTTGGGGATTCAAGTTTTCTGAAGGAAAAACCAATGTAGTATTATTTACAAGAAGGAGGTGTGGTGATCCTCAGTTAAAGATGTATGGGCAAATAATGGAACGAGTGAAAGATTTTAGATTTTTGGATGTGTGGTTCGATGAAAAGTCGACATGGAACGAATATATTAATAAGGTGCATGCTAAGTTTAAAAAAATACTGAATGTAATGAGATGTATAACAGGATCAGAATGGGGATCAAGTAGGTCAGCTGTGAAAATGATTTATGTTGCACTGATCAGGTCAGTATTAGATTACGGGAGAGCTGCGTATGGCTCAGCATCTAAGTCTTTACTGAAAAAGTTAGAGGTGGTGCAGTCTCAAGCCTTGAGGTTGTGTTGCGGGGCTTTCAGATCAACACCTTTGTCTGCTCTTCAGGTTGAGGTGGGAGAAATGCCACTGCATCTTAGACGAAAGCAGCTAATGATGAACTACTGGGCTAATCTTCAAGGGCATTCTGAAGGGGGTCATCCAACAACAAAGGTGTTTCTTCCCTGTTGGAAGAGTGAAAAGGCCAAATGCGAGTGTTTTGCTTGGAGCAGTGAGAAAGTAGCTAAAGATATGGCATTAGGTCAGTTAAGATATTCACCTACAGTGCCATTATCAGTAACACCACCCTGGCTGTTTTCTGTAGTTTCAGTTGATTTATCTTTGCTTCAGGAGCAGAATGGGAGATGTGGTAGCGCAGTGGTCAAGTAGGCTTGACTTGACATCCTAAGGTCCTGAGTTCAAGCCGCAGCCATGGCCGTCGCGGTGTGTTCTTGGGCAAAATACTTCACTCCCACACTCCACGCCTCACTCCACCCGGGTGTATAAATGGGTACCAGCAAATAGTCAGGGAAACCTGAATGAGAGCTGGGGGGAGTACCCGCGATGGACTGGCATCCCGTCCAGAGGGAGTAGTAATACTCCTAGTCCCTTCATACCACAGAAACTGGGGTTAAGCACCAGGCCGATGGGCCACGAGGCTTACTACTTCTTCTGCAGGAGCAGGATGAGTCTGGGAATCTTGCTCAGTAAGTTGAGGATGGGCTGAATACAGTGTTTACAGATGGACAACAATGGAAGTCAATGTTAAAAGATCATTTGTCTGTCTACACAGTTGAGATGGCAATAAGCATCAGCATTACAGTGGGTAGAAGAGTCACAAATCAGAGAGGTTGTTCTTTGCTCTGATTCATGTTTAGAACTAATGTCCTTGCAGTCATCTATCTCAGACAGTAGGCTGGATATCATTTATGAAATTTTGAAACCGGATTAAAAATATGAACATTGGGGTGGCATTTATGTGGGTCCCGGCTCACAGAGGAATTGTGGGCAATGAATTCGTAGATACATTAGCTAAAGAGTCACTAAAAATTAATGCGATCGTGGAAATCGCATTGAGCAAGTCAGAAGCAAAAGGTTTAATTAAGGAGGAGATCATGAGAGAATGGCAGCACGAATGGGATACAGCTATCACAGGAAGACACTAGTATGCAGTCCAGCTGGCAAAGTAAGACCAGCCAAAAGAACCACAAAAGAGGAGAGGATTTTAACCAGACTGAGGGTAGAACAAGCTAGAATAAACAAGACACTGCACTTAAAAGGGAAACATCCCTCAGGACTATGCAAGCAATGTCAGGAAGTAGAATCAGTGGAGCATGTTATTTTGTGGTGCCCTAAATATTCACATGAACGTGAAGCATTAAAGAGAGAAGTCAGGACTGCGCAGGAGGAGCTGACTCTTAAGAATGTGTTAACAGTTGTTGTAGGAGGTTTTTTCAAGTTTTTAGATGATACTGAGTTAATTAGAAGGATTTAGTCGAGATGAGTTGGTTTATTTATTATTTATTTTTTGCTGCTGTTTTGGGGAAGATAGATAACTCTGGTCCACACTCTAACACCGCAGGTGGCGGTAATGCACATTGACGTTGGTGTATTGAACAAAAAAATGTAAAGAAGAAGAAGAAAAAGGCGGAGGAGGAGGCGGCTAGTGCGCCTGCGCAGACTTGGGCAGAGGGAGAAGTGACGTTATTCTTTTACTGGCCGTAACGCTTCTCCTCCCCATGTTCGGTTTCTCCCTCTTTTTCCATTTCTCTAATATGTTCATATATGATAAGGTTAGTGTGCTGTAGCGGGCAGGTATGTTATGATCCACGCTAAAATGAATAAAGCTGCATCTTCTAGTCCTGCTGGTCTGATTGCCCGGCGTTTTTATGGTCAGTGACAACGAGCTCGTCTGCAAGTGTCAAGCCAACGTGTTACAAGAGACGCCCGAACATCACATCCGACCCGAAGGTGGAGTGACTCTCTTCAGAGCTCAATTCGTCGGATGACGGAGATTATTTCACCGGAGTTTGTGAGTTTAATCGTCTGAGTATCGCTAACTCTCGGTACCCAACAGCATTGTGTGTAGAAGGAGTTCAGCCATTTCGGTCAGGCAAGAGCTGACTGCAGAACGGTTTCATTAAGCAGTAAGATGTCTTATTATTATGATTATTATTATTATTATTGTTTTCGGACTTTATGTTCCTTTTTGTTATATATATGATACTGTTTTAGCTGCATCTTGGAGTAGGCACTCTCGTGAAAGACGGAAAATATTCGTTTGGACGCGCTGTTTTCTGCCTTTCAATCAGTCATACTCAAAACTGCGTACAGACGTTTCTCATCTTTTTTTTTGATTTAATTACAACCAGATAGGCGATCATGAAGAGCGGGTTTGATCGCCTGATGAGCCAAATAATGTAGCGCGGAAGATCCAGAGCAGTTTCGTAACGCGTGCGGTTACGAGTAAATTATTTTTCTGAACTGAGTTTAGCAGTGGCGGAGACAGACAATTTTCATCGGGGTGGCCGGACTGAGACCGTCGCTCACAAAGGGGTGGCACTGAAACTGATATCTTATCTCCGAAGGGGGAGGGCGAGGGTATTGTTTTTGGTTCGGCTTGTTGATTCTTAACACTTTAACTGCAAAACTAATGGCCAAACTCACCCAAAATTGGGTTAAAGGATTACCAATAACTCAAAATAATAATCATAATAATAATAATAATAATAATAATAATAATGCATCAATTTTATACAGCGCTTTTCTGCTTACTGGGCTCTCAAAGACGCTTTACAATGATACATTATTCATTCCCTCACACATTCACGCTCTGATGGTAGTAAACTACGTTTTTGTAGCCACAGCTGCCCTGGGGCTGACTGACGGAAGCGTGGCTGCCAGTATGCGCCTACGGCCCCTCCGACCACCACCAAACATTCATACACTGCCATACAGTATTCCTATATATTGCATGTTTTGTGGAAATTGATGCCTGTTGAATTTAGGAAAAGTAAGTCAAAGTTCCACATGTGCGATGGGCGGGGTTTGTTGTGCCTGGCACCACTAGTTTCCCATGTGGCAAGTTGCTGTGGATCTAGTAGTGTTTCTTGGTCACTCATTTACCTGGCTTGTACAGGCAGTGACTGCCATGTAGTATTACATCATTAAGACCCGCATTATGAGCTTTTAATGTATTCCTAAACTGATTTAAAAGAAGATCTGAAGCAGTTTGCCGGCCTGCTGGTAGAACCTCGTATTTGCCTTACAGGAGACCATAAAAAATGTTTAATTTTGCATGTAAGAATGCAGTTAAGCTGTGTTCATGTTGGATGACTATTTTTCTTCCAAGAATGTATCCAATAAATAAAATTTTGTACTTTACAATGTTTGTGTAATTGTGGACATACTAGTTTTTGTTTATCAAATTTGGAGATAAAAGGTTTTATTAGCAGGCTGATGAGTTGAATTTTGTGTATTTTCCAATGGTGATAAATCTCACGAGATGATTACAATTTATACCAAGAATATTACGCAAGGCATTTTTATCAAACAAACCTACACAGTTGTATTCTCCTGCCTTTTGCAGCAATATTGATTTGAAAGGCTGAAATAAAATGTTTCATAAGTTAACACTGAAATGCAAATGTGTAACTTAAATAGAAAAAAAATCACTTTCTCATGCTAGCTAGCTAATTAGCCATCCCCCTGACTGGAATAGACTGCTGACTAATACAAACGCTAGTGATTGATAATGGTCAACAGCGAGTTACCCTTGTACCCTTACCGTCACAGGGACTGCATTGACTAAGCAGTTAATAAAATTAACAAGGTGGCTTACAAGCTAGCCACTTGTAATTGACATTTAACAACAATACTTATCTGCATAACATTTTAAACAGTGGACAAGTCAGTTTGTCTGTTTATACAGAGTTCCAAAAGACAAGGAGGGGAGGAGGGCTTGGCTGTCAAAAATCAGGAGAAAAAAACTTTTCTCTATCCCCTTGATCCATGCTGTGCAGTGACCATTTTGGAGAGCAGTGTTTCAACAGGACAAGGACAAAGATGATGCTTGGTAAAGGAGTAGCTAGGAGTAGTAGGAGTTTACTAGCGCTTTCCTATATCAACGTTGGCATTAGCCATATGATTCAATATTAACAATTAGGTTGACAGCAAATATGCCCAACCAGGGTACAATTAAGTGAGGAAACCACAGAGTAATTTGATAACCTCAATGGACATTCATCAAGATTTCTGATAACGGCAAAAACGTCCAAGCAATTATCTAATCAGAGGGTCATTAAAAGCCTCGGTCAAGTTTACCTAACTTTTCTGCTTGCACTTTAACGCTGACACCGAGTCACATTCTGATCTTCCTATTAGAAGTGTGCTGCTTTTACATCCTCCAAAAAGCACATATTTAGGGAGACAAAGGCCTCATTTACGTTGTCAGTGTAATGTGACTAATTCTGATATTTTTGCTCTGATGTGGCACTCATCGAATATGCTCGTTGACAGTAAACAGGAAAAAGACGCCTGCATTTGGATATTTTGAGATCGGATACAGGCCTCATTCATATGTGGAAATAAGTCAGATTTATATCAGATATGCGCCGATGCGACCGTCGTGTAAACGGGCTGATGGGATTTTCTTACACATTGCGTCTCTAACGTCATCAAATCTGCGACCATTTAGCTTATTTTGTCGCATGAACAGTGACTATGTAAATGAACGAGCTTTTATATTTGAGAAGCTGGCAGACTGAACATGGAGGTTCTGTCGCACCCGGACATTTCTATGAACGTCTGAGGAGGCAATAATTGCAGCATATGCACAAGATGCAGTTGTGGCCCTTTTCCTACTTCTCAGCCTAAAACTCCTAGCAATGTGAGGCAAAGTTTTCATGTACAGCAACTTTATCATCAAACATATCGTCAGGCTGCTGATAAAACCTTGTATCTTCAAAATGATAAACTTAACAGGGAAATAAAAAATAAATATAAAATTTAAAAAGTAAAATAATATAAATATCTGTTGAAATATAAATCAAATAAAAAATGTTAAATTTTGCATGTAGGAATAGTGGACTTGCAAGTTTTTGTTTCTTATCAATTTGGAGCTACAATGTTTTATCAGCAGGCCGATGATATTTCAGCATCATCCATTTTTTTGGCTTTGCAGTTAGCGCTTGGTGCAGAAGTAGGCGTGGCCTAAAGTCTAGTAAAAACCAGAGCCATGTAGAGAGAGTGTCGCGTCAACTCCAATGGACCAATTTTTTACAGTAGTGGCGGGTCGTGGAGTCTCCCAATAGTTCCCGGAAGTTTGTGATGAAGACTAGTCCAGCAGCTCAGATGAAGCGGAATGGACCGTTAGTGATGATCTTTCAAAAGGTAAGACGATTAAAGAATTAGACTGTGTATTGTCAGCACATCTGAATTAAATTAACACCTACAGTAAAGCGTTTTCCTGGATTATCCCCTGTATAATTCGATATATATTGAACGTTTATGGGCAGAAAATTAGGCTAGGATACTAGCTAGGTACAGTTAGCGACACAGTTACTAGCGCTAACCATGAGCAGCAGCATAATGGAAAACTCAGTTCTCAGTGTCATTTCATCCAATGACGCGATATTGGAGAAAAAGCCTTCTTAATGTGATTTTTTGCGTAGTGGGGTGGATGAGTGAAAGTTTAGAGAATTAACACAAATATAACATCAGACTGGCTATAGTAGTGGAGGAGGTGAAGTAAGGTTCTCTTTGAGAACAAGGTAGCTAACGTTAGCTATTATAATAAAGTTAACGCGACACAATGTTAAAGTAGAAAGCCATTGGTTGCTGTGATACATCGCTATTAATATTGATTGTTAGAGCTGATTTCTTTACTGCTATAAAATGAACTAAAAGGAAACCAAACAATTTGGAAAATTAAGCAGAGAAGACTAAGTGGAGAGTCATACTGAATAGTATAAATATTGAGCTTTATTGTATTATTTGTCTGAAAGACTGCAATGAACATGATCCATCTTTATACTAATTCCCGTTACATGTTACTGATGCCACTTACCATACGTTCTTAAACATCAGCAGCATAGCTGATCACAACTACTTAAGTTCCATAAGCTAAGTTGGGAAACAAAGACCAGCCTCATCTCTCAGCACCATTTCCCATCCCAGCCCATACAGGTGTGTCTGACCCTTCTGTCTTTTTCTCCCCCCCTCTCTTTCAGAAGAAGAACTGCAGGTGATTCAATAAGAGCCAGAGACTCCCTGCAGTGAGACAGACGACACTCACCCTGCACCCCGAGTCTTAACTCCCTAAGCTGTACAAGCCTTTCCCTGTTCCTTACTTTTAATAAACTGGACAATAAGCTTCCAAATCGTATGGTCTTTGGCTGTGAAAAAATGCATGTGCAGTGTTTGAATATGATCACCTCACATTGTTGTTGTTGTAATTTTGAATGATTGTTAGATTTCTCCTGTTGAATTGAGCCTACAAACTGTACAGTTTTACTCAACCCCCCAGCGATTGGAGCATCCCCACGCAGCACAGCTAACCATGGTAGAGATTATATTATGCAAGGACAACATGGAGGAGAGGGCACAAACTGCCTCACATGATATTCATGTTTCTGAGTTTATTCAAGATTTCTTTTTACCCTTGGCCCTACTTCAGGCCGAAGAGTATTGTCATCAGTTCGTCGTCTGTCCGTGTGTGCACCGTCAGGCCGAGGGTGTTCAAATGCGGGCATTTCTGGTTCATGAAGTAATTGTAGTACATAAGAGCAAAATAAAAAGATGTACAGAAAATGTATGTGTATAACAGTATAGGTTTGTATGTTAATGTGTCTTGTTCTGTCTGGATATATAGTGTTTAATGAGCCCTTCCTGAAAATATTACTGTACATGCAAGCCTAGATAAATGTATACCTTCTGCATGCAAAAAGTCAATGAAAAACTTGTTCTGAACTTATTTATTGGTGTTTAGTGATAAGTGCAGATGTGCATAAAATTATAATTTTTACCAGTGGATTTTCTAAGATGCCCCACTGAACATTATGCTGTTTTAAATAATGCAGGGACTAATTGTGCTGTCAGTTGATACTCATTGATAGTCACCTGTCAGTCCTCTGTCCTGTCTGAAAGTCATGAAGATTACATTAGTTAATTACTGAATTGGAAACTTGGATCCTCCATTTCCATGGGATGATTAAAACCCCAAGCAAATGAAGAAATGGTAGAAAATTAAACATTTTTGAAACGTTCCTTCCCCTCCCTCTGCATGATAAACATTAGGATGGGATTAAACAAGCATTGTTGTCAAAAGCAAAAACCAAGAATTCTAAGCAATTGAGAACAGGAACACGCTCTTTATACTGACTAAATCTTGTTTTAGTCATCTGAATTATTGAAATAATTCTACGGCACTAAAACTACTGCAATACTGCCTGTATTGAGTGCAAATGTTCAAAATTCTGCCGTTTAATGTAGCTTTTTTGTGGTTGATTAACGTTGGGGTCACTTAAGTGAGACGGCAACGTTCAGTCAAGCCTAAAATATGTAAACAAGGCAGAAATAAAGCTATTTATTGACTAGTCATTACCGAGAATTGCAGGTATGTCTCTCTGCAGCCTATTTGACAGACATTTAAATTGCCCGCCAGTGACTTCTGGGAACTATTCGCTGTTTCCATGTACCACGTGACGATTGAGAATTTGGGACCACCATTGACACGACTCTCTCTCTACATGGCTCTGGTATATACTTAAAGTAGGCATGCGCAATGTTTCCGATGTTGTAGGCAAGTGTAATTGCGTGAATCAGATATGGGTCACTTGTTAAAATACGTGTAACCGCACGGTAAAAAAAATCGGATTCAGGCAGCAAATCCGATCTGGGCATAAAAGACTTACAGTGTAAATACGGCCAAAATGTCGCTCTGCACAGAAATACCAAAATAACCCCGACTCGCACGCAAGTATTTTTGAAAATGTAATTTTAAAGTAGGTGAAAATGAATGGGAGTCTACATGCCAATCTTACTTCCTGGTGTATATTTTCCTGGAACAGATGCTTCACTTGATCGCAACCACAACGAGCTACTGAGCAACAAAAGAAATGCAAATTAATTATAGACAGACCGGATGCGTAATTATTATAGAAAAATTTATTACGACCGCGTGCACATATACACTCGTTTCATCAAACTTCTTTTTCTTTTGTGGTCGCTTTGACTGAGTAACCATTAGAGCCGGATTCTGTAAGATTCACCCAGGGGGTGATACATCACCTTTCAGTTTTACAATTAAACTTTTTTCGTGGGTAGATATATCCTACAAACTGACAAAAATCTTTTTTTTTTTTTTATCCGAAAGACCCCGTTTTAGGGTAGGGGTCCGAAGGGCCTAAATGGGGCCAAAGTCAAAAATTGGAATTTGTCCTCTGAATATCTTAGTGCGCCCTCAAAAAGCCTCCTTCATCTTATGGTATTGTGATATAAGGGCAGAGTAGTTCCAAATAAGGTTAGAATTTTTGAGGCTAATAGGTGGCACCTAAAATCCCAATTTTTGGCATTTTAGACCATGTTTGTGGCCCGCCCAGTTCCTGCGCCCTCAAAAAACCTTGCTGGTTTATGTTTATTTAGACATATAGGGGACTTCTAGTTTTAAAAATAATGTTAACAGCAAGGTTTAATGAGGGCGCTTGTGTATAGAGGGCGCTTTTTGCAGCATGGAACATCATTTAGGGCAGTGTTCGTCGGGCCATACTCCGGTGCGCCCTCTATGGAATTTTATGGAACATGCTTTATTATGTTCCACTATATCTCTATTATCTATGATATAAATATCTAGGAGGGCTTTTTGCCTCATTAACCCTATATGGGCAAAAACATGCACGTCCAATCGCTCAGTCGGAATGTGAGATTTTCATAAGTCGCAAATTGCCAAATAATCCATTTGTTGTGTTTGAACCTTTGGGCAAGTATGCCCCTAAGTTACTTTTGTTACGTTACACTACTTAAGTTGCTGTAGTGTATTGACTGATTTGTTTAACTTCCAGTGCGCATCGTCCTCCTTCTTAAAGGAGTTGAGTCACGTGAACTGCGCATGCTCAGAACTTTGAAAACTGTTCATCCTAACAAGAAATCAAAATCAAGGCGATCGTGACTTATCCTCCAAAAATCCGTTTCCATCGGCGCTCTACATTCTTCAATTTCTTGTATATATAAATATATTTTAGTTCCTTGAACATAAGGCTTTTGTTTTGGGTATTTTTTGTCCAGTATAAGTCGAAGAACTAGAGGTTTTAGCGTCCTCTCGAGGAGGGAAGCGGTACGGCAGCGGCCATAAACTCTTGTCTCCAGGAAGCTTTATCAGGAGCACAGAGAAGAGAGAAAAAATCGGCAAAAATCCTCGTTCGGCTGATCGAGTTCGTCTGTGTTTTTTTCTTGCTGTATAGAAAGCAGACGGCAGTGCTACATGAAGGCGCTCGAATTTCTTTCCCCGGCCAACAAATATGTTTGAAAACAAGATCATTCGCATAGAAATCAGATACTTACCGAAAGTGGCGCGCTTGCACCAGCAATTGAAGTCATTCCTAGTCTTATGCAGTCTTTATTTTGTCCCGAGAGATTCACGTCCTGCAAGCTCTGTATCCTACGAGTCTCCGCACGTGTGAAAGCCGGTCTGTTTATCTGATTTGTATGTCACCTCCTGAGCCTGCGCATTAACCATGACACAGCTCCTTTAAAGCCAAAATCAGGCCTGGCATTAAACAAAAATAACTGCGTAGCAAAAATGCTGTGCAGCCTCTAGAAGTCTGTATCATTTTTTCAGAACTGTGTTGCAGAAATAAAATCTTACAAAATTGTCTGTATATGCGTTTAAACTTTTTTTTTTTCATCTTCGAACACTTGGCTAACAGTTCTAACACTAATCAACATAGCCTAATGAAGACCAAGGCAGTTGAGTTATAGTAGCATTGCAGTGTTAAAACTACTTAGACTCACCAACTGGGACCCACTTAAGCTGGATTTATGGTTCTGCATCAACTCCACTCAAAGGGGGCATGCCATCGCCTCAACACCGTCGTGGACCTTTCGAATTTCTGCATTGATATTGTTTGCATCGTGCTGTGCCGCGAAGCAATTCACCGCCAAACTGTAAGGTGGCGTCAGGTTTCCGAAGGACCTGTCGTGAAATCACGCAGGGCTTTCAAAAATAGTCGGCGACCTGCGATAATCGCAGTCTACTCAGGACATGACGACCGTCTTCTTGTGACTCTAATTCTCCATATCATGAAGTTGTTTTTGTCACCTTCTTCGTTTCTTTAACCAGGAGATTTGCCATATTTTCAATAGAAGATGGAGTCATTGTGTTATTTCCTTGCTATAGTAAGCCATTATCGTGTCCTTCATTGCGCATGAACAAGCCTGGTGCAGCCTTCGTATGCTACATTCGTACAGTTTTGATGAAAACTTGAGGTGCTTGCGCAGGCAGAAAATTACGAAATTGAATTCATTGCTGCGTTGAAAAATTCGTATTGCCGTTTGACTAAGGATACAAGATGGCTGAACCCCTTAGTAAAATACTAAAAACCTCAACAATATTGTCCTTCTTTAACAAGAAAGGTAAAGATGCACTTGCTAACATATCTAAATAGAACCATAATTTCCTATGGAACGTTTTGATTACCGACTGTATCCGGAACTGTTTCCTGCATAGGAAACTTTATTGCAGGCATTCAGTTGAAATTTCCCTTTAACTACAAATATAAAACTAGGCTTATGCCGTCGGAGGCGACATCTTGGGGTATAACCCCGAACGCCCCCAATCCTCCAATTCCCCAATCCTTGAATAGACCCAATACAATATAAAGCCCCTCAGGTCATGACCTTTCATTTGAACTTAATTTCAGGTCAATCGGACAAAGGGTTCTGAAGATATGGGCAAAATGGTAATTTTCCATCACAAAGCGCCACCTGGTGGCAAAATATTGAACCATTCAGGTATGATGTCACCATGTGACACGTTGAGAGGTCATGACCTTGCAGTTGCACATAGTTTCATGTCAATTGGACGAATAGTTCCAAAGATATGGCAAAAATGGTGAATTTTATGTGACAAAGCTCCACCTTTTGTCAAAATTTTGAACCAAACGGGTATAATGTCATCGTGGGACACATCCTCAGGTCATGACCTGACTTTCATTTGCACTTGATTTAAGGTCAATCGGACAAATATTTCCAGAGCTATGATAAAAACAGTGATTTTTTTCAGTTTTTGGCCCCTGGTGGCCAATCTAGAAATCGTAAATTGTCCAAAATCAAATCAGTTCTTCCTCTTTATGATACTTGCTTATATGCAAAACTTGAAATTTCTAATTGAAATATTACTGAAGTTATCGCGTTAACACGTAGGACAGCGCGGCGGCGGCGAGGTCGGACCAAAAACAAAAACATCCAACATTTCTGCTTCTCTCGTCCCTTGACCACAAATTCTGTCACACAATAGTCAATATTTTCGGAGGCTGGACAAAGCAGTATAAAAAACAGTGTAAAACTATCAAAAAAGCAGTGCAGTCAGGGAAAATACACACTCATTAAGTCTGAAAGAGCGACACCAAACTGTGGTTTAATCGTTTACGCGGATGTCTGGTCCAGGTCACTTTCGTATACATACATCTGAAATTTGACAAATAGACTCTTAAGCCTGTTTAAATTACTCAAACTTGTGCTTCGTACTGTGGTGTTTTTCCCCAAATCACAGATGCTAACTTGCATGGCTGGAACCATTGACTGTCAATGAACGAACTATGTAAGCTACTAACCTACGCTGTAGGGAAACGTACCCCTGATCATGCATTTCTGTGCCTCTAAAATGGCTGGGAAGTGGGTCAGGCCGCAAGTATCTCACTCAGGGAATGGTTATCAAACGGCGTCCTACTCAGGAAAACTACGTTAACATGTTAATACACGTTACCTCAATAACACTATGTGACAAATTTTTTTCCTGGTTTGTGTGTGTTATTTCTTTATTGTTTATGTTGTGAAAAGAATAGATGGTGCCTATTATTTCCTTCAAACTTTGCTTTTGTGACCAAGATAATGACATTTAGGAATTCACCTATTTTCTGTCTAAAAATTAGAAATTTTCGTCTACATAAGGTGTGAATAAAACAAAATATAAATCAAATTTTATTTAATTTGTATAATATCAAATCTTCCTATTTAAACAAGCAAAAATTGTGTGTCTTACCTTCTTGAGTTTTTCTGCAGTGGTCCTAGTTCAAATGAGGTTTAAGATTTAAGGTTTAAAGATTTATTTTAAACCAAAATACCAATTATACATAACAAAACAAAACTACAGAACACCACTGATGATAAACAATATAAAAACCTCAGTCACACAACAATCAACAACAGAGTTTGAAAAGGGGATGGGAGAAGCATAGCTTATCCATTTCCAACCCCCAGATACCACAATACGGATTCAAACCTCGATAGCCAACACTAGACACACTGGGAATCCCCCTGTCCCCACAATCATCTCAGCAATTTACATCAATTTTTCTCCTCCTCCTTGTTATATATTTCAAACATGCCTTTTTCGAAACTTCCTTTTGAACTGATTAACATTATTACTGAGGTTAAAGGAACAGTCCACCGTACTTTCATAATGAAATATGTTTTTCTATGAAATGAGACGAGATGATACGTACCTCTCCGAGCTTTGAGCGACCACCCAGTCAGCCAGACGGGCTGCCACTCCTGTTAGCATTTGTAGCTAGACTCATTGTGGTCAACGGTATTTTTCGGGGCTGTAGTTAGATGCGACCAAAGTCTTCCACGTTTTTCCTGTTTACATAGGTTTATATGACCAGTGACATGAGTTCGGGTTCGGGTACGCAAATCCAAAAGTGGCTTTTTCTATGCTGTGGGAAGTGCGTACTATAATGACAGGTGTTGTAACACCTTCTGCGCGCTTTGACAGCGCATTGATACCTTCACTTCCGATTTCTTTTCTCTCCCACGACCCCCCCTACTTCCGTAAATACAACCAACGTGACTGCACTGCACTACTTGGTACACAGTCAGGAAGCCAGAGCTTGCAGAAAATTATAAGTAAGGGATAATTAACGGGAAGGTGTGCATTCCAAGGTTTCAAGGCACGACGTGGAGTTCGCGTCAGGTGGTTGCCACCGCGAAGAGCATTAAAACCGTGGAATGCTCACCTTCGAGTTGATTATCCCGCTTATATCATGGTCATTTGCCAGCAATATCAAATCGCAGCATTAATCTGAAACGGAGATTATGCATAACCCAACATTATGCGCGATTATGCGGACTGTAGTTTACTTGCTACCCACAATTACAATGAACTTATGACGGTTTCCGCAGTCAGCGAGCTGAAATCAGTCTGCTGGCATAGCACGTATCTAGCGAACTGTCAGCAGTCGCTGATACATGAAGTGGACACGTTAGCTTCATTTGTAACCGTACTCAATTACAATCTTTTAATGGATAAAGCCTGATTTTTTCGCTGCTATAATATTTACGGTCGTTACCGCTTGAGTACGAGTCAGCGAGGTGAAATCTGTCTGCTGGCATAGCAGGTAGCTAGCGAACTGTCAGCAGTTGCTGATACATGAAGTGGACACGTTTGCTTCATTTGTAACTGTACTCAATTACAATCTTTTAATGGATAAAGCCTGATTTTTTCGCTGCTATAATATTTACGGTCGTTATCGCTTGAGTACGAGTCAGCGAGGTGAAATCAGTCTGCTGGCATAGCAGGTAGCTAGCGAACTGTCAGCAGTTGCTGATACATGAAGTGGACACGTTAGCTTCATTTGTAACCGTACACAGTTACAATCGTTTAATGGATGAAGCCTGATTACTTCGCTGCTACAATATTTACGGTCATTATCGCTTGAGTACCCACTGTTAACCGCCCCGCAGGACGCACTTACATGACGCCGCTAAATTTAGTGGAAATAAATGAGCTGCTAGGTTTGACCAGTCTGGTTTTATACAAGGTAGAAATATTTCAAATAATTTAAGACAATTACTTGAAATTATAGAATATTATGATAAAATAAAGAAACCAGGTTTGATTTTTATAGCCGACCTTGAGAAAGCCTTTGATAAAATCAGATGGGATTTCATCTACCAATGTTTAGAATTTTTTAACTTTGGTATATCTTTAATACAGTGGGTTAAAGCAATGTATAATAACTCCGTCTCCAAAATTATAAATAGCGGCTATCTCTCAAACCCCATTGTACTCTCTCGCGGAGTAAAACAGGGCTGCCCGTTATCACCGTATCTGTTTATTATGGCAATAGAAGTACTTGCTATAAAAATATGAGCAAATAATAATATCAAAGGCCTAGATCTAAATACAAAGATTTCAATGTATGCAGATGATACCATTTTTTTACTGAATTCTGACTATGAAACACTTCAGTGTCTTACAAAAGACCTGGATGAATACTCAAAACAATCCGGGCTGAACCCTAATTACGAAAAATGTCAAATACTGAGACTTGGTTCCTTGAAAAATAAAAATTTCACTCATCCATGCAATCTACCACTTCACTGGACAGATGGACCGGTCAATGTTCTCGGTCTACACATTCCAGAAAATATTAGTGAAATTTCAACGGTTAATTTCAATAATAAACTGAGTAAAATTGAAAAAATTCTGCTCCCATGGAAAGGGAAACATTTGACCATTTATGGCAAAATAACTCTGATCAATTCATTAATTGTATCCCAGTTTACATATTTATTCATGGCATTACCAACTCCTAAAGAATCATTTTTCAAAATTTATGAACAGAAGATATTTAAATTTATATGGAATGACAAACCTGATAAAATTAACCCCTTTCTGCAGATGTAGATGCCCGCGTCTATAGACCTGCAAATTGGAAGTACGCTGTTACTGTACTCGATCACTAGATAGCACCCCCGGATCAGTTATTGAATGTTCACAAGCAAGCAGACCTCGAACGCGGTTCTGAATACGGTGAAGTTCACTCCACTCCCTGTTTTTCGAGAGCTGCATGAATTAAACTCCTCAGCTAAGCCTGATGTGCAAACTGGTCAGTATCCTTGCCCATAGTGTCGATTCAGCAGTTTGAAAAAACGATATCTTGACACAGAAAAAATCGTTATCCTTTGTAGCAACCAGTTTAGCCACAGTGAGCTAACAGTATTCCAATTAGTAGTTCATAAAAATCAGTTTTCTGAGGCAAAAAAATCGACATGGTATTAATTCTCTCACATTCTATTGCCTATTACAGTTGTCCCATACAAAAAAATTGTAGTTCCCTACCGTGGATTTACGCGTAGATTCCTTCATTGCCAAATCCAGCGCTTCCTTATATCCACCCGAGTACTGGCGTTGATAGCCAATCACTCAACCATACACTCAAGCTCTTCTGCGTAATTGTAGAGTTACACTTCATGGCCTCCTGAAGTTTCCCTGATAACAATGTATTGAATGGCTCGTTTCTTATCCAATTCCCGAGTGTTTAAACATTTTAGAGTAAGAGAAACACATTGATTGGACAAACACAGAGCATACAAACCAATGCGTATCAGCATGCGCTGTTGTATCCTGTCTACGTTATGCACATTACGCGGCTAAAATAGACGGGATTTATAGAAAGTCGGTTCGCAAAACTGGCCTTGAAGTGTTCAGTTACATTACAAAATTTAAATGAGAACGATATGCTCTATTGGAATTATTTCGAATGAAACAGGACCGGAGGGTTCTTGTTACTGGATACATCGCTCTCTATTTTATACAGTCAATGTCTCTGGAGGAGGGATTCACGAAAAAGGTCAGGCTGCTATTTTTGTTTGTTTTTTTTTTCTGTTTCGGAATGTATACGTACTCAACTAATTCGAATGTCGAGGTTTTTTTCCTGTTTAAAACGCGAACTGCCCGTGCATTTTGGTGTGGACCCCCGGTACGTTCATTGCACGTTTCTTTTGAATCGGGAGACGCAATGGATTTGATATTCCCTGAAAGTGGAGTGTCTGTTCAGTTAAAATAAGGTATATTTCAGAATTCAGATATTACTGTGTTAGTGAGGTGTACTTGCTCCTTATAAGTGTTGAAATGGGTTCGTGAGCTTTGAAGAGGGGACTGGTAGCTTTCATTACAGGGTGAATGTTCTGACCGTTTAATTAGCAGTTTATTTAATGCGTGTTTGTGCTGGCTTTGAAGAAAAATGGCCAAAACTCTAAACTTTATTATGGAGAAAAGGCACGTTCATATTTGGAGAGGTTACTGGTGACCATTGGTATTCAACTGCACTGATATTGATAAATTCATACTAAACTCAACCAGAAAATCATTCGTTCATATTAAATTTCATGCCTTAAAGCTTTAATTGTGTTAAATACATGATTTTTTTAATGATTTGACAGCAAATCATTTTGAGACTTTGGGGAGACACTTGGGTAGCTGTATAATTTGGCTAATAGCATGTAGGTAATCTAGAATGTAATTTTGAAGATGAATTCTACTTGTGCTCAAGGAGTTTATGATACCATAAATGTATAGTTTTAAGCCCCAGCAGTTTTTCAATCGTCAGAATTATTTTTTTTGCAATTTCAATGGTGAATTCTCATGAAGATTTTTTATGTTTGCTGCTCATTTTCTCTACCAAAATCATGAAAATAAACTGAAATACAATGTAATTCTAAATGCTGTAAGTGTCTTTCCTGAATTGAGCCACATTTTTCCTCTTTCTGAAGCTTAAATCTTGAATTATACAGCATTAAAGTGGGTAACCCATAAATAGCCAAATTTGGCTTCTGCACAAAGGGGTTAAACGTGTGTATCTCTACAATGATTATGTATCTGGTGGCCTAAAATTATTAAATTTAAAGGCTTTAAATCTTTCACTGAAGGCCTCCCTTATTCCAAAATTCTATTTCAATTCAAACTGGTTTTCTAGTAAGTTACTTAAAAGTGTCCATCCTATGTTTGAAAAAGGATTCTTCCCATTCCTGCAGATTAAACCTGTGCATATCGAGTTAATTACTGACATGTTTTTCAGTGTCTCCACCATTCTGGAAGAAGCTCTACAGAGTTGGTTGCAATTTCAGTTTCATCCACCAGAAAATACAGAACAAGTTCTACAACAAATAATATGGTTAAATTCCAATATACTTGTTGATAGAAGAATGATTTTCTGGAAACGCGTGTTCGATAACGGTATTATTTTTTTAAAGGATATAGTGAATGAGGAAAATAAAATTATGTCCGACAGACAATTAACTAGTTTTTATGGAACTATCTGCACACTGTAACAATATAATCAACTTATTGGAGCTTTACCAAATACTTGGAAATCAAAAATTATTAAAAGACCAGGAGGACATTTAGTCTGTCTGCCTCAAATGAAAATGGTACATTGGTTAAAGAAAATAAAGATTAATAAACATATATACAAATTTTACTTAAGAATAAAGAATTTAGTTGCGACACCATATAGAATTCTAGATAGTTGGGAAAATTTGTTAGACACACCAGTTCCATGGAATAAAGTCTTCAAAATTCTTTACAATACATCACTTGATCCGAAGATAAGATATTTTCAATATAAGCTAATATATAAGTTTCTAGCAACAAAAAAGATGCTAAATATCTGGGGAATTGAGCCGTCACCCCTCTGTCGATTCTGTCAAGAGGAAGTGGAGTCAGTAGTCCATTTCTTTTGGTACTGTCCTGTAACAGCCCTTTTTTGGATAAAGGTGCAAAATTGGATATCTCAGTATAATAGTATACAACTAGATTTATTTAAGGTATTACTGGGCGATGTAACAAAAGAAAAACACCAAATATGTAATATAATTGTATATCTTGCAAAAATATTTATTTTCAGGTTGACATAGTTGGGGAGTTAAGACTTTAGAGATTCAAGAATTTTGTCATGTATTACAGTAGAATTGAGTGTGCGATGGCCTATGAGACGGGTCTTGTAATTTATGCCAAAAGATGGGATAAAATTCGGGAGGCTGAAGGTTGGGAATAGTCAAGAGATGGAATGGATGAGCTAATAGTTACAAATGCCAAAGATATAAAACTCTGTGAATGTAATCCTTATTGTATTGTATTTTTACCTTCGCCAGCGACTTCGCTGACGAAGGTAATGTTTTGATCCCCGTGTATTTATTTGTTTGTGTGTCTGTCTGTCTGTCTGTCTGTGTGTATGTATGTGTATCGAATAACTCAAAAAGTACCGAACGGAATTTCATAAAATTTGGTGGGTTGATTTGGCATGACCTGAGGATCAATCGATTAGATTTTGGGAGTGATCGGGTCAAAGGTCAAGGTCAAGGCCACGAAAAGGTCAAAACCGACTTTCGGCCATATCTCGGTCAATTTTTATCCGATCGGCATGAAACCAACGCCAAAATGTGCAGAATTATATACCCGATCCTGTGATTTGAAACACGGTACAATGGGGTCAATACCCTTCTTAGCGGTTGGGGGTCAAAGGTCAGGGGGGTCATTACCTTTCGAACTTAAAGGCGTATTGATGTAAAAAAAAATATATCGTACTTTTGTCATTCATCGATCATTTAAAAAAATAAAAATTGGTCCTCAGAGTTATGTGGCGAGGGATTCAGTGGCGTCGGCGTAGGTATGCGCTCTACCGAGTGCCCGTTCTAGTATTTTATGTATTTACTTTTATTATTCTTATTTTTTTTTATTTATTTATTTTTTTTTGTTTTTCGTAGGTGTGTGTTTTGTAGGGTGATGGTAGGAGGATTCATACTTAATTATATAACTGATTGAATTAATCAAGTTGTCCTCCAAAGTGGGGGGGTGGTGGCGGGATTAAAAAAAAAAAAAAAAAAAATGAGCTGCTAGGTTTCTGTTGCACCCAGTCAAATATCAGCTCTAACATTGCTATGTTACAAGTTGGGTAGTGGATGCATTTCGAATGGTGAAACGACCATAACCGAACTACCTGTGCGGTTCCACGGTTTTTATGCATACCTGCCAGCTGCCAGTCAATTAGAAAAAATTAGAAAAAAAATATTCACCCAGACCATGGTATAAAAGAAAATAATCAAGTGTGCTACTATGGAACACTTTCAAATAGAGGACATAGATGCAGACTACTGGCTTGTGCCGGAGCCATATCTATTTGAACCGGAATATACCGAGGAGGAGCTAGCCGAAATGGACCGTGAGAGGGAAGAAGAAACGGACGAAGATGAATCGTATGTGAAGAAGTGACGTTAAGGTTCGCAAGCTACGTGCTTTGCCAGCAGACTGATTTCACCTCGCTGACTTGTACTCAAGCGGTAACGACCGTAAATATTATAGCAGCGAAAAAATCAGGCTTTATCCATTAAACGATTGTAACTGTGTACGGTTACAAATGAAGCTAACGTGTCCACTTCATGTATCAGCAACTGCTGACAGTTCAGTAGCTACCTGCTATGCCAGCAGACTGATTTCAGCTCGCTGACTGCGGAAACCGTCATAAGTTCATTGTAATTGTGGGTAGCAAGTAAGCTACAGTCCGCATAATCGC
Source organism: Gymnothorax reevesii (assembly GCA_029721435.1). NCBI lineage: Eukaryota > Metazoa > Chordata > Actinopteri > Anguilliformes > Muraenidae > Gymnothorax > Gymnothorax reevesii. The sequence goes on along the minus strand of CM056574.1, from coordinate 4,402,511 downwards.
GCATAATGTTGGGTTATGCATAATCTCCGTTTCAGATTAATGCTGCGATTTGATATTGCTGGCAAATGACCATGATATAAGCGGGATAATCAACTCGAAGGTGAGCATTCCACGGTTTTAATGCTCTTCGCGGAGGCAACCACTCGACGCGAACTCCGCGTCCTGCATTAAAACCTTGGAATGCACACCTTCCCGTTAATTATCCCCTACTTATAATTTTCTGCAAGCTTTGGCTTCCTGACTGTGTACCAAGTAGAGCAGTGCAGTCACGTTGGTTGTATTTACGGAAGTGGGGGGGTCGTGGGAGAGAAAAGAAATCAGAAGTGAAGGTATCAATGCGCTGTCGAAGCGCGCAGATGGTGTTACTACGCCTGTCATTATAGTATACACTTCCCACAGCATAGAAAAAGCCACTTTTGGATTTGCGTACCCGAACCCGAACTCATGTCACTGGTCATATAAACCTATGTAAACAGGAAAAACGTGGAAGACTTTGGTCGCATCTAACTACAGCCCCGAAAAATACCGTTGACCACAATGAGTCTGGCTACAAATGCTAACTGGAGTGGCAGCCCGTCTGGCTGACTGGGTGGTCGCTCAAAGCTCGGAGAGGTACGTATCATCTCGTCTCATTTCATAGAAAAACATATTTCATTATGAAAGTACGGTGGACTGTTCCTTTAACTTCATCATGTAATCAGTTCCAAAAAATAACCCCACAAACAGAAATACACATACTTTTGAGGGTGGTTCTAACACTTTGTTGTTTCAATTTCAGTCTTCCTCTTATGTTATAATTTGAAATACATTCTCTCTCTTGAAACAGCTTTTGGATGTTACGTGGTAAAATATTATTTTGTGCATTATTTTTGTTGGCAACCTTCGATCTGAAAGATCCTGGTATACACGTTAAATGTTCTAGTTCAGATGAGTCTGCATATGACTATACAATCCAATTTTAGAAAGGCAGCACTTGTTGCATTGTTTGCAGATAAATGCATCATCATCATTTGCATCCGGATTCATTCGAGGCAGTTTTCTATTTGTCCTGTTCTCCTCCTTTCTTAGTATAAGGGCTTGTTCATATCTCTCTGCTCCAGTGGTCACCTTTTCTTTCCAAATTGAGCGTTGTATTGCGCATTCTTCCCAGCTTTCTACATTTATGTGAAACAATTTCATGTCGCGTTTACAATTATCAGAATATCCACAGTGGACGTCCTTGCTTCCTAGAGCCATCACGAGTCCGCAAAAAAAAATGCTGACATCATCCATCCTTTTGACGTGCCCAAGCCATCTCAACCGCTTCAGCATTATCATAGTTTCCACGTGTGTTAACCCTGATCGCTTAAGTATCTCTGTATCTAAACACCTCATGTGAAAACTGTTTTGCCTTTTAATGTTTTTTGCATACGTAGTCCATTTCTCTGAGCAGTACAGCAATGACGAAAGCACGCAGGTCTCATATATACGGATCTTGACTTTAGTAGAAAGCTTATTATTTTTCTATGCTCGTTTCTTTAATAACCCAAAATTCATAGCCCCTTTCACCGATTCGTTTTGTTATTTCATTGTTTAGATCTATGTTCTTTGTTAGTGTGGAACCAAGGTATCAGAATTTATCGACACTGTCAAGCCTACTTCCATCTATAGTAATTTCAGAATTTAGTCCCGCAGATTCCTGATGCATCACCGCTGTTTTTTTTAAACTTGAGAAAGAAATCTTGAGCCCAAAACTCTTGCATGACTGTGCGAATCTGTCCAAAAGCCTTTGCAGTGATTCTTCGCTGTGAGCAACTAGCGCTGCATCATCGCCAAACAGAAGTTCAAGCACAGTTGATTCTCTCACTTTGGTCTTTGATCTGAGTCTAGAGATGTTGAACAGTCTACCATCATGTCTAGTTTTGAGATAAATCTCTTCATCATTTCCTTGGAGCGCATGCCTTATTACGTAAGAAAAGTATACATTGAATAAAACAGGAGCAAGGACGCACCCTTGTTTTACTTCATTATTAATTGCTAATACCTTGGATTCTTCGTTTTCGTAGACAATTGTTGTCATCATACCTGTATGGAGCGAGCAAATTAAGTTTTAGAGCTTTTGTGGACAGCCAAGTTTCCCGAGAACAATGTTTAATCCTTCTCTACTGACAGAATCGAAAGCCTTTGTAAGATCAATTAATGCCATATATAATGGGATACGCTTTTCCCTGCACTTCTCTTGGAGCTGTGTATCTGAAAACACCATATCTGTGGTGGATCGCCTCTGTCGAAAGCCACATTGACTTTCAGGGTAGATGTTTTCTCCTAAAAGCTGTAATCTTGGAAGCAGGATATGACTAAATATTTTACCAATAATGTTCAACAAGGAGATACCTCTATGGTTGTCACATTCACTTCTGTTGCCCTTGTTCTTATATAGCTGTATGAATCGCGCATCTTTAAAATCTTGTGGGATGTCCTCTTCTTGCCAGCAGAGAAGTAATACTTGATGGATTTTGATGAGCAGCTGTTGGTCAGCGCATTTATAAACTTCAGCTGGTATGCTGTCGTTTCCAGATGCCCTATTTTGAGGAACTGAATTTATAGCCTGCTGCAGTTCCTCTAGTGTTGGGTCAGTGCTTAAATCCTCTATGGTATCAAACTGAGGTAATATCTCAAATACGGCTTTGTTGATCTCAGATGTTCTCGTATATAAAATACCGTAATGTTCAACCCAACACTCCAGCTTTTCCTGCTTGCCTGTTAGAATATTTCCTTGAAGATCCTTTGGTGGGGCTACTGCCCTTTTTACTGGACCAATACAACGTTTGATTCCTTCGTACATTCTCCGTGTATCACCCATATCAACTGCTCTTTGTATTTCATCACAAAGGTCTAGCCAGTAACTCTGGGCACATTTCCTCACCTCTGTTTGCATCTTGCTTCATGCCATCTGCAAATTTTCCATGTTTCTAATACTTGGATAGATTTTATATGCCAGAAGTGCTGATCTTTTCTCCTGGACAAGTGGTAAGAGCGTTAGTGAGTTTTCCTCAAACCAATCAACATTTTTCTTTACACTCCTGCCAGAGGCCGTGATTGCAGCGTTGTAAATCCCATCACGTAGATTACACCATGCCTCATTGGCTGATGTCAAAACTAGACATAGTTTGGTAGTTTCATTATTGAATGCCGTGCACTTTTGATAATCCTTTATTTTGCTCACGTTTATACGAGGATGACTTGGAGTTTTGTTACGATACATCTTTTTTACACGAATCTTAACTTTGCAGCTAACCAAAGAGTGGTCTGTGTCACATTCAGCACTCTGATATGATCGTGTGTGTAGAATTTCCTTTAGGTGGGAACGTCTTGTCAGCACTAAGTCTAATTGGTGCCAATGCCCAGATCTCGGGTGCATCCAAGATGTTTTCCTTGATATTTTTCCCTCAAAGAAGGTGTTAGTGATGCATAAATTTTGACTGGCACAAAGCTCCAGCAACAGCTGTCCGTTGTCATTCATATTTCCAACGCCATTTTTCCCTAGTATGCCTGTCCAACTTTCAAAGGCACGTCCAACTCTTGCATTAAAATCGCCTAGTATTATAACTGATTCTGATCGAGGGACTTTTTCTATCTTTTGCTCAAGTTGTTGATAAAAACTACAAACAGTCGGTCGAGGGCGACCGCGTATGTGGCCCCCGCGCAGGTGCTACCATTGAGGGGGCCCTGGAAATGGCAAATGGCGAGCGATGAAACCCAAAATCTAATCAGTTTGTGTCAAGATGTCCCTAAACATGTTAGTTAGATTTGGTGTTGATGGAGCTAAAAGTTTTCAAGTTATCGCGGTAACGAGCAAGGACCGGCACCAAAAACATAGTGGCCCCCTATGCTTTGCGGGGGCCACAATTATTCTTAACCTCGTCGTTCGCCTGTAGAGTGGGTGCATATACATTAAAAATCATTAAAGGGCCTTTGGTAGTATAAACCCTCAAAGACATAAGTCTTGTTGTTATAGCCACCGGAGTTTCGCCGAAGGGTATAATACTGTTACGTATGGCAAAACCAACTCCATGTTCGCGCTTCTGTCCTTGTGGCTTCCCGTGCCAAAATATGGTATAAATGCTTTCCTTGATTGAACCATTGTCTGGTAAGCGGGTTTCAGATAATGCAGCAATGTCAACGTTTAGCCGATCCAATTCATGATTTAGTTTTTCTTAAATCCGAGTCCTTGTTAAATCCAGGTGTCAAAGTCCGTACATTCCTGCAAGCAAGAAATTTAATTTCAGTAGATTCAGGATGTTTTTTGGAGCATGGCTTTTTTAGCCCACCTTTTCTAGGGCCTTCCTCTGATTGAGGCAAGCAGGCCACCCCTAAACAGGGCTGCTTGGACATCTTGGTGGCTGCTTCAGGTTTCCTTCTGCCCCGTACGGAAACCTGCGACGATCACACCAAAACCAAAACCTTCGACGTGTACGCCTAGGCACTCAACATGGAAGAAGGGGGCTGCCTTAGACCTTCCATCCCCCATTTTGGCTTTCACAACAATACCTAAAGGCCAGATACGGTCTGGACGTTCAGTGTCACGTCAGCTGTAGCTTCTGCCAGAAGATGATCGTAAATTTACGCCAACTGCCTCAGCATGGGTGCTTTTTCATCCGGGTTTGGTCTAGTAGCCTTTCTACAGTTAAGAAGTACCCACAAGGCAGTGGGGGCAAGGGTTTTAAGGTTCCCAAAGCTTGCCTTACGCTGGAGGCTGCAACTTTGTGGCATTTTATAGAGACCACCTCGCCACAAATGGTCCCACTATGTTGTATCAGACCCTCTAGTCGGATGCAGTTTAATGTCGTAACCAGGACTGGTTATGGAAATTTCAGCACAACTGACTTCGGAAACAGTAGATTAGTATGGGCATTGAACCTGACATCATAAACTAGTCTTATGGCTCTTTTTTTCAGTATGTACAGAGGGTGCGAATTGGCCTTATAAGTATTGCCCCAGACTTCCACACAATAACTCAAATATGGTAAAACAAAAGAATAATCTAAAATAAGCAAAGATAGTTGATTCAATAAATGCCAAGTTCTCCTCATCACACCCACACTCTTTGCCATCCTGGAACATACATGACTGATATGAGGTTTCCAGCAGATTTTTTCATCTGTTATCACACCTAAAAATGTAGTATGGTCCACTCTTTCAATGACTGATTATTATTATTTGGACTGGAATATCAATTTTACGTCTTCCAACTAACATAAGTTTTGTTTTGTCCAAAGTTAGAGACAATTTATTAATTTCAAATCTATTCTTCAATTTGTTCATTTTTTGTGTGATCTCTTGTAAAAGCTGCTGCAAATCCTCAACAGAACAGAAAATATTAGTATCATCAGCAAAAAGTACAAATTTCATAATTTTTGATACTTTACGATGTGATTAATGTACAGATTGAAGAGAACAGGCCCTAGTATTGAACCTTGAGGTACACCGCATATGATGACCCTACCAGTAGAAATATAATTCTCAATTTGGACAAACTGAAACCTGCTACCAAGATAGCTTTTCAGCCATTTCAGTACAGTTCCTCTAATGCCATATTTTTCCATCTTTTTTAGCAACACATCATGGTCTATTGTATCAAAGGCTTATTTTAAGTCAATGAAGATTCCAATGGCAAACTTGTTTTTATCAAGACAATTTGTTATTTCTTCTGTTACACCAATTAATGCATATGAAGTTGATCTATTTCTTCTAAGACCATACTGACTGTTAGTTTCATTGAGAAGTATCAATTATTAACTATCAAGTCTGGCAGCGAAAAGCTTCTCCAAAATCTTTGAAAATTGAGGGAGTAGAGAAACTGGCCTATAATTGGCCAAAAGATGTTTTTCCCCTGATTTATATAATGGTAGTACTTTAGCAGTTTTCATTTTGTTTGGAAATTTACCGTATTGAAGAGACGTATTACAGATGTACGTAAGTGGTTTCAAGATTCCGTCAATGACCGGTTTTGTTATTGTCATATCGATCCCATAAAAGTCCGTTGAGGTTTTGTTTTTACAATTCAATTTAATATCTCGGATTTCATTTTCATCTACTGGATTGAGAAACATACTATTAGAATTTCTGTCAATTAGATCATCCAGTGACTCATTATCGATGTTTCCCCTCTCAGAGATTTTTTGTGCAAGCTCAGGTCCAACCTCAACAAAGAATCTATTAGCATCAACTACATCCTCCATGTTGCTAATAGGTTTATCATTATCTGTAAAATAATCTGGAAATTTCACACCATTTCAACCATTTCTAATAATTGAGTTGAGCACCTTTCACATACCGTTGATATTGCTTTTATTATTTTCAAGTAATTTGGTGTAATAATCTTTTTTACAATTCCTCAAAACATAAATTAATTTGTTTTTATATTTCTTCTATTTTGCTTCATCATCAGTAGTTCTAGATTTCATGAATTGTCTATATAAGAGATTTTTCTTTTTGCATGCATTTATTAGCCCTTTTGTTGGCCATTGATTATTTACGTGATTTTGTTTTGGATTATATATTTTAATTGGACAGTTCTTATCCTAATATTTTTACAAATATTTTTAAAAACGAATCATCAGCTTTATCACCGTCTTTTTCTTGATATATTTGTTCCCAATTTTGATAAATTTGAGAACCTTTATTGAATCTTCCATTCTAAATCTGAAATATTTGATGTTGTTTGTGTAGGTTAACTTTCTATAATTGACATCATACAATACAAAAACAGGAGGGTGATCGCTGGTATCATAAAGAAATAGCCCACTCACTGTACTGTTCTCCAAAATGTTAGTACATATATTGTCAATCAGCGTAGCACTGTTATTCTGCTGGGGCTGGTTATTTTTTGAAATAGACTCATGTTGAACATTACTTCAATGATTTTTTTTTGTCAATTTATGTTTCTTTTGTCATTTAAAAGGTCAATATTATAATCTTCACATATGAACAGGTCCTTCTGGGTATTAAAGGAAAACTATTTTTCCGTCCACTCATTAAATACTTCAATATTTTTTCCCGGACCCCTATAGATGCAACTTAAAATATTATTTTTCCTTTTGTTCATATTGAGTTCAATTGTTACGCATTCAAATACATCTTCCACAGACATTAACAAGTTTTCTATCATTTTGCAATCAAAATTTTTCTCAACATAAAGTGCGACACCACCTCCCCTTTTATTTTGTCTGTTCGTGTAAAACATTTCATAACCAATCATGTTAAAGTCTGTACCTTTTTCAGTATTTAACCAAGTCTCGGACATGGCTATTATATTCAATGGTGAGTTAAATTGGTCCAGATATTCTTTGATGGAGTTATAATTAGAATACAGACTTCAGCTGTTAAAGTGGATAAGTGAAATTTTTTTTCTGTTTTAAGCATTCTATTAAATTTCATTTCAGTATAACTACAATCATTATTTATACTTGCAAAGAAGTTAGAATCAGGATGAATTTCATTCACCATGTTTTGTAATTTATAGTCAGTGTTCTCAAAAGTGTCTAGTTCCAAGCTATCACAATCAATGTTCATGGAAGTTTCCCTTTTGACTTCGTCCTCAATCGAGGACGAGTGGTTACCATCAACACCAGGCATGTAGAATAATTTCTGGTGGTTTGTAATCAGAAAAACAGTCAATAATGCTGGGGATGGAGTGAGAGCAACACACCAAACAGACGAAGAGACAGACAAACAGAGCACATAAACACACACATAACATACACACACCAAAAAACCAGCAGTCCGGCTGTGTCATAAAACTACTGCACAGCACGGTCTGCAAAGCTCATTAATATGAAAGTGTAACAGAACTCGCAAATGTTCGTTGAAATGTGCATATCTGAGTAACTATAAACATGTTTAATCTTGTTCAATTGCATCCTGTCACTGGACGCTTAAGAGATCCAAGGATAGATCCGGTATCTGCTTCCACTCATCTACGCCAAATCAGCTGGAACAAATCAAAGGAGCAAGAATGGGGTTTCGGGACAATGTCGCTTTGGATCAAGAGTGACATTTGAATCTAAGTTATATGATCACTCACTTAATTTGCAATTATAATTTTTATGATATTCATAAACTTCATGATCTTATTTTCTGAAGTTAAAACGTAGCGTGCATGGGCATTAACTCTGCTGTGATTTATAATCCTTATGATATTTTAATCATAACCAAAATGTTTTTTTCTGGAAGCTGGGGGCGGGACTCTGATAAGCGATTTCGCTTCCCCCGCGACCCTTTCGGTCATGATACATGCTGTGTGTTGAAATTGTCATGAAATGATTTTCAATCATGCCGAAATAAAAATTAAAAAAAAAAAAAAAAAAAACTGGTCCAAAACGAGAGAGAAAGAGAAAAAAAACTTAACATTTCAATTTTCTGTTAGATAACTAAATTATGCTTGGTGGTTGTGATAAAATCAAGGTTAAATACGCATTTCTCTCATTCCCCTGTTTATTGTAATACTTTGTCTCCGTGTTTTGCGGCAACTGAAGTTCACGTTTTAAAATTTACAACAGGCAATTTACGGCAAATAAAGTACTCCAGCAGCATGAACAACAGAAGAGAACCATGACACCGGTTTGAGAAAATAAGTAGAAAAAAGAAACAAAACACCACTGCTAGTAGTAAAATTAAGTTACAAAAGGAGCAGGCAAAATATCGATCAAATACAGAGGTCCAAACGAGACAAAAATAAGCACAGGGGAAACTGAAAAGTAATCATGAAGAATGTTTTGATTTAGTCCAAGTTAGCATTAGCATGCTATGGAGAATCAACAGTGACCTCGCCAAGGAAAGTCTCAACCTCATCAGGGAGCGAAAAAGTTTAGTCTTGCCTAGTGCTGGTGAGATGAAGCTTCATGAAGCGTTGAAGCTTTCCAGCCAGATGTGTTGAAGTGTGGTTCATTTCTTGATGTTTCCAATGCACTCTAGAGACCCCTATTGGTCAAACAAAAAAACAGATAGGATTTGTGCTTCGTAGGAAATGGTAGGCAAGCATAAGCCTTCATCACGGAAGTGGCAGAATCAATAAATGCAAAATAAAATGAAGTATTTTGACAACATGTCATAAAGAAACTCAAAGATACTTTCGGGGACAGGACAGAGGGCAGTGAATGCGCATGTGAAACAAAGAGCTTTGTATTTTTGTTCAAAAATACAAATGTAATCAGCGTTTCCCCTAATGGGTCTATCCATTTGAAATCACCTGAGCTCCCCTGGTGATAGTGTCATATTGGCTTGATTTTGATATATTTTGTAGCCTGTGTTGATAGAAGTACAATGCAATTGGTTTCAGATCAAAATCTTAAACCGTTTGGATTTTAGAGCCATCTGAAAAAGGGGGCGTGTTCGTGTTAACCCTCTGTGCACCATTTGTACCCATCTTTAGATGGCTAGAACTCGTTTATTAAAGTTTATGAAAAATGTACATTTGAGCAGATTAACTCCCTGGTGTCCATGCAGTTATGTAACCAAAATCCGAAATTTGCCGAAACGGTCCTAAAATAGGGCTAATTGATGCTGCATTTTGACTAACAAGCTTCATGACTAGCCAAATGAAATTTGGTAGTGTGGTAGCACCTACTCTTAGCTTCCCAGGAAAACCAAGAGTTGCTCCATATCTTTATTGGGTGTTGCCCACCATTAACCCCTTCCTGGCCAATTTTGCCGGACACACCCATTTGGCGCCCTCTTTTGAACATGTGGGCATCCTTTGATATTCGATTTTTTAGTGTTAAATGAAAGGAAATGATTAGTACTTCAAATTAAAACCAATGCCAACTTCTAACTATGTGGCCTAATTGGAAAACAAGGGCCCTCTTTTGGGTAATTTTCAGTTAACGACCCCTCAAGGCTTGTATTCTTGGCACCTCCACCGCCAGCCATAGCCTCCTACTCTGCTCTGCCAGCCGTCTACTCCAAAAATTTTTGAAAACTCTGTCAAGTGAGACTCGTTGGTAGAGTTTTAACTTTATGTTATGGGCTGTATTTCATTCCGTAGGCTAATAATCGTGGACCATCCTTGGTAATGATCCCTACATCCTACACTCTGCGAAGTCACTTCCCTTCGTAGTGAAAACTCTGAAGGGCAGCAGGGAGTTGGGTTTTCAATTAATGGTTGTTGGGAATGTTCTTCGACATATTTCGCGGCTACTGCTTTCTGCTTAAGCAAGTGTTAACAGCCAGTTCAAGGGAGAACTGTTTTCCCTGGCCATATATGTTTCACGTTAGCTTTATAAGCAACCACATCTCTCATGAGGCGACAAATAGCCGCGGATAAAAATATAAAACGACATAACTAGTGATAGCCAGTCAACTGTTGTAAACCATCAATGTGCGCTAGGTAGTTACGAGCCACCATTTTCATTTTTTGAATGACGTTGAATCATATGCGTCACTAGGATCGGGTCGGGCCAATCAGTGCCCTTGCGGTCTGCGTCGCTTTGACACGCAGTTAGAAAATTTGAGGTGCACGGCAGGCGACGCAGAGGCTCTGCGGTGGGGGTTCACATTGTCGCAGAGGCTGTGCGTAGCGACGCCATCGATGCGACGTAGAAGCATAAATCCAGCTTTACAACTAACATGTACTCAGTAACTGAATAGGATTTACTAAGTTTTAGTTGGTTCTACCTAAGCCACTCATCTGGCTCAGGCGGTGAATGAGAATATTCAGGACTGATTTTTATCATACATGATATTCTTTACTGTGAAAGAAATTGATACTGGTAATTATTATGAACCAAGATAAACAGTGAAATATTGCTAGACAATCGGTTTCCTCCTACTTGTATCTCCAGACCCCCAACTGCAATCGCTCCCCAAATCGATAGGCTTGGTGACCTTACCAGACACACTGCCCACCCAGATAGCAAAAAGTGATTGAATCAACATTGTGATATTGTCAGGCTGAAGATTGCAGTCAACCTTGGAAAAAAAAACATTGGAAGTGCTTGCTATGATCCACATGGAAATATCATTGAATTTCCAATCAATTCACTCAATGAATCAGCCCTGATTCAACTATGATATGATCAGCATTGAAAGAATGTAGAATTGCATCAACATTGATTCAACTTTATATATGCCTGGCATTATACACTGCCTGGCCAGAAAAAAGTTACCGTTTGGAAATGAATTAACAAATTTTATTATTGGATCATGATTGAGGTTATTAATGTGTTTCAGCTGGCAATAAACATTTTTACCGTGACTGATGAAGTGTATTGCTACCCATTTCTTAAAAAATCATGTCGGAAGACACATCCCTTGATGGTGGAAATGTTTCAGTACATCATGGACATTGGCTATCTGGGCATTGAGGAGACAAGTTTCTTCAGTTTAGCCATTGGAATTTGATCCAACTCTTGTTTAATACAGGCTTCCAGCTGCTGGAGTGTTTTGCGTCTCCTTTGACGGACTTTTTGTTTAATTATGCGCCAAATGTTCTCAATCGGTGAAAGATCAGGACTGCAGGAAGGCCAGTTCAGCACACGGACTCTGCTACTAGCAAACCATGCTGTTGTAATAGTTGCAGTATGTGGTTTTTGCATTGTCCTTCTGAAATACTCAAGGACTTTCCTGGAATAGATGTCATCTGGAGGGGAGCATATGTTGCTCAAAAACCTTAAAATACCTTTCAGCATTCATGGTGCTTTTTAAAACATGAGTGTCCCACACCATATGCACTAATGCATCCCCATACCATCAGATGCTGGCTTTTGAACTGAACGCTGACAACAGGAGGGGTGGTCTTTCTTCTCTTTAGCCCGGAGGATATGACGCCCGTGATTTCCAACAAGAATGTTAAAATTGGACTCGTCTGACCACAGGACACTTGGCTACAGTCCACTTTAAATGAGCCTTGGCCCACAGAACACGGCAGCACTTCTGGATCATGCTAAATAGTGGCTTCCTTTTTGCATGATAGAGTTTTAGGTGGCATCTGTGGATAGCATGGCGGACCGTGTTTGCAGATAGTGATTTCTTCCAAGTATTCCTGGGCCCATTTAGTATTGTAATGTGAATGTAGGCCACTGGATGGCAGTATTTACCTTTTTTTTGTTAATCTCAGACTGGAGCTAGGTTTGGGCATGTTTCGGGCATGTCTGAAACAAGTCCCAGAGAAAAGAAAAGAAAAGTCTAAAAGGTGGGAGGGGTCTGCAAAAGAGTATATAAAGGGGAGAATTGAGACAGTAAAGTAGTAGGAGAAATTGCAAGAAGAAGGATACATGTGACCAGACCTGTCATTCTGTTCAAGACCTGTGAAGTTTCTTTTGTGGATTTTTGCCTGTATTAGAGCATTTTTCTCACCCAGGACATCACCAAGGGACCTAAGCAAAAAGGGACTGTGAATATTTCTGTGTTTTGTTAATTCAATCTTGGTCAGTGGTTTAGTTAAAGTCCTTGTTTTGTTAATTAAATGTGTTTAAGTTTTTAAAACTGTGTCTGTCATCCCTTGCTGTTGTGTTGTAAATATATTTACAAATTGGGGCCATAACAGTATTTTCAATGACATAATCATGCCGGTGAGTGATGCAGTGGTGTCTGAGGGCCCGAAGATCACGGGCATCCAGTGAAGGTCTTCAGCTTTGTTCCTTACGCACGGAGATTTGCGAACTGCTTGCGCGCCAATGTCTTACATGAGAAAGACCAATATTTCGCCACGGAAAATGATCATTTACAGTGACACAAGCAAGATTTAAATTTTGGGCATCTAACGAAAAATAATACTAAATGTATTAATAAATATTTTGTGACAATAAATGCGTAAGTTTTCAGAAGGAAAGCATTTCTTCTTCATTACTATAACTTTTAACTCCCTCTTATAGAATTATATATTTTATATAATAATTGTATATTTTAGAACAAAAACATTGATTGACTTGTAAACAAGTTGTATCTGAATCAGCTGCGGTAGTTTATTCTTGCCAAAATTCAAGTCCTGCAATAACATCTGGTACACACCAGTCATACCCAAAACCCGCTCCCCCCTATCGACAGGCCCCCGAAGTTCTGTCTGCTATAAAGCCCACGACTGTGGTGGATGCTAATATCTGAAATTGCTGATATTGGGGTGCAGCGGATCAGAAAACTCATGTCATGTCATGGTGACGCAGTTGTTGCACCGAAACCACTGGGTTTGCCCCACTCTCGCCTCATCACGTCTCTTCTGGTCTTCATTTTTTTTGTCCCCGGGACATAGTATTCACGACCGTCCGTCCGTACGCCCCGAATCCTTGTCAGCGAGATATCTCAAGAACGAATTGACAGATTTTCTTCAAATTTGATGTCAACATGTATTAGTCTGATACCCCTGCGCCAGTCGATTTCGGTGACCTTCGCGCCATTCTCAAGGTCACACCGAGAGATTGTGCATTTTCACACTGATAGCCTTGTCAGCGAGATTTCTCAAGAACGAATCGACGGATTTTGTTGAAGTTTCATGTCAACATGTATTAGGGTGATACCCCGGCGCCAGTCGATTTCGGTGACCTTCGCACCATTCTCAAGGTCACACTGATAGCCTTGTCAGCGAAATATCTCAAGAACGAATCGACGGATTTTCTTCAAATCTTATGTCAACATATATTAGGGTGATACCCCGGGGCCAGTCCATTTCGGTGACCTTCGCGCCATTCTCAAGGTCACACCGAGAAATTTTTCTTTTTGACACGATTTCACATTTTGTGGCGGTGGACAAAGACACGTTAGGGTCAAATACTTGTTTTGCTCATTTTGGTTATTTTCTGTTTACCTCCTTGTTAATGCTCAGGTTCAAATTGAAAAGGCTGAATTGATGTCATTTTTCTCGCTGTAGAGTCACAACTACTGTACCGGCGAATGGACAGATCTGAGTTGAGCAACCATTTGACGTCACTACCCAGACTGCATTGCGATGTAAAACAACAATGGCGACCTGCGAGTAAAATTATATTTTCAAATATAATAAAAATGAAGACGTCTGGGATATTTTTTGACTCACGTTAGTATGACTGATACCAAAATTAATCTGATGAAGCTTACAAGTCATTATAGTCGGGGTTCCTTTTAACAGTTTTATCATTCCATATAAATTTGAATATCATTTGTTCATATATTTTGAAGAATGATTATTTAGGGGTTGGTAATGCCATGAATAAGTACGTAAACTGTGATTCAACTAATGAGTTGATTAAAGTTATTTTGCCAAAAATGGTCCCCCCCACAACAATACACACAACAATATAAACTAACACCAATGATCATTTTTCCTCTCAACTAAGTCCCCCACCAAAAATGGATGAGCCTGTAAAAAGCACCACATTTGAGAGGCTGTTTGCCAGGAAGCACCTTTAGATGATCTCAAGTTCACAATGACACTTGGCTTATTTTTGTCATTCATATATAGCCATAGTCATATGTTGCAATTCTGTGGTTAAGCTGCTCTAATGTGAAACACTTGTCTTCATAAATCAATTGCCTTAACAATAATTTCACCTCTAATGGAGCTATGCCATCAAATAAGTCATGCATAATGTCGACACAAATGTTTTCCGTTGCATGGAAGTACTTCAAAGTGTTTAAAAAGGAATTTTCTTTCACACCAGTTGAGCTTGTATCAGAGAGCCTGGCATGTTCTGTGTAACTCTCTAGTTCGCATCTCAACATAATCATCATCCCACACCGTTTATATTTGTTCTCTGTCTATCAAACAATACTGGCAAGGCTTATTGGCGGAGAAGCTCTCGACATAACCACACAATATGTGCATTGCCAAATTATCTGCTGTTAATACTGTGATGGTCCCAACAGCTTATGATTTTCTCCCTGAACATTAATGTTTATACCAGAATTTTCAAGGAGTCTGATGTCTTTAAGTAATGGTTCCACTACTTTCCCAAGCCCTCATGTTTCCCCGTCTATCGAGCTGAAAAGAAGATGCTGGTGAATATGAGTTCAGGATGAATTGAATTCCTGCGGCAGGTTTCTTATGCAGAAGTACATGGCACCCATTTTATGAATTTTTGTCTTGGATCCTAAACATTTTAAATGTTGTCTTATATGCCTACTGCTTGCGCGCAAAAATTTTGTTTACTGCCATACAGCACAGTTGCAACATGGGGATTTTCATTTGTTGTACTTGCTTGGCTACAATAATTTCCCCATAAAATGTTTTTTCCTCCCATTTTATCTTGTTCACAAGTGCTAACCCTTAGAGCGCCGAAGTAAAATAAAAAAAAGTATTAATTTAATTATCTTGTGCTCTTTGAAACTTATCATGTGGCAACTTGTTTAAAAGAGCTCCCCTGCTGGAGAGCTTTTAAACGGGCTGCCACATGATAGGTTTTCAGCAGCTTTGATTTTGAATTGAAATCTTGGAGCAAATATAGCTGCATTTAACGCGCGAGGGGTTAAAACCATAAGACACTCAATTTAATGACTCTCAAATTAAATTTCTTTTATTAGTTGCTTTATTGCCTGGTACACGCTACAGGATAATCGGGCTGATTTTTGTTTTGATCTCCCAGTTCTGATCAAAGCCAGCAACGGCCCGATTGTCTGATGTTTGCAAACAACATCGTGTCTGTTTTTCCTGTGGTGTGGGGTGTGTTAAGACTGATTTTGTCAGGTCTGATCTGCTTGGAAGGACTCGGAAGGAGAGATCGTAAATAATGAACGTTTTATATTTGCGATTAGAAATCCTGTAGTGTGTGAGGTGCTCCACACACCATAAGATCAGAAGAGAGATCTTGTGCGATTAACTGCTTGACATCATCTCATACATAATGTAACTTATTGTTATACCAAGCACTTATTTGTGGATTTAAGTGGAATGACGCAGATTTATGTTTGAGTACTTCAGTAGAAAGTGAAAATTGCAGTTACCCAATAAAATATATGGTTATATACCTGTATATCCATTATAATTCATCATGTTTAGTCTCTTTTTGACTGCTGGAACTGAAATCCTGCTCCCATTGTGTAGTACGGACAAAGTTTGTAAATATCTTTCTCTGTTATGATTGATCCAAATAGTTATACTATTGAGCTGTTCTGGTGTAGCAATTTGGTGAGCTGTTACTGAATTCTTTTGTTTCCTTTAGGTTGACAGATGAGAGAGAATATTAAAAAAATGTAAATGATTAGATTGCTGGAATCATCCAAAATCTGTGGAGAAATTATTTCTTTCATCTCGATTGTCCAGTTTAAAGTTAAAATCCCTTCCTCCATTTCCCTACAGGAGCTGCACTTCTGAACACATCAGATCAGCTGAATGATGCAGGCAGGAGTGCGTCTGAGACAGGACACTGAGACGACCCTACCAGAGCTCCCCGCGCTGCACAGGATCAGAGAGAAAGAAGAGGACCTACATGGACTGGAGTCTGTCCACATGGCAGAGTCAGAGACAAAATGCACTGCACCAGGACTAGACTCACTGGAGCCAGAGTGTGTTACTGCAAACAGCAGGGTCAGTGATTTACATCACACACAAGCATCACTGATAAAAACAGAAGCTGATCTGAGCCCCAGCAACACTGGGGATCTAAAGACCGTGAGCCAAGACTTAACAGAACTGGCCTATGAAACCTATCTGCATCCTGACCAGATCAAAACTGAGACAGATTATGGAGACTATTTTAAGGTTGAACACGTTAATATCTTGCAAGACGTTATGCGTGTTGATATTAAATGTGATGAAGTGAAGTTTGAATCCAGTGAAGGTACAGTGAGTGATCTCATGAATACTGAGCTTAATGAAGCCGATGTTGATGGGAAAGGCCAGAGAGAACCATGGCAGTGTGCAGGAGAGCCCAACACAAACGACAAAAATTCAGAATTAATCCATTGTGTGGGAATAGATATAATGGGACTATACCAGCCCTGCTCTCAGCAGAAGTGTTTTATGCATACATCTCATTTAAATGACCTATCAAGAATACATGCAGATGAAGAGCCCTACAAATGTGATCAGTGTGAGAAGAGCTTTTCATGGAAATCTCAATTAAATTCCCACCAGAGAATTCATACAGGTGAAAAGCCCTATAAATGTGATCAGTGTGAGAAGAGCTTTTCATGGAAATGTGTTTTAAAATCCCACCAGAGAATTCATACAGGTGAAAAGCCCTACAAATGTGATCAGTGTGAAAAGAGTTTTGTTAAAAAATCTAATTTAAAGTCCCATCAGAGAATTCATACAGGTGAAAAGCCCTACAAATGTGGTCAGTGTGAGAAGAGCTTTTCTCAGAAAATCCATTTAAATACCCACCAGACAATTCATACAGGTGAAAAGCCCTACAAATGTGATCAGTGTGAGAAGAGTTTTGTTAAAAAATCTAATTTAAATTCCCACCAGAGAATTCATACAGGCAAAAAGCTCTACAAATGTGATCAGTGTGACAAGAGTTTCTCTCTGAAATACTATTTAAATTCCCACCAGAGAATTCATACAGGCAAAAAGCTCTACAAATGTGATCAGTGTGAGAAGAGTTTTTCATGGAAATATTATTTAAAATACCATCAGAGAATTCATACAGGTGAAAAGCCCTACACATGTGATCAGTGTGAGAAAAGTTTTTCTCAAAAAAGCAATTTAAATTCCCACCGGACAATTCATATGGGTGAAAAGCTCTACAAATGTGATCAGTGTGAGAAGAGTTTTTCTCAGAAATGCCTTTTAAATTCCCACCAGAGAATTCATACTGGTGAAAAGCCCTATAAATGTGATCAGTGCGAGAAGAGCTTTTCATTTAAGTGTGAATTAAAATCCCACCAAAGAATTCATACGGGTGAAAAGCCCTACAAATGTGATCAGTGTGAAAAGCGTTTTTCACGGAAATTTAAATTAAATTCCCACCAGAGAATTCATACAGGTGAAAAGCCCTATAAATGTGACCAGTGCGAGAAGAGTTTTTCTCAGAAATTCCTTTTAAATTCCCACCAGAGAATTCATACAGGTGAAAAGCTCTACAAATGTGATCAGTGTGAGAAGAGTTTTTATCAGAAAAGCAATTTAAATTTCCACCAGACAATTCATGTGGGTGAAAAGCTCTACAAATGTGATCGGTGTGAGAAGAGTTTTTCATGGAAATCTAGATTAAATTCCCATCAGAGAATTCATACAAGTGAAAAGCTCTACAAATGTGATCAGTGTGAGAAGAGTTTTTCATGTAAATCTAAATTAAATTCCCATCAGAGAATTCATACAGGTGAAAAGCCCTACAAATGTGATCAGTGTGAGAAGTGTTTTTCTCAAAAAAGCAGTTTAAATTCCCACCAGACAATTCATACGCGTGAAAAGCTCTACAAATGTGATCAGTGTGAGAAGAGTTTTTATAAGAAATCTAAATTAAATTCCCATCAGAGAATTCATACCGGTGAAAAGCCCTACAAATGCGATCAGTGTGAGAAGAGTTTTTCTAAGAAATCTAAATTAAATTCCCATCAGAGAATTCATACAGGTGAAAAGCCCTACAAATGTGATCAGTGTGAAAAGAGCTTTTCTCAGAAAATCCATTTAGTTTCTCACCAGAGAATTCATACAGGTGAAAAGCCCTATAAATGTGATCAGTGTGAGAGGAGTTTTTCTCAGAAAACTATTTTAAATTCCCACCAGAGAATTCATACAGGTGAAAAGCCCTACAAATGTGATCAGTGTGAGAAGAGTTTTTCTAAGAAATATGAATTAAATTCCCATCAGAGAATTCATACAGGTGAAAAGCCCTACAAATGTGATCAGTGTGAGAAGAGTTTTTCTCAGAAAAGCAATTTAAATTCCCACCAGAGAATTCACACAGGTGAAAAGCCTCACAAATGTGATCAGTGTGAAAAGAGCTTTTCTCAGAAAATCCAATTAATTTCCCACCAGAGAATTCATACGGGTGAAAAGCCCTACAAATGTGATCAGTGTGAGAAGAGTTTTCCTCAGAAAATCCATTTAATTTCCCACCAGAGAATTCATACAGGTGAAAAATACTGAAAGGAGAAGAATCCCCAGAATGGCCTACCACTGGTAACACTAATCTCAAAGAGTAATGATACGCAGCTGCTTAATAAATATAGACCAATTTGCTTCCTGACAACAACATACAAGTGGCTGACAGGAATCATAGCTGATGCAATCTACAAACATCTTCATGAGGGAAACTACCTGGAAAATGAACAAAAGGGAGGCATAAGAAAAAGGCTCGGAACTAAGGACCAACTTTTGATCAATAAGGCTATTCTTGACGACTGTAAAAGAAGGCAGAGAAACCTTAGTATGGCATGGATTGATTATAAAAAGGCATTTGACAGTGAGCTGCATTCCTGGATACTGAGATGCCTGGAACTATACAACGTCAATAAAGAGATGAGATCCTTCCTTGGGACCCAAATGACCAAGTAGAAAACCACCATCAACCTAAAATACTCAGAGGGACACACAATAATCCCAAATGCCCAAGTTCAGAGAGGAATCTTCCAAGGAGACAGCCTGTCATCGCTCTTATTCTGCCTCACCATGGACCCTCTCAGCAAGCTGCTGAAGAGCTATGACATCGGGTACGACCTAAGCAGTGGTAGAAGCAGAAAAGGCCATAAAAGAGTGAACCATCTACTATTCATGGATGACGTGAAGCTCTATGCAGAGTCGGAGCAAAAAGTTAACCAGCTTGTTGGAGCAGTTTATAAGTTCTCCTAGGACATTAGTACGGAATTTGGTCTGGAAAAGTGCTCTAAATGTACAATCAGGAAAGATAAGAAGGTAGTGGCAGAAAATATCCTAGTAGGGGAGGAGAGTTGTATTGAAGATCTGGCCGAGGACTCTACATGCAAATATTTGAGAATAGAAGAAAATGCAACAATAGAGTATCAGAAAATGAGAGGAAGAGTCAAGAAAGAAACTTAAATCGCCTAAAAAATATTTGCAAATCAGAAATGACACCAAAAAACAAGATCACTGCCATAAATCAATTTGCAATCCCCGTGGTGACTAATGGTTTTGGCATAATAGACTGGCCTCAAGGTGAGCTGGATAAGCCTGATATTAAGACCAGGAAGACACTCACCTTACACAGTCACTTGGAGAAACCAGTGTGTGGATCGAATTAATCTCCCTCACAGAGGAGGCAGACAAGGCCTTACAGAGATTAACCAGGCCTACAGAGCAACAGTTGTCAGTATGGGACAGTACCTGAAAAGCACTGATGAGGACATAATGAAAATGGCAGCACAACATCATGCGGAGATCCTACCCCAGCAGACTTCGATCATAAAACTGGCTGAAAACTTTGGTGGAGACATCTGAGAAGACGGAGAAGGTAACAAACTGACACAGGCAACAAAGCTAGCAAGAAAAACCTGGGCAAAATTTCAGGAAAAAAGGGAACAGTCTCAGAAAGGACAGATGGAAGCAGCTCCGTCGGGCTGTACGATTCCAAGAAGAATTGGAAAAGGATTACATCGACAAAGAAGGATCAATACGGTGACTGAAGAACGCAGAGCTGGGATTCGATGGAGAGAGAATTATAGTTGGTGCCCAAGATCAGGGACTTTTCACAAATGGATTCAAGAAGATGGCAGGAATTTCACAGAAAGATCTATGTAGATTCTGCCGTACAACAGTTGTAAGTGTAAACCACTTAGTCTCAGGCTGCTAAACCCTCCTGGCAGATTGATATTATACCTCCCGCCACAATAAAATCTGCAAATACCTGCACTGGAAAATATGCAAAGAGATGGAAGTGCAAGTAAAGGAAAAAATATGGTACCATGAACCAGCACCAGTGGTCTCTAACGGGAAAGTAACGATCTTCTACGACAAAGTGATCCCAACTGGAAGGTTCATAGAGGGAGGTGCGATAAAACCAGGCATTGTCATCTGGAATAGGCAGGGGAAAAGTGCTAAAATTATAGATGTCACTGTCCCCAATGATTATGGACTTAATAGAGCAGAAAGAGAAAAGATGATAAAAAGCCAAGATTTAAAAAATGACCTAAGAACAACCTGGTCATTGAAAGAAATTAATATACCAGTGGTGGTAGGTGCAACGGGGCTTATGAAGAGAAACCTGAAGAAATACATGGAGGCCATCCCTGGTTGTCCAAGTAACCTAATATCCACAATCAAAGGAACGGTAACCATCTTGAAAAGAGCCCTTGGGTACAATGCCAACACTGCTTAGGGTGTAACTATAGACCCCAGGAAAGGGGTCCGTTACAATAAGAGAATAAGGCAAATTTAAAAAAAGTTGAAAAGCCTACAAATGCTCTCACTCTTGGAAGTCCTTTTCATGCCAATTTTTCCTAGTGTGCGTTCAGATTGTGCATACAAGTATCGAATAGGGTCGTAAATCGAGCCAATGTGGGAAGTGCTCTTCTCAAAAATGTAATGTATTCATACAACAGAGGATTCACACGTGAAAAGCCTACTAATGTCCTTGTTGTGCAAAGTCCTTTGAATGAAAAAAATGCTCTTGATACCCAGAGGTGCATTCATTCAGGTGAAAAGTCTTACAAATGTATTGAGTGCAGAAAGTGTTTGTCAGAAAATTGTAATTCAACTCTGTATCAAAGAGTTCATTCTGGTGAAAAACCGTACAAATGTACTCCGTGTGCGAAGTGTTTTTCTGAAAAATGAATTAAGCTTGCACCAAAAACTCATTCGGGTGTGAAGCCTTTCTAATGTAGTCTGTGCCAGAAGTACTTTTCTGGACATTATACTTAGTCTGCACCGAAGAATCCGTTCAGGTGAAGAACCCTTCAGATGTACTCGGTGCGAGTGGTGCAGCCCAGCACCAGCTGATTTAAGGAGTCTCTGAAGAATTCATACAGCGGGGAAGATCTATGAACGTCTCAATTTTGGGAAGAGATTTTCACAAAAAAGATGCTTTAAATATTCACAGGATCAGGCATACAGCTGGGTGGCCAACTTTTGGTTCAGCTGTTGCAATTCCTGTTACTTACATCTCAATCCGGCGTTCAATGAAGGTCAGAAAAGTTCAGTTTTGTTGTTAATTGGATTCTTCAAAAAAAAAAAAAAAGTCTCAATCTACCACAAATGATGATGCAATAGCAGTGCTCATGTAGGACGTCCAATGGTAATTCAGCATACCCCTGAGTCCTGTTTTACTGCAGTGCCCTCCACTAATACTGACACCCACTGTTATGAATTAGTGCCTTTGTTCATCCTCTTTGTATCCAAAATTTCAACAGAAAAATAATGAAGTATTTTCTCAAAAATGTGTGCAGGTATTGGAATTTCTTTACTCTTATCGTGAGAAGCCTAACTTGACTGAGATAGCAGCTCTGAGTCTTTCTTTATAGTGTGTGATGACATTGGCGAGAACATGGCACTTAGCACCATTAGCACTTAGCACCACTTATCACTTAGCACTTACTTAGCACCATTAAAAACACAACGGTGAGGTATGTACTCTATTTGTGGGAAATTGAAGAATCGATTTTTATTGCTTTTCCAATGAGGCACGAGTGTGGTATTGTAATCCTGACCTGCGCCATGTGAACGCGCCAAGCACTTCAGTTATAACAAACATTCAGCTGTTTGTGATGTGTTCAGTGACACTTGACTTGTTCTTTTGGGTGCGGTCAATACCCAACAAAAAAAAAAAAAAAAAAAACAAAAAAGCTACTGCATCAAGAGAATGGAACGGCTTGTGACACAGAAAAAGAGCCATTGGCATGCTACGGGCAGGTCTCAGCCACCGAGAGCTGGTGTGTCATTTGCACTGTCACCTTCCCTGTGATTTTCAATACGGCTGCCACAGCAGCCATCTTGAATTTGGTTTCCATTGATGTCAAGGAAAAAAAATGATCCGATCAAGTTAACATTCGCCGTGTATCTTGATAATGGATAGAGGAAGCTTAACTTTAAGAATGGGTGCACTCCCATTTTCAATATGACTACCATAGCAGCCATCTTCAATTTGAACTTCATCAATTTCATATTTGCTGTCTGTGCTAGTGGCCGGTAGAAGGTTCCTTTTGAAAATGGACGTGCTGCGATTTTCAATATGGCCACCATGGCAGCGAGCATGAATTTTGTTCCTGCTGATTTCAGAGGAAACCAATGATAACCCTTTCAGCGCTGATGCAAAATATCAAAATCAGATGCTATTGAAAACCTATCATGTGGTAACATTTTTAATCCCTTGAAATGTTATTTAGCGCTTAAAGGGTAAAATTGATATTTGCTGTTCGTTTTGTCGGTGGGATGTGGAAGGTCCCTTTTGAAAATGGAGACGGTGGGATTTTCAGTATCACCGTCGTGGCAGCAATTTTAAATTTGGTTTCCGTTCTTTTTTGATTAAAATGAAAAGAATCAAGCAATCAAATTCGAGTTGTTGAGATATTTCTGGTGTATTTTTGTGGTAAGGTTAATTTGAATGGCTGCTCTCACGTCGTAAACCGTGCAAATATCAGCAGGGTGAAGCGTCTTGGCATTGACTTTGAATGTAATCTGTCGTGCGAAAAATTTGTTTCGCGTCCGGTGTGAATGCAGCTTTAGAAGCTCTGACAGAAGGAAACGCTGTTAAAAGCAGCGGCATACACTGCTGAAGTGGGTTGGTAGAATCCGACAAAAAATTGATCACTCAATAGAATCCTTTCAGATGGATTTTCTGTTGCTGACAAAAGCTGAACAATGCAGTTCAGTAGGATGCAGTGATGCAAAAACTTTTTAAAATATATATATTGTATATAATAAAGTCTAAACGGTATGCATGTCTGTTCTTCCCAAAGGGAAAATACTTTTAAATACCCCAAAAATCTGTTTGAATGGTACCTGCTTGGCTTTTGTAACCAGATGTAAATACCTTGGCATGTTTACAATGAATGAAAAGTCTGATACTGATGATATTGAAAGACAACTAAGGTCCTTAAATGTCAGAATCAGTTTCTTATTGAGAAATTTTGGTGCTTGTTCATTTGATGTCAATTGTTATTTAGCACTTTTTGTGCCAGTATGCATTGCGTCTATCTTTGGTGTGATTTTAAACACTCCTGCATGAAAACACTTATTGTTTTTTATTACCATTAATAATAAAAATTTTATGCTATATTTCCCTAGATGGAGTAGTGCCAATGCCATGTTTGTCTCTCACTCAGTGTTCAGTTTTAGTGAACTTCAGAGGAAGGGTGTCCTGAATTTCAAACGAAGAATTTTATTTACTTGCAGCACCCTTGTAACTGATATTGTTCGTGTGGGGATGTTTAAATCTAGTCTGTGGAGGCGCTGGTGTTCCATTCTATCTGTATGACTTAGTAGATTATTTAGTGTGATTGTTTAATCTGCTGGGTTTTATTTTTATTTTTTAAAATATATTTATGTGATCTCATTACTCTGATGCTGTAAATTGTGGGCTATGAGCCTGAAATAAACTTTATCTATTATGCACCACCACTTTCATCTAAAACGGGTCTTAATAAATTACGTCTCCATATTTTTTTGGTGAAAAAGCATTGAAAAATATTAGTGTTGGCAATGAGAGCAAAAAAAAAAAACCTTGTGGGAAAAATATTGATAATGAACAAACACATTGAAAACATACATTTTTATAACAGTTGAAATGTGTAGCAGATTTTATTTTTTGGATGTTTTATAGCCTTAACGCCCATTTGAAGTCTCATTCCATGGTTCGTGATGCTTAAAAAAATAGTTTCAACTGGTTTGATGCAACATTATTCTGCAAAATGACCTCTGATGGTTAGTTGTTCCAGTATATTAGGTGAGATAAATTTTGAGCGCTGTCACAGTGTTAAAGACGATGGCACGACAGAATGAGCTCTCTGGGATTGTAGCAGCATTGAGGCCTTACATGATGCTGAAGACCCAAAATGCTGCCTTGGCACTGTAAGAAACATCATCAGGCATTTCAAAGAGATCCGTTCGCAAAAACTACAGGCAACAGAGGTGCAAAATAGAAGTTAAGTGCTTCTGACATTATGTGTGACAAAAAAAAATCAGTGGTTGACAGTAAGACAACTCGATATCAACAGCACCAGAAGTGAAGCGATGAAAGTATCAAGATCTACCATTTCTAGACGCCTGTGAAAATGGGCTGATTGGTTCTGTTGCTGCTAAGAGCTGGCAACATGGGGGGAAAAAAAATCTAATTTGCCAAGAAATTCAAGGATTGGACACTAATGGACTGGGAGCAAGTGCTTTGGATAGATGAGTCATAATTTGAATTTTTTTCTCCCAACTGCAGAACAGTTATGCACTGTAGAGTTGGAAAATGAAAATGTCTGTTTTAATCCCTTCATTAAAACAGTCTGTTTGAAAGGAGCCAGTGATCTCATAAAAATCGACTGAATCGTGGGTTAAAAGAAGTAGCCCAGCGTCTTTGTGAGGCACGCAGTAGTATCTGGAATGAGACTGATTGGTCAGGGATATTATTTTCAACATTTCAATGGCTCTAAACACAATTCTTGCACCACTCAGAAATATCTCAGCCCGAAAAAAATAACGTGGCGGCATAAAAGTTATGACTTGGCCTGCTCAAAGTCCAGGTCTTAATCAGATTGAGAGAATCTGTTGTAACATAGAAAGAATCCCTTTGGAATTATCTTCAAACCATATGGGACGGTTCAGTGAGTGAGGAAATAAATGTGAAAACTATGCATGAAAGATTAAATGCTGTAATCAAAGTAAAGGGTGATCCACCCGCTGGCAAGGATGGGTGTTAAAATTACTTAGTCAATTTCACACGGGCACACCTGACGATCTCTGCCACGGCACAGGGATTGAAAATCACTGCCTTAGGGGACTGTTAAAACAGACCGGGCAGGAACACCTTAGATCTGCGCTGTTATGACTTGAAAATCACAACAAAGAAAACCAGCAATGACAACTTAAACAAATGTTTTCTTCACTGATTAAAAAAAAAACAACCTCTACAAGTAATCCACTGTTTAATCTCAAAATAACACTCTAATGACACTATGTAACTCTGTTGCCAAAACAAAAACTCAGCCACTGGTGACCAAAATCACAGCATTTATACAGACTTGCAACATTTTTTTAAGATCTACAGGATTCTTGGGTGATCCCGCCCCCTCCAGGCAAGAAGAAGCCAGAAACTTCTAGAAAGCACTAGTCTATTTCATCACAAAGAAGTGGCATTGCATCAGATCATATTTTGTTTCAGACACACCACCAGAGGATAAAATAGCTGATCAGCCAGGTAGCAGAAACAGCATGTAGCAAATCTCCATTTACAAATGATATACACTGCTTTTCATAAAATACTCATACATAAAACCTCCCCTCTTCAAGAAAAGAAAAAAGCTTTCTTTTGTTAAAATTAACACAGCTTTATAATCAGTATAATCTTGAGCTTAACACAAAAGTATCATTGATCATTATAACAATCATATACCTAACAACCAGTGCAATTTTCACAATCGAAATAGAAAATAATAGAAAAATAGAAAAGACTTTTCCTTCAGAAGCTTCAGAGGTTCACGGACTGTATGCCCAAAAACAAGCTCAAAAGGACTGATCCCAAGAGACTCCTGAACTGCTTCATGGGCAGCAAATAGTAGAAGATGGACACCTTCATCCCAGTCTTTCTCTGTGTCGAGGCAGTAGGTCCTTATTATGTTCTTCAGGGTTTGATGGGACGTCTCCAAGGCACCTCGACTCTCAGGATGGTGAGCTGATGACCTGTATTCTTTAATACCAAGCTCATGCATAACTTGTTGAAATATGACAGACATGAAATTTGACCCTTGATCAGACTGAATAGACTTAGGAAGACCAACAAAGCAGAAAAACTTGGTGAGAGCCTTGATGATAGTCTTCGCCTAGATATTACGAAGTGGAATTGCCTCAGGTAACCGAGTGGAAGCGTACATGATCGTCAGTAGGTACTCACAACCAGATCTAGTCTTTGGTAATGGTCCCACACAGTCAATGCTGATTCGACTGAAAGGTTCTTCAAAAGCAGAAATGGGCTTAAGTTGAGCCTTTGGAATATTCTGGTTTGGCTTCCCAACCATTTGACAGAATTTGCTGTACTCCTATGCATCAGACCTTATGGAAGGCCAGAAGAAATGATTCCTGACATGTTGAAGGGTCTTCTTGATGCCCAAATGACCTGACGTAGTTGATGAGCAAAATGGTTTCCGGAAGCAAAGGGCCTATATAGACCACATATATTCGGTCACTTCTATTATTAGAGCAAGACTTAAAGAAAACAAGTCAACATTTGCATGTTTCATCGATTTCCAGAAGGTATTTTACTGGGTCAAAACAGAACTTCTGGAGTACAGGCTTATAAAATCAGGAATAAATGGTAAATTTTATACAGCAATTAAATTCCTTTATTGAGCACCGACAGCTTGTGTGCAGTTAAACGACTGAAGAACAGGCTGGTGTCCCTCACCATTTGGGGTGAAACGGGGGGATGTATCGTCTCCCACGTTTCTCTCCATTTACTGTGCTGTGAAAAAGTATTTGATGTTTCAGATCATCAAACAAATTTTAATATAAGAAAAAGATACCAGAGTAAATACAAAATGCAGTTTTTAAATGATGATTTCATTTATTAAGGGCAAAAGGCTATCCAAACCTACCTGGCCCTATGTGAAAAAGTAATTGCCCCCCCTTGTTAAACTGTGATTTACCACATTTTTTAATCCAATTTCACTAGCTGCACCCAGGCCTGATTACTGCCAGACCTGTTGAATCAAGAACTCACTTAAATAGAATCTGTCTGACAAAGTGAATTAGGCTAAAAAATCTCAAAAAGCAACATGTCATGCTGCAAACTAAAGAAATTCAAGAACAGATGAGAAACAAAGAAATTGACATCTATCAGTCTGGAAAGGGTTGCAAAGCAGTTTCTCAGCCAGGCTTTGAGACTCTGGCGAATCACGATGTGAACCATTATCCACAAATGGAGAAAACTATAGCGGTGAACCATCCCAGGAGGGGCCGACCTACCAAAATTACTCCAAGAGACCATCAACTACTCATCCAGGAGGTCACAAAAAAACCTAAAACAACATCTGAAGAACTGCAGGCCTCACTTGCCTCAATTAAAGTCAGTTTTTATGATTCGACAATAAGACAGAGACTGGGCAAAAAATGGCATCCATGGGAGAGTTCCAAGGCAAAAACCACTGCTGACCAAAAAGAACACGGAGGCTTGTCTCACATTTGCCAAAATACATCTTGATGATCCCCAAGACTTCTGAGAAAATATTTTGTTGACTGACGAGACATAAGTTGAACTTTTTGGAAGGTGTGCGTCCCACTGCATCAGGCGTAAAACTAATACAGCATTTCATAAAAAGAACATCATACTAAAAATAAAACATGGTGATGGTAGTGTGATGGTTTGGGGTTGCTTTGCTGCTTCAGGACCTTGTCATAATTGATGGAACCATGAATTCTGCACACCTCAAGGTGCAAAAAAGGGAGTCGGCATAATGCATACTGAGAAATAAAGCCTCCTTTTTGCATTCTACTGGTTTTCGTGATTGGTTCATTTCGTAAATCCCAACACAGCAGTTATTTCAAAATTGGTTAAGTATTGGTCTACATCATTTTCTAGGAAGGGAGGAACAATGTGTGTTTAACCACATCAAAATGATCAGAAAGTCCAAAAGATTTTGTTACTGTAGCTAATTCTATTTACTTTATTTCCAATTTGTACTGCATCCTTTTTTCTTCTAGTTCTCTCTCCTTCTCCAACCTTCTTTCTCCCAGCCCCAGCTCTAGTTGTTTTTGGCGTAGCTGAATCTCAAGTCTTTGCAGCTCCGTTGCAGGCACCTCTACATCTTTAATCAATTCTGCTGCTTCTTCCCCAAAGATACCTTCATCGATGAAATGTTGCACCAAAATGTTGAATATTGTTTCTTCATCGGTGATTTCACATCAGATAATCCAAGGGTTGAGGCTATTTGCGGCAAGTCCTTCTTTATTGCCAGCACAAGTGATTCCTGGGTTGGAGTTTTCAAAAAATTTTCAACATCAAAGGTCATGATTGTTGGTTGTTCAAATAGTCACAAGATTTAAAATAATAATAAAGCTTTACTCTTTGGTGAATCCAATTGTTGATCCAATGAATGGTTTATCCCGGTGGAACCTCCAATTTGTGATGACTTGAAAATCACAACAAAGAAAACCAGCAATGACAACTTAAACAAATTTATTCTTCACTGATTAAAAAAAATTTTCTACAAATAATCCACTGTTCAATCCAATAAATACACTCTAGTGCCACTATGTAACTCTTTTGCTAAAACAAAATCTCTTTCTCTACTGACCAAAATCACAGCATTTATATAGACAAGCAACATTCTGGAAAGATCTACAGGATTCCTGGGTAATCCCGGCCCCTCCAGGCAGGAAGATGCCAGAAGCCTCTAGAGAGCACTAGTCTATTTCTTCACAAAGAAGTGGTATTGCATCAGATCATGTTTTTCTACTGTCATACTACCAGAAGGTGCCAAATGATAACCAAAATAAACAAATCGCTGACCAGTCATAACATAACAATTGATTTATACACTGCTGTACACAAACTACTCATGCATAACAGGGGTATTAATTCACGGGCAAAAAGAATCAAAATATTGAACTACCTCAAGAAGTTGAATGCAGACATATGTTTACTTCAAGGAACCAAACTCTTAGCCACAGAACGCAACAAACTAAAAACTCACAAATTCAGTCAGTTATTTTCTTCCTCATAAAACAAAAAAAAAAACAGGTGTCTCAATTCTAATCAATAAAGAAGTACAATATACACATAACCACACCATATCTGATCTGGAAGGAATATATATCATTGTCAATGACACAATTCACAATAAAATATAACAATAGCAAGTATCCATAGTCCTAAAACAGATAACCCAGCATTTTTTCATAACTTTTTCACAACGTTGCAGGACTTTCCCACATCACTTTTTATTATTGGAGGAGGTTTTAACATTGTCATTGACCCAGAACAAGTTAGCTCTACAACCAAACTTCTTACCCGAAATTAGCATTCAACAAGGATCACTCAACAAAACATGACAGATCTGGGTCTTAGCAATAGTTAGAGACTACAAAACCCGACAGCAAAAGAATTCCCCTGCCATTCCACAGTTCTCACGAATTGATTATTTCCTTACAAGCAACTTAATGATAAAAAATATTGTGCAAACTACAATACATCCAATTGTTATTTCTGACCATGCCCCTATCAGTATCACCCTCAAGAAAACAAGAAACAAAAAAAAAACTTCCCAAACTGGCGCTTTAACACATCTTTACTCACAGATTATTTTGATACATAATTCAAGAAAGAGTGGCCATTCATTCTGGAAATTAATGACTCTCCAACCCACACCAACACTCCTTTGGGAAACGGCAAAAGCAGTGCTGAGAGGGAAAATAATTTCATATTCCACCCACAAAAAAGACAACAAGAATTGGAAACCACATTGGAAGAAAAGATCAAGTTTCTACATAATTCACATGCAATTAATCCCACAGAACAAATACTTAAGAAAATCAAGAGAAACCATATTTCAGCAAGATAATATTATCAACAAATAGACCCAATTTTTGCTACAAAAATTATGATATGACCACTATGAACATGACGATAAATCTGGGAAATATTTAGCAAATCAACTTAAATGCAACAAGGAAAAAAACATACATCACAACTGTTAAAGACTCAGCCAGGAATAGTATCAGTGACCAACAAACCATATATAACATTTTCAAAAAATTTTACATGGATTTATACAGTAATGAAAGGGGAAAAAAACATGGAAGAAATTGATAATTTCCTGAATAATATTACTCTCCCGCATCTCTCCTTCAATCAAATCAACAACTTGGAAAAACAACTATCAGTTCCAGAATATGAAAAGGCACTGAAAAAAATGGCAAATAATAAAGCACCAGGCCCAGATGGATTACCGACCAAGTTTTACAAACCTTTCTGGAAGACGATCTCACCACTATTTATTAGAATGGCAGATGAAATAAAAATATCACAAACCATCCCCTCACATATGAACACCACAAACATCTCAGTACAGCTTCAGCCAAACAAAGATTCCTCTCTTTGTTCAAGTTATAGACCAATCTCCCTCATCAACACAGACATAAAAAATGATAAGTAAAGTGCTAGCAATCCGGGCAGAACCATTTATTCAATCTCACATATGCCCAGACTAAGCTGGATTCATAAAAGACAGACATTCATCAAACAACACATGCAGATTATTCAATATTATTCACACAGCTTATGAACAAAAAATTAAAGCCATTATCCTTTCACTTGATGCAGAAAAGGCCTTTGATAAAGTTAACAGGACATTTCTTTACATGACTTTGGAAAAATTTGGCTTTGGAGAGTCATTCATCCAGTGGATAAAAACACTACACAGCACTCCTAGGGCAACAGAAAAGACAGAACTGCGAGAAATATGCAGACATTTAGAGCTGACAGAGGTAAAACCAGCCATGCGAAAAGCAAGACTGGCTAGAGAGATAGTTGAATATTACATTGATGAAAATGTGTTTGCACCAGGAGATCTGGAACAGTTTCCAGTGGAAAATCCAAATATAGAAATGGAACTTAAATTGAAAATGCTAGAGATTGAAAGGGAGGAAAAAGAAAAACAAAGAGAATTTGAAAGGGAAGAAAAAGAAAAACAAAGGCAGTTTGAGTTAGAAAAATTAGCAAGAGAAGAGAATGAAAGGGATGAAAGAGAAAAACAAAGAGAATCTGAGAGGGAAGAAAAAGAAAAACAAAGACAGTTTGAGTTAGAAAAATTTGCAAGACAGAGAGATTTTGAATTAGAGTAATTTGATAGAGAAGAAAGACTCCAAATGGAGCAACTAAAAATAAAAATAGCAACAGAAAATAAATTTTGGGCTAGCCAGGAGGTAAAACTGGTGCCTCCATTTGCAGAAAAGGATGTTGACAACTATTTCCAGTGTTTTGAAAAGGTAGCAAAGAGTTGCCAGTGGCCAAAGGAACACTGGCCTCTGATGTTGCAAACTGTCCTCAAGGGTAAAGCTCAACAAGCCTATTCAGCTTTGTCTGCAGATGATTCCTCTGATTATGAGGTTGTCAAAAAGGTTATTTTGAGAGCTTATGAGTTGGTTCCAGAGGCTTACCGACAGAAATTCAGAGGTCTGAAGAAATCTGAAAATCAGACTTATGTGGAATTTGCTAATGAGAAGAAGGTTTGCTTTGAGCGCTGGTGTACTTCTTTGGAGGTCAAGGATGATTTCAACTCACTAAAAGAGATGGTGTTAGTTGAAGAATTCAAGAACTGTGTTAAGGATGATGTTAAGACCTACCTTAATGAGAAGCAAGCACTGAATTTGCAATCAGCTGCCAAATTTGCAGATGAATATGTTCTCACACATAAGTCCAAATTTCAGTCTAGCAGTAACAATAGATGGTCCCTATTTCAGAAAAAGGGTTACAGTGATACCCAAGATTCCTCACCCAAAGACAAAGACAAATCTGGTGATGGTGCTCAGAAATCCAGTAACAAGTCTGATCAAAGTGTGAAAGCTGACAGTGACAAAAGTGGTCTAGTTTGCAGTTATTGCAAGAAATCTGGTCATGTCACAACTAACTGTTGGTTCCTTAAAGCTAAGACTGAAAAAGAAAAGGATACCAAACCAAATGCCTTCGTGAAAACAAGGTTAGAAACCCCTGTAGTAGATAACCGATCTGCTAAATTGCCAACTTCTTGTGGGGCTAAAAAGCCTGATACAGCTGACTTTGTGAGGGAGGAATTTCTTCCATTTGTGTCAGAGGATTTGTGGCTCTGAATGAGCATACTACACCTGTCCCCATATATATCCTAAGGGATACCGGAGCTTCTCAGTCACTTTTGTTGATGGACTCCTTGGAGTTACGTAATGAGACCGCTTCAGGGGATTTCATACTTGTACAGGGTATTGAAGGGAGGACTGTATCTGTACCCCTGCGCTCTATATTCTTGAAGTCAGATTTTGTTACAGGACAGATAAAGGTGGGACTTATTTTAAGTCTACCTATAAAGGGTGTTTCTCTGTTGCTAGACAATGACCTGGCTGGGGGCAAAGTAGTTCCCCCTGTACATCTTACTTCACAGCCGAGCACTGAAGATGGGGATGAGGACCCATCTTTGTATCGTTCTTGCGCAGTGACTCATGCTATGGCCAAGAAGGCTAAAGAAGAAGATGTTGTGGTGCCGTCCAGCACATTGAATATTCAGGACTCAGATGGTTCGCCTCATGACTCTGATTGGCCTACTATGGTTTCTCCATTTGAGAACTTATCAGACACTTTTATCAGTTCATTGTTCAGCCAGCCAGATGGGTTTGGTGATTCTGATGTGTCTGGAGACTTGTCTCTGTCCAGAAAGCGGTTGATTGAGGAGCAAACTAATGATCCTGAAATTTGTGTACTAAAGAGGAGAGCCCTTCCTGATAAAGAAATAGACGCAGTTCCAGTTGGGTATAATCTCAAGGATGGTGTTTTGATGCGGAAATGGCGCCCTCCCGATATCCCTGCCAATGCAGATTGGGCAGTGGTCAGGCAAATTGTTGTTCCGAAGGTCTACAGGAATGAGATCTTAACAATGGCTCATAGTTTACCTTTAGGTGGTCATCTTGGTGTTAACAAGACTGTTGATAAGATCATGAAACACTTCTTTTGGCCTGGGTTTCGGAAAGACGTTTCCAACTTTTGCAAAACCTGTCACACTTGTCAGGTAGTTGGAAAACACCAGTTAGACCCACCTGCAGCTCCATTGCAGCCAATCCCAGCATTTGGGGAGCCATTCTCTAAGGTCATTGTTGATTGTGTTGGTCCATTACCCAAGACTAGATCTGGAAATCAGTACTTGTTGACAATCATGTTTGCATCTACCAGATTCCCCGAAGCCATACCTCTACGTAACATCAAGGCAACTGCAATCTCGAAGGCTTTGATAAAGTTCTTCACGTTGTTTGGCCTTCCCAGGGAAACTCAGTCAGACTAAGGTAGCAATTTCACTTCAGGATTGTTTCAGCAGGTTGTGTATGAACTAGGTGCAAAGCAGATTCTTTCTAGTGCCTATCATCCAGAAAGTCAGGGTGCCTTAGAGCGGTTTCATTCCACTCTCAAGACAATGATGAGGACTTATTGTTATGACCATGAGAAAGACTGGGATGAAGGTGTTCATTTGCTGTTGTTTGCAGCTAGAGAAGCAGTGCAGGAGTCTACTGGATTCAGTCCATTTGAGCTAGTGTTTGGTCATGAAGTGAGAGGACCTTTGCTATTATTGAGTGAACAATGGCAAGAGGAAGAGCCGTACATCAGTCTGTTAGACTATGTTAGCAAGTTCAAGGAAAGATTGCGTGCAGCTTGTGACCTAGCCAAAGAGAACTTGAAATCAAGTCAGGGAAAAATGAAAACTTGGTATGATCATAAGGCTAGAAGCCGTGAGTTTAAACCAGGAGACAAGGTCCTTGTGTTGTTTCCCTTGCAGTCCAATCCATTGCAGGCTAGATTTCATGGTCCTTATGAAATTTTGACAAAACTCAATGATCTCAATTACATTGTGAAGACTACAGATAGGAGAAAACCAAAACAATTGTGTCACATTAACATGCTGAAGCCTTATCATGACAGAAATGCTAGAGTTGCAGCTGTCACTTCAGATTCTCCAATGGTCGAAACGTGTGAAGATGAGGGGGAGTTTCAAGATGATGAACCAAGAATTAAAGCTGAAGTTCTTTCATGTAAATTGTCAAACACTGAAGTGTTGCAAAATCTTGATGTAAAACTCCAGCACTTAGAACCCTCACAGAGAGATCAGTTTGAGAGGTTGATGAAGAAATATGAGGATCTGTTTCCTGATGTTCCAAAAAGAGTTTCTATAGCCGCTCATGATGTAGATGTTGGTGATGCCAAACCAATAAAACAGCATCCGTACCGGATGAATCCTGAAAAGAGAAAGATTGCTGAGAAAGAGGTTGAGTACATGTTAGAACATGATATTGTCAGACCCTCCAACTCAGATTGGAGTTGACCCTGTGTGCTAGTTCCAAAACCTGATGGAAGTACTAAATTCTGTACAGATTATCGCAAAGTCAATGCTATAACTAGAACTGATGTGTTTCCAATACCTAGGATTGATGATTGTATTGATAAAGTAGGGCAAGCAAAGTTTCTGACCAAGATTGATTTATTGAAGGGTTATTGGTGTGTGCCTTTAACTGAGAGGGCCAAGAGCATCTCTGCTTTTGCCACACCATCAGGGTTGTACCAGTATGAAGTCCTACCCTTTGGGATGAAAAATGCCCCAGCCACATTCCAAAGGATGATACAGTCTACAATCGCCGGATTGCCACACATGGGTGCATACATCGATGACCTGATCACATGGAGTGACTCCTGGGAAGAACATCTAAAAGATGTAGAGACGTTGTTCCAGCGCCTGACCCAGGCTAACCTGACTGTTAACCTGAATAAGAGTGACTTTGGTTGTGCTACTGTCACCTATCTTGGCTACGTCATAGGTCAGGGCAAGGTGGAACCCATAGATGCTAAAGTCCAAGCCATCATGGACTTTCCCGTTCCTGACAACAAAAAAGCTTTGCGCCGCTTCCTTGGAATGATCGGGTACTACCGCAAGTTCTGCAAGAACTTAGCTGAGATTGCTCTCAGTCTAACTAACCAACTGAAGAAAGGCGTAAAGTTCACCTGGGATGATGCATGCCAGAGAGCCTTCGATCGCCTGAAGTCTCTGCTGTGTCACTTCCCCGTGCTCAAATCTCCTGACTTCAACAAACCGTTCTCCATCACGGTCGATGCTAGCGACCAAGCTTGTGGATCTGTGCTCCTACAGAGAAGTGACTCTGATGACATTGAGCATCCCGTGGCATACTTCTCCAGGAAGTTCAATCGCCACCAAAGGAACTATTCCACAATAGAGAAGGAGCTGTTGGCTCTGGTTCTATCTTTACAATACTTTGATGTTTATGTTTGTACAGGGCAAAAGCCAATGATTGTGTACACTGACCACAATCCGTTAATGTTTTTGAGTAAGATGAAAAACAAGAATCGGAGATTGTTGAATTGGAGTTTGATTTTACAGGAGTTTGACTTGGAAATTAAGCATGTGAAGGGTACAGACAATGTAATTGCTGATTGCTTATCCTGTGTTTGAGTATGTAAATATACTCAGCAACAAAAGTTTCTGTGACACCATTTATGTGTATGTTATAAATGACACGCAAAGATCTCAATGCAATCAATATGTTTATTTAACAGGAGAAACACTGACTTTTCAGTGCCAACGTCACTCAAAACGAAAAATGTCATTTTATGCGTCATGAAGCACTTGTCTGACGTCTAACCAATTGTGACCTTCACACTTCAATACCGGGTGTGACTTCCTCGTGCCATGATGCAAGCAACGCATCTCCGGCGCATGGACCGAATCAGATGTGCCAGAAATTGCTGTGGGATGTCATTCCAAATCTGACGTAGACGTTGTCGCAATTCCTGGAGTGTAGCTGGCGGGTTATCCAACCGCCGCAAACGTCGATCCATCTCGTCCCAAAGATGCTCGATTGGGGACATGTCTGGGGATCTGGCTGGCCATGGCAGGACATTGACATGTTGTTGCATCAGATACTGCTGTACAATCCTTGCAACGTGTGGTCTGGCGTTATCATGTTGCAGCGTTATTCCGGGACCATGTTGCATCAAAAACGGTACCGCTAATGGCCGTAGCACTTCATCG
Source organism: Gymnothorax reevesii (assembly GCA_029721435.1). Taxonomy (NCBI): domain Eukaryota; kingdom Metazoa; phylum Chordata; class Actinopteri; order Anguilliformes; family Muraenidae; genus Gymnothorax; species Gymnothorax reevesii. The sequence continues at coordinate 4,365,758 of CM056574.1, read as the reverse complement.
CGATATCTTTGACCTGTCAGATTTCCATCAATAACAAGCAAATCTGTTCTGTTTCTAGCCGTGATCCCTCCCCAAATCATGACACTACCACCTCCAAAACGATCAAATTCCTGAACACAGTTGTTGGCATAACGTTCTCCACGTCGACGGTATACACGTAAACGACCATCACATCGGTTAAGCATGAATCTTGATTCATCAGTGAAGAGTACAAGATCCCACTGACGTTGGATCCACCGTCGATGTTGTTGTGCCCACTGTAGACGCAGTCGTCGGTGTTGTACTGTGAGTATTGGACGTCTTGCTGGCCGACGTGGGACAATGCCAAAATGACGGAGACAGCGACGGATTGTCTGTGCAGACAGTCGCCTCAAACCAGGTATCGTTCTTGCAGTTATGGTTGCAGGTTGGAATCGATTTCGGAGATGGGTTGTTCGAATCCAGTTGTCCTGTCTGGGAGTGGTTACTCGTGGACGGCCGCTGCGAGGACGGTCTCTGACATGTCTTGTCTGCTGATGACGCTGCCATAAGTTCCAAATGGTGTTTCGGTGGACATTCAGGCGATGAGCAACTTCCTTCTGCGAGGTTCCGGATTCAATCATCCCAATGGCCCTCCACCGATCATTTTCAGACAGTCTTGGCATTTAGAGGGTAGAGTTCCTGATCCGAAATGGCTGTGTTTTCGATAAGTGATGCTTCCGTCGTTCATCAGGCACAATGTGAACATTCCAAAAATTCTCCTCTTTTATTGCCATCCACAAGCATGATTTACGCACATTTTCACGTGCAAAGTCATTTTCTCGCATTTTCATGATTTCCATTTCAATGTTGTGTTTACGTGTACTGTTTCAGTCTGATATCACCATGTATGACAATTTCATAATTGCGTTATGAAAAATAATTAACAATATTGGTGTCACAGAAACTTTTGTTGCTGAGTATATATGTCACATGTTTATTTGAATATTGTATGATATGTATATATAGACAAGTTTCCACTTAACCATTTTGTATTGAAAAGAAAAATTTTGCCTTTATGAGTCAAAATTTTTCCCTTTTGGAATGGAGGTGTAATGTGAATATAGGCCACTAGATGGCAGTATTTACCTTTTTTTTATTCAGCTCAGACTGGAGCTATGTTTGGACATGTTTCAGACATGTCTGGGGCAAGTCCCCGAAAATTAAAAAAAAAGGTCTAAATGTGGGTGGGGTCTGCAAAAGAGTATATAAGGAGTAGAATTGAGACAGTAAAGTAGTAGGAGAAATTGCAAGGAGAAGGATACATGTGACCAGACCTGTCATTTCTGTTCAAGACCTGTAAAGCTTATAGTGGATTTTTGCCTGGGTTAGAGCATTTTCCTCAGAAAAGGACATCACCAATCAACCCACAAAAGGGACTGTAAATATTTCTGTTTTTTTTTTGTATATATTCAATCTTGGTCTTTAGTTGTAGGTTAGTGTTAGTCTTTTTCTGTAAATTAAATGTGTTTAAGTTTTTTAAACTGTGTCTGTCATCCCTTGCTGTTGCTGTTATGTTGTAAATGTAATAACAAATTGGGGCCATAACAATCTCAACTATTGCACTTTCCATTCACTACTGGTAATATCACATATTTGGGCATAAATGTATCCCCCAAGCTGTCAGAATTGTTCCAGCTTAACTTCACCCCACTACTGAAATCAATAGAAGATGACTTGGATTGATGGATGTCACTACCACTATCCATCATTGGCACAATTTCTTCAATAAAAATGATGATACTACCCAAAATCACTTACCTGTTCACCAGGATTGATGTCCAACCAACAGCAAAATGGTTTAAAAAATTAGACTCATTGTCAACAAAATTCTATTGGAAAAATGAAAAACCCAAAATAAAACTATCTACACTACAAAAACCGAAAGACCATGGAAGCCTGGAAGCACCTCACTTTCATAACTGTTACTGGTGAGTCAAACACAAAACCTCATCAAATGGATACATGCAAATCATGACCCCATCCACCCCTGGATTGACATAGAACACACAGACTCAGAGAACTTATCATTGGCAGACTTGTCCTTCATTAGCAGTCCCATTAAAAAACACAGTTGTTTCAAGAGTCCTGCAATCTCCACAACTCTGACAGCTTGGTGGAAAATCAATAAATTGATAAACTTCCCAGTCAGTCCCAGCATGCACACACCAATTTGGCACAACCCTGACTTCACTATAAAAAAATCACCTATGATTGGCAATAAATGGAAAGAAAAAGGGATCTCACATATGCACCATATTTTTGAAAATGACAGTCTGCTTTCCTTCCCGCAGTTAATTGAAAAATACAACAGTAAAAAAAATCAGTACTTCCAATACATCCAGTTAAAACAATCAATTAAGGAACAAATTGATTTCAACAACATTGACCTAAAGGAATCACCACTACTGAATGATCTCTAAACTGTATAAACTCATATCCTCCTTGGTTCTGACAGCACGCTATACATTCCAATACAAAAATGGGAAAAAGATCTCAACATCCAAACTAACACTAACTTCTGGAATTAAATCTGCAGGAACATCTACAACATGTAACAAAATACTAATATCAGTTCAATCAGGAGAGACCGAGTGAAATCAGGAAAAATTTTAATATGCGTTGAGCATAAGTTGAATTCAATTCAATTTTATTCATATAGTGCTGTATATAGAGAAAAGGGCAGAGCCCAGACTAAACCCTAATCCTCGAATAGCAGGAAAAAAACTCCCTGTAGGGAGAAAAAAGCCCCGAACGGTGGTGAGAAAAAACTCCTCATTGAGAAGAAATCTCAGCAGGAACCTGGCTATTCTGGGGAAGCCCACCCTCTGCCGGCTGATTAATAAATTGATGTTAAATTCGGGATGAGAGGATCAGGACGGCAGAGAGACAGCAGTCAGAATTAGACAGATGACAGACAGATGACAGACAGAATTATTATTTTTTTTGCATGATGATAGCCAGCAATGGCTAGGGGTGCAGAGCCCAGCATGCGATTAGCGAATGACTGCAGGAATACAGATTAAACAACCACCGACCACCAGTCATTTGCAAGCTTACCGTGGACTGAAAAGGCTTCAGGGATCTTTAGGCTTTGATGATCGCAGATGCTTTGGGGCACATGGAGAATGCGTTTGCTGAAGATGACGAGTGACTTAGTTGATAGAGAGAGCGTAGATATACCTTGCATAGCCGCTGAAGCCACTTATTCTGAACAAATGATCTAGGTGTTGCTTGGGCTATTAGAAGTAGGCTCGGAAAAGATGGTTCAGAACATCTAGCTCCAAACTGAACCCCAGCGATAGACGTCATATGGTGAAGTTTGAAGTAACGAACAACAACCAATGACAAGAAAATGAAAGATTGCAGACCTTCACCCCTTAAAGCATTAGCAGTAGTGGCAATGAGTAAAAATTTCAAGTTATTATTTAAAAAAAAAAAAAAACACTACGAGCTGACAAATAGCCACATGGGGAAAAAAAATCCAGAAAACTGTTCCCAAATCCAAATCTGGATCCTCATTCAGATCATCGCAGAGGAGGACCAAGACACTCATCTGTAAAAAAGAAATATCAAGTTAATCCGATCAACGGTTGAGGAGTTACACAAGCGGACATATAGTCGGACAGAATGAATATATACAGCGCCCTCCATAACTGTTGGCACCCCTGGTTAAGATGTGCTCTTTAGCTTCTAATAAATTCAGTTTTTTTCGAAACAATATTGGACCACAATGCAAAGAAGAGGAAAATCCAACCTTAAATTCAAGTGCATTTATTCTGTTGGAAAAAAATCCCACATTAAGAAATAATTCTTTGACATCAAATCATGTTTGCCACAATTATTAGCACCCCTGATGTTAATACTTTGTACAACCCCCTTTCGCCAACAAATCAGCACCTAATCTTCTCCTATAATGTTTCACAAGATGGGAGAATACAGACAGAGGGATCTTCGACCATTCCTCTTTGCACAATCTCTCTAAATCATCCAGTGACCTGGGTCCTCTCCTCTGCACTCTCCTCTTCAGCTCACTCCACAGGTTTTCAATTGGGTTGAGGTCTGGGGACTGAGATGGCCATGGGAGGAGCTTGATTCTGTGTCTGGTGAACCATTTCTGTGTAGATTTGGCCACATGTTTAGGGTCATTATCTTGCTGAAAGACCCAGTGACGACCCATCTTCAGCTTTTGGGCAGAGGCCACCAGATTTTGATTTAAAATATCCTGGTATTTCAAAGCATTCATGATGCCATGCACCCTAACAAGGTTTCCAGGGCCTCTGGAAGACAAACAGGCCAACAGCATCACCGATCCTCCCTCATACTTCAGTGGGCATGAGATGCTTCTCTGCATACTCATCTTTTGTGTTTCGCCAAACCCACTTAGAGTGTTTGTTGCCAAAAAGCTCTCTCTTGGTCTCATCTGACCAAAGCACACGGTCCCAGTTGAGGTCCCAGTACCGCTTAGTGAACTCAAGACGTTTGTGTTTATGATTGTAAGAAAAGGTTTTTTCCGTGCATGCCTCTCAAACAGCTTGTTGGCATGTAGATAGTTGGTTGTTTTGGAGACTTTGTGACCCCAAGATGCTACCATTTGTTGCAATTCTTTAACAGTGAGCTTTGGAGAACTTTTTCTCTTACCATCCTCCTGACTGTGCGAGGTGGTAAAATAACCTTGCATCCTTGTCCAGGCTTGTTTACCACTGTTCCACTTGTTTTAAACTTCTTAATGATTCCTCTGACAGTAGATATGGGCAGGTGCAGGCGAGTGGCTATTTTCTTGTAGCAATTGTCCGACTTGTGAAGGTCGACACACATCTGCCTTATTCGAATGGTGTGTTCCTTTGTCTTTCCCATGTTAAGGAATGGATAAGAGAAATGGCTTCTGTGTCACATCATATTTATACCCCAGGGAAACAGGAAGTGATGAATTACTAATTACATGTTGATACTGTGATCAACTTTGTAAACTACTGTAGAAATGACAGAAATACTTCAATTACATTTAATTCCCAGGAATTGTTGGGGGTGCCAATAATTGTGGAACAGGTGATTTTATGAAAAATTATTCATAGTCAAGGATTTTTTTCCCCCTTCATCTCAAGTGAATTTTAAGGTTACATTTTTTCTACAATTTTCAGTGTGAGAGTATGCTTCTGCAATAAAAATTGAATTTATTTTAAGGCTTTTTACATATCTTAACCAGGGGTGCCAATGATTATGGAGGGCGCTGTAAATCACCGTTTGAGACCTGTTCCCTCTTGTTCCTCTGATAAACATATTGTATATTTTTCTAATATAATACCAAGTCTGACTGGGATTTAGAAATATTCATCAGTGCGGGATGCATGAATTTTAAAATAGCGTTTTAGATTAGACTTATTACATTTGTAGAATCTTAATCGCTGTTTTGAAACTAATGCGTCCCGCACTGATGAATATATCTAAATCCCAGTCAGGCTTGGTATTTCATTAGAAAAATATACAAAATGTTCTTCAGAGGAACAAGAGGGAACAAGTCTCAAACAGCAATTTAGTTTGTCCATATGTGATACAGTAAGTCTATTCATAAGATCACACATGTGCAGGTGGAAACACTGAAATAGTTTTCTCGACAGCCCTACAGTCTGTAAAATTGCCTTGGAGATTCTCATTAACAAAGGAATCTCATTAAATAACAAAAATGTGGCAAATTAACTCCATGGGACACTTTTCCGAGCTTTTAACATTTAAAAGCAGTTCCTACTCATCCTAAGGATTCTCTTGTATTAGAGTGTATAACAAGTAAAGAGCCATATTAATTATTAAAAAAAAAAAAAAAAAACCAACACACCCTTGCAGATTTTCAAGTAATAAAGCTTGGGGTTGGTACGTTTGGAGGCAGCTTTTTTTTTTTTTCTGGGGGAGGGGGATCCTTGCAAGGATAAAAGTAATGCATTTCATAACATAGCTGCATGCATTTATTATACATCAAAAATGTAACCTACTATTCTAAATTCCGTTTTCATGTCGGTCACTTGCCTTTGTTAAATTGCAACTGTATTTTTAAATTCCAACCATTTCTTGAGCCGTCTGGTGTCCGTTTGGTGTATGCGTTAAGTTATTTCTAGCATGTCCCTTGGAGTTCACATGGCTGTAAAGGCCCCAAAAAGATGCTGTTGACTTGAACAACTATAGTGCATTTCATCTCGGTAAAATAGCCACCAACAATGCCTCCATCAATGAGTGGGATAAAAGTAGGCAAGCTGCAGTCGTTAGTGATTTCTAATGCGCTCCGATTCTGCAGAAGTTTAGCGAGAAGTAGACGTATGAGGTATGTGAACGAGCGATTTCAGGGCAGGGCAATAATTATCACATCACTCAAAAGGGCCACGAACGATTCCAGTTGCGGAGATCAAATTTAAAATCGAAGTTCTCATTAAAAAAATCCACTGCAAGTTTGATTTATGTGGTGGGCATCCACAAAAATAGGATTTGACAACTTGAAAACCTTGAACTTTGATGTCATGGACGAAGTTTATCGATGCCAAATCTTAGGCTATGTCCTATCCGTGAGTTTCTCCTCTTAGTGACATTCACGCCTCTGTGCCGTACTCAGCAATTATTCAATCAAAGCGCACCGAGGAAATTCACTCGCAGAATATAAGTCATTGTGCATCAAGTTAATCAGTTTCACGTGCATTACGGTGGATTTCCCCACTAATGACACGGAAATCGATTATGACAGGAATTCTCAGGCTTGTCTTTACTGAGGGATTAAAAGCAACGGAATTGCATAAAAACGTTTCAAATGGTCTTATTTCATTAAAACAATTTAAACGATCATGAAACACATGCGGTGTTTCCAATTCCTGAGTAAAGAGAAGCACGGGAAGTCCGGAGTCATAGCACCCCGCCAGCACCCCCAGCACCCCGCCAGCCAATGTGAAGTAACGTCGTCACAGAGCGGCCATCTTAGGACAGGGCTGCTCGATCACTCATAACATTACAGCCAATGGAGCACGGACTTTGAAATAACTGTAAATTGCCCAACTCTCCCAAATTCTCCACTGATTTTCAAACAAACGGCTTGGTTTGTCGGGTAAACATCAGAGATGTAGTTATTTAACAGCATACTTAAGAATAATTAAAACCATTAAATTCGATATAAAAAGTACATTAAGGTTTGTAATAACCCAATCCGTTTGTAAATCCGTCAAGAATTCAGCGAGTTACGAGTATTTAAGCGAGTAAATCATCCACCTTACCTCCGACTACAGCACAGCGCACCAGAGCAGTCCCCTGTCCTAAGATGGCCGACCAGTGACGACGCTGCCGACTCTGCCTTGAGCCATCTAGTGTTTGTATATATCTATGAGTGAATATACCAGTTAAATCACGTGGTTTGCATTTTAATGAGGTCCTTTTGAGCTCTGTGAACGAGTGCTTTCCACTGTAATGGGGGTACTGTTTCTTTAACGATCTGTGATGCAGGCTGGTGCGCCTGTGTAGACTTGGGCAGAGGGTGAAGGGAAGTTGGTCAGGTTATTCTGCTCGCACGTTATTCTTTGTCTTACCGTAACGCGACGGCCTCCTTTGTCCGGTTTCTCTCCCTCTTTTTTCATTTCTCTAATCTGTTCATATATGATAAGGTTAGTGTGCCGTAGCGGGCAGGTATGTTATGGTCCACGCTAAAATGAATAAAGCTGCATCTTCTTGTCCAGCTTGTCTGATTGCCCGTTTTTTTGTATGGTCAGTGACAACGAGCTCGTCTGCAAGTGTCAAGCCAACGTGTTACAAGAGACGCCCGAACATCACATCCAACCCGAAGGTAAAGTGACTCTCTTCAGAGCTCAATTCGTCGGATGACGGAGATTATTTTACTGGAGTTTGTGAGTTTAATCGTCTGAGTATCGCTAACTCACGGTACCCAACAGCATTGTGTGTAGAAGGAGTTTTGCCATTTCGGTCAAGCGAGAGCTGACTGCAGAACGGTCTCATTAAGCAGCAATTTGTCTTAGAATAATAATAATAATAATAATAATTATTATTATTATTATTGTCTTGTTGGACGGTGATAACGAAGCCAAGAGGTCAGTAGGCTATCGTATAGTATTATCACTTTCATTAAATTTCCAAGATCTCGATGATCTCTAATGTTGTTGTAAACGGCTACTCCGAATTCCGTGCAAGAGTTGAGATATTTTGATCCAAAGTTGACGTGTCCGCTGGTATTTGTACAACTGGAGCCCATGACTCTTGCCTCACAAAATCATTAACTTTTTATTTTCAAAATTTGCCTTGGTAATTACTCAATATTGTGTGACGCTGTAAAATGTTGTGAAATTTTACATTGTTAGGACTAAGTTTGAATGTGTTGCTTATATGATCGCATGGGTCACAGGTTCACCTGTAAGGATAGGTGTTAGAAAATATGGGATTTTGGTTAAACTTTGAGCGCCAGTAGCTCCTCAGCTGTTCAACATGTATATACTAACATATTTGTCAATTTTCAGCTTGATCCACTCTACAAGAGTTATTTCCAAGGCCATAGTTCCAATGTTGAAAAATTGTGTTACTTGGAGCATTTGCTTCTGCAGGATGAATGCATAGGGCTGAACGATTTTGGAAAATAATCTGTGATAATAAAAAAAAAAAATGTTGCGATGGCAATTTACGATGCGATTTATTTTTATTTTTTTTTAGTTCAGAAAATTACGATTTCGCCTGCCTTCAAAAATTCGCATTGCCGTTTGACCGAGGATACGAGATGGCTGAACCCCTTAGTAAAATACTATAAACCTCAACAATATTGTACCTTTCCAAGAAAGGTAAGGATGCACTATGTCTTACTAACATATCTAAATAGAACCATCATATCAAAATGAACGTTTTGATTTCCGACAGTATACTGGCCTGTTTTCTGCACGGGAAACTTTATTGCAGGCATTCAGTTGAAATTTCCCTCAACTGAATGCCATCATTTTATATTTGTTGTTTATTAGTGAATGTAATGGTGTTAAAGAAAGGTGTAATGTCTTTGCACGAGTCGGAAAAAGTATGCCAACACCTGTAATTTAGCTGTGCGCTACTCCCTTAGTGGAACACTCATTATGTTAGCTCCTCATTGCAAACTCGTTTTGCAGAATGTTTATAATGGTTGATCCTGAGTCTGCAAAATCAGCATCTAAATTGGCATTCGCTTAGCCAAGTTATTGGGCTGGGCCGATTAGCGGCCAGGCCCCTATAAATGTGAGTGAGTTTCACGATTGGCTGGCCGGCAGGGAAGAAATTCAGCCATTGGTCGGTCCGATGGGAAGCATTTCAACGATTGGTGTTCCCGCGATTGGCTGGCTGGCTGTTCAGCGATTGGTTGGCCGGTGGAGAACTTCAACGATTGGTTTACTGATGATTGGCTGGGTGGTTGGTCGGGCGTCGACTTCACTGGTTTTCACTGGTCTGTGTATTTGCATTAGAAATACATGGGTTTCGGAATTTCGGCTTTGAGACATTGCCGTCTTTGCCGTCGTTAAAACTCGGATTTGAGAGTTTGCCGCAGAAACGGGAATTACAAAGTGGAATTGAGCACCACACTGATTGATGCGTGTGACGGACTATTTACTTACACAGTGGAAGTGGCGCCGACACTACGTTTCAGTTGCTACTCTCAAGAATGCCGGAAAAATTCAGGAGTTGGTTCGCTTGAACAGAATCAATTGTGGTGGCCGCTTTCATTGTATTTATGAGAGCGACTGTAACCGACACCAATGAAAACAATACATTTAAGAAAATTTTAAGTTTAAAAGATCGCACCAAGCTGGATTGGTCACCCTGTCATTGAAGTAGCTACTTCTCCACCATGTTGTTGTTTCCACTATGCTAGTGCTGCTCGATTAATCCAATCGCAATTGCAATCGCAATGTCAAGCAGTGCGATTGCATAACCGCAAAAAAGGCGGCGATTTGCGATTCAATCTGAAAAAGCGTGTGCTGCCAGTGAACATAACTATGTCTCCTTTAATTGTATGGAGTCCGTTGACATTATGTCCACAAGCGCTATCTTGGGCTGTGTCAGTGTCGTCAAAAATTGCGTCCTATAGAATAATTCCACGCCATTTTCTTTAATCTATTTGGAAAATGTCTGAAGATAAAGGGTGTAACATGGAATTCCTACTGCTTAGGAATACAACCACGCTAATAAGAAAATCTGAATGCACTTTAATACCTTTGTGCAGAAGCCAAATTTGGCTATTTATGGGTTACCCACTTTAATGCTGTATAATTCAAGATATAAGCTTCACAAAGAGGAAAAATGTGGCTCAATTCAGGAAAGACACTTACAGCATTTAGAATTACATTGTATTTCAGTTTATTTTCATGATTTTGGTTGAGAAAATGAGCAGCAAACATAAAAAATCTTCATGAGAATTCACCATTGAAATTGCAAAAAAAATAGTTCTGACGATTGAAAAACTGCTGGGGCTTAAAACTATACATTTCTGGTATCATAAACTCCTTGAGCACAAGTAGAATTCATCTTCAACATTACATTCTAGATTACCTACATGCTATTAGCCAAATACAGCTACCCAAGTGTCTCCCCAAAGTCTCAAAATGATTTGCTGTAAAATCATTAAAAAAATCATGTATTTAACACAATTAAAGCTTTAAGGCATGAAATTTAATATGAACGAATGATTTTCTGGTTGAGTTTAGTATGAATTTATCAATATCAGTGCAGTTGAATATCAGTGGTCACCAGTAACCTCTCCAAATACGAAACATGCCTTTTCTCCATAATAAAGTTTAGAGTTTTGGCCATTTTTCTTCAAAGCCAGCACAAACACGCATTAAATAAACTGCTAATTAAACGGTCAGAACATTCACCCTGTAATGAAAGCTACCAGTCCCCTCTTCAAAGCTCACGAACCCATTTCAACACTTATAAGGAGCAAGTACACCTCACTAACTCAGTAATATCTGAATTCTGAAATATACCTTATTTTAACTGAACAGACACTCCACTTTCAGGGAATATCAAATCCATTGCCTCTCCCGATTCAAAAGAAACGTGCAATGAACGTACCGGGGGTCCACACCAAAATGCACGGGCAGTTCGCGTTTTAAACAGGAAAAAAACCTCGACATTCGACTTGGTTGAGTACATATACATTCCGAAACAGAAAAAAAAAAAAACAAACAAAAATAGCAGCCTGACCTTTTTCGTGAATCCCTCCTCCAGAGACATTGACTGTATAAAAAAGAGACCGATGTATCCAGTAGCAGGAACCCTCCGGTCCTGTTTCATTCGAAATAATTCCAATAGAGCATATCGTTCTCATTTAAATCCTGTAATGTAACTGAACACTTCAAGGCCAGTTTTGCGAACCGATTTTCTATAAATCCCGTCTATTTTAGGCGCGTAATGTGCATAACGTAGACAGGATACAACCGAGCCTGCTGATACGCATTGGTTTGTATGCTCTGTGTTTGTCCAATCAATGTGTTTCACTTACTCTAAAATGTTTAAACACTCGGGAATTGGATAAGAAACGAACCAATCAATACATTGTTACCAGGGAAACTTCACGAGGGCATGAAGTGTAACTCACCAATTACGCAGAAGAGTCTGAGCATATGATTGAGTGATTGGCTATCAACGCCAGTACTCGTGTGGATATAAGGAAGCGCTGGATTTGTCAATGAAGGAATCTACGCGTAAATCCACGGTAGGGAACTACAAATTTTTTTTGTATGGGACAGCTGTAATAGGCAATAGAATGTGAGAGAATCAATACCATGTCGATTTTTTTGCCTCAGAAAACTGATTTTTCTGAACTACTAATTGGAATACTGTTAGCTCACTGTGGCTAAACTGGTTGCTATAAAGGATAACGATTTTTTCTGTGTCAAGATATCGTTTTTTTAAACTGCTGAATCGACACTATGGGCAAGGATACTGACCAGTTTGCACATCAGGCTTAGCTGAGGAGTTTAATTCATGCAGCTCTCGAAAAACAGGGAGTGGAGTGAACTTCACCGTATTCAGAACCGCGTTCGAGGTCTGCTTGCTTGTGAACATTCAATAACTGATCCGGGGGTGCCATCTAGTGATCGAGTACAGTAACAGCGTGCTTCCAATTTGCAGGTCTATAGACGCGGGCATCTACATCTGCAGAAAGGGGTTAAGCAGGCAACGTGAACATGTTGGGGGTCCCATCCATTCCTTTCTTTTTGAAAAGGATGCGCCTTTGTACCCTATGCTAAAGTAGGTAAATTAAGAAGCACTGAGACACAGTTCCTTAACATTTTAAAGAATTTGAAGGCTCTTATCATAGTTGCCAAGGCAAGTAATCATTTCCGGATCAGTTATCAGGAGTTAGGAACTTTCCCCAGCGAAAAAAAACGATTGAGACGCAGCAGGTATGGTCACGTGACTACTCGCTACAGTTCAGAGTCCAACATTGACGCCGAGTAAAATCATGAGCAGGAGCGTGAGCAAGCCCAGGCTGAGAGTGAGTTTGTGGTGGGAAAAAAAACCCGCAACATCTACTATCATATGCAGAGATTAGGCGTGAGTGTCTCGCCTCTTAGTGGCATCACATTCCTGTGTTTTAGTCAGCAATTATTCTACCAACGCGCACTGAAGAAATTCACTTGCGGAATTTAAGTCATTGTGCATTATGTTAATCAGTTTCACCAGCATTACGGTGGATTTCCCCACTAGTGACACGGAAATCGATTGACTCTCATGCTTGTCTTTACTGAGGGATTGAAAGCAATGGAATTGCATAAAGACGTTTCAAATGTTCTTATTTCATGTAAACAATTAAAATGATGTCACCTTTATGCAAGTGAAACGGAAACTTCAATGCACAAGGATTTTAACTCCGTGTGAGATTCTCATAAGCGTGAATAAGCAAAAAAAAAAAAAAAATGGGCAAGACTTTGGTATCGTGAGACCTTTGTTGCGTGAGACCTGGTATCTCGGCATATGGCGATACTTTGATTTTAGGTACAGCGACGTTGAACAAAATAAGACGTGCTGTGTAAAACTTGCAAAGTTAAAATCTCCACATCCCGAGGCAACACTACCAATCTGTATCAACACTTGGGACAGCAGAGAGAGAAGCATAAGGACTGTATGTGATGGGGCAGCACAGAGAGAAGCATAAGGACTGCATGTGATGGGGCAGCACAGAGAGAAGCATAAGGACTGTGTGTGATGGGGCAGCACAGAGAGAAGCATAAGGACTGCGTGTGATGGGGCAGCACAGAGAGAAGCATAAGGACTGCGTGTGATGGGGCAGCACAGAGAGAAGCATAAGGACTGCGTGTGATGGGGCAGCACAGAGAGAAGCATAAGGACTGCGTGTGATGGGACAGCACAGAGAGAAGCATAAGGACTGCGTGTGATGGGACAGCACAGAGAGAAGCATAAGGACTGCGTGTGATGGGGCAGCACAGAGAGAAGCATAAGGACTGCGTGTGATGGGGCAGCACAGAGAGAAGCATAAGGACTGCGTGTGATGGGACAGCACAGAGAGAAGCATAAGGACTGCGTGTGATGGGGCAGCACAGAGAGAAGCATAAGGACTGCGTGTGATGGGGCAGCACAGAGAGAAGCATAAGGACTGCGTGTGATGGGACGGCACAGAGAGAAGCATAAGGACTGCGTGTGATGGGGCGGCACAGAGAGAAGCATAAGGACTGCGTGTGATGGGGCGGCACAGAGAGAAGCATAAGGACTGCGTGTGATGGGGCGGCACAGAGAGAAGCATAAGGACTGCGTGTGATGGGACGGCACAGAGAGAAGCATAAGGACTGCGTGTGATGGGACGGCACAGAGAGAAGCATAAGGACTGCGTGTGATGGGACGGCACAGAGAGATGCATAAGGATGCGTGTGATGGGGCAGCACAGAGAGAAGCATAAGGACTGCATGTGATGGGACAGCACAGAGAGAAGCATAAGGACTGCGTGTGATGGGGCAGCACAGAGAGAAGCGTAAGGACTGTGTGTGATGGGGCAGCACAGAGAGAAGCATAAGGACTGCGTGTGATGGGACAGCAGAGAGAAGCATAAGGACTGCGTGTGATGGGACAGCACAGAGAGAAGCATAAGGACTGCATGTGATGGGGCAGCACAGAGAGAAGCATAAGGACTGCGTGTGATGGGGCAGCACAGAGAGAAGCATAAGGACTGCGTGTGATGGGGCAGCACAGAGAGAAGCGTAAGGACTGCGTGTGATGGGACAGCACAGAGAGAAGCATAAGGACTGCGTGTGATGGGACAGCACAGAGAGAAGCATAAGGACTGCGTGTGATGGGGCAGCACAGAGAGAAGCATAAGGACTGCGTGTGATGGGGCAGCACAGAGAGAAGCATAAGGACTGCGTGTGATGGGACAGCACAGAGAGAAGCATGAGGACTGCGTGTGATGGGGCAGCACAGAGAGAAGCGTAAGGACTGTGTGTGATGGGACAGCACAGAGAGAAGCATAAGGACTGTGTGTGATGGGGCAGCACAGAGAGAAGCATAAGGACTGCGTGTGATGGGGCAGCACAGAGAGAAGCGTAAGGACTGTGTGTGATGGGGCAGCACAGAGAGAAGCATAAGGACTGCGTGTGATGGGACAGCACAGAGAGAAGCATAAGGACTGCGTGTGATGGGACAGCACAGAGAGAAGCATGAGGACTGCGTGTGATGGGACAGCAGAGAGAAGCATAAGGACTGCGTGTGATGGGACAGCACAGAGAGAAGCATGAGGACTGCGTGTGATGGGACAGCACAGAGAGAAGCATAAGGACTGCGTGTGATGGGGCAGCACAGAGAGAAGCATAAGGACTGCATGTGATGAAAACCAAGCAAAGTAAAGCCGAAGAGACAACTGAAATCTGCTAATGCCCAATTGAGCTACTGCTTTTGTACTTTGCTTTTTTAAGGGTTCTGTAAAAACTTTTTGCTTTTTGATAGCCATCGCTCTGTCCGTCTGTCTGTCTGTCTGTCTGTCTGTCTGTCTGTCCGTCCTTAAACATGAGTTTGAACGGGCCATATCTTCGAAACTATATGCTAGCTTCACCAAACTTGATACACGTCAATCATTCAGTGTAGATGTGCCTTTTACAAGTTGTCCGTCTGCGTGTCCGTCTGTCTGTCCACCAGGGGGGATTATGCCATCTCCTGATGGCTCTTGTTGTATTAAGTAGTACTTAATAGGTTTCCAAAAATGCCAGCTGAAAGGCATCTAAGTTTTCAATAGTGCCACTGCATTTGCACTTTGCAGAAAATACCCTGATTTTCAAAAAAGGAAAAACCTCTTTTTTGGAAAATGTTATTTTGAAAACAGTGCTATAAACTTTGTTTTGTATTTTTATGCACCTTAATATTTGTTTTTTTTTGGGTTTGTGAAAAATACCCAAAAAAATCATCATTTTTCACTGCACTCTCCTTGATAAAGTAAGTAGGCTCAAGATGTCTTTTTTTTTTTTTCTTTTTTTTTAATCATATCGCAATCATAAATTGAAATATGGTCGACTATAATTGCAATCGCAAATTTTTATCAAATCGTGCAGCACTACACTACGCCAATGTAACATGACCAGTAAATCCAGCATGGCTCTGCTTGAATCCAGTTTACCAATAGACTGCAATAATCAGGTTAATGTACTGTTAAATAAATTAAAACATATGTTTTACATATAGAATGTTCACGATGCACAATTTTCGACGCCAATGACTCTTACTGTGAGGGTGCGATCAGGAACCAGTTGCCAGAACCAAGCTATGCAGTAGAACTTGTTTTATTAATAAAGCGGGGCAGAAGGCAACGGTGCAAAGTCCACACTCCAAAAATCAAAATCGAGTTGGGCAAAAATAGAATCGAAAACCAGGGCAGCAATCTCAGTAATCGTTGTCGGACAGAAATGGGCCTGGTTCACAGGTACAGGTGTCGGTGTGGTACAACGAAGTACATGCACTTCATTAGTCGCCTACTTAAATAGTTTGAGGATTTATATTTGGGTTTTTTCTTTCAACCTGGACTTTTACTCTACTACATTTAAAAGAGAAAAACTATACTTTCACTTCGTAACTTTGACACTGGCCACTTTTTTACTCGTTACAAATTAAAATATGAATGTAATTCATCATTTAAGGCTCACCTGGATTTGGCGTGTTTGAGAAGAACAACGGTACTCGGCGGGGTATTTAAGAACAGATGTGTCCGACAGCGGACATGGAGCTGCAAATGTATGTGCACAGTGACACGTTTCTACCATTAGATGGGATTCTCGTATCGGTTATTGAATATTCACAAGCAAGCTGAGTTCAAACACTGTTTAGAGTATGGACGAGTTCACTCCAGTCCATGTTTTTGAGGAGTTGCCTGAAGTTGGAGCCGTCTCTCTCACTTGTGCAATGTCATCCACTTTCTAAGTCAGCCCACGCCTTCTCTGACGCTCCCCATGGCGCGGTTGACCGTATCTGCATGAATGTTTCGTTTTTGCAGTGTGTTATAGAATGTCCACTTCTGGCATCAGCTGGAAAAAAACTGCAAAAACTGCACTCGGGGTTGAAGGAGCAGGTTTTTCCCTTTCCAGCTTGGATGATGTTAAAATCTGCTGGATGGTGAGGTCCTAAACGTTTTATTTCTAATTTTGCTCAATTGGCAAAGTGCTAAATTTTACTTTGATTAAAAAGTCTACTTTGTTCATTATTTTGTCTTAGTAAGTTGGTAACTAACAAAAATAGCCAATCCAGCTAGCTGTGGTTGAACTACTGCACATTACATACTGACGGTAAGTCATCCCAATATTTTAATTGGATGGTCTCAGCGCGGGGCCGTCGTGATTGTGCCCCACAGCAATCTATTGAGAACGTGTTGGACATGCGCACTGAAATTTCAGCGGTTAATTGCTTAAAGAAGCACCAGAGGGCCGGCCCCATTTTCAGGTGCTTTTAGAGGAATAGGCTTACTAAGCCTGTCAGCATTCTGACAAATACTTTTGACTATATATATACACACACAAATATATAAAACAGAATTGTCTTTGTATGAGAATCAATCGTTATATAATTACATTAGCTACAAAGACAGATTCTGTTACAATTACTTCAAGGCAGCATATTGCTCCACAGCGACATCTGGTGGGGCCTGGCCCCACTGGCCCCAAATGCAGAGACGCCACTGGTTAGAAACATGCGAGGATGGTGGCAAATCAGCAAGTACATCTAAAGGACAACCCCGCTAAGTGGCTCAAAGAAAATACAAAAATTCACAGCATGCTTTAAAAAATGTGATAGTTTACGCTGCACATCCAATGGCAGTAATCTTATTCACGACACAAAGAAAGGGTGTCGCATAAAACTTCCCACATTTATTTCAATGGAAGTGGAAGGAATTATTTTTCTCACGCCAGAGCGAAAGTGAAAGACCTTTGATCGAAACTGAAAAATCTTTTATACATACTGAAATTCAGAAGCTTCTAGTGTAAAAAGTAAAATTTATTTCAAAATTCTGCTCGAGATCGTTTGCTTAGGAGAGTCTTTAGGTTCATATGTGTAATTTTCAGAATTTTGTTACAAGCCGTTTTTACAGAGAAGATTTTTGAAAATGGAAGGGTCTTCAGGAGCGGAAAATGCGAAAAATCCAAGATGCCTCTCTTTTGGTGAATGGGTCACCACGCCGCGATATAACTGAAATATTGTTGAAAGCGGCGTTAAGCCCAAACTCACTCACTATATCGCGGCGTAGAGACCCAGTCATACAAAGAGAGGGACAGAACAGGACATTGGATCGCAGGAATGGAGTAATACAGCGGAATTTTGAAGTCTGAGGATTTTGCAGATTTTGTCGTGGTGAAAGAAATGCGAGGATGATGGCAAATCAGCAAATTATGTCGAAAGGCCAACCCTTCCAAATGGCTCAAAGATAATTCAAAAATTCACAACACGCCTTAAAAATCTGATAGTTCACGGTGTAATGTGAATATAGGCCACTAGATGGCAGTATTTACCTTTTTTTGTTAAGCTCAGACTGGGAGTCATGTTTAGACATGTCCTGGACATGTCTGGGGCAAGTCTCAGAAAGTTAAAAAAAAGAGGTCTAAATGTGGGTGGGGTCTGCAAAAGAGTATATAAGGAAAAGAATCGAGACAGTAAAGTAGTAGGAGAAATTGCAAGAAGAAGGATACGTGTGACCAGACCTGTCATTTCTGTTCAAGACCTGTGTAGTTTCTTTTGTGGATTTCTTTGCCTGTGTTTGAGCATTTTCTTCATCCAGGACATCACCAAGCCACCCCACCAAGAAGGGACTGTAATTATTTCTGTTTTTTTTCTTATTTATCAATCTTGGTCTTTAGTTGTAGGTTGTTATTAGTCTTTGTCTTTGTTAAAAATTAAATGTGTTTTAGTTGTTAAAACTGTGTTTGTCATCCCTTGCTGTTGCTGTTGTGTTATAAATGTAATAACAAATTGGGGCCATAACAAATTGGGGGCTCAAGGTCCGGGATAGACCATTGTGTGAGTAATTTATTGAAAATCTAACATTCCAAATTGTGAAATTGTTTTTGTGAATTTTCCTAGATATATATTGACAACAGCAATGGATGATTTCTTGGCATCACCAACCGTAGGGGTTTTGAAGTCTTTTAAAAAGACAGAACTGCTAGAAATTTGCAGACAGTTGGAGCTGACAGAGGTAAAACCAGCCATGCGAAAAGCAAGACTGGCTAGAGAGATAGTTGAATATTACATTGATGAATATGTGTTTGCACCAGGAGATCTGGAACAGTTTCCAGTGGAAAATCCAAATATAGAAATGGAACTTAAATTAAAAATGCTAGAGATTGAAAGGGAGGAAAGAGAAAAAGAAAGGGAGGAAAAAGAAAAAGAGAATTTGAGAGGGAAGAAAAAGAAAAACAAAGGCAGTTTGAGTTAGAAAAATAAAGGGAGGAAAAACAAAGAGAATTTGAGAGAGAGAAAGAGGAAAGAGCAGAAAGAGAGAGACAGAGACAGAGAGATTTTGAATTAGAGAAATTCGATAGAGAAGAAAGACTCCAAATGGAGCAACTAAAAATTAAAATTGAAACTAAAAATAAATTTTGTGCCAGTCAGGAGGTAAAACTGGTGCCTCCATTTTCAGAAAAGGATGTTGACAACTATTTCCAGTGTTTTGAAAAGGTAGCAAAGAGTTGCCAGTGGCCAAAGGAACACTGGCCTCTGATGTTGCAAACTGTCCTCAAGGGTAAAGCTCAACAAGCCTATTCGGCTTTGTCTGCAGATGATTCCTCTGATTATGAGGTTGTCAAAAAGGTTATTTTGAGAGCTTATGAGTTGGTTCCAGAGGCTTACCGACAGAAATTCAGAGGTCTGAAGAAATCTGAAAATCAGACTTATGTTGAATTTGCTAATGAGAAGCAGGTTTGCTTTGAGCGCTGGTGTACTTCTATGGAGGTCAAGGATGATTTCAACTCACTAAAAGAGATGGTGTTAGTTGAAGAATTCAAGAACTGTGTTAAGGATGATGTTAAGACCTACCTTAATGAGAAGCAAGCACTGAACTTGCAATCAGCTGCCAAATTTGCAGATGAATATGTTCTCACTCATAAGTCCAAATTTCAGTCTAGCAGTAACAATAAATGGTCCCAATTTCAGAAAAAGGGTTACGGTGATACCCAAGATTCCTCACCCAAAGACAAAGACAAATCTGGTGATGGTGCTCAGAAATCCAGTAACAGGTCTGATCAAAGTGTGAAAGCTGACAGTGACAAAAGTGGTCTAGTTTGCAGTTATTGCAAGAAATCTGGTCATGTTACAACTAACTGTTGGTTCCTGAAAGCTAAGAAAGAAAAAGAAAAGGATACCAAACCAAATGCCTTTGTGAAAACAAGGTTAGAAACCCCTGTAGTGGATAACCAATCTGCTAAATTGCCTGCTTCTTGTGGGGCTAAAAAGCCTAATACAGCTGACTTTGTGAGGGAGGAATTTCTTCCATTTGTGTCAGAGGGATTTGTGGCTCTGAATGAGCATACTACTCCTGTCCCCATATATATCCTAAGGGATACCGGAGCTTCTCAGTCACTTTTGTTGATGGACTCCTTGGAGTTACGTGATGAGACCGCTTCAGGGGATTTCATACTTGTACAAGGTATTGAAGGGAGGACTGTATCTGTACCCCTGCGCTCTATATTCTTGAAGTCAGATTTAGTTACAGGACAGGTAAAGGTGGGACTTATGTCAAGTCTACCTATAAAGGGTGTTTCTCTGTTGCTAGGCAATGACCTGGCTGGGGGCAAAGTAGTTCCCCCTGTACATGTTCTCCATCGCGGTCGATGCTAGCGACCAAGCTTGTGGATCTGTGCTCCTACAGAGAAGTGACTCTGATGACATTGAGCATCCCGTGGCATACTTCTCCAGGAAGTTCAATCGCCACCAAACAAACTATTCCACAATAGAGAAGGAACTGTTGGCTCTCGTCCTTTCTTTACAACACTTTGAGGTTTATGTTTGTACAGGGGAAAAGCCAATGATTGTGTACACTGACCACAATCCGTTAATGTTTTTGAGTAAGATGAAAAACAAGAATCGGAGATTGTTGAATTGGAGTTTGATTTTACAGGAGTTTGACTTGGAAATTAAGCATGTGAAGGGTACAGACAATGTAATTGCTGATTGCTTATCCCGTGTTTGAATGTGTATATATATATCATGTGTTTGAATATTGTATGATATGTATATATAGACAAGTGTTCACTTAACCATTTTGTATTGAAAAGAAAAATTTTGCCTTTATGAGTCAAAATTTTTCCCTTTTGGAATGGAGGTGTAATGTGAATATAGGCCACTAGATGGCAGTATTTACCTTTTTTTGTTAAGCTCAGATTGGGAGTCATGTTTAGACATGTCCTGGACATGTCTGGGGCAAGTCTCAGAAAGTTAAAAAAAAGAGGTCTAAATGTGGGTGGGGTCTGCAAAAGAGTATATAAGGAAAAGAATCGAGACAGTAAAGTAGTAGGAGAAATTGCAAGAAGAAGGATACGTGTGACCAGACCTGTCATTTCTGTTCAAGACCTGTGTAGTTTCTTTTGTGGATTTCTTTGCCTGTGTTTGAGCATTTTCTTCATCCAGGACATCACCAAGCCACCCCACCAAGAAGGGACTGTAATTATTTCTGTTTTTTTTCTTATTTATCAATCTTGGTCTTTAGTTGTAGGTTGTTATTAGTCTTTGTCTTTGTTAAAAATTAAATGTGTTTTAGTTGTTAAAACTGTGTTTGTCATCCCTTGCTGTTGCTGTTGTGTTATAAATGTAATAACAAATTGGGGCCATAACAACGGTCAACATCCAATGGCAGTAATCTTATTGAGAACAGAAAGAAAGGGTTTCATCTCCAACTTCCCACATTTATTTCAATGGAAGTGGAAGGACATATTTTTTTAACGCCAGAGCGAAAGTGAAAGACCTTTTATCGAAACTCAAAGATCTTTTATACATACTGAAATTCAAAAGCTTCTAGTTTAAAAAGTAAAATTCATTTTCAAAATTTGCTCGAGATAGTTTGCTTAGAAGAGTGTCTAGGTTCAGAAATGTCATTTTCAGAATTTTTCAATGAGCAGTTTTTACAGAGTAGATTTTTGAAAATGGAAGGGTCTTCAGGAGGGGAAAATGCGAAAACTCCAAGATGGCAGCAAAACCATGTGACCTACGTCTTCATCGCTATTTACTTTTTTGTTCAGAATTTCTTGACGCATCTTTAAAAAAAATTGCATCGCTCGAGGACCATTTTCAAAATTTTTCCCATGTTAAATTTCGGACCTTTTCGAGCCTCCTGCTCGAAAAGGCCTGGGCTGACCTGGCCCAAAAGCTTATTGGAACCTTTTCCCATTGTTATGCACCTGCTCACCAAGTTTCGCGACAATCGGTCAAAATGCGAAACCTGTAGAAGAGACACAAAATCGTGCAAAATATTAATAGTAATAGTCTGAATAAGAACAATAGGTCTCTCTCAACTTCGTTGAGAAGACTTAATTAAAACTGCAAGCAGCGTTGAACGGGCCCTTTCCCCCTTGCGCACGTTGGGGTTGTGGTGAGATCCTGACGGGTGCAGCTGTGCACTCATGACCATTGGACAGGTCAAGTGCAGGCCCGTACATGAGAGAAAGTGTGGAGCGAATCGGACAAAGCTGAAGGAGTTATGACAAGTTGATACTTCATCCACCAGGAGGCGATCAGAGCGTAATCAAATGTGGACAGGCGCATTCAGGGGCAGACCCGAAGCACACATATGAAGTTTTGAGCAAATCGGCCAATGTCAACGTAAAATGTGGCATTTCCTGTTTCCACAAGGGGGCACCATGAGCTAGATTTCTTAGCAGCACATCGAGGCGTTCAGGGTGGGGCGTTCATTTGGATGAAGTATGAGGGAGAGAGAGCTGCTCGAATGTGTTTGGCGAGGCATCTGAAATGGGGACACTGTGGCAGCCACGCCCATTTAGCGACAGACATGCAGAGCACAACTTTTGATCATCATGGTGCCTTGATGATCTGAAATAAATATTTGGTTGATTGGACGGAATTGCAAGGAGGAGTTTGTTAAAATACAATGTGTGGAAATGGGGCCAAAATGACACATTAAAACCAAAATGGCTGACTTCCTGTTTGGAGTTGACCAATGGTGAAAGATTTACCTCCTTCTTGCAGCCCATAGTCAATTGTTTAAATGTTGTCAAAACGTGGATGAACAACAATTTTCTTCAATCAAATGAGGGAAAAACAAGTTATTATTTTTGGGCCCCCTGGCTTGTCTGAAATCACTAAAGGAAAACTTGGTCCTCTCTGTCAACACACACTCTGTAATAAAAAAATCTCGGTGTCTTCTTTGATTCTTCACTCAATTTTGAGAGCCAAATTAGTGCAGTGGTAAAGAGCAGCTTTTTTCAACTCCGACCTATTTCTATATTAAAACCTCTGCACTCCCAAGCAGACCTGGAGACTGTTATCCCTGCTTTTATTACATGTCGGTTGGATTCTCTGTACTTGGGTGTCTCGCAGCCCTGCCTCTCCCGACTTCAGTAAGTTCAGAACGCTGCAGCTCGGCTCTTAAATGGGTCAAGAAAGAGGGACCACATCTCCCCTGTCTTGTCTGCCCTGCACTGGCTACCAGTTAAATTTTGAGTTGATTTTGAAGTTTTATTATTTGTTTTTAAAGCTCTCCATGGCTTGGCACCTGGGTATATATCAGATCTTGTCTCGCCCTACTCCACTGCACGGTCCGTAAGATCATCCAATAAACTGCTCTTGTCAGTTCCGCGGTCAAACTTGAAAACCAAAGGTGACCGCGGCTCCTCAACTGTGGAATAAACTATCTCTAAAAATCTGGTCTTCACCTTTTCTTGCCATATTTAAATCACGTCTGAAAACCAATTTCTATTCTCTTTCTTTTTAATCCGCTTGTTCATCTGCCTTTGTCATGTCAAGTTTTTTTTTTTTTATTGTGCCATTTTCCTGCTGCTGTTTTATGCTTGTCTTTTGACTGTACCTATTAATTGTGTGCACTTTTATCTTTATTTATTAATTTATCTGCTTCATTCCGTTTCATATGTATATTCTTCTATGTTGATGACTTTGTTTCAGTTTTATTGATTTTTTTTATAATTGTTTTAGTTTAGTTTCCATTTTATTATTTTTTTTTTTTCCAATTGTCACTGTACAGCACTTTGGTTCAACTTCTGTTGTTTTAAATGTGCTTTATAAATAAACTTGACTTGACTTGAGATTTAGCCCACCAGATACATAATCTTTCTTGAGATATGTGCGTTTTACTTTAAAAGGAACCCTGACTACAATGACTTGTAGGCCTTAATAAGCCACAATTGTTGTCTTATACTAAAATATGTTGTTACAAACATGTAAAATATTGTCATTGCTTTAAAAATCCTCAATGTTTAGAACATATTTTTACCAATAGGGACTGCCATTTTTTACGTGCGCAGTACACTCTCGGAATGATGACATAAAAAGGTTGCACTCGGGAGAAGAGCCATTTAACATAACATAACATGAATGGCGAGAAGAGGCCATTCAGCCCAACTACCCTCACCAGTTTCTTTTTAGTATTGTGAATATATCCCTTCAGATACTCAATGACTCAATGGTATCTAGCTTTAAGTCAAGCTTGCTCTTGAAAACCCCCAAGGTCTTTGCCTCAACAATATGGTCAGGCAAGCTATTCCACATTTACGCCAACGTAGAGTTAACCTGCCATTGAGAATAAAATAATACAATGCCACATTGTGCCGCTTTTGGCTGCAATTTCTGGTCAAACGGCAACCAATGTAAATAGCTAAGTCTCCACAACATTCCTACTGATAAGAAGAAGAGGAGGAGGGAGTAGGAAAATGCTTGTGGACGTACACAACTTCCGCAAGACCTGCGGCTCTGTTCCCGCTACTTCTCACCTGACGGATTTGAGGCCATAGCTACTAAAGGAGCTGACAAGAGCTGACGGTTATAAACGGAGACTAAAAGCAAATGCTTTGCCGACAGTTTTCTCGCACAAGGGGTCTAAATGGCCTCAGGAAGCGAGTGTAATGCGCTCTCAAAAACATCTAGAAAAAACGATCAAAGCCGTAAACATCTTGTCAGTGCGTTACCTGTTATATCCTCATAATATACAGTACCAGTGTGGATAAAAGTTCCACATTTGCGAACATGCTGTTGGCTGAGTCACCCGAAAGTCAGGTGGATGTGCTCTGCTCACTGAACCGAGAAGTAGAGTGAGTGAGAAGGCATATTGGCCGGCCATCTGAAACACATCTTAGTGTAAATCCCCATCGCAAGCAAGTCCAAATAAGTTCAGCGTTTAAATTTTTTCGTTGGACAACATAACATCCATTATATTTGTAGTATACGCCAGTAGTATATGTAAACGCCAAAAGTAATTTTTGCGACAGATTTTCTTTTGCGCAGTTGGTGATATATTTATTTCCAGGAAAGTCAGTGTCCACAAATTCATGTATTCTTGCCATAATATTTGCTGATAAGAATTAAGAAATGAAACCTTTAGTTCTAAAGCGCCGTAATCAGAGAAAGCAAAACAACAACATGCTTTGCCACCACTTTAATTTTATTAAAATTATGAACCAAAACGGCACTTATGAATACAGAAATAAAATGCGCAAATATCTATGTGGTTGTAATCTTCAATAACGGTGTCACGTTTTCCTGTCTGCAAGAAATGTTTCAGCCTTTGGAAATTCAGAGTTTTTAGTCCTCGTGTTGAGGCCGAACATCTCCGTCAAGAAAACAATGATTACTTCAGTCGGATCAAACGATTGAACGTAAAGTGTGCTAACTTCTGTCGCCTTTTACTCATAATTTTAGAGTTAATCTCAAGGATAAACTTTGGCTGTTCCCAACAAATTAACGTGATAAAGCCCTTCTCAGTTGCAAGTGTCATGGGGTAGCCAGGATTAAAAACTGCTCTCACTGCGAGACTGATTATGTTTTCAGATTTGTGAGAAATGATCACTTATCCACCTCAGGTATACTGTATAAAACATTTATATTCTGATTTAATGGAATAGTTATCAATTTGCAACTGTGCGCGCGTGCCAATGTCTTACATTATTAAAACCAATATTTCGCCATGGCAAATTATCATTTACAGTGACACGAGCAAGATTTAAATTTTGGGCATCCAACGAGAACTTATAGTCAGTGCATTAATAAATATTTTGTGACAATAAATGCGTAAGTTGTCATCCATAAGGAAAGCGTTTCTTCTTCATGACTATTACTCTGATTGAGTTGTAAAATATATAATTCTAATTACAAAAACATTGATTGACTTGTAAATAAATTGTATCTGAAACGGTTGCGGTAGTTTATTCTTGCCAAAATTCAAGTCCTGCAATAACATCTGGTACACACCGGTCATATCCAAAACCCGCTCCCCCCTATCGACAGGCCCCCAAAGTTCTGTAGGCTATAAAGCCCACGGCCATGGTGGATGCTAATATCTGAAATTACTGATATTTGGGTGCAACTGTCATGATTCTGGGTTTTGATCATGTTTTATGTGCTGGTTTTGTGTTTATAATTATTGTCTTTTATTTATTCTTTTTGGTTTTTGTAATTTTCTGGTTTTTGGTTCATTCCATGTTTCAGTTCCATTGTACTTGTCTCCCCTGTCTTGTGATCTAGTTGGTTCAGTCCGTCTTCCCTGTCTGCGTGCTCACTGACTTCGGGTGATTTAAATTAAGTCTGCTGTTTAAAACATTCCTTCGTATCTCGTTTTCTCCCTTCACTCTTCTGTTCTGATTACTAACGAGACTAACATTTGTATTTTGTATTATAGTCTACTAACATGACTAACAATGTATATATATTCGATTACTAATTACTAATGAGCACTCTAGTTTAAGTTGTAAAACCGCACCGCTACTAATAGACTAATTCCCTCTTCGCAATCGCCCTGTTCTATTCTCCGCCCCTTTGCTTTCCGCCGTCCTCTCCCTATGTTCAGTGAGAATCTCTCGCACGTGCTTAATTACTTTCCTGCTCTTGTTATCTGTGCACGTAGAACTCCTGGACCGGAGCTGTTTAAATGTCATCGGCTGTTTGTGTGATTCCTGTCCGTATTTTGTCTCTCGCCAATTTCTGTGGTTGGGGTTTCCCTCGTGTGATTCTCCCGATGTAATTAGTCTCATTCACCACAGCTGATCTCTGTATAGCATGTGACCCTTCCTGTGTGTATATTAGGAGTCTTTTCACTCTCAGCTCTTGTCAGAATGTTGATCAATATTTCATTGTGCTGAGCTCCTTGTACGCCTGTGATTATTGTTTCTCTTCTACTGGATAGTCCTACTCTGAGTCTTGCCATTGCCTTTTGTACTGTTTTTGCCTTTCTGGATTTTGACCTATTTTTGTATGACCACGAGTTCTGTGTTTGGATGCCCTGTGTATGACCATTGGCTTTGCCCATCGACTACGACTTTTTGCCTATCGTTTTTGTACCTCTGCCCATCTGTCTTACTGGTTCTGACCCCGGCCTGTCTAGTCGATACTGTCTTTGGATTCAGTATTGTGGCTTGGCAATTTCTGTGTTTTCTGGCTTTGACTCGGACTCCAATAAAGGCATATGTTTTTTGGATTTCCATCTCTCGCGTGTGGTTCCTAAACTGTATGTTACAGCAACAGATCAGAAAACCAAGGGTAAGCTTATGCTGACCTCGAACAGCTGCTGACAAAAATGGGAGCTCCTCTCGGTTGTCATGGCGACGCAGTTGTTGCACTGGAACCACTGGGTTTGCCCCACTCTCGCCTCATCTCGTCTCCTCTGGTCTTCATTTTTATGCTCATTTTGGTTATTTTCTGTGTTTTCCTCCTCGTTAATGCTCAGGCGCTCGGGTTCAAATTGAAGAGGATGAATTGATGAAATTTTTCTCGCTGAAGAGTCATAACTACGGTATCGGCGAATTGACAGAACTGAGTTGAGCAACCATTTGACGTCACTACCCTGACTGCATTGCGACATAAACAACAATGGCGACCTACGAGTAAAATTCTATTTTCAAATTTAATAAAAACGAAGACATCTTGGATATTTTTCGACTCACATTAATATGACTGATACTAAAATTAATCTTATGAAGCCTGCAAGTCATTTTAGTCGGGGTTCCTTTAAACAGGTTTATCATTTGTTATGGCCCCAATTTGTTATTACATTTATAACACAACAGCAACAGCAACAGCAAGGGATGACAGACACAGTTTTAAAACTTAAACACATTTAATTCTAACAAAGACAATAACTAAACTACTGACCAAGATTGAATAGGAAAAAAAAGAAATATTTACAGTCCCTTTTTGTGGGGTGGCTTGGTGATGTCCTGGATAATGAAAATGCTCAAACACAGGCAAAGAAATCCACAAAAGAAACGTCACAGGTCTTGAACAGAATGGCAGGTCTGGTCATCTTCTTGCAATTTCTCCTACTACTTTACTGTCTCAATTCTTTTCCTTATATACTCTTTTACAGACCCCACCCACATTTAGACCTCTTTTTTTTAACTTTCTGAGACTTGCCCCAGACATGTCCAGGACATGTCTAAACATGACTCCAGTCTGAGCTTAACAAAAAAAGGTAAATACTGCCATCTAGTGGCCTATATTCACATTACACCTCCATTCCAAAAGGGAAAAATTTTGACTCATAAAGGCAAAATTTTTCTTTTCAATACAAAATGGTTAAGTGAACACTTGTCTATATATACATATCATACAATATTCAAACACATGATATATATATATACACATTCAAACACGGGATAAGCAATCAGCAATTACATTGTCTGTACCCTTCACATGCTTATTTTCCAAGTCAAACTCCTGTAAAATCAAACTCCAATTCAATAATCTCCGATTCTTGTTTTTCATCTTACTCAAAAACATTAACGGATTGTGGTCAGTGTACACAACCATTGGCTTTTGCCCTGTACAAACATAAACCTCAAAGTGTTGTAAAGAAAGGACCAGAGCCAACAGTTCCTTCTCTATTGTGGAATAGTTCCTTTGGTGGCGATTGAACTTCCTGGAGAAGTATGCCACGGGATGCTCAATGTCATCAGAGTCACTTCTCTGTAGGAGCACAGATCCACAAGCTTGGTCGCTAGCATCGACCGCGATGGAGAACGGTTTGTTGAAGTCAGGAGATTTGAGCACGGGGAAGTGACACAGCAGAGACTTCAGGTGATCGAAGGCTCTCTGGCATGCATCATCCCAGGTGAACTTTACGCCTTTCTTCAGTTGGTTAGTTAGACTGAGAGCAATCTCAGCAAAGTTCTTGCAGAACTTGCGGTAGTACCCGATCATTCCAAGGAAGCGGCGCAAAGCTTTTTTGTTGTCAGGAACTGGAAAGTCCATGATGGCTTGGACTTTAGCATTTATGGGTGCCACCTTACCCTGGCCTATGACGTAGCCAAGATAGGTGACAGTAGCACAACCAAAGTCACTCTTGCTCAGGTTAACAGTCAGGTTAGCCTGGGTCAGGCGCTGGAACAATGTCTCTACATCTTTTGAATGTTCTTCCCAGGAGTCACTCCATGTGATCAGGTCATCGATGTACGCACCCGTGTGTGGCAATCCGGCGATTGTAGACTGTATCATCCTTTGGAACGTGGCTGGGGCATTTTTCATGCCAAAGGGTAGGACTTCATACTGGAACAATCCAGATGGTGTGGCAAAAGCAGAGATGCTCTTGGCCCTCTCAGTTAAAGGCACACACCAATAACCTTTCAATAAATCAATCTTGGTCAGAAACTTTGCTTGCCCTACTCTAATAATACAATCATCAATCCTAGGAATTGGAAACACATCAGTTCTAGTTACAGCATTTACTTTGCTATAATCTGTACAGAATCTAGTACTTCCATCAGGTTTTGGAACTAGCACACAGGGTGAACTCCAATCTGAGTTGGAGGGTCTGATAATATCATGTTCTAACATGTACTCAACCTCTTTCTCAGCAATCTTTCTCTTTTCAGGATTCATCCGGTACGGATGCTGTTTTATTGGTTTGGCATCACCAACATCTACATCATGAGAGGCTATAGAAACTCTTTTTGGAACATCAGGAAACAGATCCTCATATTTCTTGATCAACCTCTCAAACTGATCTTTCTGTGAGGGTTCTAAGTGCTGGAGTTTTACATCAAGATTTTGCAACACTTCAGAATTTGACAATTTACATGAAAGAACTTCAGCTTTAATTCTAGGTTCATCATCTTGAAACTCCCCCTCATCTTCACACGTTTCGACC
The DNA here is from genome assembly GCA_029721435.1 of Gymnothorax reevesii. NCBI lineage: Eukaryota > Metazoa > Chordata > Actinopteri > Anguilliformes > Muraenidae > Gymnothorax > Gymnothorax reevesii. The sequence continues at coordinate 4,335,943 of CM056574.1, read as the reverse complement.
ATTTGAGAATCTGAAGTGACAGCTGCAACCCTAGCATTTCTGTCATGATAAGGCTTTAGCATGTTAATATGACACAATTGTTTTGGTTTTCTCCTATCTGGAGTCTTCACAATGTAATTGAGATCATTGAGTTTTGTCAGAATTTCATAAGGACCATGAAATCTAGCCTGCAATGGATTGGACTGCAAGGGAAACAACACAAGGACCTTGTCTCCTGGTTTAAACTCACGGCTTCTAGCCTTATGATCATACCAAGTTTTCATTTTTCCCTGACTTGATTTCAAGTTCTCTTTGGCTAGGTCACAAGCTGCACGCAATCTTTCCTTGAACTTGCTAACATAGTCTAACAGACTGATGTGCGGCTCTTCCTCTTGCCATTGTTCACTCAATAATAGCAAAGGTCCTCTCACTTCATGACCAAACACTAGCTCAAATGGACTGAATCCAGTAGACTCCTGCACTGCTTCTCTTGCTGCAAACAACAGCAAATGAACCCCTTCATCCTAGTCTTTCTCATGGTCATAACAATAAGTCCTCATCATTGTCTTGAGAGTGGAATGAAACCGCTCTAAGGCACCCTGACTTTCTGGATGATAGGCACTAGAAAGAATCTGCTTTGCACCTAGTTCATACACCACCGGCTGAAACAATCCTGAAGTGAAATTGCTACCCTGGTCTGACTGAATTTCCCTGGGAAGGCCAAACAACGTGAAGAACTTTATCAAAGCCTTCGAGATTGCAGTTGCCTTGATGTTACGTAGAGGTATGGCTTCGGGGAATCTGGTAGATGCACACATGATTGTCAACAAGTACTGATTTCCAGATCTAGTCTTGGGTAATGGACCAACGCAATCAACACTGACCCTAGAGAATGGCTCCTCAAATGCTAGGATAGGCTGCAATGGAGCTACAGGTGGGTCTAACTGGTGTTTTCCAACTACCTGACAAGTGTGACAGGTTTTGCAAAAGTTGGAAACGTCTTTCTGAAGCCCAGGCCAAAAGAAGTGTTTCATGATCTTATCAACAGTCTTGTTAACACCAAGATGACCTCCTAAAGGTAAACTATGAGCCATTGTTAAGATCTCATTCCTATAGACCTTCGGAACAACAATTTGCCTGACCACTGCCCAATCTGCATTGGCAGGGATATCAGGAGGGCGCCACTTCCGCATCAACACACCATCTTTGAGATAATACCCAACTGGAACTGCTTTTATTTCTTTATCAGGAAGGGCTCTCCTCTTTAGTACACAAATTTCAGGATCATTAGTTTGCTCCTCAATCAACCGCTTTCTGGACAGAGACAAGTCTCCAGACACATCAGAATCACCAGACCCATCCGGCTGGCTGAATAGAGAACTGATAAAAGTATCTGATAAGTCCTCAAACGGAGAAACCATAGTAGGCCAATCAGAGTCATGAGGCGAACCACCTGAGTCCTGACTATTCAATGTACTGGACGGCACCACATCATCTTCTTCTTTAGCCTTCTTGGCCATAGCAAGAGTCACTGCGCAAGAAGGATACAGAGATGGGTCCTCATCCCCATCTTCAGTGCTCGGCTGTGAAGTAAGATGTACAGGGGGAACTACTTTGCCCCCAGCCAGGTCATTGCCTAGCAACAGAGAAACACCCTTTATAGGTAGACTTGACAGAAGTCCCACCTTTACCTGTCCTGTAACTAAATCTGACTTCAAGAATATAGAGCGCAGGGGTACAGATACAGTCCTCCCTTCAATACCTTGTACAAGTATGAAATCCCCTGAAGCGGTCTCATCACGTAACTCCAAGGAGTCCATCAACAAAAGTGACTGAGAAGCTCCGGTATCCCTTAGGATATATATGGGGACAGGAGTAGTATGCTCATTCAGAGCCACAAATCCCTCTGACACAAATGGAAGAAATTCCTCCCTCACGAAGTCAGCTGTATCAGGCTTTTTAGCCCCACAAGAAGCAGGCAATTTAGCAGATTGGTTATCTACTACAGGGGTTTCTAACCTTGTTTTCACAAAGGCATTTGGTTTGGTATCCTTTTCTTTTTCTTTCTTAGCTTTCAGGAACCAACAGTTAGTTGTAACATGACCAGATTTCTTGCAATAACTGCAAACTAGACCACTTTTGTCACTGTCAGCTTTCACACTTTGATCAGACCTGTTACTGGATTTCTGAGCACCATCACCAGATTTGTCTTTGTCTTTGGGTGAAGAGTCTTGGGTATCACCATAACCCTTTTTCTGAAATTGGGACCATCTATTATTACTGCTAGACTGAAATTTGGACTTATGTGTGAGAACATATTCATCTGCAAATTTGGCAGCTGATTGCAAATTCAGTGCTTGCTTCTCATTAAGGTAGGTCTTAACATCATCTTTAACACAGTTCTTGAATTCGTCAACTAACACCATCTCTTTTAGTGAGTTGAAATCATCCTTGACCTCCATAGAAGTACACCAGCGCTCAAAGCAAACCTGCTTTTCATTAGCAAATTCAACATAAGTCTGATTTTCAGATTTCTTCAGACCTCTGAATTTCTGTCGGTAAGCCTCTGGAACCAACTCATAAGCTCTCAAAATAACCTTTTTGACAACCTCATAATCAGAGGAATCATCTGCAGACAAAGCCGAATAGGCTTGTTGAGCTTTACCCTTGAGGACAGTTTGCAACATCAGAGGCCAGTGTTCCTTTGGCCACTGGCAACTCTTTGCTACCTTTTCAAAACACTGGAAATAGTTGTCAACATCCTTTTCCGAAAATGGAGGCACCAGTTTTACCTCCTGGCTAGCCCGAAATTTATTTTCAGTTTGAATTTTTATTTTTAGTTGCTCCATTTGGAGTCTTTCTTCTCTATCGAATTTCTCTAATTCAAAATCTCTCTGTCTTGCAAATTTTTCTAACTCAAATTCTCTTTGTTTTTCTTTTTCTTCCCTCTCAAATTCTCTTTGTTTCTCTTTTTCTTCCCTTTCAATCTCTAGCATTTTTAATTTAAGTTCCATTTCTATATTTGGATTTTCCACTGGAAACTGTTCCAGATCTCCTGGTGCAAACACATTTTCATCAATGTAATATTCAACTATCTCTCTAGCCAGTCTTGCTTTTCGCATGGCTGGTTTTACCTCTGTCAGCTCCAACTGTCTGCATATTTCCAACAGTTCTGTCTTTTTAAAAGACTTCAAAACCCCTACGGTTGGTGATGCCAAGAAATCATCCATTGCTGTTGTCAATATATTTATATAGGAAAATTCACAAAAACAATTTTACAATCTGAAATGTTAGATTTTTAATAAATGACTCACAAAATGGTCTATCCCGGACCTTGAGCCCCCAATTTGTTATGGCCCCAATTTGTTATTACATTTATAACACAACAGCAACAGCAACAGCAAGGGATGACAGACACAGTTTTAAAAACTTAAACACATTTAATTCTAACAAAGACAATAACTAAACTACTGACCAAGATTGAATAGGAAAAAAAAGAAATATTTACAGTCCCTTTTTGTGGGGTGGCTTGGTGATGTCCTGGATAATGAAAATGCTCAAACACAGGCAAAGAAATCCACAAAAGAAACGTCACAGGTCTTGAACAGAATGGCAGGTCTGGTCATCTTCTTGCAATTTCTCCTACTACTTTACTGTCTCAATTCTTTTCCTTATATACTCTTTTGCAGACCCCACCCACATTTAGACCTCTTTTTTTTAACTTTCTGAGACTTGCCCCAGACATGTCCAGGACATGTCTAAACATGACTCCAGTCTGAGCTTAACAAAAAAAGGTAAATACTGCCATCTAGTGGCCTATATTCACATTACACATTCCATATAAATTTGAATATCTTCTGTTCATATATTTTGAAGAAAGATTCTTTAGGGGTTGGTAATGCCATGAATAGGTATGTAAACTGGAGTTGATTTAAAGTTGGCCATAAATGGTCAGATGATTCCCTTTTCAGGGCGGCAGAATTTTTTCGATTTTACTCAATTTCTTATTAAAATTAATCATTGAAATTTCACTCATTTTCTGGGATGTGTATACCAAGTACATTGACCAATCCATCTGTCCGATGAATTGATTAATTACATGGATGAGTGAAATTTCTACTTTTCAGGGAATCAAGCCTCGATATTTGGCTTTTCTCATAATTTGGCTTCAGCTCAGATTGGTTTAAAAAGTCACCCAGGTCTATTGTAAGGCTCTGTAGTGATCTATTGTGGGGACTCTAGAAAAATTGTGCGACCAGTACACCAGCATATGCTGTGTTTTGGTGTTGGTCCTTGCTGGTTTTTTCAGCAGGGTTACCTGATGCATGGGTACAGCAGTGCTCTTCAGCCTGCACCGTTGAGATTTCCCTCACAAAATCCTCTTTGGAATATGAATACTGCAAACACTGAGCTCTTTTAGGGATACGGGTGGCGTATCAATATCCATGTTGACCGCAACTTACCACAGCTGCCGAAGTCCAATATCCCACAAAGGAATGCGGTGGAAGCTGTAAGTGCACCTGGATACAGCTTTGCTTTCACCTCCAGGAAAGTAACACACACGGACCATTCAAAATGTTTGTACAAGTTTAACGGCCGTCCGACTTCGCAACCGCAGTGACTGTGACCGAAACAGCTGATTGCTGCAGCACCCAGTTTACTCCGATTGAATACATCAGTTGGTTAGTTCAAGGGCAACTGTGTTTTTTTTCCAGCAGCTGAAGTGCTGTAAATTGTTGTAATATAGGGTACAATTAAAGTTGTATATTTTTTTCAGGTAGGACCTCTTATTGGCCGCATAAATACACAGTTTTTTTTTCCCAGGATGCCGCGGTAGACCCCGCCCATGATGATAAAATAATGCACAGGGGCGTTGCCATGCCCCACTTTCTACGTAGAAGGACAGAATCTGACTGGCTAGCTTCAGCACAGTAGTAAAGGAAAGGCCAGCTTACTCCAGATTGACCTGGTTGTCATGTTGCACACTTTGTGTCAGTAGGTACACCAGAGAGTTATTATATTAAAAAAGCACTGAAAAGTTCATTTTTCATAATATGTCCCCTTTTGGTCCATCTAGGATATTTGATGGTACTTGCAAGGAGCCAATAAGTACTGGAAGTGCATTGATGTTAAATCAGTGCAAAATGGGTCACTCATCTTGAAGTTGTGAAGTTGTTGCACCTGATGTTTATATGCTAGAGTCTAAATAACAAACCACATGAGCATGTCTCTTAAATGGATTGTGCTTGGCCTCAAAGTGCATACACCAAAGCTGAGAGATGGGCCCAAACAGACAGATCATCCTCGGGTAATGTGTCATAAAGTGGTGCTTTGGAATGAGATTTCTTCCATGTAGCTTTTTGAAAAGGGAATGATGATCCGTAATGAGTTGTTTTTAAATAACAGCAAGCCCTGTTGTCACTACTGGCGCAAAAATAATGCTGCAAATTTCACGCAACAATATAAACTAACACCAATAATCATTTTTCCTCTCAACCAAGTCCCCCACTAAAAATGGATGAGCCTGTAAAAAGCACCACATCTGAGAGGCTGTTTGCCAGAAAGCACCTTTAGATGATCTCATGTTCACAATGACACTTGGCTTATTTTTATCATTCATATAGCCATAGTCATATGTTGCAATTTTGTGGTTAAGCTGCCCTAATGTGAAACACTTGTCTTCATAAATCAATTGCCTTAACAATAATTTCACCTCTAATGGAGCTATGCCATCAAATACGTCATGCATAATGTCGACACAAATGTTTTCCGTTGCATGGAAGTACTTCAAAGTGTTTAAACAGGAATTTTCTTTCACACCACTTCAGCTTGTATCAGAGAGCCTGGCATGTTCTGTGTAACTCTCTAGTTCGCATCTCAACATAATCATCATCCAACACCGTTTATATTCGTTCTCTGTCTATCAAACAAAATTGGCAAGGCTTATTGGCGGAGAAGCTCTCGACATAACCACACAATATGTGCATTGCCAAATTATCTGCTGTTAATACTGTGATAGTCCCAAACAGCTTACGATTTTCTCCCTGAACATTTATGTTCATACCAGACTTTTCACGGAGTCTGATATCTTTAAGTAATGGTTCCACTACTTTCCCTAGCCCTCATGTTTCCCAGTCTGTCGAGCTGAAAAGAAGACGCTGGTGAATATGAGCTCAGGATGAATTGAATTCCTGCGGCAGGTTTCTTATGCAGAAGTACATGGCACCCATTTTATGAATTTTTGTCTTGGATCCGAAATATTTTAAATGTTGTCTTATATGCCTACTGCTTGTGCGCAAAAATTTTGTTTACTGCCATACAGCACAGTTGTAACATGGGGATTTTCATTGGTTGTGCTTGTTTGGTTACAATAATTTCCCTATAAAATGTTTTTTCTTCCCATTTTGTCTTGTTCCCAAGTGTTAACCCTCAGAGCGCCAAAATAATAAAATTATTATTATTATTTTTTTTTTATCTTGTGCTCTTTGAAACTTATCATGTGGCAACTTGTTTAAAAGAGCTCCCCTGCTGGAGTGCTTTTAATCGGGCAGCCACATGATAGGTTTTCAGCAGCTTTGATTTTGAATTGAAATCAGTGGAATCATTTGAGTTGAAATGCATTGCTGCATTTAGCGCACGATGGGTTAAAACCGTACGACACTCAATTTAATGACTCGCAAATTAGAATTCTTATATCAGTTACTTTATTACCCGGTACACACCACAGGATAATCGGGCTGATTTTTGTTTTGATCTCCCCCTTCTGATCAAAGCCATCAACGGCCCGATTGTCTGATGTTTGCATACGACATCGTGTCTGATTTCCCTGTGGTGTGGGGTGTGTTAAGAGTGATTTTGTCAGGTCCGATCCGCTTGGAAGTCCTCGGAAGGAGAGATCGTAAATAATGAACATGTTTAATATTTGCGATTAGAAATTCTGTAGTGTGTGAGGTGCTCCACACACCATAAGATCAGAAGAGAGATCTTGTGCGATCTGTCTTTTATCATCGAGTGTGTGGTCTGTAAATCTGTGAAGGTCTGAAGACTCCTGTAATGTGTGCCAGCCTTAACTTTCAAATGGAATACAATAGTGCAGCACTTCTGATAGAAAATTTTACCCACATGCTTCACTTCCTGTTTATATTATGAAAATTAACTGCTTGACAGCATCTCATACATAATGGGACTTATTGTTATACCACAAACTTATTTGTGGGTTTCAGTGTCGCAGATTCATGTTTGAGTACTTGAGTAGAAAGTGAAATGTGCAGTTACTCAATAAAATTTATGTTTATATACCTGAATATCCATTATAATTCATCATGTTTAGTCTCTTTTTGACTGCTGGAACTGAAATCCTGCTCCCATTGTGTAGTACAGACGAAGTTTGTGAATATCCTTCTCTGGTATGATTGATCCAAATGGTTATACTATTGAGCTATTCTGGTGTAGCAATTTGGTGAGCTGTTACTGAATTCTTTTGTTTGATATAGGTTGACTGATGAGAGAGAATGTTAAAAAAATGTAAAAGATTAGATTGCTGGAATCATCCAAAATCTGTGGAGAAATTATTTCTTTCATCTCGATTGTCCAGTTTAAAGTTAAAATCCCTTCCTCCATTTCCCTACAGGAGCTGCACTTCTGAACACATCAGATCAGCAGAATGATGCAGGCAGGAGTCCGTCTGAGACAGGACACTGAGACGACCCTACCAGAGCTCCCCGCGCTGCACAGGATCAGAGAGAAAGAAGAGGACCTACATGGACTGGAGTCTGTCCACATGGCAGAGTCAGAGACAAAATGCACTGCACCAGGACTAGACTCACTGGAGCCAGAGTGCGTCACTGCAAACAGCAGGGTCAGTGATTTACATCACACACAAGCATCACTGATAAAAACAGAAGCTGATCTGAGCCCCAGCAACACTGGGGATCTAAAGACCGAGAGCCTAGACTTAACAGAACTGGCCTATGAATCCCATCTGCATCCTGACCAGATCAAAACTGAAACAGATTATGGAGACTATATTAAGGTTGAACACGTTAATGTCTTGCAAGACGTTATGTGTGTTGATATTAAATGTGATGAAGTGAAGTTTGAATCCAGTGAAGGTACAGTGAATGATCTCATGAATACTGAGCTTAATGTAGCCGGTGTTGATGGAAAAGGCCAGAGAGAACCATGGCAGTGTGCAGGAGAGTCCAACACAAACAACAAAAAATCAGAGAAAAAACAGTCAGAATTAATCCAAGGTGTGGGAATAGATATAATGGAAATAACCCAGCCCTGCTCTCAACATGAGAAGTGTTTTATGAATAAATATCATTTAAATGACCTACCAAGAATTCTTGCAGATGAAGACCCCTACAAATGTGATCAGTGCGAGAAGAGTTTTTCATGGAAATCTAAATTAAATTCCCACCAGAGAATTCATACAGGTGAAAAGCCCTACAAATGTGGTCAGTGTGAGAAGAGTTTTGTTCATAAATCTAAATTAAATTCCCACCAGAGAATTCATACAGGGGAAAAGCCCTACAAATGTGATCAGTGTGAAAAGAGCTTTTCTCAGAAAATCCATTTAAATTCCCACCAGATTATTCATACAGGTGAAAAGCTCTACAAATGTGATCAGTGTGAGAAGAGTTTTTCTCTGAAATGCTATTTAAATTCCCACCAGAGAATTCATACAGGCAAAAAGCTCTTCAAATGTGATCAGTGTGAGAAGAGTTTTTCATGGAAATATTATTTAAAATACCATCAGAGAATTCATACAGGTGAAAAGCCCTACACATGTGATCAGTGTGAGAAGAGTTTTTCTCATAAAAGCAATTTTAATTCCCACATGACAATTCATATGGGTGAAAAGCTCTACAAATGTGATCAGTGTGACAAGAGTTTTTCTCAGAAATGCCTTTTAATTTCCCACCAGAGAATTCATACAGGTGAAAAGCCCTATAAATGTGATCAGTGTGAGAGGAGTTTTTCATGGAAGTGTGATTTCAAATCCCACCAAAGAATTCATACGGGTGAAAAGCCCTACAAATGTGATCAGTGTGAAAAGTGCTTTTCATGGAAAACTAAATTAAATTCCCACCAGAGAATTCATACGGGTGAAAAGCCCTATAAATGTGATCAGTGCGAGAAGAGTTTTTATCAGAAAAGCAATTTAAATTCCCACCAGACAATTCATACGGGTGAGAAGCTCTACAAATGTGATCAGTGTGAGAAGAGTTTTTCATGGAAATCTCAATTAAATTTCCATCAGAGAATTCATACTGGTGAAAAGCTCTACAAATGTGATCAGTGTGAGAAGAGTTTTTCATGGAAATCTCAATTAAATTTCCATCAGAGAATTCATTCAGGCGAAAAGCCCTATAAATGTGACCAGTGCGAGAAGAGTTTTTATCAGAAAAGCAGTTTAAATTCCCACCAGACAATTCATACGGGTGAGAAGCTCTACAAATGTGATCAGTGTGAGAAAAGTTTTTCTCAGAAAAGCAATTTAAATTCCCACCAGAGAATTCACACAGGTGAAAAGCCTTACAAATGTGATCAGTGTGAAAAGAGCTTTTCTCAGAAAATCCATTTAATTTCCCACCAGAGAATTCATACGGGTGAAAGGCCCTACAAATGTGATCAGTGTGAGAAGAGTTTTTCTCAGAAAATCCACTTAATTTCCCACCAAACAAGTCATACAGGTGAATAATACTGGAAGGAGAAGGAGAATCCCCAGAATGGCTAACCACTGGTAATACCAACCTGATACCAAAGAGTAATAATGCGCAGCTGCCAAATAAATATAGACCAATTTGCTCGCTGACAACAACATACAAGTGGCTGATGGGGATCATAGCTGATGCAATCTTTGAACATCTTCATGAGGGAAACTACCTGGAAAACGAACAAAAGGGATGCAGAAGAAAAAGGCTTAGAACTAAGGACCAACTCCTGATAGGTATAACTATTCTTGACGACTGCAAAAGAAGGGAAACCAAAGTATGGCATGGATTGACTATAAAAAGGCATTTGACAGTGTGCCGCATTCCTGAATACTCACATGTCTGGAACTATACAACATCAATAAAGAGATGAGATCCTTCCTTGGGACCTAAATGACCAAGTGGAAAACCACCATCACCCTAAAATACTCAGAGGGACACACACTAATCCCAGATGCCCAAGTTCAGAGAGGAATCTTCCAAGGAGACAGCCTGTCATCGCTCTTATTCTGCCTCACCATGGACCCTCTCAGAAAGCTGCTGAAGAGCTATGACATCGGGTACGACCTAAGCAGAGATAGTTGTAGAAAAGGCCATAAAAGAGTGAACCATCATCTACAAAACCCAAAGCCAGTGAAGTTGGCACGTTATGTAAATCGTAGATAAAAACAGAATACAATGATTTGCAAATCCTTTTCAACTTATATTCAATTGAATACACTGCAAAGACAAGATGTTTAATGTTCCAACTGAGAAATATCATTTTTTTTGCAAATAATCATTAACTTAGAATTTTAAAGGCAGCAACACATTGCAAAAAAGTTGGCACAGGGGCCTTTTTACCACTGTGTTACATCGCCTTTCCTTTTAACGACACTCAGTAAACGTTTGGGAACTGAGGAGACCAATTTTTGAAGCTTTTCAGGTGGAACTCTTTCCCATTCTTGCTTGATGTACAGCTTAAGTTGTTCAACAGTTCGGGGTCTCCGTTGTCGTATTTTACTCTTCTTAATGCGCCACACATTTTCAATGTGAGACAGGTCTGGACTACAGGCAGGCCAGTCTAGTACCCGCACTCTTTTACTACGGAGCCATGCTGTTGTATCACGTGCAGAATGTGGCTTGGCATTGTCTTGCTGAAATAAGCAGGGGCGTCCATGAAGACTTTGCTTGGATGGCACATATGTGTAAGTTGCCCATGCCTTGGGCACTAATACACCCCCATACCATCACAGATGCTGGCTTTTGAACTTTGCGCCTATGACAGTCCGGATGGTTCTTTTCCTCTTTGGTCCGGAGGACACGACGTCCACAGTTTCCAAAAACAATTTGAAATGTGAACTCGTCAGACCACAGAACACTTTGCACTTTGCATCAGTCAATCTTAGATGAGCTTGGGCCCAGCAAAGCCAGCGGCGTTTCTGGGTGCTGTTGATAAATGGCATTCGCTTTGCATTGTAGAGTTTTAACTTGCACTTGCAGATGTAGCGACGAACTGTAGTTACTGACAGTGGTTTTCTGAAGTGTTCCTGAGCCCATGTGGCGATGATCTTTACACACTGATGTCGGTTTTTGATGCAGTACCGCTTGAGGGATCGGAGGTCACGGGCATTCAATATCGGTTTTCGGCCTTGTCGCTTACGTGCAGTGATTTCTCCAGATTCTCTGAACCTGTTGACGATATTACGGACCGTAGATGATGAAATCCCTAAATTTCTTGCAATAGCTCGTTGAGGAATGTTGTTTTTAAACTGTTCAACAATCAGCTCGCGCATTTGTTCACTAAGTGGTGACCCTCACCCCATTCTTGTTTATGAATAACTGAGCATTTCAGGGAAGCTGCTTTTATACCCAATCATGTCACTCATCTGTTCCCAATTAGCCCGTTCACCTGTGGGATGTTCCAAATAAGTGTTTGATGAGCATTCCTCAACTCTCTGTCTTTTTTGCCACTTGTGCCAGCTTTTTTGAAACATGTTGCAGGCATCAAATTCCAAATGAGCTAATATTTGCAAAAAATTACAAAGTTTACCTGTTTGAACATTAAGTAACTTGTCTTTGCAGTGCATTCAATTCAATATAGGTTGAAAAGGATTTGCAAATCATTGTATTCTGTTTTTATTTACGATTTACACAACGTGCCAACTTCACTGGTTTTGGGTTTAGACTTTAGACCCCAGGAAAGGGGCCCATTACTCACAATAAGAAGATAAGGAGATTTTTTAAAAAGTTGAAAAGCCCTACAAATGCTCTCACTCTTGGAAGTCCTTTTCATGCCAATTTTCCCTAGTTAGCAATCAGATTGTGCATACAAGTAATGAATAGGCTCGTGAATTGAGCCAATGTGGGAAGTGCTCTTCTCAAAAATGTAATGTATTAATACAAGAGAGGATTCACACATGTGAAAAGCCCACTAATGTTCTTATTGTGCAAAGTCCTTTTAATGAAAAAAATGCCCTTGATACCCAGAGGAGCGTTCATTCAGGTGAAAAGTCTTACAAATGTATTGAGTGCAGAAAGTGTTTGTCTGAAAATTGTAATTCAACTCTGTATCAAAAAGTTCATTCTGGTGTAAAACCGTACAAATGTACTTGGTGTGCTAAGTGATTTTCAAAAAAATATGAATTAAGCTTGCACCAAAAACTCATTCGGGTGTGAAGCCTTTCTAATGTAGTCAATGCCAAGTACTTTTACGGACGTTATACTTTGTCTGCGCCGAAGAATCTGCTCAGGTGAAGAACCCTTCAGATGTACTTGGTGCGTGTGGTGCAGCCCAGCACCAGCTGATTTAAGGAGTCTCTGAAGAATTCATACAGCGGGGAAGCTCTATTAATGTCTCAATTTTGGGTAGAGATTTTCACAAAAAAGTTGCTTTAAATATTCACAGGATCAGGCATACAGCTGGGTGGCCAACTTTTGGTTCAGCTGTTGCAATTCCTGTTACTGACGTCTCAATCCGGCGTTCCAATGAAGGTCAGAAAAGTTCAGTTTTGTTGTTAATTGGATTCTTCCAAAAAAAAATGTCTCAATCTACCACTAATGATGATGCAATGGCAGTGCTCACGTAGGATGTCCAATGATAATTCAGCGTACCCCCGACTCCTGTATTACTGCAGTGCCCTCCACTGATACTGACAACCTCTGTTATGAATTATTGCCTTTGTTCATCCTCTTTGTATACAAAATTTCAACAGAAAAATAAATGAAATAAAAAATGATTGAAGGAAAAGAATGATCATTAAGTATTTTCTCAGAAATATGTGTCACAGGTATTGGAATCTCTTTACTCTTATTGTGTGACACCTAACTTGACTGAGATAGCAGCTCTGAGTCTTTATAGTGCGTGATGACATTGGAGAGAACATGGCACAATATATACTTAGTATTATTAAAAACACAACGGTGAGGTATGTACTTTATTTGTGGCAAATTGAAGAATCGATTGATTTTTATTGCCTCTCCAATGAGGCACGAGTGGAAATAAATTAAAGCATGTGGTATTGTAATCCTGACCTGCGCCATGTGAACGCATCAAGCACTTCAGTAATAACATACATTCAGCTGTTTGTGATGTGTTCAGTGACACTTGACTTGTTCTTTTGGGTGCGGTCAATACCCATCAAAAAAAACGAAAAAAAGCTACTGCATCAAGAGAATGGAAGGGCTTGTGACACAGGAGAGAGAAAAAGAGCCATTAGCATGCTACGGGCAGGTCTCAGCCACCGAGAGCTGGTGTGTCATTTGCACTGTCACCGTTCCTGTGATTTTCAATACAGCTGCCACGGCAGCCATCTTGAATTTGGTTTCCATTGATGTCAAGGGAAAAAAATGATCCGATCAAGTTTATATTTGGTGTGTATATTGATAATGGATAGAGGAAGCTTACCTTCAAGAATGGTTGCACTCCCATTTTCAATCTGACTACCATGGAAGCCATCTTTAATTTAAATTTCATCAATTTCATATTTGCTGTCTGTGCTAGTGGCCAGTAGAAGGCCTTTTGAAAATGAGCGGGCTGCGATTTTCAATATGGCCACCACAGCAGCAAGCATGAATTTTGTTCCTGCTGATTTCAGGGGAAACCAATGATAACCCTTTCAGTGCTGTAGGCAACTATAGTTGACCAATAATGCAAAATATCAAAATCAAGATGCTGCTGAAAACCTATCATGTGGCAACATTTTTAATCCCTTGAAATTTTATTCAGCGCTCAAAGGGTAAAATTGATATTTGCTGTGTGTGTTGTTGGTGGGATGAGGAAGGTCCCTTTTGAAAATGGAGACGGTGGGATTTTCAGTATCACCATCGTGGCATTTTAAAGAGCTGAAATAGATACATTTTAATGTCTTTAAAAATGTACGAAACGGTGCATACTTAATATTTAATATCTATAGAATATGTAAATCGAATGCATTTAATTTTATGATGTTTCCGTTTTTAAAAAAAAAAAGAGTTAAGTATGACCATTTTGAGCGACCCTAGACGTCCTTTTTCTGAAAAATTAGTGCACGGTCACGTGACCAGCAGGTCAAAGGTGTGACATCACTGTTAGTAGTCGATACTGCAGGTCGCCATTAATCAGCGCGAAATACAATTGAACACACTACGGATCGTAGAAAAAGCTGCGTTTTAGCGTAGATTCAGCAAAATGCCGACAAATTGTGTTGTTGGAGGCTGTAGCTGGATATCCACAGACAAAGACAAATCGGCGAGTTTTTACGGATTTCCGAGCAAAGCCAAAGACCAAGTTCATACCCCTCATCCCCAGTTCCGTCATTGGCCTCATTCTCACCCTCCTCAAGCACTGAGTTGTCATGTTCGTCATCACTTGATATCTCGTCTTCATTTGACTCGGATTCCACCTCTTCATACTCGAACGGCGAGTCCTGACAATCTCCTTCAAAAAAACCATTTGCTTCTTCCTTGTCGACCTCAAATTCCAGAGGTGTCGGGCAGGAAAGTTGATTTGAGCACGCCATTGAAGAAAGCAGTAGTAGTGATAACGTGTTGTTTTTTTTTCGCATGAACTAGTCCATGAGTTCAACAACAACATCACTTGGGAATCACTTGACTGCATCATGATAATGGGATTTGTCACAGAGTTGCCACAACAGCGATCCAGTAGCCCAAATGGGCTACCTTTGACAGTCTTTGACGATAAATAACCAAATAAAATAACATCCGATTTATTTATTTATTTATTTAATCAGTTCGCCTGTACATCCAATATTGTTATGGTTAGTAGGTTAGTTAGTTGGTTAGTTTATTAGTTACTTAGTTAGTTACTTGGTTAGTTACTTCGTTAGTTACTTAGTTGGGTTAGCCTACTGTCTCAGTTTAGGACATACTCTGCAACAATAATGTATAATCTGAACTTGACTACCAGGACCAGTACTGAACCTGATCGCATTTTGTTTGATTCGGGAAGTGATGTAGTAGAGAAAATTATAAATACAGGTAGCTCAGACAAAAAGAAAGAAAGAAAAAAATCGCCCGACTAGTGGACAAAAAACCAGGCGAAAAACGCCTTTTTATTTTTACTTGGCCTACAATAGGGCAGCTACGGTACCAGCTCTAATTCACATGCAATGTATCGGTGCATCTCAGCTCGATGCGCGATGCAGCATCTCAGCACGATGCAGGGGTGCAAATTCGTCCTGAAAGCACGGGTAAAAGGCGAAGTGGATACCTAATTTCATTTTCTACTGTGATCACGATACTTTCCTTCATGTAAGTGTTGATATTTTCTCCTGAAAGCAAGCTTGATTTTTAAATTCACATGGAAATCGCTCGTGGTTGGGGATGGGAATGAAGTTCGATCGACTCACTCAATGTGTGTTGTTTTAGGTGCAGCCACTGGTCACTGATGACATTGCCTTCAGCACGACTCCGTTCGATGACGTAGGGGTTGCCAATTTGCATATAACGGGGATTGGCGATCGTTTCACAAACTAGCCAGAAATCAAGTTTCTCGAGTGCCAAAACCACTTTTTAAACCCCAAATTTACAGACTTCCCGATCGAATTTTTTAAAAATTCAAAAAAAAAAATTTTGTTACACATTCTTCAAATGTGTGAAATAA
This sequence comes from Gymnothorax reevesii, assembly GCA_029721435.1. NCBI lineage: Eukaryota > Metazoa > Chordata > Actinopteri > Anguilliformes > Muraenidae > Gymnothorax > Gymnothorax reevesii. The sequence continues at coordinate 4,320,163 of CM056574.1, read as the reverse complement.
AACAATATTTTTTTCCAAGAAATATTTCAGCTCTTTAAATTTGGTTTCCGTTCTTTTTTGATTAAAATGAAAATGAATCAACCAATCAAATTTATTGTTTATTTTTCTAGTAAGGTTAATTTGAATGGCTGCTCTCACGTCGTAAACCGTGCAAATATCAACAGGGTTAAGCGTTTTGGCATTGACTTTGAATGTGATCGGTCGTGCGAAAAATTTGTTTCGCGTCCGGTGTGAATGCGGCTTTAGAAGCACTGACAGAAGGAAACGCTGTTAAAAGCCGCGGCATACACTGCTGAAGTGGGTTGGTAGAATCCGGACAAATAATTGATCACTCAACAGAATCCTTTCAGATGGTTTTTCGGTTGCTGACAAAAAAGCTGAACAATGCAGTTCAGTCAGATGCAGTGATGCAAAAACTTTACGTATAATGTATAGATAAATGTTCAACTTTCGGTGTAAAACATGATATTGTGTATAATAAAGTCAATACGGTATGCATGTCTGTTCTATCCAATGGGAAAATACTTTTAAATACCCCAAAAATCTTTTTGAATGGTACCCGCTTGGCTTTTGTATCCAGATTTACACTCAACAAAAATATAAACGAAACACTTTTGTTTTTGCTCCCATTTGTCATGAGATTGACTCAAAGACCTAAAATTCATTCCAGATACACAATATTACCATTTCTCTCAAACATTGTTCACAAATCTGTCTAAATGTGTGATAGTGAGCACTTTTGCTTTGCTGAGACAATCCATCCCACCTCACAAGTGTGCCACATCAAGATGCTCATCAGACACCATGATTAGTGCACAGGTGTACCTTATATTGTTTCTGCAGTCGACAGCACCCAGAACCCTCGGGAACCCATATCTTGCCAAAAAATCAGGCTGCGATGTCTCTCGGGTGTCACAGGGATGCCAGTGATGTACCTACAGGCATGTCGCACTATGCTGGCAGTGACTGCAGTTATAGCAGAGTTTACGGCAGATTGGGTCATGCCTCCAATTGAGTTGAGTGGGTGTTGGAATGACCCACTAGCAAAGAAAAATAGTGCCACAGTAACCCTAACAGCAACGGGCAAGGCATACGGACAGCTGGCAGCGATGTCTACATCATCTGCTACCAGGTGACATACTACCGTCACTACCTGACGGGAGAGGTGCAGTTTTGTCGCACATTCTCGTTCTGTGGGAAATATAATTATTATTATTTATTATAATTATTTATATAAATTATTATAATTTTAGAATATTATTTTATGTACAAATAATATACAGTACAGGCCAAAAGTTTGGATACACCTTCTCACTCAATGCGTTTCCTTTATTTTCATGACTATTTTACATTGGAGATTCTCACTGAAGGCATCAAAATTATAAATGAACACATGTGGAATTATGTACTTTACAAAAAAAGTGTGAAATACCTGTAACTGAAAACATGTATTATATTCTATTTTCTTCAAAGTAGCCACCCTTTGCTCTGATTAATACTTTGCACACTCTTGCCATTCTCTTGATGAGCTTCAAGAGGTCGTCGCCTGAAATGGTTTTCACTTCACAGGTGTGCCTTGTTAGGGTAAATTAGTGGAATTTCTTGCCTTATCAATGGGGTTGGGACCATCAGTTGTGTTGTGCAGAAGCCTTCAGCGAGAATCTGCAATGTTAATAGTCATGAAAATAAAGGAAACGCATTGAATGAGAAGGTGTGTCCAAACTTTTGGCCTGTACTGTATATTAAATATAATAATTATATATTATTTATAAAAGCGAAAAAAATGATTGAAACAAATTACAAACCATAAAGACTTACCTGAAAGGCCCAGGTGGCTGGTGCACTGGCGGTACATGCGCTCTGGGCGCCTTATATTATTATCCCCCGCCAACACGAAGTGGGAGGGGGATATAGGTTTGACCTCCGTCCGTCCGTCCGTCCGTCCGTACGTGTGTGCGTCCGTCTGAGAGAAGGGGACAACTTTTCTCAGAAACTGTTACAGATAGGACAAGGCCTTGATGGAGTTCGAAAATAAGAAGCACACGATTGGCGGGGGATGTTGTTGACCATGTCGACTTGTTTAACTGGCGATCAAGGTGATGTAGTACTATTTCTGCCATTTTCTCAGGGGTTCAACTGAGGCTAAAGGAAGGTGGCTTTTTATCGGCGAGTAAATTTGGAAAGTGGAGCCGCATGTGCACGTCCACATGTGTCCAAGTGGACGCTCATTGAAGCCGCCTGGGCAGGCTCTTGTAAAAACCAAAATGGGTAGTGGGTGGTTTGACGACCTGCTATACGCTTTCCCTGACGTGTGTGGTCAAGATGGCAATTGTAGGGAAAGTGCATAAACACGCCCACGGGCACACCTACAGGTGCAAATAAGGGAGTCGGCGCAAAATACCGTTTCGGGATAGTGGAAGCTGCTAAATGCGTAATTCATGGGTAGCGGGTAGTGGCAACGGGTAGGGCAGTGTGAAAGATAGAGCCCCAAGCCTGATTTGAGATGAACATTTTGGAGAGGTACACTAATAAAACCACATTCTACTCCCTGAAAAAGGACACTAGCCTGAGTAGACGATTTGTCTTAGAAAGGCAGAATATCTGCAAGAATAAGAAATTGGGAAGACCCAGTATCCCTCAGAATTTGAACAGGAGCAGATGAGGAACAATCACATGAAAGTGAGACCAAACCATCGGTGATGAATGGCTCAAAACCCTCCATAACAGAATCAGACACAGAAGGTAGATGATCAGGCAAACTGGCCTTTAATACAAGAGATTCTTTCTTAGTGAAAGGAGTTGGCTTGATTTCTTCTCATTGTTATTTTTCCTTGAGTGCATTACACTCAGCAATAAGGTGACCTTGCTTTTTGCAGTATTAGCAAGACACAGACGGTAAAGAATTCCAGGATTGCTTCTCACAGGAAGGTTTCCTCTCAGAAATGGCCTTGCAATCATTAGAAGTTTTAATAGAAGAAGTCTTGGACTGAGACTTGCTTTAAAATTTAGAAAAAGTGGATTTTTGGACAAAAGAAGTCCTATGAGTTAATGCATAACTATCAGCCCGGGTGGAAACATCTTGCAAAGTAATGACTTGTTTCTCCTCAAGGAAAGTCTTAATATCAGGCTGGATACACCTTTTGAATTCCTCAACCAGGATAAATTGCCTCATTCTGTCAAAATCTTTTTCAGCTTTCATGGAATTACACCACTGATCAAACAACTGTTCCTTCAACCTGTCAAATTCTACATGAGTTTGGCTGGCTTCCTTGCGAGAATTCCTAAATTTTTGCCTGTAAGCCTCGGGGACCAGTTGATTACTGTTATGGCCCAAATTTGTTGTTACATTTACGACAGCAAGGGATGACAGACACAATTTTAAAACACATTTAATTAAACAACGACTAACTGTTATGATTCTGCCATTTCTGCCTTGACCTTGTCATGTTTTGATATTTGTTTTATTGTTTTCCTGACCCTTTGCTATGTCTGACTAGTCTTCACTTAACGTATTGGGATTTGGTTACTTTGATTTGTAATGTTTTGTCCCCGCATTGACTACCGAGGCCTGAATGAAATCACAGTCAAGAACAGGTACCCATTACCCCTGATAAATACTGCATTTGACCTTCTTCTAGGAGCCAAGATTTTCACCAAGCTGGATCTCCGTAATGCCTACCATTTAGTCCGTATTCAGGAAGACAATGAGTGGAAGACCGCCTTCAATACCCCTACCGTCCACTGGGAGTATTTAGTCTTACCCTTCGGGCTTACCAACGCCCCAGCGGTCTTCCAGAGTGTAGTTAACGATGTCCTACGTGATATGATTAACCAGTTTGTCTTTGTCTACCTCGATGACATTTTGATTTTCTCTTAGTCCCAGGACGACCATGTCCGTCGTGCGAAAAATCGTCTCTTCGTCAAGGCTGAAAAGTGAGTTCTCGGTTTCTTCTACCTCGTTCTTAGGATTGGTCATCGGACCTGACTCAATTCAAATGGACCCCGCCAAGATTGAAGCAGTTGTGAACTGGCCCGAACCTGCAGATCGTAAGTCCCTGCAACGCTTCCTAGGATTCGCTAACTTCTACAGAAGATTCATTCGTAACTATAGCTCCATTGCTGCCCCCCTCATTGCCCTCACGTCCACCAAAACCCAATTCCACTGGTCTCCTGAGGCTGAATCGGCATTTTCATTTCTCAAGGCACGTTTTACCAATGCCCCCATACTGACCAACCCTGATTCCTCCCTCCAGTTTGTGGTCAAGGTCGACGCGTCCAACGTGGGAGTAGGTGCTGTTCTTTCCCAGAGAGCCCCCAAGGATAACAAGATCCATCCATGTGCCGCCTTCTCCTGTTGCCTCTCCCCAGCATAACGCAACTACGACATTGGCAACCGAGAGCTGCTCGCCGTCAAGTTAGCGCTGGAGGAGTGGAGGCAGTGGCTGGAGGGTTCAGAACTGCCATTCCTAGTCTGGCCCGACCACAAGAACCTTGAGTACCTCCAATCTGCTAAAAGGGTGAATCCCCGTCAAGCCAGGTGGGCCCTGTTCTTTTCCCGATTTAACTTTCACCTCGCGTATCGTCCAGGCAGCAAAAATGTCAAGCCTGATGTTCTTTCACGATGTTTCGAAACCGAAAAAGATCCCCCCTGTTCTGACACCATTCTACCCCAGGAGACCTTCATAAATGCTATTGCGATGAACATTGAAAATGAGGTTAGAAATGCTCAGAATGGGTCTGCCGCACCAAGCTCATGTCATACCTGCGGTCTGTTTGTGCCTACCAGTTTGCGCCCCCGTGTCCTGGACTGGGGGCACTCCTCTAACCTCTCATGTCACCCAGGCATTCGCCGAACTCTGGACTTCATTACCCGCTGTTTTTGGTGGCCTGGAATTAAGCAAGACGTTCAAGGTTATGTCACTGCCTGCTCGGTCTGTGCCCAGGGTAAGGTATCTCACCAGCCCCCTCACGGTATATTGCAACCCCTATTTACACCTCACCGTCCCTGGTCACACATCGCATTAGATTTCATTCCTGGTCTGCCCCCTTCCAACCAATACACCACCATTCTCACCATAGTTGACAGATTCTCCAAGGCCGTTCACTTTGTTCGCCTCAGTAAACTTCCTTCTGCCCAAGAAACCGCCACTCTCATTATACAACACGTTATCAGATTACATGGTATACCCTCCGACATCACCTCTGACTGCGGCCCCCAATTCACAGCCAAATTTTGGAAATCATTTTGGAAATCTCTTGGCACCACTGTTAGTCTTTCCTCCGGCTTCCACCCACAAACCAATGGCCAGACCGAACGAGTCAACCAGTGCATTTAAACCGTTCTTAGATGCTTATGTTTTAAGAACCCCTCGTCCTGGAGTCATCAATTACCCTGGGCAGAATCCGCGATTAACAGTCACACCTCTGCTGCTTCTGGACTCTCTCCTTTTCAAGCTTGCCTAGGCTATCAACCACGCATATTTCCCTGCCAGGAGGAAGAGGTGGCTGTTCCCTCTGCCCGTGAGTTCATGCGCCGTTGCTAAGGTACCTAAAGAACCACACGTGAGGCGCTGCTCAGGTCGGTGGCACGCAGAAAGGCTTGTGCCGACAAAAGACGCACATCCTACCAGCCTGGGCAACGCGTGTGGCTATCTGCGAAGGACATTCCCTTGAGAGGTAACGGGGGCAAGCTATTCCCCAGATTTCTAGGCCCCTTCACTACTGAAAGAATCATTAGCCCCACGGCTGTTCGCCTCCGTCTTCCCCTGTCCCTGCTAAGAATTCACCCCACGTTTCATATGTCCCAAGTTAAACCTGCTGTTACCCACCCCCTGTCATCTGGTCCTGATCCCCCACCACCCGCCCGCATCATCGATGGAGGCAAAGCCTTCACAGTGCGAACTCTGCTGGACTGCCGTCGACGAGGTCGTGGACTTCAATACCTTATCGACTGAGAAGGCTACGGTCCTGAACACCGCAGCTGGGTGCCTGCATGGCACGTTCTGGATAAGACTTTGATTTCAGACTTTCACGCTACGCATCCCAAGCCTGGGGAAACGCCAGGAGGCCTTTCATAGGAGGGGGAGTAACGTTATGATTCTGCCATTTCTGCCTTGACCTTGTCATGTTTTGACATTTGTTTTATTGTTTTCCTGACCCTTTACTATGTCTGACTAGTCTTTGCTTAACGTGTTAGGATTTGGTTACTTTGATTTGTTATGTTTTGTCTTAGTTTACTTTTCATGTTTTACATTTTGCCATAGTCACATTCCAGTTCATGTTTTCCATTTTGCATTGCACTTGTCGCCCCCGTCTGGTCTCTCGTCTCGCCTGCTAGTTTAGCCCCAGTCTTGTGTTTCACTCTTCGGGTGATTTATTGGATTCTGGTTTTCAAACTTCCTTCCGATCTCGTTTGCTGGCTTCACTCTTCTTTTCTATCTACTAACAATACTAACAGTTTATTATTTTCTCCTGAGATTACTAACAACAACTAACCGTGTATATAATACTAACTTACTAATGAGCACCAAGGATTTGTATAGTTGCACCTACTAATTGATTAACAAGCTCTCAGCACTTGCCCAGTTCTAGTCTCCGCCTCTTTGCTCTCCCTGATTACCTTTGCTGCATTTTCTCTGAAAGCTCACACCTGATCGCGCTGTCCTGTTTCTCATTAATCTATGCACGTTAGAAACTCCGTGACTGGAGCCGTATGTTTGTTCATAGGAATGTCTCGTGTTCCCTGTCCGCGTTTTGGCTTTGGCCAATTTCATGTGATTAGGCTCTTCCTCATATGCCATCCCCTTGTAATCAGTCTGACTTCCTGCACCTGTGATTCTCCCCATGTGATGTGTATATTAAGTGTCTTTTTACTGCCATTCTCTGTCAGATCGTTTCCCGTGCTTACCTGTGCTGCTTTTCTTCTTGCCTTGTATTCATTGAGTCACTGATTCTGACTGGATTTCCCGACAACTGATTTTTGGTTTGTCCTTTTAAATTATTGTTGCATCTGTGTGTTTTGACCTTTTTCTGCCCAACCTCAATTTTGTGGATTGCTGCCCCGATGACGATTCTGACTGTCCTTTGGCTTATGAGTTTGGTTCTCCCAGAAACCTTTGCCTGTGTACCGGATCTATTTTGGCTGACTACGATTTTGGTGATTGCTGCCCTGTTTACGAACTCTGCTCTGCCCCATTGGAATTAGATTTTTGGATTGCGGATTCTGCACTGTTGCCAACTGCCCTGCGGGGTTTACCCCCCTCGCTCAATAAAGCTCCTTTTTTTGCTATCCCGTGTCCTCGCATTTGGTTCCTGATCGCTACCTCACACTAACACTAACATACAATTTACTCTACTGACCAAGATTGATAAATACAAGAAAAAAATATTTACAGTCCCTTTGTTTGGGTTGCTTGGTGATGTCCTGGGACAGGGAAAAGCTCCAACCCAAGCAAAAATCCACAAAAAAAAACTTCACAGGTCTTGAACAGAGTGACAGGCCTGGTCAAATGTATCCTTCTCTTTGCAATTTCTCCTACTACTTTACTCCCTCAATTTTCCTCCTTATATACTCTTTTGCAGACCCCTCCCACCTTTTAGACTTTTTGTTTTTTAATTCTCAGGGGCTTTCCATCTCAGACATGCCCAGGACATGTCCAAACCTAGCTCCAGTCCAGGCTTAACAAAAAAAAAGGTCAATACTGCCATCCAGTGTCTTCTTTTCACATTACATTACCCTTCAGAATGACAGATTTGACAAAATCATAATTAGCACACTGTTGGACAGAACTAGTTATAGATTTCCCTAGCTTTACCAGTAAGAACACTTTGTAACATCATTGTCCAATGCTCTTTTTTAGCCATTTCAAATTTTGTGTGATGGGTGCTGGAAATTGGACGCCAAGAGCAGCGGCCAGAAATTAAAGGCAAAACCCGCAGCATGCTTAAAGACTAAAAACTGATCGAAATAACGAGACTCGCGCAACCAACGGACCAGACACGGCCCGCGGTGGAAAAACGGGTGAGCTCGAGGAAACCAAAAGAAAAGGGAAATAAACCCTTTTTCCTTGCTCATTATCACTAAACCTGTTATGCAGCTCAGCCCCTGACAATACTCTTTCAAGAGACCTTACCCGCTAAAGCGCAATAGAAACACTGACACTCTAGCAACGAGAGCGAGGCAGAATAGGAGCTTAAATAGAGTCCGGGTAACGTACCCAATTAATGCCAGCTGGCCCAGGAATCCGATAGGGCGCAAAACGATATCATCCCGGACGAGAGCAACAAAGCTCTCAATACCTCCAAACCATGACAGGACCCCCCCCTCTAATGGACAGCTCCAGAAGTCCCCAAGGAACCTCGTGCACGGAACTCCGAAATTAGTGAGGGGTCCAGAATATCCCGCGAACAGACCCAGCAGCGCTCCTCGGGCCCATATCCTTTCCAGTCCACAAGGAACTGGACCCCCTAACCTACATGCCTCTCAGCCAGAATGCGGCGCACGGTGTAAACCCCCCCCCCCCCCCCCTCCACCATTCGCGATGGCGGCGGAGGCGTGTCGGCAGGTGCTAGGACGCTAGTGCTAACCGGCTTAATCCAAGGGACGTGGAATGACGGATGTATGCTTAACGATCTCGGGAGCTTCAACTGGACCGTGACCGGATTGATCTTCTGCAGTATTTTGAACGGGCCAATATTGCGGGGCGCCAGTTTTCGGGATTCTACCTTCAAGGGGAGGTCCCAGGTAGACAACTAAACTCCCTGCCCAACCCGATAAGACAGGGCCAAATGACACCTTCCATCAAGCGAAGTATTTTTGTTTGCACCCCGAAAGCAACAGCGAAGAATGGACCTTAGTCCAAACCAACAGACAGCGACGAATGAACTGGTTGACTGAGGGAATCTCGGAATCGTTCTTAGTCTCCGGAAATAAAGGGGGTTGGTAACCAACTTGGGCCTCAAACGGGCAAAGCCCTGTGGAGGAATTACACAGAGCGTTATGGGAATATTCGGCCAAAGCTAAAAATCGATTCCACGACGAGGGATTATCCGCCGCCAAACATCGAAGAGTGTTTTCTAGAGACTGTGAATAGTCCCTTCCATCTGCCTGTTGGTCTCCGGGTGAAACCCCTAGGAGAGACTCACTGTGGCCCCCAAATGCTTACAAAAAGCCTGCCAGAATCTGACCATGAATTCAGGGCCTCAGTCGGAGAAGACATCCTGCGGAAGCCCATGTAACCAGAAAACATTGTTAACTACAAGATGCGCTGTCTCCCGCACCGAAGGCAGCTTGGGTAGCGCGACAAAATGAGCCGCTTCAGAAAAATGGTCAACCACTCCCAAAATGACAGTGTTGCCATCAGATACAGGCAGCTCCGTAATAAAATCGAGCGCAATATGCGACCAAGGGAGCCTGGGAACGGGCAAAGGTCGCAGCAGACCAGAGGGAGGAAGGTGGGAAGTCTTATTCCTAGAACATACACCTCCTGAACTACCGCCTCAATCTCCCATTGAATGGGTGCCACAATCTGCACAGAAGGAATAACAGGCTCTGGGTGGGATTGCGATCAGTGCAATCATACATTCGTGACAGGGCATCAGGCTTCATATTGTTAGAGCCCGGGCGATATGTGAGCGTGAAATCAAAGCGGTTAAAGAACAATGACCATCGCGCCTACCGGGAATTACGCCTTGGTTTACCTTAGTTTACGCCTTGGTTTACCTTGGTTTGCTGAATATATTGGAGGTTTTTATAGTCGGTCCAAACCATAAAGGGTGCTCAGCTCCCTCCAACCAGTAGCGCCACTCCTCGAGGGCCAGCTTGACCGCTAATAACTCCCGGTCCCCAATACTATAATTGCGTTCAGCGGCGGACAAAGACCGGGAGAAGTACATGCGTGGGTGAAGCTTATTATCCTAACGAGGGCGCTGGGACAAAAAAGCACCCACGCTCACCTCCGAAGCATCTACCTCCACAACAAATGGGAGGGAGGGATCGGGCAAAACCAAAATAGGCTCTGAGCTAAAACGTCTTTTTAATTCCTGAAAGGCAGCATCAGCTGCAGGAGACCAAAAAAATGCTGAGGAGGTATTCTTTTGGTGAGCGCAAAAATGGGGGCAGCAACCGTGCTAAAATTATGGATAAACCTCCTATAAAAATTTGCAAAGCCCAGAAAGCGTTGAACCTCTAACACTCAGTGGCGTAGGCCAATGCCTGACTACAGTCACCTTGTCCGGGTCCATCCGCACCGACCCCTTAGAAACAATAAAGCCCAAGAACGAGATAGTTAGGTCGTGAAAAACACACTTTTCGGCTTTAACAAAAAGTTTGGCTTTGAGCAGGGCTTCAAGTACGCGTCTGACGTGTTGTTTGTGCTCCGAGAGTGTTGAAGAACGAACAAAATAATTATAAACGATAAACGAAGACGAATTTCTCAACAACTCTCGGAGCACGTCATTGACGAATGCCTAGAACACCGAGGGGGCTTTAACAAGCCCGAACGGTAAGACCAAATATGCGTAGTACCCGTCATGAGTGTTAAAAGCCGCTTTCCATTCATCCTCCTCCCGAATGCGAATCAAATTATACGCATTACGAAGATCTAGCTTTGTAAAAAAATGACAACTCCAGCAGATGTTCAAACGCGGAGTTCATTAACGGAAGGGGGTATCGATTTTTAATGGTGATTTAATTTAGACCCCTATAATCAATACAGGGTCTCAGACCGCCATCCTTTTTCCCCATGAAAAAAAATCTCGCTCTGGCAGGAGACGTGGACAGCCGAATAAAACCATTAGCGAGAGCCTCCTGAATATATTCTCGCATGGACCTACACTTCGGTCCTGATAGCGAATATAGCAAACCCCTAGGTGGAGTTGTCCCAGGATAGAGATTGATTTCACAATCGTATGGACGATGAGGAGGTAATGTAGATGCTCGTTGTTTACTAAACACCTCAGCGCCTGGGAACATGCGGAGGCAAGTCAAAGCTCAGGGTGGCCCCAAATTCCTTACCCTGCTCAGAATCTAATGACTCCGTGACTGATTCCATCCATCCATCCATCCATTTTCAACCGCTTATCCGGGGCCGGGTCGCGGGGGCAGCAGTCTAAGTAGGGATGCCCAGACTTCCCTCTTTCCGGACACTTCCTCCAGTTCTTCCGGGGGTATCCCGAGGCGTTCCCAGGCCAGCCGAGAGACACAGTCCCTCCAGCGTGTCCTGGGTCTTCCCCGAGGCCTCCTCCCGGTGGGGCATGCCCGGAACACCTTCCCAGGAAGGCGTCCAGGGGGCATCCGATAAAGATGCCCGAGCCACCTCAGCTGGCCCCTCTCGACGCTCTACTCTGAGCTCCTCCCGGGTGACAGAGCTCCTCACCCTATCTCTAAGGGAGCGGCCCGCCACCCTGCGGAGGAAACCCATTTCAGCCGCTTGTACCCGAGATCTCGTTCTTTCGGTCATGACCCGGAGTTCATGGCCATAGGTGAGGGTAGGAACGTAGATTGACTGGTAAATCGAGAGCTTTGCCTTTCGGCTCAGCTCCTTCTTCACCACGACAGATCGGTACAACGACCGCATTACTGCTGCCGCTGCACCCATCCGTCTGTCAATCTCACGCTCCATCCTTCCCTCACTCGTGAACAAGACCCCAAGATACTTGAACTCCTCCACTTGAGGCAAGAACTCTCCTCCAACCCAGAGGGAACATATCACCTTTTTCCGGTCGAGAACCATGGCCTCGGACTTGGAGGTGCTGATTCTCATCCCAGCCGCTTCACACTCGGCTGCAAACCGCCCCAGTGCATGCTGAAGGTCCTGATTCGAAGGAGCCAACAGGACAACATCATCCGCAAAAAGCAGAGATGAGATCCTGTGGTCCCCAAACCGGACTCCCTCCGCCCCCTGGCTGCGCCTAGAAATTCTGTCCATAAAAATAATGAACAGAACCGGTGACAAAGGGCAGCCCTGCCGGAGTCCAACATGCACCGGGAACAGGTCTGACTTACTGCCGGCAATGCGAACCAAGCTCCTGCTCCAGTCATACAGAGACCGCACGGCCCTTAGTAGAGGGCCCCGGACTCCATACTCCCAAAGCACCTCCCACAGAATGCCACGAGAGACACGGTCGAATACCTTCTCCAAGTCCACAAAACACATGTGAACAGGTTGGGCAAACTCCCATGCACCCTTAAGCACCCTACGGAGGGTATAGAGCTGGTCCAGTGTTCCACAACCAGGACGAAAACCGCATTGTTCCTCCTGAATCCGAGGTTCGATTATCGGCCGGATTCTCCTCTCCAGCACCCTGGAATAGACTTTACCCGGGAGGCTGAGAAGTGTGATCCCCCTATAGTTGGAGCACACCCTCCGGTCCCCCTTTTTAAATAGAGGAACCACCACCCCGGTCTGCCAATCCAGAGGCACTGTCCCCGACTGCCACGCGATGCTGCAGAGGCGTGTCAACCAAGACAGCCCTACTACATCCAGAGACTTGAGGTACTCAGGGCGGATCTCATCCACCCCCGGTGCCTTGCCACCGAAGAGCTGCCAAACTACCTCAGTGACTTCAGCCCGAGTGATGGATGAGTCAGCCTCTGAGTCCCCAGCCTCTGCTTCCTCTACGGAAGGCGGAACAGCGGGATTGAGGAGGTCCTCGAAGTATTCCTTCCACCGGCCGACAATATCCCCAGTCGAAGTCAACAGTTCCCCACCTCCACTGTAAACAGTGTTGGCAGGGTACTGCTTTCCCCTCCTGAGGCGCCGAACGGTTTGCCAGAATTTCTTCGGGGCCGACCGATAGTCCTCCTCCATGGCCTCCCCGAACTTTTCCTATACCCAAGTTTTTGCTTCCGCCACCGCCCGGGCCGCAGCACGCTTAGCCTGCCGGTACTGGTCAGCTGCCTCAGGCGTCCCGCAAGCTAGCCAAGCTCGGTAAGACTCCTTCTTCAGCTTGACGGCATCCCTTACTTCCGGTGTCCACTACCGGGTTCGGGGATTGCCGCCACGACAGGCACCGGAAACCTTACAGCCACAGCTCTGAACAGCCGCGTCAACAATGGAGGTGGAGAACATGGTCTATTCAGACTCAATGTCTCCAGCCTCCCTTGGGATCTGGTCAAAGCTCTCCCGGAGGTGAGAGTTGAAAACCCCTCTGACAGAGGGTTCCGCTAGATGTTCCCAACAAACCCTCACAACACGTTTGGGCCTGCTAAGTCTGTCCAGCTTCCTCCTCCGCCAGCGGATCCAACTCACCACCAGGTGGTGATCAGTGGACAGCTCTGCCCCTCTCTTCACCCGAGTGTCCAAGACATACGGTCGGAGGTCAGATGACACGACCACAAAGTCTATCATTGACCGCCGACCTCGGGTGTCCTCGTGCCACGTGCACTGATGGACACCCTTATGCTTGAACATGGTGTTTGTTATGGACAAACCGTGACTAGCACAGAAGTCCAATAACAGAGCACCACTCGGGTTCAGATCGGGGAGGCCGTTCCTCCCAATCACGCCCCTCCAGGTAACACTGTCCCTACCCACGTGGGCGTTGAAGTCCCCCAGTAGAACGATGGAGTCCCCAGTCGGAGCACTTTCCAGTACGCTTCCTACGGACTCCAAGAAGGTCGGGTACTCTGCACTGCCATTCGGCCCATAAGCCGAAATGACAGTGAGGCACCTGTCCCCGACCCGAAGGCGCAGGGCAGCGACCCTCTCGTTCACCAGGGAAAACTCCAACACCTGACGGCTAAGCTGGGGGGCTATAAGCAAACCCACACCAGCCCGCCTCCTCTCACCACGGGCAACTCCAGAGTAGAAGAGAGTCCAGCCTCTCTCAAGGAGTTGGGTTCCAGAGCCCAGACTGTGCGTGGAGGTGAGCCCGACTATCTCTAGCCGGTATCGCTCGGCCTCCCGCACAAGCTCAGGCTCCTTTCCCCCCAGTGAGGTGACATTCCATGTCCCCAGAACCAGATTCAGAGTCCGAGGATTGGGTCGCCGGGGCCCCCGCCCACGACTGCCACCCAAAACACAAGGCATCAGCCCCTTCTGAACCCTCCCGCGGGGGATGGGCCTACGGGAAAACGGGCCCACGTCGCTCGTTCGGGCTATGCCCGTGAGCAGAGGCCCGACCACCAGGCGCTCGCCTACCAACCCCAACCCCAGGCCTGGCTCCAGGGTGGGGTCCCGGTGACGCCAATCCGGGCGACGTGAGCTTCCTTGATTTTTCGACATTCATTCGGGGTTTTCGGGACTGATTCCGAATCGCTAAAATTTTCCAAAAGGTAATAGTACTCTGGCTGTCGCCAGTCAAATTAAGGATCCCATTCCAACCCATTGTCTGCCCCTTTTTCTAGTCTAGGAGGGTACGGTGAGATAACCTCCTCACACTCGCTCTCAGCGTCAGCCTGCCCCATCGCTTGACGTCCGAAAGAACCATTCTCATCAATTCTACAATGAGAGTTACACTTGGGACCCAAGTGGACTATAGGATTAATCCTTTCCCCCAACTGATAAAAGGTTCATGTTTCCACAACCATGAATGCCAAAAACTATAGGAAAAGTGGAGGACCTGATAATAAAAAAATCCAACCTCCTCTGAGTGGCTACCAAAGAAAATGAACATTTTTAGTGTGTTCCGAAACTTCGGTTATAACTCCTGTTCCCAGCGGGCGACTGTCCAAAGTTATTACAGAGCGTGATTGTGAAAGCGTAACAGTGGGAACGGAGTGCTTCCTGCCCCACTTAATATCCATGAAACAATCAACTGCGCCGAAGTCCACGAACGCTTCAATAGTAAATGTCTTGCTCCCCACAGTAAGTTCCACTGGGATTAATGTTCGGAAGGGAAATTGGGTCTGCCCCTCTGGCACCCCCTGAATCGCTAGAGGGGTTTTCCGTTTCCGCGAAGCTTAGGACAACGTGGACGGATATGACCCGGTTTATTACAATTAAAGCAGATTACTCCTCTGCGAATAGATCTTTTAGTCTGACGGTCAAGTTAACCACCAACTTGCATGGGCTCAACCGGAGTAGAATCTTTAATGGGTGGAATAGGAGGTGAACATTTGCCACTAGCAATTTTAGCCCCAATGTCAGCCAGCGGTGATCTATTTAGCTTCTCCCTTTTGCGTTCGCGTATGCGGTAGTCAATTCGCACCACAGTACGAACTAAGGAGTCTAAAGTCGAACAGGGTTCTAAAGTAGCCAGCACGTCCTTAATCTCCTCCGCAAGGGCATCGTTAAATAGGGTCATCAGAGGAGCCCCCGGCCAGCCTGTCTCTGTGGCCAGAGAACGAAAAGCAATAGAAAACTCAGCTGCATTTTGTTTGCCCTGTCTAAGGTGCATTAAATGCGTGCTGCATCTTGACCACAAATGTCTTGATCGAATACAGACACCATCTCCCTAACAAGGGCCTCTACAGAATTTACGACCGGTGAGTTAGACCTGATTAATGGGCCGACCCAATTAGTGCTGTGCCAGCCAACAGGGATAATATAAATGCAACCCGAGACGTCTGAGCCATAAAAAATATTTCACTCTGGGCGATAAAATCCTTGCACTTTCCGGCCTCGCCACTATGTCTTTGGGGTAGTTGTGACTTAGGTTCTCAGGGAGGTTGTACGGATGGTGCTTCTGCAACTTTTTGTGAAGTTTGTGTAGTTAGAGATTTAATTCTCTCAGACAAGCTTAACAGAGCGCTCTCCTAATTCTGAAGAGCGGTCTCTTGCAGGTGGAGTCTCTCAACAAGTTCAGATCGCTGATTGCCAAAAACTGAAAGTGCTTTTGCGAACCCCCTGGCGATAGCCCTCTTAATTTCAGCCACCGCTGGCATCTCCATGGCGGCTAGAGTGTACTGTGATGGGTGCTGGAAGTTGGACGCCAAAAGCAGCAGCCAGAAATAAAAGGCAAAACCCGCAGCGTCCTGAGAGACTAAAAACAGATTGAAATAATGAGACTCGCGCGACCAAAGGAACAGACACCGTCTGTGGTAGAAAAACTGGCGAGCTCGAGGAAACTAAAAGAAAAGGGAAATAAACCAAAGATTCTCTTGCTCACTATCACTAAACCTGTTATGCAGCTAAGTCCCTGGCAATACACTTTCAAGAGGCCTTACCAGCTAAAGCGCAATAGAAACACCCCAGCAACGAGAGCGAGGCAGAGTAGGAGCTTAAATAGAGTCCAGGTAACGCCCCCAATTAATGCCAACTGGCCCAGAAGTCCGATAGGGCGCAAAACAATATCGTCCCGGACGAGAGCAACAAAGCTCTCAATACCTCCAAAACATGATATTTTCAGCAATTTTTCCGAAATGGGTAAAGTATTGGTCTACATCATTTTCTAGGAAGGGAGGAACAAGTCTGATGTGTTTAATCACATCAAAATTATCAGAAAGTCCAAAAGATTTTGTAACAGTACCTGCTTCTATTTTCTTAATTTCCCTTTTGTAATACATCCTTTTTTCTTCTCGTTCTAGTTATTTCTCTAACCTTCTTTCTTCCAGTGCTCTCTCCTTCTCCAACCTTTTTGCTTCCAGTTCTTTCTCCAACCTTCTTTATCCCAGCTCTTTTTGTTTTTGGCGTAGCTGAAATTCAAGTCTTTGCAGCTCTGTTACAGCACTTCCACATCTTTAATCAATTCTGCTGCTTCTTCCCCAAAGATATCTTCATCGATGAAATGTTGCACCAAAATGTTGAATATTTCTTGTTTCTTCATCAGTGATTTCACATCAGATAATCCAAGGATTGAGGCTATTTGCAGCAAGTCCTTCTTCTTTGATTCCTGGGTTGGAGTTTTTTTTTTAATTTTCAACATCAAAAGTCATGATTGCTGGTTTTTCAAATAGTCACAAGATTTAAAATAATTGTTCTGCTTTACTCTTTGGTGAATCCAATTGTTGATCCAATGAATGGTTTATCTCGGTGGAACCTCCAATTTGTTACGACTTGAAAATCACAACAAAGAAAACCAGCGATGACAACTTAAACAAATTTATTCTTCACTGATTAAAAGAAATTTTCTACAAATAATCCACTGTTCAATCCTATAGTAACACTCTAATGCCATTATATAACTCTTTTGCCAAAACAAAAACTCTTTCTCTACTGACCAAAATCACACCATTTATATAGACTAGCAACATTCTGGAAAGATCTATCGGATTCCTGGGTAATCCTGCTCCCTCCAGGCAGGAAGATGCCAGAAGTTTCCAGAGAGCACTAGTCCATTTCTTCACAACGAACGATGCAACGAATTGCATCAGATCATGTTTTTCTACATTCATACCACCAGAGGGTGCCAAATGATAACCAAAATAATCAAATCGCTGACCAGTCATAATGGGCATTTAAACGGTGCCATACTTACGAAAGATATCTATTATCTGTGTGTAGCGTTTAGATGAGTATAAATATGACTTACATGCTTCTAGCTAAACGTGCGTCTTAATCACACGCTATGAAAGACAGTTATTTTTTTCCTCATATAACTAAAAAACAAAGAAGTGTCTCAATTCTAATCAATAAATAATTCTAATCAATAACCATGCCATATCTGATCTGGAAGGAAGATATATAATTATCAATGGCACAATTCACAATAAAAATATCACAATATCAAGTATCAAAAGTTCTAATTCAGATAACCCAGCGTTTTTTCATAACTTTTTCACGTTACAGGACTTCCCCTCATCACTTTTTATCATTGGAGGAGATTTTAACATTGTTATTGACCCAGCACAAGATGGCTCTACAACCAAACATCATGCCCGAAACTGGCATTCAACAAGAATCATTCAAAAAAACATGACAGATGTTTTATGTTTTATGTTTTATTTATTTGACATGGACATCACAAATCACATTGGACGAACCAGATGCGTTGCTTACAGTGTATAAAGCACAAGTGCTAGTTTTCAACACCTGTCCACAGGAGACTTTTCTAAAAGTATAGTCTAAAACCTAAGTACAAAAGGAATATATATATACATACATACTTGTAAATTTGGCATCATCAACCCATTACCCAAGACATTAACAAATGAAAGGGGGAAAAAAAAACACAAGCAGAAAACAAAAGCAGACATAATCATTCAAGTTACCAGTCAAAAGCTATACATGTGAGCATGATACATGTTTTAGCTCCGTGGGGAAAGAGTTCCAGAGGTTTGCCTCCTTAACTGAGAAAGCTGACTGACCAAATGAGTTCTTGCACATTGGAACATTACTGTCACCATTTGTTGAAGCACGTCTTGCCCTACCAGAGCTCTGACGTCGACTAACCAGACCAGAGAACAGAGTTGAAACATGATTATTTAGACATTTAAAAACCAGATTGATATTACGATAAATCACAAAGTTTTCAAAAGTAAAAAGATTGTTTTCTTAAAATACCACAATGGTGCCATCTCATCGGTTTCTGATCCATGATTTTTAAAGCCTGTTTATAAATTGATCTTATTGGTTTTAAAACAGTTTGAGAAGATTGTGACCATGATGTGACGCTGTAAGACAAGTGTGAAAAATCATAGCATGCATACACAGAAGTGCAGTTTTATATGATAAGTCCTTTCTGATGTGACGAAAACAGTTTAAGTTCGGTTTAACCTTTTTGCAGATATGCTTTACTTGTCTATCAAATTTAAAATTTTTATCCAAAATAATTCCCAGGTATTTTACTTCACTCACTTCATCAATAATTTCATTTTTGATTCTTGACATTCTAGGTTAAATGTGACAACTCTAGCCAATTTGAGATTTTCAATAATTCCTGTGTCAGATGCGCAGCCGCCATCTGGGTCTTGGCGATGGTTGGAGACTACAAAACCTGACGGCAACAGAATTCCCCTGGCATTCCACAGTTCACCAAACTTTCTCATGAATTGATTATTTCCTTACAAGCAACTCAATGATAAAAGACATTGTGCAAACTACAACACATCCTTCTGACCATGACTCTATCAGTTTTACCCTTATCACAAAGCAAGAAACAAAAAACTTCCCAAACTGGTGCTTTAACACATCTTTACTCTAAGACAATAATTTTGATGCATAATTCAAAAGGAGTGGCCATTCTTTTTGGAAATGAATGACTCTCCAAGCGTCACACCAACACTCCTTTGGGAAACGGCAAAAGCAGTGCTGAGAGGTAAAATAATTTAATATTCCACCCACAACAAAAAAATACAACAAGAATTGGAAACCAAATTGGAAGAAAAAATCAAGTTACTACATAATTCACATGCAATTAATCCCACAGAACAAACACTTATGGAAATCAAGAGAAACCAAATTTCAGCTAGATAATGTTATGAACAAAAAGGCCCAATTTTTACTACAAAAAGTATGAAAGAACCACTATGAACATGGCGATAAATCTGGGAAATATTTAGCAAATCAACTTAAACACAACAAGGACAAAAAGATACATCACAACTGTTAAAGACTCAGCCGGGAATAACATCAGTGACCAACAAACCATATATAACATTTTCAAAAAAATTTACATGAATTTATACAGTCATGAAAGGGAAAAAACATAGAAGAAAATGATAGTTTCCTGAATAATATTACACTCCCGCATCTCTCCTTCAATCAAATCAACAACTTGGAAAAACCGTTATCAGTTCCAGAATATGAAAAAGCACTGGAAAAAATGGTAAATAATAAAGCACCAGGCCCAGATGGATTCCCGACCGAGTTTTACAAACATTTCTGGAAGATGATCTCACCACTATTTATTAGAATGGCAGATGAAATAAAAATATCACAAACCATCCCCTCACATATGAACACCGCTAACATCTCAGTACAGCTTCAAGTTATAGACCAATCTCCCTCATCAACACAGACATAAAAAATGATAAGTAAAGCGCTAGCAATCCGGGCAGAACCATTTATTCAATCTCACATATGCCCAGACTGTGCTGGATTCATAAAAGACAGACATTCATCAAACAACACATGCAGATTATTCAATATTATTCACACAGCTTATGAACAAAAAATTAAAGCCATTATCCTTTCACTTGATGCAGAAAAGGCCTTTGATAAAGTTAACTGGACATTTCTTTTCATGACTTTGGAAAAATTTGGCTTTGGAGAGTCATTCATCCAGTGGATAAAAACACTACACAGCACTCCTAGGGCAGCAGTCATAACTAACGGACTACAGCACAAAGTTTTGCACTTCACAGGGGTACCAGACAAGGATGTCCACTCTCACCACAACTCTTCACCCTCTTCATTGAACCACTAGCAGCAGCAATCAGACAAAATAACGCAATCACAGGTATCACAACTAAGCAAATAACACACAAGATTAACATATGTAATGTGGAAAAAAGAAGTGACTAGATGGCAGTATTGACTTTTTTTTGGTAAGCCAGTCTGAAGCAAGGTTTTGGGCATGTCCTGGGCATGTCTGAGAGGGGAAGTCCCAGAGAACTGAAAAAAGTCTGGAAGGTGGTAGGGGGCTGGAAAAGAGTATATAAAGAGAAATATTGAGAGAGTAAAGTAGTAGGAGAAATTGCAAGAAGGATACATTTGACCAGACCTGTCACTCTTTTCAAGACCTGTGAAGCTTTTTGTGGATTTTTGCCTGTGTTGGAGCATTTTCCTGTCCCAGAACATCGCACAAAGCAACCCCATCTCTGTAACTATCTCATTTTTTTATATTATCAATCTTGGTCAGTGCTTTATTTTATTAAATCTGTTCAAGTTTTAAAATTTTGTCTGTCGTCCCTTGCTGTCCGATTTGCCGTAACAAACTGGGGCCGTAACAATGGAAAGAAAAAGGGGTCTCACTTATGCACCATATTTTTCAAAAAATGACAGCCTGCTTTCCTTCCCGCAGTTAATTGATAAATACAACATTAATAAAAATCAGTACTTCCAATACATCCAACTAAAACAGCCAATAGAGGAACAAATTGATTTCAACAACATTGACCTCCCTTGGTTCTGACAGCACACTATACATCCCAATACACAAATGGGAAGAAGATCTCAACATCCCAACTAACACAAACTTCTGGAATGAAATCTGCAGGAACATCTACAACATGTAATAGAATACTAATATTAGACTTATCCAGTATAAGGTAAAGCACAGGACACATATTACACAACAAACAAAATGGGACTATCAGAAACCGATAAATGAACTCAATGTACTCTTAACACTACAGGTAACTCCTTCCATGCGGTTTGGCTCTGTCAACCTGTACAACACTTTTTGGACGAGGTGACCACCAAACTGTCACCACAATTTAAATGCAGCATCCCATGAACCCCATTCATCTGCATATTAGGTGAAATTAACACAATTCCAACACAAATCACAACACCTCTACTAGTGGCCCTAACTATCACCAAGAACACAATTCTGCTGAACTGGAAAAACAAAAAACAGCTGAAAATATCTCAGTGGTTAGACTGGTTAGCAAAACAATTGTCAATTGAGCACTACTCTGCCCTACAAAAAAAAAAAAAAAACAACTACAACAATTTAACAATTTCATGCTTTCATGATATTATCTCGCTGCCAGTCAACTAATGTCTTCGCACACTACCAAAAAAAAGGGAAAAAAATCATGGATACCACAGTTCTTACTGGCCATAAAGAATTATTCTTATCCTACCCCCACTTTCTCAACCTCATGCTCCACAATTCCCTTTACTTATTAATTTTTTAAAATAGGTCTACTCATCACATTTTTCAGTTTTTTTTCCTTTTGTATTTCCTCTCTGTCTTCCTTCTCCCCTTTGCTTCAATAACTATTGCGATCATTGGCAGCTCATGAATTGGCAACAGGGAAAGCCCAAACAATCCGTTAAAGTTAATGATTTTTCATGACCCGTTTTCAATCATTCATTTAAATTACCATAACAGAAACTCTGAAAACTCTCTACATTATCAGATGTGGCCAGTTTTCATTTATACTGATTACGACTCCAGACTTCTCACGCTTTTATTTACTCAGGGGTTGGGGTTGGAAGCAATGCAATTGTTTCATGATTGTTTAAATGAAATAAGATAATTTGAAACGTATTCATGCAATTCCATTGCTTCAAACTCCTCCATGCACAAGTACTTAAATTCCACACGAAAATCTCTTCCATAAGCGTTGATAGAATAATTGCTGTCTACAGCAGAGGAACGTAAAAATGGCACTTAAACTCATGCCGAATGCGTGAGAGTTGACAGGCATGTGTTATTAATGAAAACTGGCCGCATCAGATAATGTTGAGTTTTCGGAGTTTCTGTTATTGTAATTTAAATGAATGATTGAAAACAAGTCATGAACAATCATTAACTTTAAGGGATTGTTTGGGCTTCCCCTGTTGCCAATTCACCAGCCGCCACTGATTGCGAATACTGCTAATTTTCTCAATCATCTCAGTTAACATTCCTTGTTACCTTTTCTTGGCCACTTTTTACCCCTCAGCCAACTTCGACCCGGAGGGCTTTTGTCGTCACCTGTGTGTCCGTCTCTCGTCTGTCATCTGTCGTCCGTCCATGATTTTGTCCGGGCCAGTAATTGGCAACTATTGATCGCAGCTTTACCAAATTTAGTATGGTAACTCACAATGACCCATAGATGTGCAACGTTTTTGCTGGAATTGCCCGTTGACCTTAGCGCTGTGATCTTGACCCTGGAAATCTTGTCCGGGTGACATTTTCTGGGTCAGTATTCAACAACTAATGATTGCAGCTTCACCAAATTTAGTATGGTACCTCACGATGACCCATAGATGTGCAACATCTGAATTTTTGCTGGATTTGACCTTTGACCTTAGCTCTATGACCTTGACCCTGGATATCTTGTCCGGGTCAGTACCCAGCAACTAATTCTCCCAGCTTCACGACATTTGGTATGGTAACTCACTATGACCTATGGATGTGCAGTGCCAGGATTTTTGCTGGATTTGACCTTTGACCATAGCTCTGTGACCTTGATTGTGGAAATCTTGTCCGGGTCAGTACACGGCAACTAATTCCCGCAGCTAATTCCGCATTGTGAGTTTTTTTGCTGGATTTGACCTTTGACCTTAGCTCTGTGACCTTAACCCTTGAAATTTTGTCTGGGTCAGTACTCTGCAACTAATTCTCGCAACTACACCAAATTTGGTTTGGTAACCCACCATGACCCTGTCAGGTAGTGTGAACCTTGCGGGTCCAAACGTAATTTTACAAAAACAAATGGTGAAGTCGAAGATGGTGAGAACAGTGCAAAAAAGACATTTATTTTAGTGTTCCAGGAAAAATGGTAAAAAGTGCCAAAATAAATTTGTGCTCCAAAGAAAGTATATACAAGATTAATAACAGAACACTACATACAACACAAATGCACAGACAGCAATGGCAGTGCTGTTCTGGGCTCCAACCTGCATACCACTCTTCCACCAACTCGACACAGCGGGTAAAATAAGCCCTTACAGCTGGAGTCCCACCCCCAGGACAATACCACCTGAAGATACTGTGAAGTGAATAGAGGCCACTAGATGGCAGTATTTACCTTTCTTTAATTCAGCCCAGACTGGAGCTAGGTTTAGACATGTCCTGGACATGTCTGGGGAAAGTCCCAGAAAATAAAAAAAAAGAGGTCTAAATGTGGGTGGGGTCTGCAAAAGAGTATATAAAGAGTAGAATTGAGACAGTAAAGTCGTAGGAGAAATTGCAAGAAGAAGGATACATGTGACCAGACCTGTCATTCTGTTCAAGACCTGTGAAGTTTCTTTAGTGGATTTTTGCCTGTGTTAGAGCGTTTTCCTCACCCGAAACATCACCAAGCCACCCCAAAAAACAAGGGACTGTAAATATTTCTGTTGTTTTGTTGTTAATCAATCTTGGTCCTTAGTTGTAGGTTAGTTGTTAGTTGTTTTTTTTTTTGTTAAAAATTAAATGTGTTCAAGTTCTAAAATTTTTGTGTCATCCTTCGCTATTGTGCAAAGTAATAACAAATCGGGCCATAACAAATTGGGGGCTCAAGTCCGGCACAGACCATTGTGTGAGTAATTTATTGAAAATCTAACATTTCAAATTGTAAAATTGTTTTTGTGAATTTTCCTAAATATATTGACAGATCAACAGCAATGGATGATTTCTTGGCATCACCAACCTTTGAGGTTTTGAAGTCTTTTAAAAAGACCGAACTGCTAGAAATTTGCAGACATTTGGAGCTGACAGAGGTAAAACCAGCCATGCGAAAAGCAAGACTGGCTAGAGAGATAGTTGAATATTACATTGATGAAAATGTGTTTGCACCAGGAGATCTGGAACAGTTTCCAGTGGAAAATCCAAATATAGAAATGGAACTTAAATTAAAAATGTTAGAGATTGAAAGGGAGGAAAGAGAAAAATAAAGGGAGGAAAAAGAAAAACAAAGAGAATTTGAGAGGGAAGAAAGAGAGAAAGAAAGGGAAGAAAAAGAAAAACAAAGAGAATTTGAGTTAGAAAAATTTGCAAGAAATCTGGTCATGTTTCAACTAACTGTTGGTTCCTAAAAGCTAAGAAAGAAAAAGAAAAGGATACCAACCCAAATGCCTTTGTGAAAACAAGGTTAGAAACCCCTGTAGTAGATTACCGATCTGCTAAATTACCTGCTTCTTGTGGGGCTAAAAAGCCTAATACAGCTGACTTCTTGAGGGAGGAATTTCTTCCATTTGTGTCAGAGGGATTTGTGGCTCTGAATGAGCATACTACTCCTGTCCCCATATATATCCTAAGGGATACCGGCGCTTCTCAGTCACTTTTGTTGATGGACTCTTTGGAGTTACGTGATGAGACCGCTTCAGGGGATTTCATACTTGTACAAGGTATTGAAGGGAGGACTGTATCTGTACCCCTGCGCTCTATATTCTTGAAGTCAGATTTAGTTACAGGACAGGTAAAGGTGGGACTTATGTCAAGTCTACCTATAAAGGGTGTTTCTCTGTTGCTAGGCAATGACCTGGCTGGGGGCAAAGTAGTTCCCCCTGTACATCTTACTTCACAGCCGAGCACTGAAGATGGGGATGAGGACCCATCTCTGTACCCTTCTTGCGCAATGACTCGTGCTATAGCTAAGAAGGCTAAAGAAGAAGATGTTGTGGTGCCGTCCAGCACATTGACTAGTCAGGACTCAGGTGGTTCGCCTCATGACTCTGATTGGCCTACTATGTTTTCTCCGTTTGAGAACTTATCAGACACTTTTATCAGTTCATTGTTCAGCCAGCCAGAGGGGTTTGGTGATTCTGATGTGCCTGGAGACTTGTCTCTGTCCAGAAAGCGGTTGATTGAGGAGCAAACTAATGATCCTGAAATTTGTGTACTAAAGAGGAGAGCCCTTCCTGATAAAGAAATAGACGCAGTTCCAGTTGGGTATTATCTCAAGGATGGTGTGTTGATGAGGAAGTGGCGCCCTCCTGATATCCCTGCCAATGCAGATTGGGCAGTGGTCAGGCTAATTGTTGTTCCGAAGGTCTACAGGAATGAGATCTTAACAATGGCTCATAGTTTTCCTTTAGGAGGTCATCTTGGTGTTAACAAGACTGTTGATAAGATCATGAAACACTTCTTTTGGCCTGGGCTTCGGAAAGACGTTTCCAACTTTTGCAAAACCTGTCACACTTGTCAAGTAGTTGGAAAACACCAGTTAGACCCACCTGTATCTCCATTACAGCCTATCCCAGCATTTGGGGAGCCGTTCTCTAAAGTCATTGTTGATTGTGTTGGTCCATTACCCAAGACTAGATCTGGAAATCAGTATTTGTTGACAATCATGTGTGCATCTACCAGATTCCCTGAAGCCATACCTCTACATAACATCAAGGCAACTGCAATCTTGAAGGCTTTGATAAAGTTCTTCACGTTGTTTGGCCTTCCCAAGGAAATTCAGTCAGACCAAGGTAGCAATTTCACTTCTGATTTGTTTCAGCAGGTTGTGTATGAACTAGGTGCAAAGCAGATTCTTTCTAGTGCCTATCATCCAGAAAGTCAGGGTGCCTTAGAGCGGTTTCATTCCACTCTCAAGACAATGATGAGGACTTATTGTTATGACCATGAGAAAGACTGGGATGAAGGTGTTCATTTGCTGTTGTTTGCAGCTAGAGAAGCAGTGCAGGAGTCTACTGGATTCAGTCCATTTGAGCTAGTGTTTGGTCATGAAGTGAGAGGACCTTTGCTATTGTTGAGTGAACAATGGCGAGAGGAAGAGCCGCAAATCAGTCTGTTAGACTATGTTAGCAAGTTCAAGGAAAGATTGCGTGCAGCTTGTGACCTAGCCAAAGAGAACTTGAAATCAAGTCAGGGAAAAATGAAAACTTGGTATGATCATAAGGCTAGAAGCCGTGAGTTTAAACCAGGAGACAAGGTCCATGTGTTGTTTCCCTAGCAGTCCAATCCATTGCAGGCTAGATTTCATGGTCCTTATGAAATTCTGACAAAACTCAATGATCTCAATTACATTGTGAAGACTCCAGATAGGAGAAAACCAAAACAATTGTGTCGCATTAACATGTTGAAGCCTTATCATGACAGAAATGCTAGGGCTGCAGCTGTCACTTCAGATTCTCCAATGGTCGAAACGTGTGAAGATGAGGGGGAGTTTCAAGATGATGAACCAAGAATTAAAGCTGAAGTACTTTCATGTAAATTGTCGAATTCTGAAGTGTTGCAAAATCTTGATGTAAAACTCCAGCACTTAGAACCCTCACAGAGAGATCAGTTTGAGAGGTTAATCAAGAAATATGAGGATCTGTTTCCTGATGTTCCAAAGAGAGTTTCTATAACCTCTCATGATGTAGATGTTGGTGATGCCAAACCAATAAAACAGCATCCGTACCGGATGAATCCTGAAAAGAGAAAGATTGCTGAGAAAGAGGTTGAGTACATGTTAAAACATGATATTATCAGACCCTCCAACTCAGATTGGAGTTCACCCTTTGTGCTAGTTCCAAAACCTGATAGAAGTACTAGATTCTGTACAGATTATCGCAAAGTCAATACTGTAACTAGAACTGATGTGTTTCCAATACCTAGGATTGATGATTGTATTGATAGAGTAGGGCAAGCAAAGTTTCTGACCAAGATTGATTTATTGAAGGGTTATTGGTGTGTGCCTTTAACTGAGAGGGCCAAGAGCATCTCTGCTTTTGCCACACCATCTGGATTGTACCAGTATAAAGTCATACCCTTTGGCATGAAAAATGCCCCAGCCACGTTCCAAAGGATGATACAGTCTACAATCGCCGGATTGCCACACACCGGTGCGTACATCGATGACCTGATCACATGGAGTGACTCCTGGGAAGAACATCTAAAAGATGTAGAGACGTTGTTCCAGCGCCTGACCCAGGCTAACCTGACTGTTAACCTGAGCAAGAGTGACTTTGGTTGTGCTACTGTCACCTATCTTGGCTACGTCATAGGCCAGGGTAAGGTGGCACCCATAAATGCTAAAGTCCAAGCCATCATGGACTTTCCAGTTCCTCACAACAAAAAGGCTTTGCGCCGCTTCCTTGGAATGATCGGGTACTACCGCAAGTTCTGCAAGAACTTTGCTGAGATTGCTCTCAGTCTAACTAACCAACTGAAGAAGGGCGTAAAGTTCACTTGGGATGATGCATGCCAGAGAGCCTTCGATCGCCTGAAGTCTCTGCTGTGTCACTTCCCCGTGCTCAAATCTCCTGACTTCAACAAACCGTTCTCCATCGCGGTCGATGCTAGCGACCAAGCTTGTGGATCTGTGCTCCTACAGAGAAGTGACTCTGATGACATTGAGCATCCCGTGGCATACTTCTCCAGGAAGTTCAATCGCCACCAAAGGAACTATTCCACAATAGAGAAGGAACTGTTGGCTCTGGTTCTTTCTTTACAACACTTTGATGTTTATGTTTGTACAGGACAAAAGCCAATGATTGTGTACACTGACCACAATCCGTTAATGTTTTTGAGTAAGATGAAAAACAAGAATCGGAGATTGTTGAATTGGGGTTTGATTTTACAGGAGTTTGACTTGGAAATTAAGCATGTGAAGGGTACAGACAATGTAATTGCTGATTGCTTATCCCGTGTTTGAATATGTATATATGTCACGTGTTTATTTGAATATTGTATGATGTGTATTGTAATGTGAATATAGGCCACTAGATGGCAGTATTTACCTTTTTTTTGTTAAGCTCAGACTGGAGTCATGTTTAGACATGTCCTGGACATGTCTGGGGCAAGTCTCAGAAAATTAAAAAAAAGAGGTCTAAATGTGGGTGGGGTCTGCAAAAGAGTATATAAGGAAAAGAATTGAGACAGTAAAGTAGTAGGAGAAATTGCAAGAAGAAGGATACATGTGACCAGACCTGTCATTTCTGTTCAGAACCTGAGAAATTTTTGCCTGGATTTGAGCATTTTTCCTAACCCAGGACATCACCACGCCACCCCACCAAAACAAGGGACTGTGAATAATTTTTTGTTCTTGTTATTAATCAATCTTGGTCAGTAGTTTAGTTAAAGTCTTTGTTTGTTAATTAAATGTGTTTGAGTTTTAAATTGTGTCTGTCATCCCTTGCTGTTGCTGTTACGTTGTAAATGTAATCACAAATTGGGGCCATAACAGTATGTATAGACAAGTATCCACTTAACCATTTTGTATTGAAAAGAAAAATTTTGCTTTTATGAGTCTTTATATGCCTTTATTCATAAAAGTAAAATATGCTTAAAATATGCCTTTATTCATAAAAGTAAAACAATAAACACATCCTTCGGGTTTTAATGAATGTTACCATGTCTGCAATCCTTTTTGTTTAACTACTGAGGGGAGAATGTTCTCGCTTTTGTAAACCGAGAGCAAGTGTGGTGCGTGTACTCACCGCAACAAGCTAAGATGGGAGGGGAAGAGCATGTGTGCGTGTATGTAAGAGCGCAGTTTACCCAGTGCTGCTGCCAACCTGTGACAGTTTTGTCACAGACCCATAGATGTGCAATGTCAGTTTTTTTGCTGGAATTGACCTTTGACCTTAGCTCTGTGACCATGACCCTGAAAATCTTGCCCAGGTCAGTACTCGGCAACTAATTTTCACAGCTTCACCAAATTTGGTATGGTAGCTCACAGTCACACACATTTGTGCAAGGTTATGATTTTTGCAGGATTTCACCTTTGACCTTTGGGCTGTGACCTTCAGGCAGGAAATCTTATATGGGTCAGTACTCGGCAACTAATTATCGCAGCTTCACCAAATTTGGTATGGTAACTCACTGTCACACACATATGTGCAACGTCATGATTTTTGCAGGATTTCACCTTTGACCTTTGCGCTGTGACCTTAAGGCAGGAAATCTTATTTGGATCAGTGCTCGGCAACTAATTATTGCAGCTTCACCAAATTTGGTATGGTAACTCACTGTGGCACAGAGGTGCAACATCATCTTTTTTGCTGAATTTGATCTTTGACCTTAACGCTGTGGTGTTGAGGCAAGAAATCTTATATGGGTCAGTACTCGGCAACTAATTATCGCAGCTTCACCAAATTTAGTATGGTAGCTCACTGTCACACACATATGTGCAATGTCATGTTTTTTGCTGGATTTCACCTTTGACCCTTGCACCTTGACCTTAAGGCAGGAAATCTTATATGGGCCATTACTCAGCAACTACTGATCGCAGCCTCACCAAATTTGGTATGGTAACTCACTGTGACACAGAGGTGCAAAATCATCTTTTTTGCTGGATTTGACCTTTGACCTTAACGCTGTGATGTTGAGGCAAGAAATCATGTCCAGGCCGTGGGGTATTCAGCAGCGCGTTTTGTTTTGTTGTTGTATTTTTTTTTTGGCCAAGTTGTTTTTTTTCTTTCTCTCTCTCCTACTGTCTTTGTTTTTGTTTGTTTGTTGCTTGATGTCCTGTTTTCAGTTTTTTTCCCCTTCCAAATCAATTAGAACCTTTACTGTAGAACCTTTACTGTATTTCTCCGATCAGATCACTTTTTTCTTTTAGCTTGCGTCAGTGTGAGATACTGTTGTTTGTAGGGATACGTTATTTGGGTCAACGAAGTCGGGCCAGCCCTGACGAAATGAGCAATGCAAACTCTAGTGTGATCATTCGGGACAAAGTTCTTCCGGTTTATATCTTGAATCCACGCCTGTCATTGTCTCCAGCCACGGGGAACACAAAAATACCTAATATCACCGTGTTTATGACATCGGTTTATGCACCCTTCAACGCAACAAATAACCACTATGGGTGCGTTCGAGTGCGTCTCAAAGTAAGCCGGCTGCGCGAGATTCCCGAAAAACTATGCGAGAATCTTGCCGAAGTCGTGCAATAAGCCCTTCAAACCCTACAATGGCTGCAGCCAGGGCCGTTGACAGCTTTGGCTGGGCCCGGGACAACATCACCTGAGTGGGCCCCCCCCCCCAACTTTCCCGCACACATACACACCGCCACACAGTAACCACCCAAAACCCCTTTTATCCGTCTCTACTCACTCCAATGCTTAAATAACAGGTATTCCAAACCCATTTAACCAGTGAACCATTTTATTTCAACATTTCAACATATTTACATATTTAAACCGTTTTATTTCAACATGGTAGGCTATGTTAACGTAACATATTACGGTAAGAGTTATTCAAATAACTGTCGCATATAGAACATGCTACAACCAAACAATCAGTGTCACTCCTAATCACTAAATCCAAAGAAGTCTTCGAAATCAAAATCGTCATTTCTGAACAACTCCGCCAACTCCAAAGGTGGACAATGCGCCGCTTCCTCTTCTACCGGTACGTCGCTTACGTCAGAGTCATCGTCAGTTGACACGAAAGCGAAAGAATAAAAATGACGATATAAAATTTAAGAGGTCAGTTGTGAAATATGCTGAGGTATTTTTCTGTGGACCTCATAAGGGTGAGGGAGTGGAAGAAGCAGAAAACAGCTTCAACACCTGTCAGAACAAGAGGGCGGCTATTGTCTGATAGGCCTACTGAAAAAAGTGATGACTGATTTAAAACTTTTGATTTGTCTTGTGGATTATTTTACAATTGTTTCGTTTAATTTGTAATTTCAGACCATTTTTCAACACGTTTTTATTCATGACTTTTGCCTCAAATAGAAAGAAATATTTTTTTTTTGTCCCGAAGCTGAACCCTTAATTCGGGCAACTATCGGGTAGGTCTGCCTATAGTGTGTAAAGACGAAAATCCCTTGCGTGTGCTTCGCATGATGTTTTAACAACGCAAAGCCATACTTGAATAAAATAAATAAATAAATAAATAAATAAATAAATAAAACAAAAAATATATTTCCCTCCCCCATCTTTTTCCATTTTCAAACTTTTTTGAAAAAGCTCCAGGGAGCCATTAGGGCAGCGCTAAAGAGCCGCATGCGGCTCTAGAGCCGCGGGTTGCCGACCCCTGGTTTAGAGCTTCTTGGGCTAGTTTCATTGACTGCGCTTTTCAGTCTGCGCCTGGTTATCATTTTTCTGGAATCATGGACTTATTTGAAGGGTATCCAGTCTACACTAAAGTTTAATCGTTAACAGAACACCAAATTTAAAGCCCGTTTTTTTACATTAAACTTTAGGCCTACCTAGGAGCAATTTCAAATGCCGCCATGTCTACACGGGCTGATTTCCAACGAAATAAGATTTGATTAACAAGAGGCAGCATTCCACTAGCTAATCGGAGTGCAGATAACGTGCCTGAAACATTAGGATATGATTGCGGGCATAGGCCTAATGTGCATATTCTTGACTTCAATAAGACATATGCAACACAGTGTTTTTAAATTGATATGTTTATGAAATAATCCAATGGCCTGTGCATGTGTGCAGATCATTCTTCACTCTGTGTATCTTGCTATCTCCAACTATGAATGGCGCATCGCACGTACGGGTTAGGCTACATTACGAGGCTCGAAAAAAAAGTTTCCTTTACCTGGCTCAGCTGTCCCACCTGCTGCATTATCTGAATCTTTTTTAAAATATTTATGGAGTGAGCCCCTGAGGCTCTTTGCTTCTTCCTCTCTTTTTCTCTTGTCTTTTCTTTTCTGTGCTCCTGATTTGTGCATGTTGTTGGCAAGCGAGCACGCAGGCTTATTGCCGAAGCCGTGTGATCAAATAGTGCCGCGCTTTTTTATGCTTTAATCAAAGACCAAACCATTTCTGCATTATGGGTGATATAGGGGTGTTCTTGACTCTATTTTCGAGGACAATACAGGCAAAAGAACCAGAAATCATTTATTGAATGCAAATATATCACAATTCACCCCCAAATCAACACATTTTGAAATTAAACAGAATGATTAATCGTATCTTCATGAAGGACCAGTTCTGGGCCCCCCTATATGTCTGGGCCCGGGACAACATACCCGTTTGTCCCCCCCTGTCGACGGCCCTGGCTGCAGCTATCGCAGGGTTTGGAGGACTTATCGCGCAACTTCAGCAAGATTCTCGCCTAATTTTTCAAGAATCTCGTGCAGTCGGCTTACTTTGAGATGCGCTGGAACGCACCCCAAATTTCCTTTTGCCCCACATCAGCTATATTGGGCGTGCGTGTGCGGAATTCCGGTCTTAAACCCAACTGGGCTACTGTATATCTCTATGGTCTGACTAGGCAGACTGTAGATCGGGAAAAGATTGAATGAGGCTTGGCGCTGATTTTGAACGAGGAGAGAAATAAAATCCGGGAGAAAGCAAATGGAGCGTGAAGTAGGAGATAAAGGATCAAGAAAAGGAAAAAGGGATTTGAGAATGAAATAAATGAAGAGATTTTTGTTTTTGGCTTTAAGGCAGTCGGAGAGAGTTGGGAAGTCAACCGAGTGTTCTGTGATAGTCATCAAGTTGGAAAATTTGTCAAGAAAGAGATTGGAGATGTTAAGTCCGTGAGGATGGGGAGAAGTGGAACAATGACTGTGGAATGTGTAGCAAAAAGACAAATGGAAAAGGCGCGAAAAATAAAAGTATTTGGCAATAGCCCAGTAAAGTGTTTTTCTCTGAAAGGACAGCCGAAAGCAAAGGCAGTTATAAAAGGGGTTTCTTTGGCGGTGAATCCAGATGATTTTTTGGAAGTAGAAGGAGTTTGTACCACGAGGCGATTACATAGCTATAGAAATGGGAGTAAACAAGAGAGTATGGCGGTGCTCCTAGAGTTTGAAAATGAGTTGCCAGAATGAATTTTAATTCATTACCTGAGTTACAGGGTGTGGGTGTTTGAAAGAGCTCCCCTTTGTTGTTATTGGTGCCAAGGTTATGGTCATGTTGTAGCAGTGTGCAAAAATGAGAAGTATTGGTGTAGAAGATGTGGTAAAGAGGGGTGCTCAGAAGAGTGTTGTGATTTAACAAAAGAGAAGACTGTTTGCTATCACTGCGGAGGAAACCATGAAGCGGGGGCAAAACAATGTAAACGCAGAGAATTAGAAATTGAAGTTGAACAGTCTAGGATACAGAGTAAAATATCATATGTGGAGGCTACAAAGACGGTGAGGCTCGAGAAGAAATCAGTGAGGAAAGAAATGGGCACAATTGAAATGAAAGAGAAAGGACAACACAGTCCTGATGTTGTGTTCCGTGGTCTGAGTGTCTGGTTAGTCAATTTTAGGTTTCTATCATTTTGGTATGTCAGTTTTTTAGTCCATGTCTTAGTGTTCACATTTCATTCCTCTCCTGTGTAGACCAGTCCACGTTTTACCCATGTACTGTCTTTGCTTTATCCCCGGTTGCGTCATTGTTTGTAGCAGTTTCTGTGTTAATTGATTGTGACACTGTTTCGGGTGATTTAATGGATTCTGGGTTTCATCCTTCCTTCTGTTCTCGTTCACTAGTTTCCCCTTGCTTTTCTATACATACTAACATTACTAACAGTTTGTTGTTTTCTAAAATTACTAACCAAACTAACCTTGTATATAATACTAATCTACTAACGAGCACCCGGGATTGTATAGCTGCACTTACGAATTGACTTATTATCTCTCAGCAGTCGCTCTGTTCTAGCTCCGCCCCTCGCTTTACTGTTCACTGGCTTTGCTAAAGTTTTCTGCAGAATCTCTGCATTCTTATAATCTGTTCTAGCTCTTTTTCTGCACACTTAGGAGTCTTTTTATCCAGTTTATTTATCCCATCTTTGGGATTGTCTAGTGATCCTTGTCTGTGTTAATGTTTATCTGTTTTCATGTAATTGGTTTCCCTCATGTTCCACCCCTTGTTTATTAGATTAAGTTTCAACACCTGTGTCTATGTGCCCCTGCCCTATATATCTGAGCAGTTTCTGCACGCGAGCAGATCTGACTTCGCATTCCCACTCTCACTCTCCCTGCCCTGTGCACTTCTCCTCTGGTCCCCTCAGTTTTTCTCTGTGTTCTCAGTTCAGCCTCCTTCCCTGATCAGCCTGCCCTTCCTGCTGCCATCAAGCCCCTGGTGCCCCCTGTCTCCTCCAGTGTCTTCTGTGCCCTTTGTGCCAGTCTGCCTCCACCGTCTCCAGTTGCCCTCTGTGCCAGTCTGCCCTGCTGTCCCCTGAGCCCCAGCGTTCCTCCAGCCTGCCCTGAGCCCCAGCGTTCCTCCAGCCTGCCCTGAGCCCCAGCGTTCCTCCTGCCTGACCTGAGCCCCAGCGCTCCTACTGCCTGCCCTGAGCCCCAGCGATCCTCCTGCCTGCCCTGAGCCCCAGCGATCCTCCTGCCTGCCCTGTGTCCTGTCTGTCCCCCTCCTGATGTTCTCTCTGACCCTTCTCCTGGCCAGCTGTGCTACCCGAGTTAGCCATCTGCCAGTTGTGCCAACTGTCTTGTCTTGTGAGTGTTCCCAAGCTTCCCGAGTCCCAGTTCCGAGTCTGTCCCTCGTTCCCGAGTCTGCCCCCATGGTATTCTTTAGAGTTTTTGGATTCCTGAGTTCTCCTGTATCAGTGCGAGGCACGGTGTTTTAGTTGGCCGGAGTGCCCCCTTTTTTCCCCCTGGTTTATTTTAATAAATAATCATTTTGGATCCCCGCATCTGCCGTCTCACTCTCCTTTTGTGTCTCCCTCCTGTTTCAAGTAAAGTGTTCCAAGGTATTTCGAGTATTTCCGAGTTCCCCTTTCTTTTTTTTTTCCCTCTTGTATCCTTAACACCTGATAAGCAGTTAGTGTGTGTTGACATGCAAAAGTTTTTAGCTTTTATTGCGATGGTGATAAATTGTGCCAAAGAGTGACACAAAAACAGAGAGAATTACGATGGTTATACACACAGCTCGGGAGATTTTAGAGATAAGTGATATTAAAGAGGAGGAAATTCAAGGAATTTTGTAGAATGGGTTTAGTGGAAGTTGATTATCGAAATTTAAATTGTTTAGTGGAAATATTGCGGAGTAGGGTGAAGGATATAGGTGTCGTTGTAGCA
This sequence comes from Gymnothorax reevesii, assembly GCA_029721435.1. NCBI lineage: Eukaryota > Metazoa > Chordata > Actinopteri > Anguilliformes > Muraenidae > Gymnothorax > Gymnothorax reevesii. Next base: position 4,284,837 of record CM056574.1, on the reverse strand, counting down.
GCCACTCGGATTTTAATGATCAGACGTCAGGTTTCAAACAGATGCCTTTATTACTCAAATCGTCTGCACCGTGAAAACTACAGGACAAATATAACAACATTTGCTGTAGTTTCACACATTCAAATAGTAATCTCTGGTATAATCATGTAAACAAAATGCACCTTCAAACTGCCATACATCGCTCAAATTAGTCACAAGGACTCACCCACTCATCACACAAGCGCGCAAAAATGCACAACACCGCTCCATACCTCATTCCGCCTTCCGAGGGGCGCTAGCATACACAAAATGGAAACAGGTCTCCCTCTTGTGCAGAACAAACGACTCTTTGTTGGAACTCTGACAATGTTGACACACAAATGATACAATAAAAAATTACTCATCACAATTCGTTTCTCAATATTTAGAGAGAAGGAAAGGAAACCGTCCAACTTTACCTTAGTTAAAATAGATTAGCGCATATCCGTGCAGCAAGGTGAACCGCGCTTGGTACCATATAAACCAGGGGTCCCCAATCATTCCCAGAAAGGGCCGGTGTGGGTGCAGGCTTTCATTGCAACTTAGCAATTCCACACCTGATGCGACTAATGAAGCCCTGGACTCTTTGCAAAATAAGCTTGATATGTAGCATCAGGTGTGTAGCTGCTTGGTTGCAGTGAAAGCCTGCACCCACACCGGCCCTTTCTGGGAAAGATTGGGGACCCCTGATATAAACCATGACACCGGAAGAGGAAAAAGTACCCTATGGCATCAAAGCGCTCACATATACGCAGTGGCGTTCCAAAAACAAACCACTCAACAACTGTGCACCAAGGAACGTGAACAAACATTTAATTTACACTCCCACCAAATCCTGTGACAATGAATGAACAAACATACAGCGAGTAAATGAAATTGTACAGGATTTCTTATCCCAAACATTTGTATCAGAGATGTAACCAAACAACTTCATACCGACTATGTGCACACTTTTGATCAATTTGTTCTAATCAAATCTCAAGAAGGAGCACTAGTTTTTGGATTGGCCTCTCAATGACTAAATGTTTGACGAACTAAGCCATCACTGTTTTGAACAGCCTCAACCACTCTTCCCAATTGCCACTGGCCTCTTGGGAGGTTTTGATCTTTAATAATGACAATATCATTCACAACAAGGTTGCGCTGAGGTAGGTGCCATTTCTGTCTTGTGGATATGTTCAACGGACACTCTTTTTTCCAACGACCCCAGAACTGTTCTTTAAGATACTGCACTCTCCTCCACCTCTTCGTGGCATACAAATCTTCTTTCACAAATACTCCAGGGGGAGGAAGAGCTACTTTGGATTTCATCATTATGAGATGATTTGGTGTTTTAGGTTCGAGGGCCTGAGGATCGTTTATTCCATCCACTGTTAATGGGCGGCTGTTGACGATAGCCATGGCCTCATATAGCAGTGTTCCAAGAGAAGCTTCATCTAATCGACCTGGGCACTGTGCGAAGGTGGCGTTGAGCACATTTCTGATGGTTCTTATTTGTCTTTCCCAAATGTTGCCAGCATGACTGGCAGATGGGGCATTAAAGACAAATTCACATTGCTTCTCAGTGAGGAAGATTTCAAGCGACTTGGTGTCAAATTGTTTGAGAGTTTCCTTAAACTGGTTTCTAGCACCCACAAAATTAGACCCTTGGTCACAGTGCAATTGCCGAACAGCACCTCTAAGGCTAATGACACATCTCAATGAATTGATAAATGAGTCTGTTGACAGATCATCAAGCATTTCGATATGGACAGCTCTGGAGTACAAACATGTCAAAATCAAACCATATCTTTTGCACTCTTTTCGGGCTTTCTTCACAATGAATGGACCAAAACAGTCCATGCCACTGTACGTGAAGGGCGCTGAGGCTTCAACACGTTCTCTGGGGAGTTCAGCCATTCGCTGATTCTCTGTTGGTCGTCAAAGTTTGCGGCAAAACACACAGTTATGTATGACCTTAGCAATCAGCCTGCTCCCACCAATAACCCAGAAGCCATTATTCCTAATCTCCATTTGTGTCTGACCTCGACCTTGATGCATTGTCCTAGCATGATGGTGAGACACAATCAGCTTAGTGATGTGACTATTGTTAGGTAAGATGACAGGATGCTTGAGTTTGTGATCGAGAGAAGAGTTTTTTAGTCTCCCACCAACACAGAGAATTTCTTCAGACAAAATGGGATCAAGACTAAAAAGGGAGCTTGAGTTTGGAAGCAAATTTTTACTTTGGAGCATCTTGAGCTCATGGGGGAAGGCCTGCTGCTGTACAATTTTTATCACAGTCTTGGCAGTTTGCTCATGCTCCTCAACAGTCACATGGTCACCGTATCTTTGAGTAGGCTTCAGCTACCTGATTCTTGCAACCACCTTGAGAAGCCTAGTCCAAGAGGAAAACCGACTCAGACGTCATTAATGTGGCTGACTTCAGTTGTAAGCACCTGAATTGTCTTCACTTCAGGATCCCCAATGAGCAATGCCATCAGAACAGTGGAATTCAGTTGTAGTTCCCTCTCCCATAGGAATGTTGGTCCTTTCAACTAATAAGTTGAATAAAAGTCTTAAGCTCGAAGACCTCTAGATGCATGATCGGCAGGATTTCCTGAAGTGTCTACATAATGCCACTGACTGGGATTGCTGTTATCTCTAATGAATTGAACACGGTTTGCTACAAATATGTGAAACCTACGGGCATCATTATTGATGTAGCCTAGCACGACTAGTGAGTCTGTCCAGAAAACTTCTTGATCAATCTTCATGTCAAGTTCACCTTTTAGCATGATGCCAACCTTTGTAGATACCACGGCTGCCATGAGCTCTAGTCTTGGGATACTTGTGACTTTTGAGGGTGCAACCCTTGCTTTCGCCAAAACAAGACTGCAATGAACTTCATTCTTGTCATTTTGGTGTCTAAGATATGAACATACACTATATCCCACACAGCTGGCATCTGAAAAATGGTGTAACTCAACTCTGACAATGTTATGAAAGTCATGTGGATGGTAACATCTTGGGATTGAGAGCTCTCTCAACTTGTGAAAACTGCTCATCCACTCCTCCCACAGTGGCTTCATGTCATCTGGGAGCGGATCATCCCATCCTCTACCTCTATGACAAAGCTCCTGAGGGATAATTTTTCCACTCAGGCTGAATGGGGCGATGAATCCAAGCGGATCATAAAGAGAAGCAATGACAGACAAGCAACTGCGACGGGTTGGTAACTGATCTTTCAAGCTGATGTCAAAGCTGAAAGTATAATTTTTTACCGCCCATTGAATACCAAGAGCACGTTCAGATGGGAATGACTCAAAACTTAGATGCTCAATGTTTGCTGCCCTTTCTGAGGGTTTTAAACAGGTTAGGGCTGCTTCTTCATTTGAGTTAAATTTATGAAGGTGTAGGCCTCCTCTCTTACACAACTCTTGAGACTCAGTGATCAGTCTCTTAGCATCATCGATGGATGGGACGCTGACTAGTCCATCATCCACATAAAAATTTTTCTCTACAAACGTTGCTGCTAGAGGATAGTCAGCTTTGTACTGCCGTGCCAGATGTTTTAAGCCAAAATTGGCGCATCCCGGTGATGAGGCAGCTCCAAAGAGGTGAACAGCCATTCTGAACTCCTGCGGTTCATTCTTCATATCACCACCTTTCCACCAGAGGAACTTGAGGTAGTTTTTGAATTCAGGAGTGACAAAAAACTGATAAAACATTCTTTCAATGTCACAAATGAGAGCAACAGGCTCTCTCCTGAAGCGGCACAGTACTCCAACTAGAGGATTTATGAGATCAGGCCCAGTTAGCAGGGTATCGTTCAGCGAAACCGCATGGAATTTGTCTGCACAGCCAAAGACGACTCTGAGCTTCTCAGGTTTCCTAGGGTGATAGACCCCATGATGTGGAAGGTACCACTCTGTTTCTCTCTCGGAGGATGCGGGGGCAGGCTCCGCATCACCCTTGTTTATCGTTTCTTCCATGAATGTTTTATATTGCTCATAGTCAGGGGCGCTCCTGTCATTAGGCAGATAAGGCGGATGCTAGGGGCGCTCGCGAGCAGAAAAGGCGCCAGGGAGGGGAGAAGTTTTTTTTTTTTTTGAATAAATACTTTTTATTTCACAATATAAAACAACAACAACAACAAAGACACAGCAATCTAACAACAGTACATACAGTCGTAAAGTCTTTAAGCAATGGCTAAATAAAGCATTTATATTCGGGCTTAAGTGTCTGTCTGCCTGCAACCTGCCTGCAATTTCGTCACGGTCCCCAGTGGATTCACACAGGACGCGACCAGTGACTCCTCCCCGCCCCCTGCTCTCTCCTGTAGTACTACTGCGCTTGCGTCTGAGGTAAGTTGGGTTGGTAATTCTCTCTCTGTTGAACTCAACTTGCTACAGACAGGTAACTTGTATAGCCCCGGCTACACATTCGCGGATTACGCCGCGTATTACGGCCGCGTGAAGCGCGGCGCTAAAACGTTTTTATTGGAGTAATTGATTTATAATGATCGAGTCTACACATCGGCGGGACAGGGAAAAAAGAACGCGCTGTCACCGTCGCGTGAAATTTCATAACATCCGAAGGGGTTTCTGAGCGTATCACGCGACGCGTCCAGTCAAGCATGTTCCATAGTAAGCCAATCGAAATTCAGGAAACTCTCCCACGTGATGATCTGCAGGCCTGACATTTTTTTTTTAAAAGACGTGGCTAATTATCCCGTCAAACTCTGAGACACAACCCTGTTCGCATTCATTACAAGCAGGATGGGACGAAAGGAAGAAGACAATTAAACTGAACGTTTGATTATCGAAGTGAAGAAAAACAGAGTGCGAGTCTCCCCTAATCTGGTAAAACCTAGTAACTCATTTTGGTAGGAAGTAGGTTAGAACCATTTTTGAAATTACCAAGTTACTAATCATCAAATAAAGTGCCTAGTCACCAATTTGCTCTTTTTTATAGATTTTTTTTACAGCAAGTTTATCCTGAAGGACTTCAGTTCTTTTGTTTTCTCAGCTTCATGAAAAAAGTGAGTGACTTGGTTTTAGCAGATTAGGGGAGGAGTTTCCAGCTAACTCGGAGGACAAAGCATGTACACCCACTTTACCAGCCAAGGTGTAGACCGTTCACTACAGGATAAAACTGGGCAAATATAACAACATTTGCAGTAGTTTCACACAAATTCAAATAATAATCTTAGGTATAATCACGTTAACAAAATGCACCTTCAAACTGCCATACATCGCTCAAATCAGTCACAAGGACTCACCCACTCATCACACAAACGCGCACAAATGCACAACACAGCTCCATACCTCATTCCGCCTTCCATAAAATGGAAACAGGTCTCCCTCTTGAGCACAACAAACGACTGTTAGAACTCTGACAATGTTGAAACACAAACGATACAATAAAAAATTACTCATCACAATTCATTTCTCACAATATTTAGAGAGAATAAAAGGAAACTGTTCAACAACTTTACCTTAGTTAAATAGAAAAGTGCATATCCGTGCAGCAAGGTGAACCGCGCTTGGTACCACATAAACCATGACACCGGAAGAGGAAAAAGTACCCTATGACATCAAAGCGCTCACATATACGCAGTGGCGTTCCAAAAACAAACCAATCAACAACTACGCACCAAGGAACGTGAAGAAACATGTCAAATCGTTATTTATTTATTGATTTATTTTTATTTATTTATTTTTTAGTGATAAGAAGGAATAAGTGTCAAGATATGGAAAGATGGCGGCGGGTTGGGACGTTGAAGTTCAAAGGCTAGTCGTGCGAGTTCTGGATTCTGAGAGGGTTTGGAAGGCCTGAAAAATGGAGTGGGAAGTGGAGGAAGGAGGGCAAAAGGAAAGGAACGAATTAGGAAAAGGAGAGGAAGAGATTTATTTAGTTGGAATGAAATTAGTTAGATCTAGTTATAAAACAAATCATGTATTTAGTGACAGGCATTTTTTAGGCCAATTTATTAAAAAAGAAGTGGGGGATGTAAAATCAGTGAGGGTTTGTAGGAGTGGACTAGTCATTATAGAATGTAAATCTAAGCGTCAAAGGGATAAGGCCTTGAGAATTGTAGAATTTGATTTATCTGAAGTATCATGTTTTAATATGCGGAACCAGCCTACTGTGAAGGGAGTAATAAGCGGAGTTTTTCGGTGAAAGCTGAGTCATTTTTGGATATTGAACGTGTTTGCGGCGCTAGGAGATTAAAAAGCCATCGTGACGGGGAAGAAATGTATAGTTTGTCTGTTTTATTAGAATTCAAAAAGGAGCTACCAGAACAGGTAATGATGGATTATGTCAGGTACAGAGTGAGGGTATATGAACAAAATCCATTAAGGTGCTTTTGGTGCCAAGACTATGGGCATGTGGCTGGGGTTTGTAGGAAAAGGGTGTACTGTTGTAGACGATGGGGGAAAGACGGATGTAATGAAGAAGACTGTGAATTGCCGAAAGAAAGAGCTGTATGTCCTCATTGCCAGGGAAATCATGAAGCGGGTGATAAACAGTGTGAGCGGAGGAAAACTGAGGGGGAAATTGAAAAGATACGTGTACAGAGTAGAATTTTGTATGCAGAGGCGGTTAAAAAAGTGAGAGTAGAAAAGAGAGTTGCAGAGCCACAAGAGCAAAGGCGAGATATTGATTGTATCAGTGTGGATAAAAGAAGGTTTCTGGCCTTTGCGGCAACGGTGATAAATTATGCGAGTGAGATAGAGTCTAAGACGGAAAGAATTAAAATGGTGGTACATGCAGCCAGGGAGTTTCTTGGGATAATTGACGTGAAGGGAGCAGACATTAAGGAAATGTTAGAGAAAGGGTTTGGGGGGAGTGGGAGTCAGATATCCTCTGAATAATTTTGGTTAGTTGGAAAAGAACAGAGGACTTATTCACAGGATTTAGTTTGCTCGCTCTTTTTTTTTTTTTCCTCAGTAATAGAATAAGCTTTTGTATCCATACCCCAGTCCAGCAGGTGACGGTAATGCACCTCTTATGCTATGTTCAACTTTAAAAAAAAATCCAAAAGAAGAAGAAGAAAAGTGTCAGATCCACACTCCACATCACTTAATGGCGGTAATGCACCACATTGTTGTTTAAGAAACAACAAAACAAAAAAGGGGAAGGAGGAGAAGAAGAAGAAGGCGGACTGTAACGGGGGTACTGTTTCTTTAACGATCTGTGAGGCAGGCTAGTGCGCCGATCTAGCTGAAAGAAGGCAAGTCGATAGGTGCAAGACGAGGTATTCAAACTGGCCTAACGAGGCTTTGTGAGGCTTCGGACCCTTTTGGACCTTTGTATTAAAAATTGGTTCACTACTCGAAGCTTCATTCATTGAGCTGGTGGGTGACATCTGCTGGCACAGAGTTTGTTGTACAGCCTTGCAAAGGTGACGCTGACGCACCTTGCCTGTGCTCTTCGAGTATTTTGTATTGTGAAAAATACTTAAAGCTGAAATTGAACTTCGTCTTACATGTGTCTGTTGTTTTTCTTCCTTACCTTAATAATTCATATTATATTATAATAACAATAATTACTTCCACAGCATCATTGACTCCTGTAAATATTTAGTCTGTCCAAAAAACATGTTGTATTGTTTTTTTATTGTGCTTGGTGTATACTGGGTGTGCTTGAGCGACTTTGGCATTATTATTTATGATTAAAAATGTCTAACAGAGCGCTGTTTCATCCATCTTAAGTAAATTTGAATTGCAGCAATGTTTCAAAGCTCCGCCTATTGAACCGAACCGGTCAGCTGATTGGGTAAGAATGAAGCAGTGAAGTTGTTCGAACGTCATCAGTCATGTGGTTTTTCCCGATATGAAGCAAGCTCCGGCACAGTGCCTCAGAAAAATATGCTGTCGAGTTTGAAGCGTGCTTCAGAGCCTTGGTATCAGCGGGAAAATTTCTATTTCAAACTATAAATTTCGGTTCGGTTGGTTGATTGTCAAACAACCAAAACAGTAATATATGGTTAGAAATCTGACTGGTGATGCTTTGAAAAGGACACCTTCAGGTTCGTCGAAGTGAGAAAATGGGGGAAAATGGAAAGAAGATGCAACTTTGCATGGTCTCGGTGGGTCGGCGTGGCTGTGTTGTGAATGGACCAGAGAGGGGAGCGCCAGGTCTGACCAGCGAAACAACATGCAGGAGTAATAAACGATAAGCAGCGATGCGGACGTCGTGCTGTTGTTGCTCTTATTAGTAAAATTAATCAATAAGCTAAGTAGGCTAAATGAATAAGACAGCTGTGTTGAGAAATTAATTATACTTATATTTTGAGACAACCAGCTTGTCAGGCCAGACAGACGGCTGACAATAACAATCAATTTGATTAAGCGCAATGCGCGGCTTGGCAGATATGCAGTGTGGTATGTCAGATGCTCATCCAGTCAGATATACGCTGAACAACAAAAGAAACGCAAGTTAATTAAAGGCAGACTGGAAAATAAGTTTGCGCATATTAAGACAATCAAATTTATTACTAGCACGCGCATATTTACACTCATTTCATGAAACTTTTCTTTATTTTGCAGTCACTCTAACTGAGTAACCATAAGAGTACATTAACTAACTAGCTAACTTTTGTTTCTTTTGTTGCTCAGTATATACAGGCCTACAGACACTTTGACCGTGATCACATTTTGACAATAGCAGATATGCTGTTCTAAGAGGAATAAGCTTCTGTCCGACGCGAGTTGAACTTTCGGAACTGAGATGACCACCTCTGAGAAAGTGACAAGTGGCTGCTCGTTTTGCGTGGTACCCAATAAAATCTCATGGAGTAATAGCCTACTAATAAAAGTACAACGAAGAGTGATTTCTGCAGACTGTATTTTAGCAATTAACCTCATGCAGCTCCGATCGAGGCGGTGGGGACTCATGTCGCTTTCAAGAGTCCATGTCGTAAAGTGGGTAGGGCTATGCTTCCCAGAGCATGAATTTATTGGGGCGTGTCATGTAAATTAGCCGCCAGATTTATCAACGCCACGGCAGTTCTACACCAAAATCTGCGACATACACACTTTTAGTAAATCAGACGGGACACCTCGCGAACGCTGATATTTACACCAGAATCTACACCAGATCCTAGGCAAGTTTGATAGATGAGGGCCATTGAGATTTAGTGAGGAGAAGGGAATTTCTATGAATCTGGTGAAACTCTCTAGGCTTTTGAATGGTAAGGTAGGTGAGATTCATATGGCTAAAGTTCTGAAAGATGGTAACTTGTTGATTATTTGCAAGGGTGAAAAGCAGTGAGAGTGGGCTGGTAAGATTACCGAAATAGGAGGGAGTAAAGTGGTTAGTTCAAGCCGGATTGAAAGTGGAGGAAAGCGGAGAGAGGGAGTGATTTGGGGAGTGCCAGTTGGAGTGTCAATGGAGGAAATTAAAGCTTACCTAAAAGGGGGAGTTTTGAAAAGTGCCCTGCGGCTGCAGTTAACTCGTGGAGGAGTGAGAGATGATAGTGAGTCTGTGTTGCTTGAATTTGAAGAGGAGGTACTATCAAAGAAAGTCACTCTGGGTTTTTTAAGTTAAAGTGTAAGGGATTATGTGCCAAAACCAATGAGGTGCTACAACTGTCAGAGATTTCGACATACAGCTAAGAATTGGAGGGGAAAGAGAAGATGTGCCAGGAGTGGAGAGGATAGTGGGTATGGGCAATGTAGTCATGAGCAACCAAAATGCTGTAACTGTGGTGGCAATCAGTGTGGCGTATGGGGGGTGTGAAGTAAGGAAAAGGGAAGTAATCATTAAATCGGTAAGAACCCAGAATAAGACTACCTATGCAGAAGCTGTGAAGATGGTGGTGCAGAGAGAGGGGTAAGCTCTCTCACATAAACGTGAGAATATAAATATTCACATATTCACATGGCTCACATAGGAATTGTGGGTAATGAATTAGTAGATACATTAGCTGAATGAGATGAGTGAGATGAATGCGATCATGGAAATCGCATTGAGCAAGTCAGAAGCAAGAGGTTTAATTAAGGAGGAGATCATGAGAGGATGGCAGCACGAATGGGATACAGTTATCACAGGAAGACACCTGTATGCAGTCCAGCTGGCAAAGTAAGACCAGCCAAAAGAACCACAGAAGAGGAGAGTATTTTAACCAGACTGAGGGTAGGACAGGCTGGAATAAACAAGACACTGCACTTGATAGAGAAACATCCCTCAGGGCTATGCAAGCAATGTCAGGAGGTAGAATCAGTGGAGCTTGTTATTTTGTGGTGCCCTAAATATTCACATGAACGTGAAGCATTAAAGAGAGAAGTCAGGACTGCGCAGTAGGAGCTGACTCTTAAGAATGTGTTAACAGTTGTTGTAGGAGGTTTTTTCAAGTTTCTAAATGATACTGAGTTAATTAGAAGGATTTGGTCGAGATGAGTTGGTATATTTATTCATTATTTATTACATTTTTTTTTTTTTTGCTGCTGTTTTGGGGAAGATTGATAACTCTGGTCCACACTCTAACACCGCAGGTGGCGGTAATGCACATTGACGTTGGTGAATTACACAAAAAAATGTAAAGAAGAAGAAGAAAGAGGAGGAGGAGACTAGTGCGCCTGCGCAGACTTGGGCAGAGGGAGAAGTGACGTTATTCTTTTGCTGACCATAACGCTTCTCCCCCCCATGTTCGGTTTCTCCCTCTATTTTCATTTCTCTAATCTTTCCATATATGATAAGGTTAGTGTGCCGTAGCGGGCAGGTATGTTATGATCCACGCTACAATGAATAAAGCTGCATCTTCTAGTCCTGCTGGTCTGATTGCCCGGCGTTTTTATGGTCAGTGACAACGAGCTCGTCTGCAAGTGTCAAGCCAACGCTTTACAAGTGACGCCCGAACATCACATCCAACTCGAAGGTGGAGTGACTCTCTTCAGAGCTCAATTCGTCGGATGACGGAGATTATTTCACCGGAGTTTGTGAGTTTAATCGTCTGAGTATCGCTAACTCTCGGTGCCCAACAGCATTGTGTGTAGAAGGAGTTCAGCCATTTCGGTCAGGCAAGAGCTGACTGCAGAACGGTTTCATTAGGCAGTAAGATGTCTTATTATTATTGTTTTTATTGTTTTCGGACTTTATGTTCCTTTTTGTTATATATATGACACTGTTTTAGCTGCATCTTGGAGTAGGCACTCTCGTGAGAGACGGAAAATATTCGTTTGGACGCGCTGTTTTGCCTTTCAATCAGCCATACTCAAAACTGCGTACAGATGTTTCTCATCTTTGTCTTTGATTTAATTTCAACCAGATAGGCGATCATGAAGAGCGGGTTTGATCACCTGATGAGCCAAATAATGTAGCGCGGAAGATCCAGAGCAGTTTCGTGAAGCGTGTGGCTACGAGTAAATTATTTTTCTGAACTGAGTTTAGCAGTGGCGGAGACAGACAATTTTCATCGGGGTGGCCGGACTGAGACCGTTGCTCACAAAGGGGTGGCACTGAAACTGATATCTTATCTCCGAAGGGGGGGGCGAGGGTATTGAATTTGGTTCGGCTTGTTGATTCTTAACACTTTAACTGCAAAACTAATGGCCGAATTCACCCAAAATTGGGTTTAAGGATTACCACCGACTCAAAAAAATAACAATAATAATAATAATAATGCATCAATTTTATACAGCGCTTTTCTGCTTACTGGGCTCTCAAAGACGCTTTACAATGATACATTATTCATTCACTCACACATTCACAGTGATGGTAGTAAACTACGTTTTTGTAGCCACAGCTGACCTGGGGCTGACTGACGGAAGCGTGGCTGCCAGTATGCGCCTACGGCCCCTCCGACAACCACCAAACATTCATACACAGCCATACAGTATTCCTATATATTGCATGTTTTGTGGAAATCGATGCCTGTTGAATTTAGGAAAAGTAAGTCAAAGTTCCACATGTGCGATGGGCGGGGTTTGTTGTGCCTGGCACCACTAGTTTCCCATGTGGCAAGTTGTTGTGGATCTAGTAGTGTTTCTTGGTCACTCATTTACTTGGCTATATAGGCAGTGACTGCCATGTAGAATTACATCTTTAAGACCCGCATTATGAGCTTTTAATGTATTCCTAAACTGATTTAAAAGCAGATCTGAAGCAGTTTGCCGGCCTGCTGGTAGAACCTCGTATTTGCCTTACAGGAGACCATAAAAATGTTTAATTTTGCATGTAAGAATGCAGTGAAGCTGTGTTCATGTTGGATGACTATTTTTCTTCAAAGAATGTATCCAATAAATAAAATTTTGTATTTTACAATGTTTATGTAATTGTGGACATACTAGTTTTTGTTTATCAAATTTGGAGATAAAAGGTTTTATTAGCAGGCCGATGAGTTGAAATTTGTGTATTTTCCAATGGTGATAAATCTCACGAGATGATTACAGTTTATAACAAGAATATTACGCAAGGCATTTTTATCAAACAAACCTACACAGTTGTATTCTCCTGCCTTTTGCAGCAATATTGATTTGAAAGGCTGAAATAAAATGTTTCATAAGTTAACACTGAAATGCAAATGTGTAACTTAAATAGAAAAAAATCACTTTCTCATGCCAGCTAGCTAATTAGCCATCCCCCTGACTGGAATAGACTGCTGACTAATACAAACGCTAGTGATTGATAATGGTCACCAACAAGCTACCCTTGTACCCTTACCGTCACAGGGACTGCATTGACTAAGCAGTTCATAAAATTAACAAGGTGGCTTACAAGCTAGCCACTTGTAATTGACATTTAACGACAATACTTATCTGCATAACATTTAAAACGGTGGACAAGTCAGTTTGTCTGTTTATACAGAGTTCCAAAAGACAAGGAGGGGAGGAGGGCTTGGCTGTCAAAAATCAGGAGAAAAAAAACTTTTCTCTATCCCCTTGATCCATGCTGTGCAGTGACCATTTTGGAGAGCAGTGTTTCAACAGGACAAGGACAAAGATGATGCTTGGTAAAGGAGTAGCTAGGAGTAGTAGGAGTTTACTAGCGCTTTCCTATATCAACGTTGGCATTAGCCATATGATTCAATATTAACAATTAGGTTGACAGCAAATATGCCCAACCAGGGTACAATTAAGTGAGGAAACCACAGAGTAATTTGATAACCTCTATGGACATTCATCAAGATTTCTGATAACGGCAAGAACGTCCAAGCAATTATCTAATCAGAGGGTCATTAAAAGCTTCGGTCAAGTTTACCTAACTTTTCTGCTTGCACTTTAACGCTGACACCGAGTCACATTCTGATCTTCCTATTAGAAGTGTGCTTTTACATCCTCCAAAAAGCACATATTTAGGGAGACAAAGGCCTCATTTACGTTGTTAGTGTAATGTGACTAATTCTGATTTTTTTTGCTCTGATGTGGCACTGATCGGATATGCTCGTTGACAGTAAACAGGAAAAAGACGCCTGCATTTGGATATTTTGAGATCGGATACAGGCCTCATTCATATGTGGAAATAAATCAGATTTATATCAGATATGCGCAGATGCGACCATCGTGTAAACGGGCTGATGGGATTTTCTTACACATTGCGTCTCTAACGTCATCAAATCTGATCATTTAGCTTATTTTGTCGCATAAACAGTGACTATGTAAATGAACGAGCTTTTATATTTGAGAAGCTGGCAGACTGAACATGGAGGCTCTGTCGCACCCGGACATTTCTTTGAATGCCTGAGGAGGCAATAATTGCAGCATGTGCACAAGATGCAGTTGTGGCCCTTTTCCTACTTCTCAGCCTAAAACTCCTAGCAATGTTAGGCAAAGTTTTCATGTACAGCAACATTATCATCAAACATATCGTCAGGCTGCTGATACAAGGTTTTATCTTCAAAATGATAAACTTAACAGGGAAATGAAAAAATATAAAATTTAAAAAGAAAAATAATATTAATATAAGATAAAATATAAATCAAATAAAAAATGTTTAATTTTGCATGTAGGAATAGTGGACTTACGAGTTTTTGTTTCTTATCAATTTGGAATTACAAGGTTTTATCAGCAGGCCGATGATATGTCAGCATCGCCCATTTATTTGGCTTTGCAGTTGGTGCTTGGTGCAGAGGTAGGCGTGGCCTAAAGTTTAGTAAAAACCAGGGCCATGTAGAGAGTCGCGTCAACTGCATTCACTCCAATGGACCAATTTTTTACAGTCATGGCTGGTCGTGGAGTCTCCCAATAGTTTCCGGAAGTTAGCGACGAAGACTAGTCCAGCAGCTCAGATGAAGCGGAATGGACCGTTAGTGATCTTTCAAAAGGTAAGACGATTAAAGAATTAGACTGCGTATTGTCAGCACTTCTTAATTAGATTAACACTTACAGTAAAGCGTTTTCCTGGATTATCCCCTATACAATTAGAGATATATTGAACGTTAATGGGCAGAAAATTAGGCAAGGATACCAGCTAGGTACAGTTAGCGACACAGTTACTAGCACTAACCATGAGCAGCAGCATAATGGAAAACTCAGTTCTCTCAGTGTCATTTCATCCAGTGACGCGATATTGTAGACAAAGCCTTCTTAATGTGATTTTTTGCGTAGTGGGGTGGATGAGTGAAATTTTAGAGAATTAACACAAATATAACATCAAACTGACTATAGTAGTGTAGGAGGTGAAGTAAGGTTCTCTTTGAGTACAAGGTAGCTAACGTTAGCTATTATAATAAAGTTAACGCGACACAATGTTAAAGCAGAAAGCAATCGGTCGCTGTGATACATCGCTATTAATATTGATTGTTACAGCTAATTTCTTCACTGCTATAAAATGAACAAAAACGTTATCTATAGTTAGACTTTTTAGGATTTGAGATTCAATTAACCATTACTTGTCAATACTATGACGCTGCTCATTTTGCTAATTTTGGATTGATGTTTAAGGGAGAGGGAAGCTCGAGGACCAAATAGAAAACTGAAAACAAATTATTGGCCAAACAATTTGGAAAATTAAACATAGAAGACTAAGTGGAGAGTCATACTGAATAGTATAAATATTGAGCTGTACTGTATTACTTGTCTGAAAGACTGCAAAGAACATGATCCATCTTAATACTGATTCCTGTTACATGTTACTGATGCCCCTCACCATACTTTCTTAAACATCAGCAGCATAGCTGATCACAACTACTTAAGTTCCATAAGCTAAGTTGGGAAACAAAGACCAGCCTCATCTCTCAGCACCATTTCCCATCCAAGCCCATATCGGCATGTCTTACCCTTCTGTCTTTTTCTCCCTCCCCCCCCCCCCCCCTCTTATAGCGAAAGAACTGCAGGTGATTCAATAAGAGCCAGAGAACTCCCTCCAATGAGACAGACGACACTCACCCTGCACCCCGAGTCTTAACTCCCTAAGCTGTACAAGCCTTTCCCCGTTCCTTACTTTTAATAAACTGGACAATAAGCTTCCAAATCGTGTGGTCTTTGATTGTGAAAAAATGCATGTGTAGTGTTTGAATAGGATCACCTCACATTGTTGTTGTTGTAATTTTGAATTATTGTTAGATTCCTCCTGGTGAATTGAGCCTACAAATTGAACATTTGTACTCAACCCCCCAGCGACTGGGGCATCCCCACGCAGCACAGCTAACCATGGTAGAGATTATATACAAGGACAACATGGAGGAGGGGGCACAAACTGCCTCACATGCTATTCAAGATTTATTTTTAATGAAGTAATTGTCGTACATAAGAGCAAAATAAAAATATATACAGAAAATATGTGTTTGTATGTGTATAACAGTATAAGTTTGTATGTTAATGTGTCTTGTTCTGTCTGGATATATTGTGTTTAATGAGCCCTTTCTAAAAAATATTACTGTACAAGCAAGCATAGATAAATTTATACCTACTGCATGCAAAAAGTCAATGAAAAAGTTGTTCTGAAGGTTTGTATTGGTGTTTAGTGATAGGTGCAGATGTGCATAAAAATTATGAGCAGATAAATTATAATTATTACCCGTGGATTTTCTAAGATGCCACACTGAACATTATGCTGCTTTTAATGCAGGGACTAATTGTGCTTTCAGCTGATACTCATTGATAGTCACCTGTCAGTCCTCTGTCCTGTCTGAAAGTCATGAAGATTACATTAGTTAATTACTGAATTGGTAACTTGGATCCTCCATTTCCAAGGTATGATTAAAACCCCAAGCAAATGAAGAAATGGTAGAAAATTAAACATTTTTGAAACGTTCCTTCCGCTCCCTCTGCATAATAAACATTAGGATGGGATTAAACAAGCACTGTAGTCAAAAGCAAAAACCAAGAATTCAAAGAAATTGACAAAAGGAACACGCTTTTTAAAGTGACAATCATTTAGTCATCTTAATTATACCTTTACCTTTGTTGTTAAAGGAGGACAATATTTTTGAGGTTTTTAGTATTTTACTGAGGGGTTCAGCCATCTTGTATCCTCGGTCAAACGGCAATACGAATTTTTTAACGCAGCGATGTCGTAATTTTCTGCCTGCACAAGCACCTCAAGTCTTCATCAAAACTGCACGAATGTAGCATACGAAGTCTGAGCCAAGCTCGTTCATACGCGATGAAGGAAACCCTGATGGCTTACTAAAGCAAGGAAATAACACAATGACTCCATCTTCTTTTGAAAATATATCAAATCTCCTGGTTAAAGAAACAAGGAAGGTGACAAAAAGAATTTCATGAAATGGAGAATCAGGGTGGCGATTAGACGGTAGTCATGTCCCGAGAAGACTGCGATTATTGCAGGTCGCCGATTATTTTTCAAAGCCCTGCGTGATTTCACGCCGAGGCGATGGCGTGCCCTTTGCATGGAGTCGATGCAGAACCATAAATTCAGCTTAAGTGGGTCCCAGCTGGTCAGTCCAAGTACAAAACCCAAAACCAGTGAAGTTGGTACGTCATCTAAATCGTAGATAAAAACAGAATACAATCATTTGCAAATCCTTTTCAACTTTTATTCAATTGAATACACTGCAAAGACAAGATGTTTAATGTTCAAACTGAGAAACTTTTTTTTTTTTTTTTTGCAAATAATAATTAACTTAGAATTTAAAGGCAGCAACACATTGCAAAAAAGTTGGCACAGGGGCCTTTTTACCACTGTGTTACATCGCCTTTCCTTTTAACAACACTCAGTAAACGTTTGGGAACTGAGGAGACCAATTTTTGAAGCTTTTCAGGTGGAACTCTTTCCCATTCTTGCTTGATGTACAGCTTAAGTTGTTCAACAGTACGGGGTCTCCGTTGTTGCATTTTACACTTCATAATGCGCCACACATTTTCAGTGGGAGACAGGTCTGGACTACAGGCAGGCCAGTCTAGTACCCGCACTCTTTTACTACGGAGCCATGCTGTTGTAACGCGTGCAGAATGTGGCTTGGCATTGTCTTTCTGAAATAAGCAGGGGCGTCCATGAAAAAGACGTTGCTTGGATGGCAACATATGTTGCTCCAAAACCTGTATCTACCTTTCAGCATTAATGGTGCCTTCACATATGTGTAAGTTGCCCATGCCTTAGGCACTAATACACCCCCATACCATCACAGATGCTGGCTTTTGAACTTTGCGCCTATAACAGTCTGGATGGTTCTTTTCCTCTTTGGTCCGGAGGACACTACGTCCACAGTTTCCAAAAACAATTTGAAATGTGGACTCGTCAGACCACAGAACACTTTTCCACTTTGCATCAGTCCATCTGAGATGAGCTTTGGCCCAGCGAAGCTGGCGGCGTTTCTGGGTGCTGTTGATAAATGGCTTTCACTTTGCATTGTAGAGTTTTAAATTGCACTTGCAGATGTAGCGACAGACTGTAGTTACTGACTGTGGTTTTCTGAAGTGTTCCTGAGCCCATGTGGTGATGTCCTTTACACACTGATGTCGGTTTTTGATGGAGTACCACCTGAGGGATCGTAGGTCACGGGCATTCAATGTTGGTTTTCGGCCTTGTCGCTTACTTGCAGTGATTTCTCCAGATTCTCTGAAACTTTTGATGATATTACGGACCGTAGATGATGAAATCCCAAAATTTCTTGCAATAGCTCGTTGAGGAATGTTGTTTTTAAACTGTTCGACAATCAGCTCACGCATTTGTTCACTAAGTGGTGACCCTTGCCCCATCCTTGTTTGTGAATGACTGAACATTTCAGGGAAGCTGCTTTTATACCCAATCATGGCACCCACCTGTTCCCAATTAGCCCGTTCACCTGTGGGATGTTCCAAATAAGTGTTTGATTAGCATTCCTCGACTCAGTCTTTTTTGCCACTTGTGCCAGCTTTTTTGAAACATGTTGCAGGCATCAAATTCCAAATGAGCTAATATTTGCAAAAAAAATTACAAAGTTCACCTGTTCGAACATTAAGTAACTTGCCTTTGCAGTGTATTCAAATGAATATAGGTTGAAAAGGATTTGCAAATCATTGTATTTTGTTTTTATTTACGACTTACACAACGTGCCAACTTCACTGGTTTTGGGTTTTGTACTTGGATTTTCAGAAAGCATTCGATACAGTACCACATAAGAGACTAATTTTTAAAATGAGCTCCATTGGAGTTATAGGAGGTATTTTGAAGTGGATTCAAAACTGGTTACAGGACAGAACACAAAGAGTAGTGGTCTGTGATATCTCATCTGAGCTGGGTATGGTGGGGAGTGGCGTCCCCCAGGGATCGGTGTTGGGACCTCTGCTGTTCCTCATTTTCATGAATGACCTTGATAGGAATATCGAGAGCAGATTGGTTCAATTTGCACATGATACTAAATTGGGGGGTCTGGCAAATAGTCTTGGGTCCACTAAAGTGATTCAGGATGATTTGGATAGAATCCAGAATTAGTCAGAAATGTGGCAAATGAAATTTAATCTAGCAAAATGTAAAGTTGTACATGTAGGTAATAAAAACATTAGACGGGATTACTTCATGGGAGGTTTAAAACTGGAATGTGCTGCACAAGAGAAATATCTGGGAGTGATTGTGAACCAAACCCTCACAGGTTCTAGCCATTGTGCCGTAGCAGTTAAAAAAAGCTAATCGGATGCTAGGATACATTGCCAGAAGTATTGAGTACAAATCTAAGGAGGTGATGCTTCTTTTGTACAACACGTTCGTTAGACCTCACCTGGAGTATTGTGTACAGTTCTGGGGACCATACTTAAAGAGAGATATAGAGGCTGTAGAGAAAGTTCAGAGAAGAGTCACCAAGCTTATTCCAGGTATAAAAGATGAAAACTATGAGAAGAGGCTGAAGATCCTTAATCTCTTTAGTCTTAGGAAAAGGAGACTCAGGGGTGATTTGATTGAAGTCTTTAAATATGTTAAAGGGATTAACAAAGTGAATCATGTAGGATTCCTTCGACCAAGTGTTGTGAGTAGAACTCGGGGTCACAAATGGAAATTGACCAAAGGTAAATTTCGCACTGATATTCGGAAATATTTCTTCACCCAAATAGTAATTTCTATGTGGAATAGCTTGCCTGACCATATTGTTGAGGCAGAGACCTTGGGGGTTTTCAAGAGCAGGCTTGACCTAAAGCTAGATACCATTGAGTCATTTAGTATCTGAAGGGATATATTCACAATAGTATAAAGAAACTGGCGAGCTTAGTTGGGCCTGTTCTTGCCATTCATGTTATGTTATGTTAAATCATGTGTGCCACAATTATTAGCACCCCTGATGTTAATACTTTGTACAACCCCCTTTTGCCAACAAAACAGCTCCTAATCTTCTCCTATAATGTTTCACAAGATGGGAGAATACAGAAAGAGGGATTGCACAATTTCTCTAAATCATCCAGCGACCTGGGTCCTCTCCTCTGCACTCTCCTCTTCAGTTCGCTCCACAGATTTTCAATGGGGTTGAGGTCTGGGGACTGAGATGGCCATGGGAGGAGCTTGATTCTGTGTCTGGTGAACCATTTCTATGTAGATTTGGCCACATGTTTAGGGTCATTATCTTCCTGAAAGACCTTGTGGCAACCCATCTTCAGCTTTCGGACAGAGGCCACCAGATTTTGATTTAAAATGTCCTTTGGGATACTTCATAATCTACATTTGGAGAAACAATGTGCCAAACATGGTGCCATTTCAATTAATATTTGTCGAGACGTTAACATGTTATGAATATTAGTATTTTGAAAAATATAGAGTGGCGTACTTCTGAATTCACCATAAGTTGCAGTTTATGAAACTCTTGTCTGTGTTCAGTGGACATCCTCCCGAAATTTCAGCTTTCTAGGATTTACGTGGAAGAACTATTATTAATTTTTGGATTACTATTTATTTTGAGTGTTTTTCATTGTGTTGCTACACATTTTGACCACCGGGTGGCAGCAGGATCACATGGCTCATCTCCCTTTACTCTGTTCATGAATGGGGGAAGATTTCACAATGCACAGCAGTGATAAAATCTGCGTAAGAAGCTTAGAACAGGTCGCATTGCTCCCAACTCCATTTTCCAAAAGAAAAATCTCTTTGCACTCAACTCAACACATTTTCCTCAGTCTCGTACTGTCCAACGAAAGACTATGCTCGGCGGCGCTCGAAAACGTCTCGCCCCCGTTTCGACAGGCGCTGGTGGGCGAGGACCCGTCCAACGCTGCTTGCAGCTTTAATTTTTACCCCTCAGCCCTCAAGGCTGAAGGGATATTGCTATCCTTCGTGCGGTTGGGCGGGCGGGCGTCTCCAAAAACTTCGACATCGGGCTGTGGGGTATTCTGTGCATTGTACGCCTATTTTCTGTTGCTGTTGTCATTGTGTTGTTTTTTTTTCTTTGCTGATTTATGGGCCTCCTCTGTGTCTGAAAGTGATGATGATGATGATAATGATGATGATGTGAAGGTCTGAAGACTCCTGTAATGTGTGCCAGCCTCAACTTTCAAATGGAATACAATAGTGCAGCACTTCTAATAGAAAATTATACCCACATGCTTCACAATTGTAACATTAATATCACTTCCTGTTTATATTATGGAATTTAACTGCTGACATCATCTCATGCATAATGTAACTTATTGTTTTACCAAGCACTTATTTGCTGGTTTTAGTGGAATGATGCAGATTCATGTTTGAGTACTTCAGTAGAAATTGAAAATTGCAGTTACCCAATACAATGTATGGTTATATTATATACCTGTATATCCATTATAATTCATTGTGTTTAGTCTCTTTTTGACTGCTGGAACTGAAATCCTGCTCCCATTGTGTCGCACTGACATAGTTTGTCAATATCCTTCTCTGCTAAGATTGATCTAAATAGTTATACTATTGAGCCGTTCTGGTGTAGCAATTTGGTGAGCTGTTACTGAATTCTTCTGTTTGGTTTAGGTTGACAGATGAGAGAGAATATTTAAAAAATGTAAAAGAATAGATTGCTGGAATCATCCAAAATCTGTGGAGAAAGTATTTCTTTCATCTCGATTGTCCAGTTTAAAGTTAAAATCCCTTCCTCCATTTTCCTACAGGAGCTGCACTCTTGAACACATCAGATCAGCAGAATGATGCAGGCAGGAGTCCGTCTGAGACAGGACACTGAGACGACCCTACCAGAGCTCCCCGCGCAGCACAGGATCAGAGAGAAAGAAGAGGACCTACATGGACTGGAGTCTGTTCACATGGCAGAGTCAGGGACAAAATGCACTGCACCAGGACTAGACTCACTGGAGCCAGTTTGTGTTTCTGCAAACAGCAGGGTCAGTGATTTACATCACACACAAGCATCACTGATAAAAACAGAAGCTGATCTGAGCCCCAGCAACACTGGGGATCTAAAGACCGAGAGCCTAGGCTTAACAGAACTTGCCTATGAAACCCATCTGCATCCTGACCAGATCAAAACTGAAACAGATTATGGAGACTATATTAAGGTTGAACACGTTAATGTCTTGCAAGACATTAAGTGTGTTGATATTAAATGTGATGAAGTGAAGTTTGAATCCAGTGAAGGTACAGTGAGTGATCTCATGAATACTGAGCTTAATGTAGCCGGTGTTGATGGAAAAGGCCAGAGAGAACCATGGCAGTGTGCAGGAGAGCCCAACACAAACAACAAAAAATCAGAGAAAGAACAGTCAGAATTAATCCATGGTGTGGGAATAGATATAATGGAAATAACCCAGCCTTACAAATGTGATCAGTGTGAGAAGGGCTTTTCATGGAAATCTCAATTAAATTCCCACCGTAGAATTCATACTGGTGAAAAGCCCTATAAATGTGATCAGTGTGAGAAGAGCTTTTCATGGAAATGTGTTTTAAATTCCCACCAGAGAATTCATACAGGTGAAAAGCCCTACAAATGTGATCAGTGTGAGAAGACTTTTGTTAAAAAATCTAATTTAAATTCCCATCAGAGAATTCATACAGGCGAAAAGCCTTACAAATGTGATCAGTGTGAAAAGAGCTTTTCTCAGAAAATCCATTTAATTTCCCACCAGACGATTCATTCAAGTAAAAAACTTTACAAATGTGATCAGTGTGAGAAGAGTTTTTCTCAGAAATTCCTTTTAAATTCCCATCAGAGAATTCATACAGGTGAAAAGCCCTACAAATGTGATCAGTGCGAGAAGAGTTTTTCTCAGAAAATCCATTTAATTTCCCACCAGAGAATTCATTCGGGTGAAAAGCCTTACAATTGTGATTATTGTGAAAAGAGCTTTTCTCAGAAAATCCATTTAATTTCCCACCAGAGAGTTCATACGGGTGAAAAGCTCTACAAATGTGATCAGTGTGAGAAGTTGTTTTCAGGGAAATATTATTTAAAATACCATCAGAGAATTCATACAGGTGAAAAGCCCTACAAATGTGATCAGTGTGAGAAGAGTTTTTCTCATAAAAGTAATTTAAATTGCCACCAGACAATTCATACTGGTGAAAAGCTCTACAAATGTGATCAGTGTGAGAAGAGTTTTTATCAGAAAAGCCATTTAAATTCCCACCAGACAATTCATACAGGTGAAAAGCTCTACAAATGTGATCAGTGTGATAAGAGCTTTTCATGGAAATGTGTTTTAAAATCCCATCAGAGAATTCATACTGGTGAAAAGCCCTACAAATGTGATCAGTGTGAAAAGAGCTTTTCTCAGAAAACTCATTTAATTTCCCACCAGACAATTCATACAGGTGAAAAGCTCTACAAATGTGATCAGTGCGAGAAGGGTTTTTCTCAGAAATTCCTTTTAAATTCCCATCAGAGAATTCATACAGGTGAAAAGCTCTACATATGCGATCAGTGTGAGAAGAGTTTTTCTCAGAAAATCCATTTAATTTCCCACCAGAGAATTCATACAGGTGAAAAGCCTTACAATTGTGATCAGTGTGAAAAGAGTTTCTCTCAGAAAATCCATTTAATTTCCCACCAGAGAATTCATACGGGTGAAAAGCTCTACAAATGTGATCAGTGTGATAAGTTTTTTTCATGGAAATATTATTTAAAATACCATCAGAGAATTCATTCAGGTGAAAAGCCCTACACATGTGGTCAGTGTGAGAAGAGTTTTTCTCATAAAAGTAATTTAAATTCCCACCAGACAATTCATAGGGGTGAAAAGCTCTTCAAATGTGATCAGTGTGAGAAGAGTTTTTATCAGAAAAGCCATTTACATTCCCACCATACAATTCATACAGATGAAAAGCTCTACAAATGTGATCAGTGTGGGAAGAGTTTTTCTCAGAAATCTAAATTAAATTCCCACCAGAAAATTCATACAGGTGAAAAGCCCTACACATGTGATCAGTGTAAGAAGAGTTTTTCTCAAAAAAGCTATTTAAATTCCCATCAGAGAATTCATACAGGTGAAAAGCCCTACAAATGTGAAAAGTGTGAGAAGAGTTTTTCTCAGAAAAGCCATTTAAATTCTCACCAGACAGTTCATACAGGTGAAAAGCTCTACAAATGTGTTCATTGTGGGAAGAGTTTTTCACAGAAATCTATATTAAATTCCCACCAGAGAATTCATACGGGTGAAAAGCCCTACAAATGTGATCAGTGTGAGAAGAGTTTTTCTCAGAAAAGCCATTTAAATTCCCACCAGACAATTCATACAGGTGAAAAGCTCTACAAATGTGATAAGTGTGAGAAGAGTTTTTCTCAGAAGTCTAAATTAAATTCCCACCAGAGAATTCATACAGGTGATAAGCCCTATACATGTGATCAGTGTGAGAAGAGTTTTTCTCATAAAAGCCATCTAAATTCCCATCAGAGAATTCATACAGGTGAAAAGCCCTACAAATGTGATGAGTGTGAGAAGAGATTTTCTCAGAAAAGCCATTTAAATTCCCACCAGACAATTCATACAGGTGAAAAGCTCTACCAATGTAATCAGTGTGAGAAGAGTTTTTCTCAGAAATCTAAATTAAATTCTCACCAGAGAATTCATACAGGTGATAAGCCCTACACATGTGATCAGTGTGAGAAGAGTTTTTCTCAGAAAAGCCATTTAAATTCCCACCAGACAATTCATACAGGTGAAAAGCTCTACAAATGTAATCAGTGTGAGGAGAGTTTTTCTCAGAAATCTAAATTAAATTCCCACCAGCAAATTCATATATGTTCAATGTATTGAGTGCAGAAAGTGTTTGTCTGAAAATTGTAATTCAACTAGGTGTCAAAGAGTTCATACTGGTGAAAAACCATACAAATGTACATGGTGTGCTAAGTGTATTTCTGAAAAATATGAATTAAGCTTGCACCAAAAACTCCTTTGGATTTGAAGCCTTTCTAATGTAGTCAATGCCAGAAGCACTTTTACGGACAATATACTTTGTATGCACCAAAGAGTCCGCTCAGGTGAAGAACCCTTCAGATGTACTTGGTGCAAATAATGCAGCACAGCAACAGCTGGTTTAAGCAGTGTATTGTGAAAAAATGCCACTAGATAGCAGTATTTACCTTTTTTTTTTGTTAAGCCCAGTCTGGAGCTAGGTTTTGGGCATGTCCTGGGCATGTCTGAGAGGGAAAGTCCCAGAGAACTGAAAAACGTCTGCAAGGTGGGAGGGGGCTGCAAAAGAGTATGTAAGGAGGAAAATTCAGAAAGTAAAGTAGTAGGAGAAATTGCAAGGAGAAGGATACATTTGACCAGACCTGTCACTCTTTTCAAGACCTGTGAAGTTTTTTTGTGGATTTTTGCTTGTGTTGGAGCATTTTCCTGTCCCAGAACATCATCAAGTAACCCCATCTCAGGGGACTGTAAATATTTTTTTTTTCTTGTATATGTCAATTTTGGTCAGTAGTATAAATTGTGGGTTAGTTGTCAGTCTTTGTTTAATTAAATCTGTTTAAGTTTTAAAATTCTGTCTCTCATCCCTTGCTGTCTTATATTTTATAAGAAATTGGGGCCATAACACTGCGCTATCCCAAATTCTCAAACCGAAACCCGTGATGGAGAGAGGAAGGTCACCACGTTTCTCCGAAGACGAAGTGAAATTGCATGTGCATGAGGTCAAATGCAGACAGGGGAGGACCAGTTTTTGTCAAGTTAATAATGAATTGTGTTATTGTTTTTGTTTTACATTGATATTAAACTGTTTGGTATGTAATAAAAAAAACAACAACATCAAGCCATCCCCTTTTGTGATGGAAACTTCAAAAAGAAAAAGAAAAAAAAGCCTTTCGCCATGCACTTCCAACTCCCTCTCCCATTTGAAATGAAACATAGAACAAAATCCCATTTTAGAAAATACCCACAGCCAAATAAATGCCTACATTGATTGTAACCCCATGCATCGCAAATCACCTGGACGCTGAGGGAATGGGTTCCCTTACGATTCACATAGGCGCCACTGTTCAGAGCCGGAGCCCGAATCAGAACATGCGTGCAGTCGACGGCACCCAGAACCCTAGGGAACCGATATCTTGCCAAAAAATCACGCCAGGCCCTGCGATGTCTCTCAGGTGTCACAAGGATGACAGTGATGTACCTACAGGCATGTCACACTGGCAGTGACTGCAGTTATAGCCGAGCTTACGGCATATTGGGTCATGAGCTGAGTGGGTGTTGGAATGAGGCACTAGCATGGAAAAATAGTGCCACAGTAACCCCAACAGCAACGGGCAAGGCATACGGACCGCTGGCAGCGGTGTCTACATCATCTGCAACCAGGTGACACAATTCCGTCACTGCCTGACGGGAGAGGCGCAGTTTTGTCACGCATTCTCGTTCTGTGGTAAAAAATACTTTTATTGTATAATTATACTTTTAGAATATTATATATATTATATATAATAATTGTATCCCCCAAACGAGTTCGGAGGATACTATGGATTTGGCCGCATCACGCGTCCGCGTCCGCAGAGATTTTCTTGTGAACGCTCTACAGCCCACATAAGTGCACCGATTCTTTTCAAATTTTGCAGGGACATGTATTATGGTAAGTTCACGACACCTAATGATTTTGGGTACTCTGGGACCATCTGGGCGGCCTTCGGGGGATACATGTACTCGGTTGCCGAGTGCTCTAGTTAGATATTATTATACAAGGGAAAAAAATGATTGATACTAAATACAAACAATATAGACTTACCTGAAAGGCCCAGGTAGCTGGTGTGCTGGCAGTACACGCACCCTGGGCATCTTCTATTATTTAACTGGTGATCAAGGCGATTTAGTACTATCTCTGCCATTTTCTCAGGAGTTCAACTGAGGCTAAAGCAAGGTGGCTTTTTATAGGCGAGTAAATTTGGGAAGTGGAGCCGCATGTGCACGTCCACATGTGTCCAAGTGAACGCGCACTGAAGCCGCCTGGGCGGGCTCTTGTAAAAGCCGAAATGGGTAGCGGGTGGTTTGAGGACCCACTATACGCTTTCCCTGATGTGTTTGGTCAAGA
The DNA here is from genome assembly GCA_029721435.1 of Gymnothorax reevesii. Classification (NCBI taxonomy): domain Eukaryota; kingdom Metazoa; phylum Chordata; class Actinopteri; order Anguilliformes; family Muraenidae; genus Gymnothorax; species Gymnothorax reevesii. Next base: position 4,258,035 of record CM056574.1, on the reverse strand, counting down.
TGGCAAATGTAGGGAAAGCGAAAAAACACGCCCAAGGACACACCTCCAGGCGCAAATAGGGGAGTCGGCATAATGCATAGCGGGTAGTGTGGCCGCAAGATACTGTTTTGGGATAGTGGAAGCTGCTAAATGCGTAATTCACGGGTAGCGGGTTGTGGTAACGGGTCGGGCAGTGTGAAAGATAGAGCCCCAAGTCTGATTTGAGATGAACATTATGGAGAGGTACACTAATAAAACCACATCCTACTCCTTGAATAAGGACATTAGCCTGAGTAGACGATTTGTCCGAGAAAAGGCAGAATATCTGCAAGAATAAGAAAATGGGAAGACCCAGTATCCCTTAGAATTCGAACAGGAGCACATGAGGAAAAATCATGTGAACGTGAGACAAAACCATTGTGATGAATGTTCACAATGACCTTGCTTTTTGCAGTATTGGCAGGACACAGAGGGTAAAGAATCAGAAGACTGCTTCTCGCTGGAAGGTTTCCTCTCAGAAGTGGCCTCCGAATCATTAGAAGTTATTATTAGATATTAGTTATTAGAAGAAGTCTTGGACTGAGACTTGCTTTAAAATTTAGAAAAAGTGGATTTTTGGACAAAAGAAGTCTTAAGAGTTTATGCATAGCTATCAGCCAGGGTGGAAACATCTTGCAAAATAATGGCTTGTTTCTCCACAACGAAAGTCTTGATATCAGGCTGGATACACCTTTTGAATTCCTCAACCAAAATAAGTTGCCTCATTCTGTCAAAATCTTTCTCAGCTTTCATGGAATTATCTATAGTCCTAATACAGATAACCCAGCATTTTTTCATAACTTTTTCACAACGTTGCAGGACTTCCCCACATCACTTTTTATCATTGGAGGAGATTTTAACATTGTCATTGACCCAGCACAAGATGGCTCTACAACCAAACCTCATACCCGAAATTAGCATTCAACAAGGATCATTTCACAGAACATGACAAATCTGGGTCTTGGCGATAGTAGGAGACTACAAAACCCGACGGCAAAAGAATTCCCCTGCCATTCCACAGTTCACCAAACTTTCTCACAAATTGATTTTTTCCTTACAAGCAGCTCAATGATAAAAGACATTGTGCAAACTGCAATACATCCAATTGTTATTTCTGACCATGCCCCTATCAGTTTTACCCTTATCACAAAACAAGAAACAAATAACTTCCCAAACTGGTGCTTTAACACACCTTTACTCACAGATAATAATTTTGATGCATAATACAAGAAAGAGTGGCCAATCTTTCTGGAAATGAATGACTCTCCAAGCGTCACACCAACACTCCTTTGGGAAACGGCAAAAGCAGTGCTGAGAGGGAAAATAATTTCATATTCCACCCACAACAAAAAAATACAACAAGAATTGGAAACCAAATTGGAAGAAAAAATCAAGTTACTACATAATTCACATGCACTTAATCCCACAGAACAAATACTTAAGAAAATCAAGAGAAACCAAATTTCAGCAAGATAATATCAAGAAAAGACCCAATTTTTGCTAAAAAAAATTACGATATAACCACTGTGAACATGGCGATAAATCTGGGAAATATTTAGCAAATCAACTTAAATGCAATAAGGAAAAAACATACCTCACAACTGTTAAAGACTCAGCCAGGAATAATATCAGTGACCAACAAACCATATATAACATTTTCAAAAAATTTTACATGGATTTATACAGTAATGAAAGGGAAAAAAAAACAGAAGAAATTGATAATTTCCTGAATAATATTACACTCTCACATCTCTTTCATAAAAATCATAAGTAAAGCGCTAGCAATCCGGGCAGAACCAGTCATTCAATCTCACATATGCCCAGACTGTGCTGGATTCATAAAAGGCAGACATTCATCAAACAACACATGCAGATTATTCAATATTATTCACATAGCTTATGAGCAAAAATTAAAGCCAATATCCTTTCACTTGATGCAGAAAAGGCCTTTGATAAAGTTAACTGGACATATCTTTTCATGACTTTGGAAAAATTTGGCTTTGGAGATTCATTCATCTAGTGGATAAAAGCACTATACAGCACTCCTAGGGCAGCAGTCATAACTAACGGACTAGCATCACAAAGTTTTGCACTTCACAGGGGGACCAGACAAGGATGTCCACTCTCACCACTACTCTTCACCCTCTTCATTGAACCACAAGCAGCAGCAATCAGACAAAATAACTCAATCACAGGTATCACAACTAAGCAAATAACACACAAGATTAGCATATATGCAAATGATGCAGTATTATTCATACAAAACCCAACCCAATCTTTAAATGAAATTATAAAAACCATTAAACCGTTAATTATGGCCAGCAGCCATACCACAATTCGATCTGCTTCAGCCGTGTGGCTGAAGCTAAGCAGGTGTGGGCTTGGTCAGTACTTGGATGGGAGACCACTGAGGAAAACCAGGTTGCTGCTGGAAGAGGTGTTGGTGGGCCAGTAGGTGGCAATCTTCCCACTGGTGGAATAAACCCCAATGCCCCAGTGCAGTGACGGGGACACTGTAATGAAGGAGATCCCGTCTTTCGGATGAGTCGTTAAACCGAGGTCCTGACTCACAGTGGTCATTAAACATCCTATGACACTCTTTGATAAGAGTAGGGGGGTTCCCCGGTGTCATGGCTAAAGTCCCAACTTGGCTCTTTCGATCTGCCGCCTAATCATCCCCTGATCTAATTGGCTGTGCAATTCCTCTGTCTCTCCCCACCTATTCCCCCAGGGCTCCCTTGAAAAAGAGATTTCAATCTCAACGGGACTTCCCTGGTTAAATAAATAAAAAAAAATAAATTAAAACATTTACAAAAGAATCTGACTATTCCATCAACTGGAATAAATCAACCATCCTTCCTCTTTATGGGGATAGTGGGAATGCTGCATCTCAACTATCGCACTTTCCATTCACTACTGGTAATATCACATATTTGGGCATAAATGTATCCCCCAAGCTGTCAGAATTGTTCCAGCTTAACTTCACCCCACTTCTAAAATCAATAGAAGATGACTTGGATTGATGGATGTCACTACCGCTATCCATCATAGGCAGAATTTCTTCAATAAAAATGATGATACTACCCAGAATCACTTACCTGTTCACCAGGATCCCTGTCCAACCGACAGCAAAATGGTTTAAAAAATTAACAACATTGTTAACAAAATTCTATTGGAAAAATGAAAAACCCAGAATAAAACTGTCTACACTACAAAAACCGAGAGACCATGGAGGCCCGGAAGCACCTCACTTTCATAACTGTTACTGGTGAGTCAAACACAAAACCTCATCAAATGGATACATGCAAACCATGACCCCATCCACCCCTGGATTGACATAGAACACACAGACTCAGAGAACTTATCATTGGCAGACTTGCCCTTCATTAGCAGTCCCATTAAAAAACACAGTTGTTTCAAGAGTCCTGCAATCTCCACAACTCTGACAGCTTGGTGGAAAATCAATAAATTGATGAACTTCCCAGTCAGTCCCAGCATGCACACACCAATTTGGCACAACCCTGACTTCACTATAAAAAAATCAGCTATGATTGGCAATAAATGGAAAGAAAAAGGGATCTCACATATGCACCATATTTTTGAAAATGACAGTCTGCTTTCCTTCCTGCAGTTAATTGAAAAATACAACAGTAAAAAAAATCAGTACTTCCAATACATCCAGTTAAAACAATCAATTAAGGAACAAATTGATTTCAACAACATTGACCTAAAGGAATCACCACTACTGAATGATCTCTAAACTGTATAAACTCATATCCTCCTTGGTTCTGACAGCACGCTATACATTCCAATACACAAATGGGAAAAATATCTCAACATCCAAACTAACACTAACTTCTGGAATTAAATCTGCAGGAACATCTACAACATGTAACAAAATACTAATATCAGTTCAATCAGGAGAGACCGAGTGAAATCAGGAAAAATTTTAATATGCGTTGAGCATAAGTTGAATTCAATTCAATTTTATTCATATAGTGCTGTATATAGAGAAAAGGGCAGAGCCCAGACTAAACCCTAATCCTCGAATAGCAGGAAAAAAACTCCCTGTAGGGAGAAAAAGCCCCGAACGATGGTGAGAAAAAACTCCTCAGTGAGAAGAAATCTCAGCAGGAACCTGGCTATTCTGGGGAAGCCCATCCTCCGCTGGCTGGATAATAAATTGATGGTAAATTAGGGATGAGAGGATCAGGACAGCAGGGGTACAGCAGTCAGAATTGACATGGTTAAATCAGACAAGTCTTTGGCGCTCGGACTCTTCAGGAGAGTCGTAGAGCAGGAGCGCGGCTCAGAGCAGCAGCTGGAAAAATCCCCCAAAAAAGGGGAGGAAGCTCCCCGAAAACGCAGCCTGATGAATCCCCCAGAGAAAGGAAGGAATTCTCACCAAGCAGGAACATCAATAATGACCAAGAACCATGGGCTGCTGAGAGAGGAAAACATGATGAGCATGACATGGGACACAAATGAGCTCTAAAGAATTATACAATCCAGACATTAGCCAGCAATGGCCAAGAGCTGCAAATCCCTACATTTTGTTTTCTTTAGCAGGAATACAGATTAAACAACCACCAACCACCAGTCATTTGCAAGCTTACCGTGGACTGAAAAGGCTTCAGGGATCTTTAGGCTTTGATGATCGCAGATGCTTTGGGGCACATGGAGAATGCGTTTGCTGAAGATGACGAGTGACTTAGTTGATAGAGAGAGCGTAGATATACCTTGCATAGCCGCTGAAGAACGGCACTTATTCTGAGCAAATGATCCGAGTATTGCTTGGGCTATTAGAAATAGGCTCGGAAAAGATGGTTCAGAACATCTAGCTCCAAACTGAACCCCAGCGATAGACGTCATATGGTGAAGTTTGAAGTAACGAACAACAACCAATGTCAAGAAAATGAAAGATTGCAGACCTTCACCCCTTAAGGCATTAGCAGTAGTGGCAATGAGTAAAAATTTCAAGTTATTATTTAAAAAAAAAAAAAAAACACTACGAGCTGACAAATAGCCACATGGGGAAAAAAAATCCAAATCCAAAATGTTCCCAAATCCAAATCTGGATCCTCATTCAGATCATCGCAGAGGAGGACCAAGACACTCATCTGTAAAAAAGAAATATCAAGTTAATCTGATCAACGGTTGAGGAGTTACACAAGCAGACATATAGTCGGACAGAATGAATGTATACAGCGCCCTCCATAATTATTGGCACCCCTGGTTAAGATGTGCTCTTTAGCTTCTAATAAATTCAGTTTTTTTCGAAACAATATTGGACCACAATGCAAAGAAGAGGAAAATCCAACCTTAAATTCAAGTGCATTTATTCTGTGGGAAAAAAAATCCCACATTAAGAAATAATTCTTTTACATCAAATCATGTTTGCCACAATTATTAGCACCCCTGATGTTAATATTTTTGTACAACCCCCTTTTGCCGACAAAACAGCACCTGTTCTCTTCCTATAATGTTTCACAAGATGGGAGAATACAGAAAGAGGGATCTTTGACCATTCCTCTTTGCACAATCTCTCTAAATCATCCAGTGACCTGGGTCCTCTCCTCTGCACTCTCCTCTTCAGCTCACTCCACAGGTTTTCAACGGGGTTTGGGTCTGGGGACTGAGATGGCCATGGGAGGAGCTTGATTCTGTGTCTGGTGAAACATTTCTGTGTAGATTTGGCCACATGTTTAGGGTCATTATCTTGCTGAAACACCCAGTGAAGACCCATCTTCAGCTTTCGGGCAGAGGCCACCAGATTTTGATTTAAAATATCCTGGTATTTCAATGCGTTCATGATGCCATGCACCCTAACAAGGTTCCCAGGGCCTCTGGAAGATAAACAGGCCCACAGCATCACCAATCCTCCCCCATACTTCACAGTGGGCATGAGGTGCTTTTCTGCATACTCCCAACGGACATTCGGGCCTCAGACACAGTCTCTGTGTTCAAGAGTAGGCTAAAAACTTACCTTCTTAGTCAAGCCTATGATTAGATCATGATTATTATGTATAAAACATTACTTGGCTCTGATGGGACTGACTAAAACCTAGTTGATGGGTTCACAAGATATTGGAAGCCTGAGTTAAGTAAATCCATGTGGAACCGGTGGCACTGAGCCTGCATTAACGGTGTCAGTGGGGCTTGTTACAGCCTTAGTTACCGGGGAGATCCATATGGCAGTGGTGTAGTGTTACGCAAATCCATGTGGAACCGGTGGCACTGAGATAGCACTTACACGGCACCGGTGGGGCTTGCTACGGCCTTAGTCACCGGGTAGGTCCACATGGTGCTGGTGGTATCTGATTGAAGAATTACGCAGCCTTGGTCGGATGGAATTTCAGGGCCTCTGTGCTGCAATAAGTGGATGAAGGATACAAGCTTTTGGTCGTTAAAATTGCTTAAATCCATGTGGAACCGGTGGCTCTGAGATTGCACTTACACGGCACCGGTGGGGCTTGCTACGGCCTTAGTCACCGGGGAGGTCCATATGGTACTATTGTTTAGAAAATGAAAAGTGATCTAACAGCCTGGAATAAGTGTTGGGCCTCTGTGCTGCAGGAAGTGGATGGAGGGGTGTTGACTGTTTCCTGACCAGTCTCCTTATAACTTCTCACTTGGCACATGACAGAGGACGGTACTTTTATTACCATGCAGTAGTTATCCAGTGCCTCACACCCCTTTCTTCTGTGTCTCTTTCCGAGGATCTTTCCCTCCACTTCCCTGAATCCTGGACCGTATGAGCCCTGTCCCTCACCATGAGCGCTGGCTGCTGCTGTCCTGCTGTCCTGATCCGATCCGGTTTGGCCTTGGTCCAGTCCTGCACCATCCTCGACTTGCCACTTTCTGAAGCTACCGTTGCCACTGTTTAGATGGACTTAAATGGAACTCCTCTGTCGTTCACTCCATTTTACTTTTTTGTTCTTAATTAGCTAGCCCGCGGAGGATGGGCTCCCCCACTATAGCCGGGTTCCTCCTGAGATTTCTTCCCACTGGGGAGTTTTTTCTCACCACTGTTGGAGGATTTTTCTCCCTACAGGGAGTTTTTTGCCTCATTTGCTGTAGTGGGGAATAGGCTGGGCACTGCCCTTTCAGTAACTCATCTGACTGTAAAGCGTCTTTGTGACAGTTTATCTGTGAAAAGCGCTATACAAAATAAATTGAATTGAATTGAAGTTTAAATGACAAAAGCAGAGAAACGCAAAACTTCCTCCAGTAAAATCATGCAGTTGTAGTGCAGTAAAAGCGAGACCCTTTCTCATAAGAACCCAGTGAAATCTAAATTAGGCAGAAGGGGAAGCTGAACCTACAGAGGGGAATGGAGGACCCAGAGGAAACCCACGCAAACACGGGGAGAACATGCAAACTCCACATGGAAAGGCCCCAGACTGGATTCAAATCCACAAACTTCTTGCTGGGAGGCAGCTGTGCCAACCACTGTGCTGCCCTTACCTTTGACAATGATCCTTACTGCAGCTTCATTGACGCGCAGAACTGCAATACGTTTGCGATGCCAGAACATGCTCCAAATGCAACTGCTTCGGCAATAGTTAAATTTCGTGCAGTGTTGAGGAATTGAGCTTAGGCAAAGACAGAGGCCATTTAAATGTGAACCACTGACCTTGAAAATAACCACCGAACCCGACGGAAGGGCAGCATCGGCAAAAACTGAAGAGAATTGGAGGAACAAACCATATAGAAACCACATTATAGAAAACGTCATGCCAATCCAAAAAGTCAAGAGTCTTGACCAGAATTTCAAATGGGGCGGCGGCCCTCATCCAAGGATATGATGTCATGCAGTTTTGGCACGGAGGAGGCCGAACGCAGTGGATAGGAATTGTGCGCCTGACTTTGGGGAAATACCTGAATCAGTTGAAAAGATAGATTCAGAACAATAGCAACCTCTTATGACCATGCGCCCCAGACCAATTAATATGCATAATAAATGCAGCACGTTTCCTAATAGCAACATCTTCGTTTTGCATACGCTCAAGGGATGAATTCTGATAAAACTCATTATGACAGCTTCCTAAACCGAACACAATTCAAGCACCAATCGAGTATGTAAGCATCTAGCAAAACGTAGGATAACATAGTATTTCAGCTCTATCGCTGGCATCTCCTCTGGATCTGTGTCGTGTATATCGACGATACGTCAAAAAAAGGGAAATCCACAGCCATGACATTTTAAACCGACAGCGCAGGAACACCAGGCCTGAAATTTAAAAGCTACAACAATGAGCAATTTTTTTTTTTTTTTTTCAAAACTTGACCCAACAGCCTCCGAACATGTTATTTTCCGGTGCTGTACCGGAGCTTCTCAGCAAACCAAAACATCATCAAAAAGAAAGCCGGTTAAACCTAGTAACGACTCAAAAGCGAAACTCATACTATATTTGGATTCACTACGCGCAGTTCAACTATTTCGAAGTGTCCACCTCTTCCAACTCCGATGATCACAACCGACAGCCAATAAAAACCCAAAATTCAGCATCTCAGAAAGCAAAACATTATTAAGACCATAAAAGAAAAGGATTAATAGACTACTAAAAGTATGAACATGCACAACATTCAATACATGGCCCGGCTCCATTTGCATGAATTACTGCAGCAAAGCTGCGAGGAATGGAGGCGGTCAGCCTACGGCAAAAAAGGGTTTGCGCTGAAGGAGATGGCTGGAAAGCTGGCACCGGATCTGGCCCGGTTCTGGGCCGACTCCAGTTGATCCAGCCCAGAGCCGGGCCAGATCCGGAGCGGAGGTGCTTGCTATCTGAGGAGGCTCCAATGCACGCTTCAAACTCGACGGGGTATTTTTCTGAAGCACTGTGCCGGAGCTTGCTTCAAATCCTCAAATACCACGTGACTGATTACATACGATCCACTTCACTGCTTCATTCAGCCTGAATCAGCTGGCCGGTTATGGAGCCTTGAAACATTGGCGCAATTCAAATATATTTAAGATGGACGACACAGCGCTCTGTCATTATTATTTTTGGGAAAAAAAAATGCCGAAGTCGCACAAGCACACCCACCATACGCTAAGCACAATCAAAAACATAATAAAATATAACGTTTTTTTGTTTTTAACGTTTTTAAAATATAACGAGAAAATAATGAGGCTGTGGATGAAATTAATGTGAATACAATACAATATGAATTATTAAGGTAAGGAAGAAAAACAACAAGCACGCAAAACAAAGTTAGATTTCAGCTTTTAGTATTTTTCACAATACAATAAAACTCAAAGTACACACGCAAGGTGCATCAGCGTCACCTTTGCAAGGTTGTACAACAATCTCTCTGCCAGCAGATGTCACCCACGTGCTCAATGAATGAAGTTTCAAGTGTAATGGCCCCAATTTGTTATGGCATTTACGACAGCAAGGGATGACAGACAAAACTACAAAACTTAAACATTCTTGCAGCTACACCAAATTTGGTATGCTAACCCCCTATGACCCATAAATGTGCAATGCCAGGTTTTTTGCTGGATTTGACCTTTGACCTTAGCTCTGTGACGATAACCCTGGAAATCTTGTCCGGGTCAGTACTCGGCAACTAATTATCGCAGTTTCACCAAATTTGGTATGGTGACCCACTGTCACACATAGATGTTCAACGCCACCTTTTTTTTCTGGATTTGACCTTTGACCTCAACGCTGTGATGTTGGGGCAGGAAATCATGTCCAGGACGAGGGGCATGCAGCAGCGCGTTGTTTTATTGTTGTTGTTGTTTTTTTTTGGTCAAGTTGTTTTATTTCTTTCTCTTTCTCCTTCTATCTTTGTTTTTTTTTCATTTGTTGCTTGATGTCCTGATTTAATTTTTTTTTTCCTTCCAAATCATCTTGCAGTTAGTTTGTTACAAGGTTTTGTTTGATCAAATGTTGTTTGATTTGGTTTATCCCCCCTCTGTTAAAACCTTTTCCTCTTACCCTTCCCTCCGGATTGTTTCTCTGATGACTGTGAACAAAAAATAAATCTGACCTCCCAAGAGGGGGGGGGGGGGAGGGGGGAGGGTAAGTTGGTAGGAGAAAAAAAAACAAAACATTAAACATTTATTTGACGATTAGTGAGCCAACTTAAATAACTTATTTCGGACTACCTTAACTATATTTCACAAATCAGATCGCTCTTTCCTTTTAGCTTGCGTCAGAGTGAGATCCTGTCGTTTGTAGGGATACACAGAGGGAAGCCGATGTCATTTGGTTCAACAAAGTCGGGCTAACCCTGACGAAATGAGTACTGAAAACTCTAGTGTGACCATTCGGGACAAAGTTCTTCCGATTTATATCTCGAATCCACGCCTGTCGTTGTCTCTTGCCACAGGGAACACAAAAAACCCTTATATCACCAGCTTTTTGACACCAGTTGATGCACCCCTCTAAGCAACAAATAACCACTATCCGTACTTTCGAGCGCGTCTTAATTAAGCGGGCTTTGAGAGATTCCCAAAAAACTATGCAAGAATCTTGACGAAGTTGCACGATAAGCCCTCCAAACCCCATGATGGCTGTATCGCAGGGTTTGGAGGGCTTATTGCGCAACTTCGGCAAGATTCTCGCCTAATTTTTTGAGAATCTCGTGCAGCCGGCTTACTTTGAGACGCGATGGAACGCACCCCAAATTTCCTTTTGCCCCACATCAGCTATATTGGGCGTGCGTGTGCGGACTTCCGGCCTTAAACCGAACTTGTGTACAATATATCTCTATGGTCTGACCAGGGGGACTGTAGATCGGGAAAAGATTGAATGAGGCTTTGCGCTGATTTTGAACAAGGAGAGAAATAAAATCCGGGAGAGAGAAAATGGAGTGTGAAGAAGGAGAAGGAGAAGGGAAAAAAGAAAAGGAAAAAGGAAATTGAGAATGAAATAAATGAAGAGATTTTTGTTGTTGGCATTAAGGCGGTCGGAGAGAGTTGGGAAGTCAACTGACTGTTCTGTGATAGTCATCAAGTTGGAAAATTTGTCAAGAAAGAGATTGGAGATGTTAAGTCTGTGAGGATGGAGAGAAGTGGCATATTGATTGTGGAATGTGTCGCAAAAAGACAGATGGAAAAGGCACTAAAAATAAAAGTATTTGGCAATAGTCCAGTAAAGTGTTTCTCACTGAAATGACAGCCGACAGCAAAGGCAGTTATAAAAGGGATTTCTTTGTCAGTGAATCCAGATGATTTTTTGGAGGTAGAAGGACTTTGTACCGCAAGGCGATTACGTAGTTTTAGAAATGGGAGTTGTTATTGGTGCCAAGGTTAGGGTCAGGTTGTGGCAGTGTACAAAAATGAGAAGTATTCGTGTAGAAGATGTGGTAAAGAAGGATGCTTAGAAGAGTGTTGTGATTTAACAAAAGAGAAGGCTGTTTGCTATCATTGCGGAGGAAGCCATGAAGCAGGGGCAAAACAATCTGAACGCAGAAAATTACAAATTGAAGTTGAGCGGACTAGGATACAGATGTGATGGCTGTAGAGTTTCATACGCCAAGCGCAGTGGCCAGAATAAAACAGCAGCAGAGGGAGAGACACAAAATAAAATAATAAGGCGAGATTCGCGCAAACAACAAACCAAAATGTCGTCCGGTGTAGGAAGCATAGCTAGCTCGAAAAGACAAAATGAAAAGGGAAAACAAACAAAGATTCCCTTGCTTTCTAAAACTCAAACGTGCAGCTAAGTCCCGAAGAATTGTCTTCCTAGAGACCTTCCCGGCTAAAGTGCAAAATGTAACTCTGACACTCTAGCCATGGAATGGAGGAGGAACTGGGTCTAATATAAAATCTGGATGCCGCCGAAGGCAGCTTGGCTAGTGCAACAAAATGAGCCGCTTTAGAAAAATGGTCAACCATGACCAAAATGACCGTGTTACCGTCAGATACAGGCAGCCCCATAACAAAATATAGCGCAATATGCGTCCAAGGGCGCCTGGGAACGGGCAAAGGTCGTACCAGACCAGAGGGAGGGAGGTGGGAAGTCTTATTCCTGGAACATGTGCCACAAGCTGCAACAAATTCCCGAATGTCTCTGATCATACCAGGCTACCAAAAACGTTCAACCTGGAACTGCTTAGTCCGATGGGCCCCCGGGTGCCCAGCCAAGTGGGAAGAATGTCCCCACTGGTGGACCTGTGGCCTAACTGCAGATGGAACAAACAAACAGCCAGGAGGCTCCCCCCCCAGGACCAGGGTCAGTCTTTAAAGCCTCCTGAACCACTGCCTCAATCTCCCAATGAATAGGTGCCACCTCCTGAGAAACCGGGATAACTGGCTCCAGGCTAGGATTACGGTCTGAACGATCTTACATCCGTGACAGGGCATCAGGCTTAATGTTTTTAGAGCCTGAGCGATAGGTCAGGGTAAAATCAAAACGGTTAAAAAATAATGACGGTAATTACGTCTCTTGGTTTGTTGAATATTCTGAAGGTTTTTGCGGTTGGTCCACACCACAAAAGGGTGTTCTGCTCCCTCCAACCAGTGGCGCCATTCCTCGATCGCCAGCTTGACCGCTGATAACTCTCGGTCACCAATGCTGTAATTGCGTTCCACGGAGGACAAAGACCAGAAGAAATATGCGCATGGGTGAAGCTTATCATCCCAACGAGGGCGCTGGGACAAAATAGCACCCACGCCCACCTCTGAAGCATCTACCTCCACAACAAATGGGAGGGAGGGATCGGGCAAAACTAATATAGGCTCATTTCTTTTATTCCTGAAAGGCAGCATCAGCTGCTGGAGATCAAAAAAACGCTGAGGAGGTATTCTTCTTAGTGAGCGCAATAATAGGGGTAGCAACTGTGCTAAAATTATGGATAAACCTCCTATAAAATTTTGCAAAGTCCAGGAAGTGTTGAACCTCCTTAACACTCTAAGGCGCAGGCTAATTCCTGACCGCAGCCACCTTGTCGGAGTCCATATGCACCGACCTCTGAGAAACAATAAAGTCCAAGAACCAGACAATGTGGGTGTGAAAAACACATTTTTTGGCTTTAACAAAAAGTTTGCCATTGAGGAGGGCCTCAAGCACACATCTGACATGTTGTTTATGCTCCGAGAGTGTTGTAGAAAAGATCAAAATGTCGTCAAGATAAACGAAGACGAACTTCTCCAACACCTCTCGGAGCACGTCATTGACAAGTGCCTGAAACACAGAGGGGGCGTTAACCAGCCCGAACGGTAAGACCTGATATTTGTAGTACCCGTCATGAGTGTTAAATGCTGTCTTTCATTCGACCCCCTCCCGAATGCGAACCAAATTATAAGCATTACGAAGATCTAACTTCATAAAAAATAATGCCTCCTGCACATGTTCAAACGCGGAATTCATTAACGGAAGGTTGATATCGGTTTTTCATGGTGATTTGTTTCAAACCCTATAATCAATGCAGGGTCTCAGACCACCATCCTTCCTCCCCACTAAAAAAATCCTGCTCCGACAGGGGACGTGGACGGTCCAATAAAACCATTAGTGAGAGCTTCCTGAATATATTCTCACATGGCCTTATGCTCAGGTCCTGACAGTGATTATAGCGAACCCCTAGGCGGAGTTGTACCAGGAAAGAGATGGATCTCGCAGTCATACAGATGATGAGGGGGTAACGTTGATGCTTGTTGCTTACTAAACACTTCAGCGAGATCAGCATAGTCCTTCTGCAGCTGTGTTTCTGCAACAAAACTCTGAAATAGGACTAGACAATTCCCCCCTCCCCAAAAAACTCAATTTACTTGTCTAAGCACCAGACACCAGAAGCAAACAAGAGGTGTAAACTGGCTACTAAAACAAGCCGAGAAAATTAAGTGCCATGTCCTCCACCCTATGGAAACATGGGACAAAAGTTATATACACACAAATAAATGACAATAAATGACAAATCCAATACACATGTTCGTCTTTATGAAATAGTAAAAGCAAACAAAAAGGCAACGTCGTGTGTGTGTTTGTGTGTGCAGTGGAACATAAATGGGACCAAAATCTCCGTCGACACTTGCTCGTGAGTCATAACGGCGCAAATCCTCCACCGCCATGTCTTTGCGGCGCATGCTTTAAATGCTCAGCCACAAACGCCTTTATGTTTTCTTCCGTTGCTGTGGCGGATTTCATGAGTCCTTCTGCAAATACACAAGCAGAGAAACAATGAATGATAAAGAAATAATATCTGCAGTCATACACTCCACTTCCCACATTTGTAAGCCAATAGTGTCCTGTGCATCGTGAGCGTATTCAGCCCGACTCCTATTGACAGCTATAGAAACTGCACATTTCATCACAATGATGCTATAAATGTATGCACCGACACAATGGCCTCCAGACTGTGTGGGGGAAAAAACCATGACCATTCACCTGCAATTGCATAAAATATGATAATAATAATAATAATAATAATAATTGGCCTAATAAAAAATAAATAAAAATCAAAATAATAATATCAATAAGATATATGTGAAAGAAAAGGGCTACGGCGTTCAATATCAATAAGAAGATGCTCTTTGGACAAAATCGGGAAAATACTTCAAAGCATAAAAAAGCAGAGTGTCCAAGGCAACTCTTCTTCAATTAAAAAGCTTTTAATTAAACAGCTAGTTCATATTCGAACTCACAGAACCAACATGTTTCAGCCGCAAAAGGCCTTCGTCAGGGTATGGTCACATGCACATTGTCTAGATAAGACAATTCCAATTTATGTCAGCTGTGTAATTAAAACAAAAAATCATAGTCAAACAGCTCATCAGCTGAAGGGTTACATCAATGAAAACAACTTGCGTCATCACCTGCATTCCACAATTACATACATAATTACATACATGGTTCAGACACATCCCAAGTTTTTTAATAACAAACATAATATGCATCAGAGAGAGAAAGCGAATTTATAAAACTATAGGTCAATACACACGTATAACATTAAATCAATATTCCAATCAATCAATCATTCAATTATGGAAGCGCCACCATGTCCAGTGAGTCATTTAGACCAGGGAAAGTCATTGCCTGCAACTTATAGATCCACCTGCTTTCTTTTTTATTTAGAATCCTCTGCCTATCCCCTTTTCGATGGGTCAAAGGCACACAGTCTATGCCAATGGCTGAAAATGCTGCAGAATTATCATGAATATCCTTAATATGCTTCGCCATCGCGTAATCGCTATTGCCAATTTTGATTCCATATTTGTGTTCTGCCAAACGATCCTGTAAACGGCGTTTTGTTCGACCCACATAAAAGTGTGATGCCTTGAAGAAGAAGAAAAAAAACGGGGTACTGTACAAGTGTATGCTTGTTTAATCTTGTAGCATAACTCTGGAAATTGGTTGCATTACGGGCCATCACAGAACAAGGATAAATGCCCTGTTCAACCATTCTAGCGCCTTTAAAACGTATTGACATTGATAATTTGTGATGTTGTATTAGCTGCACCTGTCATAGACGTCCAGATGACGTCCAAAAAATAACCCAGTTCAAAGGTTAAATGTTGAACGTAAATATGACGTCCAAGTCTGGTCATAGTCGGACGTCCAAATGTTGGACCCAATTTCGACGTCGATTACATGTCCAGAATTGGTTATGGACCGACGGACCCAATATAGACGTCATCTGCACGTCGTCTCGACGTCCAATGTTTAGTGGGGAGATGGTTGAACCCCTTAGTAAAATTCTAAAAACCTCAACAATATTGTCAGTTAATGTGTGTCGATGGGCGAAAGTTTCATTGCGATGGTGATAAATTGTGCAAGTGAGATTGACACAAAAACTGAGAGAATTTGGATGGTGATTACGCAGCTCGGGAGATTTTAGAGATAACTGATGTGAAAGAGGAGGAGATTCAAGGAATTTTGGAGAAGGGGTTAAGAGGAAGTTAATCATCGAAATTAAAATTGTTTAGTGGTAATATTGCGGTAGAGGATTACGGAGTAGGGTGAAGGATATAGAAATCGTTATTTATTTATTTATTTATTTAGTGTTTTTGTTTTTTTAATGATAAGAAAGTAAAAGTGTCAAGATCCACACTCCACATCAGTTGATGGCGGTAATGCACCGGATGAGTATTATAATACACTCAAAAGAAGAAGAGGAGAGGAGGAAGGCGGACTGTAACGGAGCTAGTGCGCCTGCGCAGATTTTGGCAGCGGGAGAAATGATGTTGGATTTTGCCCCTCGCATGCTATTCCTTTACTTCCCGTAACGCAGCGGCTCCATTCGTCCGGCTTCTCCCTCTTTTTCCATTTCTCTAATCTGTTCATATATGATAAGGTTAGTGTGCCGTAGCGGGCAGGTATGTTATGATCCACGCTACAATGAATAAAGCTGCATCTTCTAGTCCTGCTGGTCTGATTGCCCGGCGTTTTTTATGGTCAATGACAACGAGCTCGTCTGCAAGTGTCAAGCCAACGCTTTACAAGTGACTTCCGAACATCACATCCAACCCGAAGGTGGAGTGACTCTCTTCAGAGCTCAATTCGTCGGATGACGGAGATTATTTTACTGGAGTTTGTGAGTTTTATCGTCTGAGTACTGCTAACTCTCGGTACCCAATTACATTGTGTGTTGAAGGAGTTCAGCCATTTCTGTCAGGCGAGAGCTGACTGCGGAACGGTTTCATTAAGTAGTGAGATGTCTTATTAATCTCCGCCAGGAGGTGTATGTTTTCGGTGCCGTTTGTTTGTTGGTTTGTTTGTGTACAAGATAACTCAAAACCTTATGGCCGGATTTTGACGAAATTTTCAGGGTAGGTGGGTATTAACTCAAGGAAGAGGTGATTAAATTTCGGCATATCTAGGCCAAAGTACTGCTGAGATATACGCCAAAGTTCAAGATTTCAAGTCTTTCCAATGGGCCGAAGTTCCAATCGCTGTGCTTTTGGCTTTGCTGCCCCCTGGCGGAGGTTCTGCGCTCTCTGAGTGCTTTTCTAGTTATTATTGTTTTCGGACTTTATGCTCCTATTTGGTAAATATATGAAACTGTTTGAGCTGCATCTTGGAGTAGGCACTCTCGTGAGAGACGGAAAATATTCGTTTGGACGCGCTTTTTTTGCCTTGGAATCAGCCATACTCAAAATTGCGTACAGATTTTTCTCATCTTTGTCTTTGATTTAATTTCAACAAGGTAAGCGATCATGAAGAGCGTGTTTGATCACCTGATGAGTCAAATAATGTAGCGCGGAAGATCCAGAGCAGTTTCGTAAAGCGTGCGGTTACGAGTAAATTATTTTTCTGAACTGAGTGTAGCAGTGGCGGAGACAGACAATTTTCATCGGGGTGGCCGGTGTTGTGCCGCAGATACGTCATTCCAATAGAAAAGTGACCCAGTTCGCTTTTATTGTCCCCCGTCGCCCCGCGGAACGGGGGACATAGAAATGCTGTTCGTCTGTCCGTCCGTGCGTCCGTCCATCCGTCCGGGAACAGTGTACTCGCAATGAGTGTAGCCAAGATCAGGGTACATAAGGATTTGCAACAGGGGTAAAATTTAAAATTGGTTGAAAACATTTTTCCTTCCTTCTGGAAAAGCACACGTGGTAGCTCTTCATGACTGAAAAATATCTTGAGGTAAGCAAGACCGGCTAAATGTTAAGAACACGTTGAAATATGTGGTAGGGTGATGTTACGGACACTACAAGGACACTTCTCATGCACTCGATATGTCACTGGATCTTCATGTATTTAACATTTAATGTGATAACTAATACAATCCAACTCAAACTCATGTAAAATTGTTAACATTTTACTTTCTTTGCACACAGAAATGTAAAAATTCTGATGGAATCTTGAATTGAACATTTATTTCAAGGGCAGGCAGCCTTGTGACATCAATTAGTTGAGGAGCTAGAGAAAGATTTCCATAGCTAAGGTCACATGAGGAGAGATCACATAAAAATATAGATATTCTGAATGACTATTCACAAATCTTTTTCTCGTTTGTGTGCCACAGTCCAAACATAGAAAAATCAGTATAATCAGTAGTGTCCGTGACGGATTACGGCGGCTTATTTCCTGAGACAAAAGCATGGCATTCTTTAGTCTATTAACTACGTAACTGCTTCTTCATGTCAAAAATCATTGTTATCTCTATTAAAAAGGGTTTAGTGAAATAAACCGGCCCATTTACCTGAAAAGTTACACGAGCTTACCTAAATTCTGGATTTTTTCTTTAGTAACATGCTATTCCATAACTACAAATACATGTACTACTGATACAGTAGTGTTTTAGTTTCATAATGGTTTCAGAATAGCTGTTTGAAGAAGTCACATTTGAAGAAAACTGCCCTAAAGGGCTTTCTGTGAAAGCAATCATCATGTTACGGACACTACGCAGCGTTACGGACACTACAGAATGACCGCATGTCTGATATAAACATTTAAGAACCCCTGTCCAGTTAAACTTTTTTGCATCCTTAGTAGTCAGTCAGGAAGGGACATTATGGAAACACAATTGAAATTTAGCTAATTTGTTTATCAGACTTATAATTTACATGTTACGGACACCATCAAAATATTGGGACAAATTTCACCAATTTTTCACCGATAATTTTAGTGATAACTATTACAATAGACCCATAAGCAAAAGCCTGACTGAGTTCTGTACATTAATATTGAATACGCAGACCAATTTTTCTTCAGTATTAATACACAGTTTAGTGAAATAGACAAACTTGAATCATTAATAAATTTTTTAAATGTTGTAACGACTTGATAACTCAACATTATTTGGAGTAACTTTGTTACTAATTTATGGATTTTCAATCTGTAAAAAGCAACAGAAAGAAAACAGTTGTGAGTAAAAGACAAACAGAAAAAAAAAACATTCAAAACACAGAGAAACTATTCCTAACACAACTCCTAAAAAGTAAATTTCAAGTTTAATACGTAACAGGGAATCTTGTTACACGTGTGCCCTGTGAATTATTTCCCTGTAATAAAAACAGTGTATGTTTTGTTAAGTGTCATTTACAGCAGTCTCTACCCATATTTTGAGATACTTAAAATAGTTCTGGGTCCATTATTCTGGTCATGATAAGTTTGTTACAGCAGCTTTCATGGGGATTCACCTTGATCATGGCTACATCGAATAACTTTTGACAGCTTTGATGGAGGATCACCAAATTCACACCACATATGCCTCTCATGAAGGCCTTGCTCAAGTTCAATGATGAGTGACCTTGACCTAGTTTTCAAGGTCACTCAGCAAAAAGATGTGAGGAACGCTGTACTCGCAATAACTTTTCACAGCTTTGATGGAAGATCACCAAATTCACACCACATATGCCTCTCATGAAGGCCTTGCTCATGTTTAATGATGAGTGACCTTGACCTAGTTTTCAAGGTCACTGAGCAAAAAGATGTGAGGAACACTGTACTCGCAATTACTTTTGACAGCTTTGATGGAGGCTCACCAAATTCACACCACATATGCCTCTCACGAAGGCCTTGCTCCAGTTTAATGATGATTGACCTTTGCCTTTCATGTGGTAAATTACTTGGAGAGTATATTGGGAACAGACATATGATGATAGCAGAGTTTATTGACAGGACCACAGACCAGGCCAATGAAGTTATTAAATTGACAGATCTTAAGTAGTACACATTTATGTAAAAAAATAACAAGGTAACTTCTGAAAGACAGAACCAGTTTCTTTCAACAGCGTTTATAGGACCCTATGCATGTTACCTGAATTAATTTCATGCATGTAACACTTTACTAGTCTGAGTTAGACAGGGGGTGCAATTCACAGCAAGCCAAAAACATGGGCTGCCGTGGAATGCACCCCCTGGAATTTTATTTCTGTCAGTCCCAGCATCAATTCCTTTTAACAGCATGGATTGGGCCCTAGTACATGTAACCTGAATGAATTTTATGCATGTAGCACTTTCCTTGTCTGAGTTATATAGGGGGTGGAATTCACAGCAAGCCATAAACATTCACTGCCGTGGAATTCACTCCTGGAGTTTTTCTCCCTTGTTTTTCTCAGCTTCAAGTGCTTTTAGCACTGTGCATAGGCGCCCAGTTCATGGAACCTGAGTAAGTTTCATCCATTCGGTGCTTTTCTAGTTTGATTCAGGTCAGGAGTGGGACCACCTGAAGACGAGCTGACCACCCTCCATAGTGTTATTCCTGTTCTGCCCAGAATTAGCTGCATTTTGATGTAAATATTGTTTTCAATTCATACAGGTCTATTTGTAGGAGTTTATCTGTTTTAAGTAAAAATAGTTTATTAAAGAAGTCTTTATTGATTTTTTTAAATTTGATCATTCATTAGTTCGTTCACTTAATTTAATTTTGTTAAGACCTGAGACAAACATTTGACTTCTCGAAAAGAAGAACATCTGATGTGGTGGGCATATACGCGTATCCCGCAAATGCCTTTCAACCTACATTATAGTAATGCAATTTAGCCGCGAAACGCCTACTTGCTCATATTATCAGAACTTCATTTTGTCTGGGTGTACAGCTATATATTTCCACAAAACCGATGTTGTGAAATACGAAGGCTAGATATAAGATCATTATGCTTTCGTTATCACTCGTATCACGTGGCTTTAGGACATTATGTCGCAAAGCCATACCATTTGTTATTTAATTTCAGTACCTCATTGGCAAAAATGAAATATATGATACTGTCGTTCGGACTTTTTAGCACTGCGATTGGTTGCATCCTTGGCAAGATTTTAACACGGGAAACTGTGTTACTCTCTCCGAAATAAAAGCGACCGGGGTCACTTTTGTATTGGAATGACGTACGCGCGCTCCCGCGAAGGGGGTGGCCTTTTATTGTGGACAGTCTAAGGTACACCTGTGCACTAATCATGGTGTCTGATGAGCATCTTGATGTGGCACACCTGTGAGGTGGGATGGATTGTCTCAGCAAAGCAGAAGTGCTCACTATCACACATTTAGACAGATTTGTGAACAATGTTTGAGAGAAATGGTAATATTGTGTATCTGGAATGAATTTTAGATCTTTGAGTCCATCTCATGACAAATGGGAGCAAAAACAAAAGTGTTGCGTTTATATTTTTGTTGAGTGTATTTTGGTCTTTGACTCCTGATCGCGCAAAGTAAAAAAAGGGTACTTATTTCGCTCATACTGCCATCTTCAAAAAACCCCATTTGCAGTTTATTGTAGTCTCTGCCTGAAACGCCTCATTGGGGCGGCTCTTCCGCTATGGCCCCCCCTCCCCGTGTGCCCACTTTCTTCTGACAGGCCAGCTCTGTGGAGGGCGGGAAGGGGGAGTTGGGCCGGAAGATGCTGCAGAACGCAGTTTTCCGAGTCTGCTTCCTAGGAATGAAACGAGAGACACGGCTGCCATCTGATAACGAAGGGGCGGGCAAATTCCGCAATCTAACGTTATACTTGAATATAGCTCTAATTAAATGAACTTGTTCTAATAGACGCAGCGGCGAAAGTGGAGTAAGCAGTGCAAAAATCTGGCAGCGCAAGCTCAACTTTGCTATCTGCTACAGTTTGCTTCAGGTGAGTACAGCGGTTCTTCTACTAGCTAGGATGCAGGGAAAGCTCGAATCCACAACAGACACATTTGTAGAACGGGTCGACATACCCAAGTGTAGACCGGAGACCGTAGAAATCCGGTGGGTCTGAGTTTGGAGGGAAACGTGGACAGTGAGGAGCAGCTGAAAGTGGACCAAAAGCTTATGGACTGCTTTGGTGTGTATTAGGACCTGCTGGTTTGTGTGCATAAATGTGGTGTGTTGTTGGCTTGGAGAAACGAGCAGCTTCTGCACTGGTATATGACGGAGGGATGAAAGCTCCAGGCTAAACGGTCTTTTTGGAAATTGCCCGTGGTAATGGTTTACTTATTGCTTTGGAATGACCAGCTTTTCCTCGCGGAAAATGGGTGCATTATGGATAGTGTGTGAGAGCTAGACTGAGCTCTGGTTATGTCATGAACATAATACAGGTTTTACAGACCGTAAGTTTCGTCTGCGTGAACTGTTGCTTATGTGGAGTGAGTGAATCGATCAACTCTACAGAAAAGAATTTAATTTTTTTTTTTCACAATATGTTTTATTGTATCATTTTCTCCCAATAGACGGTAGCCAACATACACCAAAATTGTCAAATAAGTCTAGTAACATTAAGACAAAACGACAACAACAAAAGGTCTTTAAATAAGTTACGGGTTTTAATTGGTTACGGGTTGCTGTTGCTGTTACTGACCTCTGGCTGTGCTGTAGCGCTGTTTGTTGGTGATCATTTCGCTTGAGTTGAGAGAGGAAGAGAGGAAGTCTGTGGGATTGAAGCTGAGAATTAACGCTTGTGTAAACAGGGTTTTCTGGAAATAATTTGTATGTTAAGACTCAAACAATAATAGAGATTAGACGATTTGCTCCCGTTGTATAACCTTTGTCGCAGTACAGGGAGAATCTTCCCCCCACCCCGCCCCCCCGGATTTTTCCCCTTTTTCCCCCTGTAACAACTCGGTGAGCAAACAGCCAAATTAAGTTGCTAATCTGGTCAAACAAAGACTACAGGGGTTTTTTGGGGAGTTTCAGTGTCCTGGGAGCAAAGCAAAGTAAGGTAAAGTAAAATAAATTTAAACGTTAAATTTAGAGAATAAATTAAATGCTAAATAATTGTCTAACTGAGTGAATTGTGCGATGTCGCACGATTGGAAAGAGATTTCTAGGGTGGGTTTGTCTGCCACTAGTGCCAGCTAATTGAGCATCTGAAGAGCAAGATCCTTGATCTTCAGGGCCAGTTGGTGGCACGACATAGTTCACAATCAGTAGATTGGAGGGGTACCTTTGCACTGGGCCAGCGTATGTTGAGGGTAGCACAGGACTATTTAAACTTGGGACTTCGGGGGCAGGGAGGTTTGTGAGTGTTACACATAGGGAAATGCTGACTGCCCCGATGGAGGCTGACGGCGTTACATGCACTCTTGATATACTTTTAAAGCAACAAAGCGTAGTGGGGGGCTTGAAGCAGCAGCCTCATGGGAAATCAAGGGGGAGGAGCATTAGTAATAACCTGAAATGTTTTAACTTAAATGCAAGAAGCATAAAAAATACATTTCCAGAGCTTGAGGCTGTTATAATTAGTGAGGGTTATGACATAGTTGGGATTACAGAGACATGGCTAAGTGAAGAGGATGGAGATGAATATAATATAGAAGGTTATAAGCTCTTTTGGGAGGATAGATGTAATAGGCGAGGAGGGGGCGTCGCAATCTATGTGAACAAAAACATGAAATGTACAAGAAATTCCAGAAATTGAACATTCCTTGCCCTGTGACGATATTTGGGTCAGGCTCATTGGCAAACACGAGACAGGTTTAAACATAGGAGTATGCTATCGACCACCAGCTTTGATTTGATTTGATTTGATTTTGTTTATTGACACAGCTCAAAGGTTGATTAAATGAAATAAAATGCTGCTTATGTACCTTGCACATATGTCAAAAGGATAACACAAAAAGCTCAGATGAACTTATTCCATTGTGGTCCTAATGTAAAAAAAGGAAAAAAAAGAAAAACATTCTATAAAAGTGTATGCAAGACTAGAATCAGTTTGGTGTACAATATGAGTGTAGAAAGGTAACACATGCAATACATGAGAAACATACTAACAAAAATGAGTAAATACATTTCAATTGTCCTTTTTGCCATTCTGCTAGACAACCACCTTTTTAATGCTAACTTCAAACTACTATTGGATGCCATATTGTTAATATGGCCAGGTAGGTTGTTCCATAGGACTGCCCCTGAATATAAAAAAGAACCTTTACCCATTGAAGTCTTCAATCTATACAACACAAGATCAGTGAAGCTTCTCCTTGTGGAGTGGCTATGCACCCCATTTACTCTGTGACAATAATTAAGATAAACTGGAGTCTCACTGTTAATAATTCTATGTACCATAATAACCAGGTTAAAGTATGCTACTCTATCTTCTACTGTTAGCCATTTAAGGCTTCTGAAATGGCAAGGTAAAAGATGAGTGCGTGGGTGTAAATTAAGAATCAGTCTAACTAATTTGTTTTGAGAGGTTTGTAACCTCTTTTTAAGGATTTTTGGCAAGTTGTTATACCAGGAGATGCAGGCATAATCAAAGTGACCTTGGACTAAGGCCCCTGCCAAAATCTGCTTGGCTTTTCTGTTAATGAAGTTTGTTATTCTTGCCAGGAATTTAATTTTCTGATTTAATTTTGCAATAACTCTTGTTGCCATACCCTCTCCTGTCATTTTACTGTCAACAACACACCCTAAATAAGATAGTGTCCTTAGATATAATTTTTGTATCACCTACTTTAATGTTCAGACCTGGTGATTTACGCAGTTTAACACAGGATCCAAACAAGATTGATTTAGTTTTACCTAGGTGCAAGGACAATTTATTTTCAGCTAGCCATATACTGACTTTCTGTAGTTCTATACTAAGGGTTCTCTCCACTTCTTCTTTGTTATGATGTGATACCAAGAGAACTGAATCATCTTTGGACCGTACAGTCAATGAAATGCTTTTTAGGAAGATTACGCAAGCTTGTCGAGGTGGAGGGACTATTATCACGGGTGACTTAAATTATCCCAGGATCAATTGGGAAATGGTGAAAGGACAGGGTAGGGGGGAGGAAACATTTCTAGATGTTACAAATGATAATTTCTTGGTGCAGTATGTTAATAAACCTACAAGAGAGAAGGCAATTTTAGACTTAGTGCTCTGTAATGACCCAGATAGAATTAGCAATGTTGAGGTATTGGAGCCAATTGGAACAAGTGATCACTCTGCTGTTAATTTTGATGTTTCATGGGAAGTTAAAAAGTGTAATTCAAAAACAGAAATGTTCAATTTTAGGCGAGCAAACTTTGACAGGATGCGCTCATATCTAAGTGAAATAAAATGGGAGACACTCCTGGACTGTGAGTCCGTAAATGAGACGTGGGAAAGATTTAAGGGGGATTTACTTTAATCACAATGCAGATTAATTCCAAAGGTGTCCAAAAGTAAGCTGAAAAAGCAGAATCCTCAGTGGATGACGAAAAGTATTTGTTGGATTTTGAGGGAAAAGAGGAATAAAAGATGAAAGCTACGAAAAGAGGCTGAAGATCCTTAATCTCTTTAGTCTTAGGAAAAGGAGACTGAGGGGTGATTTGATTGAGGTCTTTGAATATGTTAAAGGGATTAACAAAGTGAATTAGGTAGGATTCCTTCGACCAAGTGTTGTGAATAGAACTCGGGGTCACAAATGGAAGTTGACCAAAGGTAAATTTAGCACTGATATTCGGAAATATTTCTTAACCCAAAGAGTAATTTCAATGTGGAATAGCTTGCCTGACCATATTGTTGAGGCAGAGACCTTGGGGGTCTTCAAGTGCAGGCTTGACTTAAAGCTAGATACCATTGAGTCATTGAGTATCTGAAGGGATATATTCACAATACTATAAAGAAACTGGCGCGCTTAGTTGGGCTGAAAGGCCTGTTCTTGCCATTCATGTTGTGTTATTAAAGAAAAAAAAAAAAACCGCAATTCACAGCATCTTCACTCGAACTGTACATCTTCACTTTCAAGGAAGTTTACTAGTGGTGTCCATATCTTAAAAGCTTTTGCTCTTCCCCTGGATATAAGCGTGTTTCTCCAGTACCAAGCAAGATGCCATCTCCTTTACCCATATGTGTAGGGAAGGTAGATCTACCCTTCTCCAAAAGAGGGCAACCATTCTCCGAGCTTGAAGAAGTCCAAAGTCTATCAGCTCAGTATACTCAGATGTAATGGTGAATTTTTTTGGGTAAATGCCCAATACACAGAGTTTAGTTTGAAAGGGTATTTCTTTTCCCACTTTGCTGGATAGGTTCTGAATAATCTTCTTCGAAAAAGATTAATATAGGGCATTCCCAAACAGTGGAAAAGAGTTCCCCTCTCCTCCAAGCATTTAATACGCACGTCTGGAATATCAGGGGACCACAGGTTCAGCCTAACAGGAATAAAATATCTCATCAGCCATTTATATTGTAGTAACCTCATTTTTGTATTGATTGATTGCTTCTGCGCTCTCACGCATGCCATCCTCCAATCTGCCTCATCAATATCTCCCTGAATGTCCATTTTTCAAGTCTGTCAATGGATGACCCATTTTCGTAAGGTAGAGTAGCATAAAATAAAGATATCCCCCCCCCATTTAGGTGTGACATTTCTATAGATTCTAGACTCAACAGCGGTGGCACAGGCAATAATTCCTTAAAACTGGACGATATGAAGTGCCATAATTGTAAGTATTTGAAAAAATGTTCTTGTGATACATCATAGCCTCAGCATAACTGTTTGAAATGAAGGAGATTACCATCTGTATAGAGATCTATTTTTTGTAAACCTTTGCGTGCCCAAGCTCTAAAACCACCATCTGCCCTTCCCGCTGTGAAGTGATCATTGCCCCAGGGGAGAAGCGAGAGACAATGGGAGTGTTTCCTGTGTGTCGGTGTGCTGCACACCAGACAGTGATGGTGTTCTTAAGGAATGGGTTTTTTGTCCTCTTTTCCAGCTTTTTCGGTTCTGCTGAATATAGATAAAGTTTCAGAGGGAGATCCATTACAGATGTTTGTTCAATATTCACCCAGGCTGGAGGTATATCTGTCTGAAAATAAACCATTGCAGCGCGCAATTGGGCAGACCATTAGTACCATTTCAAGTTTGGGAGCTGTAGCCCCCCCCATCATAAGGCGGGTAGAGCAGTCTTAATCAAAGTCTAGATTTTTTGTTATTCCACATTAATTTACAAAAGATACAAAGTCCATTGAAAAACTAGGCTTATGCCGTCGGAGGCAACTGCTTGGGGTATATCCCCGAATGCCCCCAAGCCTCCCAATTCCCCAATCCTTGAATAGACCTTGAATTGACTTTCATTTCAACGTAATTTCAGGTCAATCGGTCAAATGGTTCTGAATATATGGCCAAAATGGTAATTTCCCATCGCAAAGCACCACCTGGTGGCAAAATATTGAACCATACAGGTATGTCATCATGTGACATGTTGTGAGGTTATGATCTTGCAGTTGCACATAGTTTCATGTCAATTGGACAAATAGTTCCAAAGATATGTCAAAAATGGTGAATTTTATGTGACAAAGCTCCACCTCGTGTCAAAATTTTGAACTAAACAGGTATAATGTCATCGTGGGACTCATTCTCAGGTCATGACCTTTCATTTGCACTTCATATGAGGTCAATCGACAAATATTTCCAGACATATCGTAAATTGTCCAAAATCGAATCAGTTCTTCCTCTTTATGATACTTGCTTTTATGCAAAACTTGGAATTTCTAACTGAAATATTACTGAAGTTATTGCGTTAACACGTAGGGCGGCGCGGCGGCGGTCGGACCAAAAACATATTATCCCCGGAACGCTATTCGGCGTTCGGGGATATAATGACTGCGATAATGGCAGAGGGATTGCTTCAAAGAAATAAAAACTTTGGTAGTATTTCCATTTTAAGTATGTTAATGCGGCTGATCATTGATATTGGCATATTTGTCCAACGGTCCAATTTCTCTGTCACAGTATCAACGAAGGGATCTTAATTTGTTGGGACAATTGTTTTAACTTCAGGGGTAATCTTGACACCAAGGTAAATAAAGCCCTGTCTAGCATTGACAAATGGCGTTTTATCATAGGCCGTAATCTTTCTTCTTTATACAAGTACAATATAGATGATTTCGAATTATTAATCTCGTATCTAGAGAATCTACCAAATTTTTCGATCAGATTTGCCAGGTCAGGAATACTGCCACTAAGATTTGTTAAAAAAATGATCACATCATCCGCATATAGCGATATTTTATGTTCCAGTTCCCCTATTTGGACACCTGAAATGTTATCATCAGCTCCTATGGACATAGCTAAAGGTTTTATTGCCAGGGTAATCAACAAGGGGGACAAGGGACACCCTTGGCGTGCCGACCGTTGCAAGATGAATGGGTCAGAAACGGTTCCATTTATTAGGACCCCAGCCATTGGATTTGTGGATATAATCTTGATCCATTTTAAAAAGTTTTCTCCAAATCCACATTGTGGCAATACACCAAAATGATAATGCCATGTAATACGGTCAAAAGCTTGCCGTGCATCTAGTGACAACAATGCTGTGTCCCTGGCATTACGTTTCTCGTGTAATATGTTCAAAACCCTACGGATGTTATGAAATTCCTGACGTTTCTGAACAAAGCCATTCTTGTCGTTGTGAACGAAATGTGGAAGGTAAGGATCTAACCTTTTTACCTGGGTCTTACAAATCATCTTTGTGTCACATCCAATCAGGCTGATGATGATGATATATGATGAGCACTCCAATGGGTTTTTTTTGTGGCTTCAAGATGACCGTTATTATAGCTAACCTTGAAGTGGATGGGAGGGTTTCCTCTTGGTAGGATTCTTCATACTTGTTTAAAAGGGGTATTAATACAAGCATACGCGTTTCCCAGGACCAGTGTGGCTAGGAACCCTATTGTTTTGGTTCGGATTTTTATTATATCCCCGAACGCCGAATGGCGTTCCAGGGGTATAATGTTTTTGGTCTGACCGCCGCCGCCGCACTACGTGTTAACGCGATAACTTCAGTAATATTTCAATTACAAATTTCAAATTTTGCACGTAAATAAGTATCATAAAGAGGAAGAACTGATTCGATTTTGGACAATTTATGATCTCTAGATTGGCCACCAGGGACCAAAAACTGATTTACTTGTTAACACGATAACTGCAGTAATATTTTGATTGGAAATTCCAATTTTTGCATATAAGTAAGTATCATAAAGAGGAAGAACTGATTAGATTTTGGACAATTTACAATTTCTAGATTGGCCACCAGGGGCCAAAAACTGATTTACTTGTTAACACGATAACTGCAGTAATATTTTGATTAGAAATTCCAAGTTTTGCATATAAGTAAGCATCATAAAGAGGAAGAACTGATTCGATTTTGGACAATTTACAATTTCTAGATTGGCCACCAGGGGCCAAAAACTGAAAAAAATCACTCCTTTTATCATATCTGGAAATATTTGTCCGATTGACCTCAAATCAAGGGCAAATGAAAGGTCATGACCTGACCTTTGGCTATCACTCCCATAGCATATGCTGGACATTCATACATTCAAAACCAACATATCTGCAGATTCCCTGAACAGCTCTGAATCAAACCTGCTGGGCCGCGCCCATTTCTGTCTATAATTTTTTTTGCAAAATCGCGAAAACTGGAAAACCTACTTTTCCGAACTCCTCCTTGGGGTTTTATCCGATCAATGTGAAATTTGGCAAGTACACTCTTCAGCTGGACCTGATGTAAAGTTTTCAAAAGAATTTTTTTTTTGGTCAAAATCTGCGCAAATTATTAACAAGTAATATTTTCTTGCTATCTATAGCAATGCTAACAGTTGCATATTATGGTCAAAATAAATGCAAATAACACCAAATCTGAGATCCTTCGTTGGCATGGGACTGTGGGGGTATGAGCCAAATTTGGCTAATGTTAGCCACTAGGGGGCACTGCAATGGTGGGAAATTTCTCTCATAAATGGCAGCACCGATTTTTCTCCAAATTTGTTGGGTATGATGCTGGCTCATGCCTGAGGCCATACCTTGAAGTTATGATGGTCAAAGTGGGCTTGGCTAATTACGAGATAAACAACAAACATTTATTACTTCTCAAGTATTATGCTGAGTGCTGTGAAATTCACAGGGTATATGTAGAATAGCACTAATACCATCCTTACCAAAAATTGTCTACTCCACTAGGTGACGCTGTAACAGATGCAAATGCATTTTGGCCTGTAACTTCCACATTTTAAATTACATCTTCATAAACCATATATCCGCGTGTTCTTCAAATAGTGTTGCATCTTGTGACACAGGTCACGTCCACTCCCATTGCAGAATTCTCTTTCTAAGTCACTACCCATCAAAAACCTACTTTTTCGGACTCCTCCTACTGTTTAAGCTCCATCTGCACAAAACTTTGCACATATCATCTCCAGACCATCCTGATCAAAAGTTATCAAAAGAATTTTGATACTCCAAAAAATGCGGTACCTACATTTAAACAATTTTTTTTCTGCTAGCTAAAAAACACACACTGTTGCATATTTGTGTCAAATTCAAAGCTATCAACATCAAACTCTATTCACTCGCTTCAGAAGTCAACCAAAGGTGCTATGCCAGATTTGGCCCAAATTGCCCTATAGGGGGCGCCATAAACAGAGAAACATCAAGTGACATGAAAGTCGATCGGATTCGCATGAAATTTGGTGAGCATGATTTGGAGTCAGTGTACCTCCTGGTAACAAAAATGCGTTTGGGATTCACAATGCTCTCACGCCCACATACTTGATTGTAGCAGCTTCAAACTTGCTGGACATGATGATTGCTCTGCCCTGCACTTCCAGATGCATTAACTTCCCACTTTGCTAATAGTGCCCCCCTGTGGTAACAGGAAGTGACCAGTTATTACTTTCACTTGTACTGATGACACATAGTTGAACCCATCAATCTCATTCCACTTCTATTACATGTAGAACAAATTGTTGAAGCTACCTTATGAATGCTTTGAAGCTACATGTAATGGCGTCCGTGTAGCAACGCGGCGACTATCCATCCCTCGCCATAAAAATACGTTTGGGTTTTTGACGTCTTTAATAAACTTGTATCATCATAAAAATTGATAGACAGGACAAGGGTGGTGAGCTCTCACATCTGATTGGGGCATTGCCCATAAGGGCAGCAAAATGCCTCAATTGCGCCCCCATGAAATTATCCAAAACTCCTCCCCATAGGGCTTTTTTTTTTTTTGGAGTAGGAAGATGAAAATTGTTCACGTGTATTTGGCCAAGATACTCAAAAAAGTCACAGGCATCATTTGTCTACTCCAAACAGGAAGTCGGCCATTTTGATTTTAACCTGTCATTTTTGCCTGATTTCCACACATTGTATTTTAACGCACTCCTCCTAGAGATTTTATCCAATCAACACCAGATTTATTAGTAAACATCAAGAGACCATGCTGATCAAAAGTTGGGCTCTGCATGTCTGTAGGTCAGTGGGCGTGGCCGCTAACAGGAAGTGACTAGTGTAATGTGAATATAGGCCACTAGATGGCAGTATTTACCTTTTTTTGTTAAGCTCAGACTGGAGTCATGTTTAGACATGTCCTGGACATGTCTGGGGCAAGTCTCAGAAAATTAAAAAAAAGAGGTCTAAATGTGGGTGGGGTCTGCAAAAGACTATATAAGGAAAAGAATTGAGACAGTAAAGTAGTAGGAGAAATTGCAAGAAGATGACCAGACCTGCCATTCTGTTCAAGACCTGTGACGTTTCTTTTGTGGATTTCTTTGCCTGTGTTTGAGCATTTCTTCATCCAGGACATCACCAAGCCACCCCACCAAAAAGGGACTGTAATAATTTCTGTTTTTTCTTATTTATCAATCTTGGTCTTTAGTTGTAGGTTGTTATTAGTCTTTGTCTTTGTTAAAAATTAAATGTGTTTTAGTTGTTAAAACTGTGTTTGTCATCCCTTGCTGTTGCTGTTGTGTTATAAATGTAATAACAAATTGGGGCCATAACAAATTGGGGGCTCAAGGTCCGGGATAGACCATTGTGTGAGTAATTTATTGAAAATCTAACATTCCAAATTGTGAAATTGTTTTTGTGAATTTTCCTATATATATATTGACAACAGCAATGGATGATTTCTTGGCATCACCAACCGTAGGGGTTTTGAAGTCTTTTAAAAAGACAGAACTGCTAGAAATTTGCAGACAGTTGGAGCTGACAGAGGTAAAACCAGCCATGCGAAAAGCAAGACTGGCTGGAGAGATAGTTGAATATTACATTGATGAAAATGTGTTTGCACCAGGAGATCTGGAACAGTTTCCAGTGGAAAATCCAAATATAGAAATGGAACTTAAATTAAAAATGCTAGAGATTGAAAGGGAGGAAAGAGAAAAAGAAAGGGAGGAAAAAGAAAAACAAAGAGAATTTGAGAGGGAAGAAAAAGAAAAACAAAGGCAGTTTGAGTTAGAAAAATTAGCAAGAGAAGAAAAGGAAAGAGAATTTGAGAGAGAGAAAGAGGAAAGAGCACAAAGAGAGAGACAGAGACAGAGAGATTTTGAATTAGAGAAATTCGACAGAGAAGAAAGACTCCAAATGGAGCAACTAAAAATAAAAATTCAAACTAAAAATAAATTTTGTGCCAGTCAGGAGGTAAAACTGGTGCCTCCATTTTCAGAAAAGGATGTTGACAACTATTTCCAGTGTTTTGAAAAGGTAGCAAAGAGTTGCCAGTGGCCAAAGGAACACTGGCCTCTGATGTTGCAAACTGTCCTCAAGGGTAAAGCTCAACAAGCCTATTCGGCTTTGTCTGCAGATGATTCCTCTGATAATGAGGTTGTCAAAAAGGATATTTTGAGAGCTTATGAGTTGGTTCCAGAGGCTTACCGACAGAAATTCAGAGGTCTGAAGAAATCTGAAAATCAGACTTATGTTGAATTTGCTAATGAAAAGCAGGTTTGCTTTGAGCGCTGGTGTACTTCTATGGAGGTCAAGGATGATGTCAACTCACTAAAAGAGATGGTGTTAGTTGAAGAATTCAAGAACTGTGTTAAGGATGATGTTAAGACCTACCTTAATGAGAAGCAAGCACTGAACTTGCAATCAGCTGCCAAATTTGCAGATGAATATGTTCTCACACATAAGTCCAAATTTCAGTCTAGCAGTAACAATAAATGGTCCCAAATTCAGAAAAAGGGTTACGATGATACCCAAGATTCCTCACCCAAAGACAAAGACAAATCTGGTGATGGTGCTCAGAAATCCAGTAACAGGTCTGATCAAAGTGTGAAAGCTGACAGTGACAAAAGTGGTCTAGTTTGCAGTTATTGCAAGAAATCTGGTCATGTTACAACTAACTGTTGGTTCCTTAAAGCTAAGAAAGAAAAAGAAAAGGATACCAAACCAAATGCCTTTGTGAAAACAAGGTTAGAAACCCCTGTAGTAGATAACCAATCTGCTAAATTGCCTGCTTCTTGTGGGGCTAAAAAGCCTAATACAGCTGACTTTGTGAGGGAGGAATTTCTTCCATTTGTGTCAGAGGGATTTGTGGCTCTGAATGAGCATACTACTCCTGTCCCCATATACAGTGCTGCTTGAAAGTTTGTGAACCCTCCAGACATGGTCACTGTTTTTGTAAAAGACATTGAAACAACCATTTAACACATAGATCCAAATCCCAATTTGTAAAGCACACCTTCCAAATAATGAACACACACACAAAAATATATATATTTTCATTATTTAATACAACAAAGGTGGTTTATTTCACAAAAACAGAAAATTTAACATGTGCAAAAGTATGTGTACCCTTGTATTAGTAACTTGTGGCTCCTCCTTTTCCAGCCATTACTTCAACCAAACGTCTTCTGTAACCACTAACCAGTCTCTCGCATCTGCTTTTGGGGATTTTTGCCCACTCCTCCTTGCAAAACTCAGCCATTTGAGACAGGTTGGAGGGACGTCTGGCATGTACTGACTTCTTAAGGTCTCGCCACAACATTTCAATTGGATTAAGGTCCGGACTTTGACTGGGCCAATCCAGAGTACGAATCCTCTTTTTCTGGAGCCATTCCTTTGTAGTTTTGCTGGAATGCTTTGGGTCATTGTCTTGTTGCATGATCCATTTTCTTCCCAGCTTCAACTCTCTAACTGATGGCAGGAGGTTTTGGTCTAGAATTTGTTGATATGCCTGAGAATTCATGGTTCCTTGGATAATATGGAGTCGTCCAGGTCCAGAAGCAGAAAAGCAGCCCCAGACCTTCACATTTCCACCACCATGCTTCACTGTTGGGAGGAGGTTCTTTTCTTCATACGCCGTGTTGGCTTTTCTCCAAACATGTTGGTGTTGATTGTGACCAAATAATTCTATTTTTGATTCGTCTGTCCTGAGAATAGATTTCCAGAAGGCGTCTGGTTTGTCTAGGTGCTCTCTGGCAAAGTTTAAACGGGCAGCTTTGTTCTTTTTGGAGAGCAGAGGCTTCCTTCTAGCAACCCTCCCATAAATGCCATGGCTATTCAATTTTCGTCTGATTGTAGACGCATGCACTTTTGTTCCAGATGCTACCAGAGAAGTCTGCAGCTCTCTAGACGTGATGTGTGGGTTGGACTTTACCTGATTTATTATTTTTCTGGTGCTTCTGGGTGAAAGTTTTGATGGACGTCCACTTCTAGGCAGAGTTGCTGTCATGTTGAAGGCCCTCCATTTGAAAATGATTTGTCTTACAGTGGATGGATGGAGGTGGAATCTTTTGGAGATGGTCTTATAACCCTCCCCAGATTGATGGGCTGTCACTACCCTCTTCTTTATGTCCTCGGATATCTCCTTTGCTCTTGGCATTGTTCATTTGTATATGACCACAGTGGTTTGGTTGGTTTCCTCTTTCTTTTATTTAGTGCAGGCCAAACCTTTTCCAAAAGATGTCTCATTTCATTGGTCTGTTTAAATGATTAATTAAGCACCCAAATGTGTTTCACCTGAGTCTGTTACCTGCTTGACTAAATCAATGCAGCTGGCGGTTCACTTACTTTTGCACTTACCCTTATTTCTTGTTTCATGTAATTTTTGGGCTACTTAAACAAGTCCCACTTAACAAGTACATGCAATTGATAAACATATATCTGACATTTCATACATAAAAACTGGTGATGTTAAAATAAGAAAATTATGGTAAAACTGCAGAAACATCTAAACTGCTCAAGGGGTTCACATACTTTCAAGCAGCACTGTATATCCTAAGGGATACCGGAGCTTCTCAGTCACTTTTGTTGATGGACTCCTTGGAGTTACGTGATGAGACCGCTTCAGGGGATTTCATACTTGTACAAGGTATTGAAGGGAGGACTGTATCTGTACCCCTGCGCTCTATATTCTTGAAGTCAGATTTAGTTACAGGACAGGTAAAGGTGGGACTTATGTCAAGTCTACCTATAAAGGGTGTTTCTCTGTTGCTAGGCAATGACCTGGCTGGGGGCAAAGTAGTTCCCCCTGTACATCTTACTTCACAGCCGAGCACTGAAAATGGGGATGAGGACCCATCTCTGTATCCTTCTTGCGCAGTGACTCGTGCTATGGCTAAGAAGGCTAAAGTAGATGATGTTGTGGTGCCGCCCAGCACATTGAATAGTCAGGACTCAGGTGGTTCGCCTCATGACTCTGATTGGCCTACTATGGTTTCTCCGTTTGAGGACTTATCAGATACTTTTATCAGTTCTCTATTCAGCCAGCCGGATGGGTCTGGTGATTCTGATGTGTCTGGAGACTTGTCTCTGTCCAGAAAGCGGTTGATTGAGGAGCAAACTAATGATCCTGAAATTGGTGTACTAAAGAGGAGAGCCCTTCCTGAAAAAGAAATGGATGCAGTTCCAGTTGGGTATTATCTCAAGGATGGTGTGTTGATGCGGAAGTGGCGCCCTCCTGATATCCCTGCCAATGCAGATTGGGCAGTGGTCAGGCAAATTGTTGTTCCGAAGGTCTATAGGAATGAGATCTTAACAATGGCTCATAGTTTACCTTTAGGAGGTCATCTTGGTGTTAACAAGACTGTTGATAAGATCATGAAACACTTCTTTTGGCCTGGGCTTCGGAAAGACGTTTCCAACTTTTGCAAAACCTGTCACACTTGTCAGGTAGTTGGAAAACACCCGTTAGACCCACCTGTAGCTCCATTGCAGCCTATCCCAGCATTTGGGGAGCCATTCTCTAGGGTCATTGTTGATTACGTTGGTCCATTACCCAAGACTAGATCTGGAAATCAGTACTTGTTGACAATCATGTGTGCATCTACCAGATTCCCCAAAGCCATACCTCTACGTAACATCAAGGCAACTGCAATCTCGAAGGCTTTGATAAAGTTCTTCACGTTGTTTGGTCTTCCCAGGGAAATTCAGTCAGACCAAGGTAGCAATTTCACTTCAGGATTGTTTCAGCAGGTTGTGTATGAACTAGGTGCAAAACAGATTCTTTCTAGTGCCTATCATCCAGAAAGTCAGGGTGCCTTAGAGCGGTTTCATTCCACTCTCAAGACAATGATGAGGACTTATTGTTATGACCATGAGAAAGACTGGGATGAAGGGGTTCATTTGCTGTTGTTTGCAGCTAGAGAAGCAGTGCAGGAGTCTACTGGATTCAGTCCATTTGAGCTAGTGTTTGGTCATGAAGTGAGAGGACCTTTGCTATTATTGAGTGAACAATGGCAAGAGGAAGAGCCGCAAATCAGTCTGTTAGACTATGGTAGCAAGTTCAAGGAAAGATTGCGTGCAGCTTGTGACCTTGCCAAAGAGAACTTGAAATCAAGTCAGGGAAAAATGAAAACTTGGTATGATCATAAGGCTAGAAGCCGTGAGTTTAAACCAGGAGACAAGGTCCTTGTGTTGTTTCCCTTGCAGTCCAATCCATTGCAGGCTAGATTTCATGGTCCTTATGAAATTCTGACAAAACTCAATGATCTCAATTACATTGTGAAGACTCCAGATAGGAGAAAACCAAAACAATTGTGTCATATTAACATGCTAAAGCCTTATCATGACAGAAATGCTAGGGTTGCAGCTGTCACTTCAGATTCTCCAATGGTCGAAACGTGTGAAGATGAGGGGGAGTTTCAAGATGAACCAAGAATTAAAGCTGAAGTTCTTTCATGTAAATTGTCAAACACTGAAGTGTTGCAAAATCTTGATGTAAAACTCCAGCACTTAGAACCCTCACAGAGAGATCAGTTTGAAAGGTTGATCAAGAAATATGAGGATTTGTTTCCTGATGTTCCAAAGAGAGTTACTATAGCCTCTCATGATGTAGATGTTGGTGATGCCAAACCAATAAAACAGCATCCATACCGGATGAATCCTGAAAAGAGAAAGATTGCTGAGAAAGAGGTTGAGTACATGTTAAAACATGATATTATCAGACCCTCCAACTCTGATTGGAGTTCACCCTGTGTGCTAGTTCCAAAACCTGATGGAAGTACTAGATTCTGTACAGATTATCGCAAAGTCAATGCTGTAACTAGAACTGATGTGTATCCAATACCTAGGATTGATGATTGTATTGATAATGTAGGGCAAGCAAAGTTTCTGACCAAGATTGATTTATTGAAGGGTTATTGGTATGTGCCTTTAACTGAGAGGGCCAAGAGCATCTCTGCTTTTGCCACACCATCTGGATTGTACCAGTATGAAGTCCTACCCTTTGGCATGAAAAATGCCCCAGCCACGTTCCAAAGGATGATACAGTCTACAATCGCCGGATTGCCACACACGGGTGCATACATCGATGACCTGATCACATGGAGTGACTCCTGGGAAGAACATCTAAAAGATGTAGAGACATTGTTCCAGCGCCTGACCCAGGCTAACCTGACTGTTAACCTGAATAAGAGTGACTTTGGTTGTGCTGCTGTCACCTATCTTGGCTACGTCATAGGCCAGGGTAAGGTGGCACCCATAAATGCTAAAGTCCAAGCCATCATGGACTTTCCAGTTCCTGACAACAAAAAAGCTTTGCGCCGCTTCCTTGGAATGATCGGGTACTACCGCAAGTTCTGCAAGAACTTTGCTGAGATTGCTCTCAGTCTAACTAACCAACTGAAGAAAGGCGTAAAGTTCACCTGGGATGATGCATGCCAGAGAGTCTTCAATCACCTGAAGTCTCTGCTGTGTCACTTCCCCGTGCTCAAATCTCCTGACTTCAACAAACCGTTCTCCATCGCGGTCGATGCTAGCGACCAAGCTTGTGGATCTATGCTCCTACAGAGAAGTGACTCTGATGACATTGAGCATCCCGTGGCATACTTCTCCAGGAAGTTCAATCGCCACCAAAGGAACTATTCCACAATAGAGAAGGAACTGTTGGCTCTGGCCCTTTCTTTACAACACTTTGAGGTTTATGTTTGTACAGGACAAAAGCCAATGATTGTGTACACTGACCACAATCCGTTAATGTTTTTGAGTAAGATGAAATACAAGAATCGGAGATTGTTGAATTGGAGTTTGATTTTACAGGAGCTTGACTTGGAAATTAAGCATGTGAAGGGTACAGACAATGTAATTGCTGATTGCTTATCCCGTGTTTGAATGTGTATATCATGTGTTTGAATATTGTATGATATGTATATATAGACAAGTGTTCACTTAACCATTTTGTATTGAAAAGAAAAATTTTGCCTTTAAGAGTCAAAATTTTTCCCATTTGGAATGGAGGTGTAATGTGAATATAGGCCACTAGATGGCAGTATTTACCTTTTTTTGTTAAGCTCAGACTGGAGTCATGTTTAGACATGTCCTGGACATGTCTGGGGCAAGTCTCAGAAAATTAAAAAAAAGAGGTCTAAATGTGGGTGGGGTCACCAAAGAGTATATAAGGAAAAGAATTGAGACAGTAAAGTAGTAGGAGAAATTGCAAGAAGATGACCAGACCTGCCATTCTGTTCAAGACCTGTGACGTTTCTTTTGTTGTTTCTTTGCCTGTGTTTGAGCATTTCTTCATCCAGGACATCACCAAGCCACCCCACCAAAAAGGGACTGTAATAATTTCTGTTTTTTCTTATTTATCAATCTTGGTCTTTAGTTGTAGGTTGTTATTAGTCTTTGTCTTTGTTAAAAATTAAATGTGTTTTAGTTGTTAAAACTGTGTTTGTCATCCCTTGCTGTTGCTGTTGTGTTATAAATGTAATAACAAATTGGGGCCATAACA
Source organism: Gymnothorax reevesii (assembly GCA_029721435.1). NCBI lineage: Eukaryota > Metazoa > Chordata > Actinopteri > Anguilliformes > Muraenidae > Gymnothorax > Gymnothorax reevesii. Next base: position 4,219,287 of record CM056574.1, on the reverse strand, counting down.
CTAGTTTTTGCTTTCACTTGTACTGATAACACATAGTTGAACCAATCAACTTTATTCCCCATCTACAACATTTAGAACAAGTTGTTGAAGCTACCTTATGAATGCTGTGATTTGAATAATGGCGTCCGTGTGGTAACGCGGTGACTATGAATCCCTCGCCATGAAAATACATTTGGGTTTTTGATGTTCTTAATGAATTCGTATCATCATGAAAATTGATATGCCAGTCAAGGGTGGTGAGCTCTAACATCTGATTGGGGCATTGCCCATGAGGGCAGCAAAATGCTTCGATAGTGCCCCCTTGAAATTTTGAAAAACCCCTCCCCATAGGGGTTTTTTTGGAATAGGAAAATGAAAATTGGTACACGTGCATGTTGCCAATACAGACAAAAAAGTCTCTGGCACCATCTGTCAACTCGAAACAGGAAGTCAGCCATTTTGATTTTAACGTGTCATTTTGGCCTGATTTCCACACATTGTATTTTAACGAACTCCTCCATGCGATTCCTTCCAATCAAACTAATATTTATTTCAGATCATCAAGAGATAATGCTGATCAAAAGTTGTGCTCTGCATGTCTGTCTCTAAATGGGCGTGGCTGCGATGGTGTCCCCATTTCAGATGCCTCGCCAAACACATTTGAGAAGCTCTCTCTCCCTCATATGTCATCCAAATGGATTCAAAATTCCTGTACATCGTAAAAGCCCCACCCTGAACGCCTCGATGTTCTGCTAAGCATTCTAGCTCATGGCGCCCCCTTGTGGAAACAGGAAATGCATTTTACGTTGAAATTTGGCTGATTTGCTCAAAACGTCTAATTTGTGCTTAGGGTCTGACTGAATGTGCCTGCCCACATTTGGTTATGCTCTGAGCGCCCCCCTGGTGGATGAAGTATCAACTTCTCATTACTCCTTCAGCTTTATCCGATTCGCTCGACACTTTCTCTCAGGTTGGGGCCTGCACTTGACCTATCCAATGGTCATGAGTGCACAGCTGCACCCATCAGGATCTCCCCACAACCTTAACGTGCACAAGGGGGCGAGGGCCCGTTCAACGCTGCTTGCAGTTTTAATTATTATTATTATTATTATTATTATTATTTCTGAAGAAATAATTTCGCAAATTCCCGTGAGATGGTGACGGGCAGAGACCTGACATTTTGCATATTGGTTGGAAGTTGTGTGTAAATGCTGGTCAAGGCATTTCTAACTCAATCGGCCTGGTGACTGTGCTATAATTCAAGAAAAACAGGTTTTCACTTTAAAGGTCATAACTCCTACAGTGTTAGTCCAATTTACACAAAGCTTGGCATCGACATTCCTTGGTCCATTCTCTACAACTTTTCCAAAGGACCTCTAAGGTCCGCCATATCAGATTTTCTGGAATTTTGAATTCTTTGAAAAAAACATTTTTGACGTCTCCTAGGCTGTAGGTCAGATTTCTTCGAAATTTGCTGTGGATCATCATTGGACCAAGCTTATCAAGATTACATAAAGCTTATTGAAATCTCATTTCGATTTAAAGATATTGACCAATGAACTTCAGCGGGGGCGGGGCTTCGCACGTAAATGGACAAAATTCAACAACTATTGGGCCAATCATCACAGAACTGCAGCACATGTCCATATCAGTAGCAGGAACATAACTTGACAGTTTCATGCAAATGGGCCCACAGGGGGTGTTATAACACAAATCAGACTATAAATCAGCAATTGTTTGTCCTGTAGCCATAAAACTCACAGGATGTATTCCTATAAGTAACTGAAACATACTCAGAAAATTACATTCAAATTGACTAATAGGGGGCACAATTAGTGTAAAACAAATCAACATGGTATAACAAAAATCAGACTATAAAGCATAAATAGTTCTTCCAATCATTACAAAACTCACAGGATGTGTCCGCATAAGAACCTGAAACACAGCCTGAAAGGTTCAATCAAATCGACCAGTAAGGGGTTACATAAATGGACAAAATGGCTGTACATAACACAAACTATTGTTATGGCCCCAAATTGTTATGAAATTTATGACATAGAAGACAGCAAGGGATGACAGACAAAATTTTAAAACTCAAACAGATTTAATTAAACAAAAACCAACACTAACCTACAATTTATACTACTTACCAAGATTGATAATATACAAGAAAAAAAAAATTTACAGTCCCTTGAGATGGGGTTGCTTGGTGATGTTCCAGGTGAGGAAAATGCCCCAACACAAGACAAAAATCCACAAAAAGCTTCACAGGTCTTGAAAAGAGTGAGAGGTCTGGTGAAATGTATCCTTCTCCTTGCAATTTCTCCTACTACTTTACTTTCAATTTTCCTCCTTATTTACTCTTTTGCAGACCCCTCCCACATTTTAGACTTTTTTTTTTTTTTTTTAATTCTCTGGGACTTTTCATCTTAGACATGCCCAGGACATGCCCAAACCTAGCTCCAGTCTGGGCTTAACAAAAAAAAAAAAAAAAGTCAATACTGCCATCTAGTGGCTTCTTTTCACATTATACTATACATCATATTGGTCCAATCATTACCCTGGAAAAATAGCTCCACAAAAATACCTGCAACCCACTCTTGAAGTGGTTTTTGTCCCCCGCCGCCATGATGGCGAGCGGAGCAGGGGACATCGTATTCAGCTCCGTCCGGCCGGCCGTCATGTCCCGTTTGTTCTGAACACGATATCTCAAGAACGGTTTGACCGATTCTATTTGTCTTTGGTGTTAAGGTATATTAGTGTGATACGCGACACCGACTTTACTCCTGTTTTATCTTCCGTTGAGAACCTGGTTGGATTCTTTGTTTTTTTTATATTGCACAAAATATTGCTTGTTGAAATCTCATTTTGTTTCCAAGATATTGATCAATGAACTTCAGCAGGGGCGTGGCTTAGCACATAAATGGACAAAATTTCACAACCATTGGACATGGAAATGAATTATCGAATTCATGCTTTGGTATGGGAACTTTAGGCAATGTTTTAGTTAATCAGACCATGTTCTAGCCATGTGAGCAAACGTGATGAGCAGATATGAACAGCATGGTGAGACTTAAGAAATGGACTTACAGATGAGAATCCTATGTGATCAATTCGGTGACCAAGAGTGCTGTAGTAGTGTTGTAATTCACAAACAATTCGTTCAAAAGGAAAGCATTGTTTAAAGGGGACCTATTATGCGGATCCTTCTTTTAATACATATAAGTAATGTTATAATGTTGGATGTCCATACTCAACCTCTGAAAAGTTTCTAAACATAAGATACAAGGGTTTTGCCGTAATCCAAGAACATGATTTTTTCGTGAACGTAATTTCCTCTCTGAACAGCTCGTCACGAGATCTGAGCAAAACCTGACATCAGGTTGTGCCGTGAATCATACTATGCCTCAGTAGTGTCTACACTTTTGGAAATACGAAAGAAGAACCGCAGATCATTTGAGGTGCAGTTTTGTCAGTATCTCTCCCAAAGCTGCTTGTCTTTTTGTTTTTGGATGCTAAGAAAAGCACCCATTTCTCTTCCAAAAGACGATGCCACCAGAAATCAGTGGGTAGCTTTTTTGTGTTAACTGGCAGCAAACAGCCATGCCCAAAGGGATCGTTAGCTGTTTATGCTCAGCATTTCACCAAAGACCGCTTTGTCAATAAAGAATAATTTGACACTGTATAAGCGTTTCAGCAGCTTCTCAAACCTGAATCAGTAACGTGTTACGGGTGGCTAGCATGACCGCTAACGATAGTTCGCACTAACAGCTGACCTCAAAAGTAGGCTTTGTAAAATATCAGAAGATAAAGCCTGGATCAATTACAACTGTCTGTGACTCACAGCCGCAGGAGCTGTAAGTTGCTTTTATGTCATAAACCTACCTAATGAGATAGCCAGTTGATTGTGGCTGTAGCACTGCGGCTAACGTCGCAAAGTTATTGTTGCTAATGTTTGTGTCCTAAATTTGCAAGAGTAGTGTCTGGGGACATTCAACAGAAGGGTCGTGAACATATTGAACCTAACTTTTAATACTTGTTTGTAATTTGGATGCTTAGTACAACTGTCCACGGTAACGGAACTTGCTGTCTGTAAACCTATATTGCAAGGGTTTTGTGACTGGTTATTAGTAGTTACCAGCTACTGAATGTTGATTTGCATGCTGTGATACTTAAAAATGCTCCTGGTTAACTTGCATGCAGTAATTCTGATTGGTATGCTTGTTACTTTGGTTAACATCAATGTGGCGGTCTTATCGTAAGGTTGGGCTGGGGGATATGGACTGTATGAATATCTCGATATTTTTAGCTGAATGGCGATACCCGATATATATCGATATTTTTTTGGCCGTGAACTGGGTTTACAGTTCTAGGGCTATTTGACCATTATTTGCTTCTTTTTTTTTTCCATTCTGAGATTAACGGGGTATCAGTGATGGTGATATCCCAGCACTACTGTACTGTCAATTTACAACACTTCGCTGTGCACAAATTCACCCAGTTTTTTTTTTTCTCAAAATGGAAAAACTTTGATCACTCTTTGATTTTTTTTGAAAATGTCACATCACGCATCACTTTGACAACAATTAGTCCTGGCTAGTTCTCAATCATTTTCTTTTATTGAGGCATTTTCCAATTATCGTAATTTGCAACAGAAGACACTGTATCTCTCCATATGCTGTAATGTGGGGGGGAAAAAGCTACTAGATGGCAGTTTTGACTTTTTTTTTTTTTTGTTAAGCCCAGTTTGGAGCTAGGTTTTAGGGCATGTCCTGGGCATGCCTCAGAGGGGAAAGTCCCAGAAAATTGAAAAAATGTCTGGAAGGTGGCGAGGGAGCTGGAAAAGAGTATATAAGGTGAAGTAGAGAGTAAAGTAGTAGGAGAAATTGCAAGGAGAAATTATAGAAGGATGCATTTGACCAGAACTGTCAGTCTTTACAAGACCTGTGAAGCTCTTTTTGTGGATTTTTGCCCGTGTTGGAGCATTTTCCTGTCCCAGGACATCGCAAAGCAACCCCATCTCAAGGGACTGTAAATATCCTTTTGTTAATATTTCAATCTTGGTCAGTATTTGTTTTACTAAATCTGTTAAGGTTTTACAATTTTGTCTGTCATCCCTTGCTGTCCAAGATGCCATAACAAATTGAGGCCATAACAAATTGGGGGCTCAAGTCTGGGATAGACCATTGTGAGAGTCATTTATTGAAAATCTAAAATTTCAAATTGTGAAATTGTTTTTTTGCATTTTCCTAGATCTTTATTGACAGATCAACTGCAATGGATGATTTCCTGGCATCACCAACCATAGAGGATTTGGAGTCTTTTAAAAGGACAGAACTGCTAGAAATATGCAGACAGTTAGAGCAGACAGAGGTAAAACCAGCCATGCGAAAAGCAAGACTGGCTAGAGAGGTTGTTGAATATTACATTGATGAAAATGTGTTTGCACCAGGAGATCTGGAACAGTTTCCAGTGGAAAATCCAAATGTAGAAATGGAACTTAAATTAAAAATGCTCAAAACAGAAAGGGAGGAAAAAGAAAATGAGAGTTTGAGAGAGAGAGAAAGGAAGAAAAAAATCAAAGGCAGTTTGAGTTAGAAAAATTAAGAGAGGAGAAAAAAGAAAGGGCGGAAAAAGAAAAACAAAGAATTTGAGAGAGAAAGAGGAATGAGCAGAAAGAGAGAGACAGAGATTTCGATTTACAGGAAATTGGACAGAGAAGAATGGCTCCAAGTGGAGCTACTAAAAATTAAAATGGAAGCTGAAAACTAATTTAATGCTAGCCAGGAGGTAAAGCTGGTGCCTCCATTCTCAGAAAAGAACGTTGATAACTATTTCCAGTGCTTCAAGAAGGTAGCTAAGAGTTGTCAGTGGCCAAAGGTACACTGGCCTCTGATGTTGCGAACTGTCCTCAAGGGTAAAGCTCAACAAGCCTATTCGGCTTCGTCTGCAGATGACTCCTCTGATTATGAGGTTGTCAAAAAGGTTATTTTGAGAGCTTATGAGTTGGTTCCAGAGGCTTACTGACAGAAATTCAGATGCCTGAAGAATTCTGACAATCAGACTTATGTGGAATTTGCTAACAAGTACAAGGTTTGCTTTGAACGCTGGTGTACTTCTATGGAGGTTAAGGATGATATAAGCTCACTAAAAGAGATGTTGAAGAATTAGTTGAAGAATTCAAGAACTGTGTTAAGGATGATATCAAGACCTACCTTAATGAGAAACGAGCACTGAATTTGCAACCAGCTGCCAAATTTGCAGATGAACATGTTCTCACACATAAGTCTAAATTTCAGTCTAGCTGTAACAATAGATGGTTCCAATTTCAGAAAAAAGGGAACGGTGATACCCAAGATTCCTCACCCAAAGACAAATCTGGTGATGGTGCTCCGAAATCTAGTCACAGGTATGATCAAAGTGTGAAAGCTGACACTGACAAAAGTGGTCTTATTTGCAATTATTGCAAGATAACATGAAATGTGGTCATGTTACAACTAACTGTTAGCTCCTTAAAGCTGACAAAGAAAAAGGAAAGGATACCAAACCCAATGCTTTTGAAGACAAGGTTAGAAACCCCTGTAGTAGATGACCGATGGGCTAAGAAGCCTGATACTGTTGACTTTGTGTGGGAGGAATTTCTTCCATTTGTGTCAGAGGGATTTGTGGCTCTGAATGAGCATTCTTTTCCTGTCCCCATATATATCCTAAGGGATACCGGAGCTTCTCAGTCACTTTTGTTGATGGACTCTTTGGAGTTACGTGATGAGACCGCTTCTGGGGATTTAAAACTTGTTCAAGGTATTGAAAGGAGGACTGTATCTGTACCCCTGTGCTCTGTATTCTTGAAGTCAGATTTAGTTACAGGACAGGTAAAGGTGGTGTTGTGGTTTCTTGTCTAGATGTTTACATGTTTTTGAGGTCGCCTTGTCTGTGAATAATTGGAGAGAGACAAAATCCTCAGGAGCCATCAGGTGAGCAGTCCCTGGCCAGGCAGTGCTAATTCGACATTCTTCACAGAGGAATATTTATGGGAAAAACTCAACCAACTTTGCTCCAGTCACAATTCATGGGTTGTAACCATCTTATCTTTAACTTTGTTTACTCTTCAACTTTTTTTGTTAAACCATGGTGGAAAAATTTTGAGTATAGGATTTAAAAATTAAAAGAATACTAATAATGGTGTGTAAAATTACAGTATAAGGGGGGAAAGACACAGTCAGATAAATAGGATACAAGCAGATACAAAAATGATTCGATTGATTGTTTTCAGTAATAACTTATGATTTTACTGAGCAAATCTTGATTAAAACTACAGAAATCAAATACATCCTCTGATTGTTTTCAAATCAACTAAACTGAAGCCTGCTTACTAATCAAAGCTACAGAAGCCTGCTGCTTATGTGTGTGAGCTGCTCATGCACGTGTGAATTGAATTGCTTGTATATGTGTGTGTGTGTGTGTGTGTGTGTGTGTGTTACTGCTGCCTACATTATATGGTTATTGATTATGATTATTGATTATGGTTATTCAATATGGCAATTGATCTACTGATGAATATGATGAGAAATATTGAGGAGTAGGGAGGGGATTATTCTTCAACAGTGGGACTTATGTCAAGTCTACCCATCAAGGGTGTTTTTCTGTTGCTCGGCAATGACCTTGCTTGGGGGCAAAGTAGTTCCCCCTGTTCATCTTACTTCACAGCCGAGCACTGAAGATGGCGATGAAGACCCATGTCTGTATCCTTCCTGTGCAGTGACCTGTGCTATGGCTAAGAAGGCTCAAGAAGAGGATGATGTGGTGCTGTACAGCACATTGAATAGTCAGGACTCAGGTGGTTCACCTCATGACTCTGTTCAGTCTAATATGGTTTCTCCGTTTGAGGACTTAGATACTTTTATCAGTTCTCTGTTTAGCCAGTCAGATGGGTCTGGTGATTCTGATGTGTCTGGAGACTTGTCTCTGTCCAGAAAGTGGTTGATTTACGAGCAAACTAATGATCCTAATTAGTCCCCCCAGGAATCTGCGGAGAAAAAGTGTTGATTCCGCAGAGAACATTCCTGATTCTGCGGAGAGCAATTCTTGATTCCGCGGCTTGAAAGTTGATTTTCCGCGGGCATTAAAAAAAAAACCTAAAATGACCAGTTATAAAGCAAATTTATGTAATAATGAAGCAAAAATTATCTTATGAAATTATTTGCAATACCAAAACACTGCAAAACATTGTGGTTATAAATAAGCAGCATCAATATTCTTTTTGTCCCTCTTGAGCAGATTTATTTCCATAACTTATAAAGTGCAAAACATTTCACCAAACTATGGGTGAACGAGGCTTAGTAACTGAACAAGTGCCAAAGATCAAAGTAAAGATTTAAACAAAGTGTACACTATTCACTGTATCCTCAGGATATTGTAAACATTACTGCATACCATAGACTGTATAAAAAGATGGATGAAGTTACCGTGATGTCACCCACTGGTTCAAAGATGAAGAAGTGAATCGAAGATCCGGGGAGGAACGTGGCTCTGGATCTGACCGTATCGGACGAGGACCAGAGGATAGCGACGCCCCAGAAGCATATTTTGGCTTTATACTTTATTCTAGTTTATATGGGACCATAATTCACGAAAATGAATGTCATGATATATCGAAGGAGACCTAAAACTTGCTATAGCTAACATAAAATGATGTGAAAAATCATTATTTAAATTAAAGATCAGGTCGGAAAGTAGGATCATTTTCTCATAGACTTCTATTGCATTGAACTTCTTTCTGCAACCACTGACGTCGCCATCTGCTGGCCATTAAATAGAATGCCATTCTACGGTACTTCCACATGGGCTTCTTTTTTCAAATCACGGTGCTGCGTCCATCTTTTTATATAGTTTATGCTGCACACAGCAGAAAAAAATCAGTTTCCGTAACCGGCAGCACCAGCTGTGAGTCTTGGATCCCGTTTATCTGACCGCAAAATCTAGCAGCTGGGATGAAAAATACATGTAAAATATAAAATTCTGCACCTCGCCCTATATTCCGCGGACTGCATTAATTTCCGCAGAGGGCTTTGAAATCTGCGGTAAATTCCCCGATCGCGGAATCGCGGCTTCCTGGGGGGTCTACCTAATATTTGTGTAATAAAGAAGAGAGCCCTTCCTGATGAAGAAATAGACGCAGTTCCAGTTGGGTATTACCTGGAGTGTTGATGCTGAAGTGGCGCCCTCCTGATATCCCTGCCAATGCTGATTGGGCAGTGGTCAAGCAAATTGTTGTTCCGAAGGTCTACCGGAATGAGATCTTAACAATGGCTCATAGTTTACCTTTAGGAGGTCATCTTGGTGTTAACAAGACTGTTGACAAGATCATGAAACGCATCTTCTGGCCTGGACTTCGGAAAGATGTTTCCAATTTTTGCACAACCTCTCACACTTGTCAGGCAGTTGAAAAACATCAGTTAAACCCACCTGTAGCACTTGCAGCCTATCCCAGCATTTGGGGAGCCCTTCTCCAAGGTCATCGTTGATTGTGTTGGTCCATTACCTAAGACTAGATCTGGAAATTGGTACTTGTTGACAATCATGTGTGCATCTACCAGACTCCCTGAAGCCATACCTCTAAGCAACATCAAGGCAACTGCCATCTTGAAGGCTTTGATAAAGTTCTTCATGTTGTTTGGCCTTCCCAGGGAAATTCAGTCAGAGCAAGGTAGCAATTTCACTTCCGGATTGTTTCAGCAGGTTGTGTATGAACTAGGTGCGAAGCAGATTCTTTCCAATGGCTATCATCCAGAGAGTCTGGGTGCCTTAGAGCGGTTTCATTACACTCTCAAGATAATGATGACGACTTATTGTTATGACCATGAGAAAGACTGGGATGAAGGTGTTCATTTGCTGTTGTTTGCAGCTAGAGAAGCAGTGCAGGAGATTACTGGATTCAGTCCGTTTGAGCTAGTGTTTGGCCATGAAGTGAGAGGACCTTTGCCATTGTTGAGTGAACAATGGCAAGAGAAAGAGCCACATATCAGTCTGTTAGACTATGTTAGCAAGTTCAAGGAAAGACTGCGTGCAGATTGAGACCTAGCCAAAGAGAACTTGAAATCAAGTCTGGCAAAGATGAAAACTTGGTATGATCATAAGGCTAGAGGCTGCGAGTTTAAACCAGGAGACAAGGTCCTTGTGTTGTTTCCATTGCAGTCCAATCCATTGCAGGCTAGATTTCATGGTCCTTATGAAATTCTAACAAAACTCAATGATCTCAATTACATTATGAAGACTCCAGATAGGAAAAAGCCAAAACAGTTGTGTCACATTAACTTGCTGAAGCCTTATCATGATAGGATTTCTAGGGTTGCTGCTGTCTCTTCAGATCCTCCTATGGCAGAGATTTGTGAAGATGAGGGGGAGTTTCAAGATGATGAACCAAGAATTAAAGCTGAAGTTCTTTCATGCAAATTGTCAAATTCTGAAGTGTTGCAAAATCTTGATGTAAAACTCCAGCACTTAGAACCCTCACAGAAAGATCAGTTTGAGAGGTTGATCAAGAAATATCAAGATCTATTTCCTGATGTTCCAAAGAGAGTTTCTATAGCGCCTCATGTTGTAGATGTTGGTGATGCCTAACCAATAGTAGTAGGAGAAATTGCAAGGAGAAATTCTGGAAGGATACATTTGACCAGACCAGTCACTCTTAACAAGACCTCTGAAGCACGTTTTGTGGATTTTGTGGATTCAAAATTGCATACGTGTCGCCTCACGCAAATAGCTGGAGCCGCACTGTTTTTATAGCCTGTGAACTGCTGAGTGCCACTTTTATCAACCCGTGCAAAACAGAGTGAAAGTCCGCATTTTATTGGAACGCAGACCAGTTCAATCAAGCGAAGCATTGGCCTATTAATAAATGAATTATTTTTCTGTAGTGAATTTGGTACATAGTTTCATCGCTGTTCAGGGTTCTAGCCAGAAATTTTATTGAACATTCCGGAGCGATGCTTCTCATGATGTCACAAACCTGGTCACGTGGGTTTGTTGACTACATTGGTTGGAAAAAAGCCACAACATGACAATTGATTTTATTGGTGGAGTTGTCCTCCACTTTTTGTCATAATGCCAGTCAGTTGCAACGTTATTAACTGCACAAACCGTTTTGTGAAGGGTTCAGGAATACTTTTCCTAAGTACTCCTGATCGAAAACCGAAAAAATCTACTTGGATTGATGCAATTCGATGCAAGTACTGGGTGCCGTCAACCCACTGGTGTGTTTGTACTTTTCACTTTCTGTCGGGTCAGTCGCAAGTTATTTTCCATAATTTCCATAATTCCATTTCCATAATTTCTACCATGACATTATTTCAGCATTTTATTATTCGGTCATGGCAAGGGAATGATCTTTTTTGTGTTTGGTAGTTCAAGGGTTCCTTACTTTCGGATAGCTAGTTTTTAAGTGACAGTTTGGATATTAGTATTGGAAAGAATTCTGTTTACAACCTTAATCAATATCGACTAAGATCAGTGCTTTTTCAGCTTGAATTTTGGGTACCCAGAGAAACATTTGAATGTGTAAAAACATCCATAGTACATCCAGTCAAGAAAATTTTGAGTTGAATGTCTACTGCAGCTGTAACTGCGGCAACCTTGTGACTGATGACATGCAGGTGGCTAGGGAATGCGCAGTAGCCTATATGAATTCGCAGTATTAAATATTAATCATAAATTCTAAGCCCTCTTATTACGAATAAACCCCCCTAAAATATATTGTCGCCCATTTTTAAAATGGTTCTGGTAACCGTACAACTATGAATTACTTTCACTGATCAATCATGATCAACAAATGTTGAATTTCTGTTCGATGTAGGAAAATCAAGTGATGATCCAGCTGACCCAGACCCAAAGAGGGGTCGCTCCTCCAACCTTTCAACTCGTAAGGATCCGGAAGCCAAGACAGACCTTTGTTGTACTTCAGCCAAGAGAAATATCTTGCCTTCGCGGTACTGTCGCCATTACTGGTAGCTTCACAGCATTCATAAAGTAGCTTCAACAACTTGTTCTCCATGTTGTAGAGGGGTAATGAAGTTGATTGGTTCAACTATGTGTCATCAATACAAGTGAATGTAAAAGCCGGTCACGTCCTGTTAGCGGCCATGCCCACTGACCTACAGACATGCAGAGCACAACTTTTGATCAGCATGGTGTTGATTGGATGAAATCTCTAGGAGGAGTGCTTTAAAACACAATATGTGGAAATCAGGCTAAAATAACACGTTAAAATCAAAATGGCTGACTTCCTGTTTGGAGTAGACAAATGATGCCTTTGACTTTTTTTGTGCATCTTGGCCAAATACACGTGTATCAATTTTCATCTTCCTTCTCCAAAAAAAAACCCCAATGGGGGGGGGGTTTGAATATTTCAAGGGCGCACAATTGAGGCATTTTGCTGCCCTCACGTGCAACGCCCCAATCAGATGTAAGAACTCGCCACCCCTGACCTGTATATCAATTTTTATGATGATACGAGTTCAGTAAAGACATCAAAAGCCCAAAAGTATTCTCATGGCAAGGGATGGATGGTCGCCGCGTTGCTACACAGACGCCATTACTCATAGCTTCACAGCATTCATAATGTGGCTTCATCAACTCCTATCATATTAAGAACAAGACGACCGCGACACATAAGGGTAATCTGCTGCCGTGCTGAAGTACAGTTGCTTTCACATTTGATGCTAGTATGGATGGATCGTGCCCGAATCCCCCACCTCCTCCTCCTCCAACCGAACTCGCCGCGTGCCGCACCGCACACTCGGGCTCACACTTATCACCAAACGAACTAAACTCTCTATCCCTAACCCAACTCGTAGGGAATGCTATCCCTATTCCAAACCCTAACCTTAACCCATCTCATAAGGAATGCTATCCCTATCCCTGCGCCTAACCTAAACTCAACTCAGCCACAAGCAATGGTTCGTTCTGCTCAAATTATTCTACCCAGTGTCAACAGATCAGGCAACTCACCAGCATGAAAGACATCAAAATGGATAGTCACTCGACGTTTCCTCATCGACAACCATAAATAAAAGATTATTTATTATAAAATAATTAAATATTATTTCTTATATACTGTACATACATACACATACACTTTCGGATATTGTAAACTAATGGCGCTGAGCTGGCAACACACTCAGTTGATGTAGTGGTTAAGGCCACAGTGAATGGTGTGATTAACATTGCTTTCTCCACAGGTTTCCTGGTTCGAATCCCACTGTAGACACTAACGTAATGTACAGCTCCATCCATAATTATTGGCACCCCTGGTTAAGATGTGTTCTTTGGCTTTAATAAATTCAGTTTTTTTTCTAAATAATATCGGACCACAATGAAAAAAATAGGAAAATCCAACATTTAATTCAAGTGCATTTATTCAGTGGGGAAAAAAAATCCCAAATTAAGAAATAATTATTTAACATTAAATAAATTTCCAGAACTTGAGGCTGTTGTGATCAGTGAGGGCTATGACATAGTTGGGATTAAAGAGATATGGCTATGTGAAGAGGATGGAGATGAATATAATGTAGAAGGTTATAAGCTCTTTAGGAAGGATAGATGTAATAGGCGAGGAGGGGGCGTAGCACTCTATGTGAACGAAAACATTAATGTACAGGAAATTCCCGAAATTGAACATTCCTTGTCCTGTGAAGATATCTGGGTCAGGCTCATTGGCAAGCACGAGACAGGTTTAAACATAGGAGTATGCTATCGACCACCAACTTTGTACAGTACAATCAATGAAATGCTTTTTAGGAGGATTACGCAAGCTTGTAGTGGTGGTGGGACTATTATCACGGGTGACTTAAATTATCCTGGTATCAATTGGGAAATGGTGAAAGGACAGGGTAGGGGAGAGGAAGAATTTCTAGATGTTATAAATGATTTCTTGGTGCAGTATATTGATAAATCTACCAGAGAGAAGGCAATTTTAGACTTAGTGCTCTGTAATGACCTCGAAAGAATGAGCAATGTTGAGGTACTGGAGCCACTTGGGACAAGTGATCACTCTGCTGTTAATTTTGATGTTTCATGGGAAGTTAAAAAGGTGTGTTCTAAAACAAAAATTTTAGGCGAGCAAACTTTGACAGGATGCGCTCATATCTAGCTGAAATAAAATGGGAGACACTCCTTGACTGTAAGTCTGGAAATGAGATGTGGGAAAGATTTAAGGGGGTTTTACTTGAATCACAATGCAGATTCATTCCAAAGGTGTCCAAAAGTAAGTTGAAAAAGCAGAATCCTCAGTGGATGACCAAAAGTATTCGTAGGATGTTGAGGGAAAAGAGGAATCTCTATAAGATGTACATAAAGGACAACAATGAGAATACTAGGGCTGAATACTGTAAAATGCGGGATGTGGTCAAAAAAGAGCTGAGGAATGCAAGAAGACTGTATGAAAGACAAATTGCAGAGGGGGCAAAAATAGCCCTAAGCGCTTCTTTCAGTACTGTAGCAGAAAAAGGAAAGTTTAAGAGCAGGTTAAGTGCATAAAGAATAAAAATGGATCGCTGCTATATATGATAAGCATATTGCGGATGCCTTAAACAGTTACTTTGTTGAGAATTTTACCTCAGAGTGGGTCTTTATTTGGCCAGAGGGCACGTCAAATGCTCAAAATTATTTAGTGGAAATTGAGGTTCGGGATAACGAAGTATTAGACAAGTTGCATAAACTAAAAGCAGATGAGGCAGCGGGTCCTGATGGCTTATATCCTAGAATGCTCAGGGAAGCTGGTGAGTTCATCTTTAAGCCGCTATCCGCCATCTTCAGACGGTCTTTAGAAACTGGAGAAATACCAAATGATTGGAAACAGGGCAATATTATACTAATATATAAGAAAGGGGACCATACCGAGCCAGGAAACTACAGGCCAGTGAGTTTAACTTGCATTTCGTGCAAAATATTTGAATCTATCATAAAAGATGAGCTGGACTTATTTCTTGAACGTAACAGTATCTTGAGGGATAGCCAACATGGTTTTTGGAAGGGAAGGTCATGCCTAACAAACCCTCTGGAATTTTTTGAAGAGGCCACCAGGACTTAGGACCAGAGCAGGGCTTATGATATCATATACAAAACCCAAAACCAGTAAAGTTGGCACGTTATGTAAATCGTAGATAAAAACAGAATACAATGATTTGCAAATCCTTTTCAACTTCAATTGAATACACTGCAAAGACAAGATGTTTAATGTTCAAACTGAGAAACAGCTTCTTTTTTTTTTTTTTTTTTCCAAATAATCATTAACTTAGAATTTAAAGGCAGCAACACATTGCAAAAAAGTTGGCACAGGGGCCTTTTTACCACTGTGTTACATCGCCTTTCCTTTTAACGACTCTCAGTAAACGTTTGGGAACTGAGGAGACTAATTTTTGAAGCATTTCAGGTGGAACTCTCCCATTCTTGCTTGATGTACAGCTCAAGTTGTTCAACAGTCCGGGGTCTCCATTGTCGTATTTTACGCTTCATAATGCGCCACACATTTTCAATGGGAGACCGGTCTGGACTAAAGGCAGGCCAGTCTAGTACCCGCACGGAGCCATGCTGTTGTAACACGTGCAGAATGTGGCTTGGCATTGTCTTTCTGAAATAAGCAGGGGCGTCCATGAAAAAGACGTTGCTTGGATGGCAACATATGTTGCTCCAAAACCTGTATGTACCTTTCAGCATTAATGGTGCCTTCACATATGTGTAAGTTGCCCATGCCTTGGGCACTAATACACCCCCATACCATCACAGATGCTGGCTTTTGAACTTTGCGCCTATAACCGTCCGGATGGTTCTTTTCCTCTTTGGTCCGGAGGACACGACGTCCAGAGTTTCCAAAAACAATTTGAAATGTGGACTCGTCAGACCACAGAACACTTTTCCACTTTGCATCAGTCCATCTTAGATGAGCTTTGGCCCAGCGAAGCTGGCGGCGTTTCTGGGTGCTGTTGATAAATGGCATTCGCTTTGCATTGTAGAGTTTTAACTTGCACTTGCAGATGTAGCGATGAACTGTAGTTACTGACAGTGGTTTTCTGAAGTGTTCCTGAGCCCATGTGTTCTTTACACACTGATGTCGGTTTTTAATGCAGTACCGTCTGAGGGATCGAAGGTCACGGGCATTCAGTGTTGGTTTTCGGCCTTGTCGCTTACTTGCAGTGATTTCTCCAGATTCTCTGAACCTTTTGACGATATTAAGGACCATAGATGATGAAATCCCTAAATTTCTTGCAATAGCTCGTTGAGGAATGTTGTTTTTAAACTTTTCGACAATCAGCTCACGCATTTGTTCACTAAGTGGTGACCCTCGCCCCATCCTTGTTTGTGAATTACTGAACATTTCAGGGAAGCTGCTTTTATACCCAATCATAACACCCACCTGCTCCCAATTAGCCCGTTCACCTGTGGGATGTTCCAAATAAGTGTTTCATGAGCATTCCTAAACTCTCTCAGTCTTTTTTGCCACTTGTGCCAGCTTTTTTGAAACATGTTGCAGGCATCAAATTCCAAATGAGCTAATATTTGCAAAAAATTACAAAGTTTACCTGTTCGAACATTAAGTAACTTGTCTTTGCAGTGTATTCAATTGAATATAGGTTGGAAAAGATTTGCAAATCATTGTATTTTGTTTTTATTTACGACTTAAACAACGTGCCAACTTCACTGGTTTTGGGTTTTGTACTTGGATTTTCAGAAAGCATTCGATACAGTACCGCATAAGAGACTAATTTTTAAAATGAGCTCCATTGGAGTTATAGGAGGTATTCTGAAGTGGATTCAAAACTGGTTACAGGACAGAACACAAAGAGTAGTGGTCAGTGATATCTCATCTGAGCTGGGTATGGTGGGGAGTGGCGTCCCCCAGGGATCGGTGTTGGGACCTCTGCTGTTCCTCATTTACATTAATGACCTTGATAGGAATATCGAGAGCAGATTGGTTAAATTTGCACATGATACTAAATTGGGGGGTTTGGCAAATAGTTGAGGGTCCACTAAAGTGATTCAGGACGATTTGGATAGAATCCAGAATTAATCAGAAATGTTGCAAATGAAATTTAATCTAGCAAAATGTAAAGTTGTACATGTAGGTAATAAAAACATTAGACGGGATTACTTCATGGGAGGTTTAAAACACTGGAATGTGCTGCACAAGAGAAAGATCTGGGAGTGATTGTTAACCAAACCCTCACAGGTTCTAGCTATTGTGCCGTAGCAGTTAAAAAAGCTAATCGGATGCTAGGATACATTGCCAGAAGTATTGAGTACAAATCTAAGGAGGTGATGCTTCTTTTGTACAACACGTTCGTTAGACCACACCTGGAGTATTGTGTACAGTTCTGGGGACCATACTTAAAGAGAGATATAGAGGCTGTAGAGAAAGTTCAGAGATGAGCCACCAAGCTTATTCCAGGTATAAAAGATGAAAGCTACGAGAAGAGACTGAAGATCCTTAATATCTTTAGTCTTAGGATAAGGAGACTCGGGGTGATTTGATTGCTAATCCCTTTAACATATTTAAAGACCTCAAAGTTAATCATGTTGGATTCCTTCGACCAAGTGTTGTGAGTAGAACTCGGGGTCACAAATGGAAATTGACCAAAGGCAAATTTAGCACTGATATTCGGTAATATTTCTTCACCAAAATAGTAATTTCAATGTGGAATAGCTTACCTGACCATATTGTTGAAGCAGAGACCTTGGGGGTTTTCAAGAGCAGGCTTGACCTAAAGCTAGATACCATTGAGTGATTTAGTATCTGAAGGGATATATTCACAATAGTATAAAGAAACTGGCGAGCTTAGTTGGGCTGAAAGGCCTGTTCTTGCCATACATGTTGTTATGTTATGTTAAATCATGTGTGCCTCAATTATTAGCACCCCTGATGTTAATACTTTGTACAACACCCTTTTGCCAACAAAACAGCTCCTAATCTTCTCCTATAATGTTTCACAAGATGGGAGAATACAGAAAGAGGGATCTTCGACCGTTCCTCTTTGCACAATCTCTCTAAATCATCCAGCGACCTGGGTCCTCTCCTCTGCACCCTCCTCTTCAGCTCACTCCACAGGTTTTCAATGGGGTTGAGGTCTGGGGACTGAGATGGCCATGGGAGGAGCTTGATTCTGTGTCTGGTGAACCATTTCTGTGTAGATTTGGCTGCATGTTTAGGGTCATTATCTTCCTGAAAGACCTTGTGACAACCCATCTTCAGCTTTCGGGCTGAGGCCACCAGATTTTGATTTAAATGTCCTTTGGGATACTTCATAATCTACATTTGGAGAAACAATGTGCCAAACATGGTGCAATTTCAATTAATATTTGTCGAGATATTAACATGTTATGAATATTCGTATTTTGAAAAATATAGAGTGGCGCACTTCTGAATTCACCATAATTTGCAGTGTATGAAACTTTTGTCTGTGTTCAGTGGACATCCTCCGGAAATTTCAGCTTTCTAGGATTTACGTGGAAGAACTATTATTAATTTTTGGATTAGTATTTATTTTGAGTGTTTTTCATTGTGTTGCTACACATTTTGACCACCTGGTGGCAGCAGGATCACATGGCTCATCTCCCTTTACTCAGTTCATGAATGGGGGAAGATTTCACAATACACAGCAGTGATAAAATCTGCGTAAGAAGCTTAGAACTGGTCGCATTGGTCCTAACTCCATTTTCCAAAAGAAAAATCTCTTTGCACTTCACTCAACACATTTTCCTCAGTCTCGTACTGTCCAACGAATGACTATGCTCGACGGCGCTCGAAAACGTCTCGCTCCCGTTTCGACATGCGCTGGTGGGCGAGGACCCGTCCAACGCTGCTTGCAGCTTTAATTTTTACCCCTCAGCCCTCAAGGCTGAAGGGGTATTGCTATCCTTTGTGCGGTTGGGCGGGCGGGCGGCGGGCGGGCGTCTCCTAAAACTTCGACTTCGGGCTGTGGGGTATTCCGTGCACTGTACGCCTATTTTCTGTTGCTATTTTCATTGTGTTGTTTTTTTTATCTTTGCTGATTTATGGGCCTCCTCTGTGTCTGAAAGTGATGATGATGATGATGATGATGTGAAGGTCTGAAGACTCCTGTTATGAGTGCCAGCCTTAACTTTCAAATGGAATACAATAGTGCAGCACTTCTAATAGAAAATTATACCCACATGCTTCACAATTGTAACATTAATATTACTTCTGGTTTATATTATGAAAATTTACTGCTTGACATCATCTCATGCATAATGTAACTTATTGTTATACCAAGCACTTATTTGTGGGTTCAAGTGGAATGACGCAGATTCATGTTTGAGTACTTCAGTAGAAAGTGAAAATTGCAGTTACCCAATACAATATATGTTTATATGCCTGTATAACCATTATAATTCATCATGTTTGGTCTCTTTTTGACTGCTGGAACTGAAATCATGCTCCCATTGTGTAGTACGGACAAAGTTTGTGAATATCTTCCTCTGGTATGATTTGTTTCGGTTGACAGATGAGAGAGAAAATAAAATGTAAAAGATTAGATTGCTGGAATCATCCAAAATCTGTGGAGAAATTATTTCTTTCATCTCGATTGTTCAGTTTAAATTTAAAATCCCTTCCTCCATTTTCCCACAGGAGCTGCACTTCTGAACACATCAGATCAGCAGAATGATGCAGGCAGGAGTCCGTCTGAGACAGGACACTGAGACGACCCTACCAGAGCTCCCCGCGCTGCACAGGATCAGAGAGAAAGAAGAGGACCTACATGGACTGGAGTCTGTCCACATGGCAGAGTCAGAGACAAAATGCACTGCACCAGGACTAGACTCACTGGAGCCAGAGTGTGTTACTGCAAACAGCAGGGTCAGTGATTTACATCACACACAAGCATCACTGATAAAAACAGAAGCTGATCTGAGCCCCAGCAACACTGGGGATCTAAAGACCGAGATCCTAGACTTTACAGAACTGGCCTATGAAACCCATCTGCATCCTGACCAGATCAAAACTGAGACAGATTATGGAGACTATATTAAGGTTGAACACGTTAATGTCTTGCAAGACGTTATGTGTGTTGATATAAAATGTGATGAAGTGAAGTTTGAATCCAGTGAAGGTACAGTGAGTGATCTCATGAATACTGAGCTTAATGTAGCCGGTGTTGATGGGAAAGGCCAGAGAGACCCATGGCAGTTTGCAGGAGAGCCCAACACAAACAACAAAAGATCAGGGAAAAAACAGTCAGAATTAATCCATGGTGTGGGAATAGATATAATGGAAATAACTCAGCCCTGCTCTCAGCAGGAGAAGTGTTTTTTGAATAATTCTCATTTAAATGACCTACCAAGAATACATGCAGATGAAAAGCCCTACAAATGTGATCACTGTGAGAAGACTTTTTCTCTGAAATACTTTTTAAATTCCCACCAGAGAATTCATACAGGTGAAAAGCCCTACACATGCGATCAGTGTGGGAAGAGTTTTTCTCTGAAATCAAAATTAAATTCCCATCAGAGAATTCATACAGGTGAAAAGCCCTATAAATGTAATCATTGTGAGAAGAGTTTTTCTCAAAAAAGCAATTTAAATTCCCATCAGAGAATTCATACAGGTGAAAAGCTCTACAAATGTGATCATTGTAAAAAGTGTTTTTCTCAGAAATCTAAATTAAATTCCCACCAGAGAATTCATACAGGTGAAAAGCCATACAAATGTGATCAGTGTGAGAAGAGATTTTCTCAGAAAAGCCATTTAAATTCCCACCAGACAATTCATACTGGTGAAAAGCTCTACAAATGTGATCAGTGTGAGAAGTTTTTTTCATGGAAATATTATTTAAATTCCCATCAAAGAATTCATACAGGTGAAAAGCCATACAAATGTGATCAGTGTGAGAAGAGATTTTCTCAGAAAAGCCATTTAAATTCCCACCAGACAATTCATCCTGGTGAAAAGCTCTACAAATGTGATCAGTGTGAGAAGTTTTTTTCATGGAAATATTATTTAAATTCCCATCAGAGAATTCATACAGGTGAAAAGCCCTATAAATGTGATCAGTGTGAGAAGAGTTTTTCTCTAAAAAGCAATTTAAATTCCCATCAGAGAATTCATACAGGTGAAAAGCTCTACAAATGTGATCATTGTAAAAAGAGTTTTTCTCAGAAATCTAAATTAAATTCCCACCAGAGAATTCATACAGGTGAAAAGCCCTACAAATGTGATCAGTGTGAGAAGAGATTTTCTCAGAAAAGCCATTTAAATTCCCACCTGACAATCCATACGGGTGAAAAGCTCTTCAAATGTGATCAGTGTGAGAAGAGTTTTTCTCTGAAATATAAATTAAATTCCCACCAAAGAATTCATATTAGGTTGTGGAAATCCTACTAGGCACAAGCCTCGAGTGCCTCGAGTCCCACTCTTAAGGGTTTTATCTTGAGAAATCCTTGTATGAGGACGTTTCATGTTCCACTGAAGCGAACCCCGACCAAAACTTCCATGAAACAAATATTAAAAAGCTAAGAAAGGATAAAATATACTGCCCGGACGTCTCCCAGGATAAAAAGGTCCCCACATCACGCCTGGGCACTAGGGCGTGTGAGGATAGTGATAGTGCAACTTCTCCCAGTGCTACAAGGATTAGTCCTTCCTCTGCTAGCACTCAGCTGGGTTCCCCACTAGATCAGCAACGCACTAGCCCTGGGCCCCAGCAACAAGACTGCCAAAGGACCAGCAAAAGAAATAAACAAAATTATGATACTGTAACATGGTCCATTGAGGAGAAGAAAAAGATCCTTCACTGCTTTGCTTACTCCAGATATGAGAAGTGGGGCAGGCGGAAAAATGTTGTATTCGAGGAGCGAATAAAAGAAGCCGATTTACCAACAGAAAAGAAGGAAGCCACCACCAGCAAACTAGCATGAATTGCCTCTCAAATTCATGAATATTTAACAGAAGAGGAAATTTGGGGGGGGGGGGGGAGTGAGGAAGAAGCTCGAAAACAAGCAGGAAAAGATTTCCAGTCCAGAAAAGTGGAAGATCAACAAGAGTTTGGACGGAGCCACTGGAAAATGGAGAAGTGGGTGCTACTTTGGGCAACTGAGTACGCGACGGCAAAATACAGTAATCCGAGAGAGAGATGTCGAGAATGGCAGCGGATTTTCCACTACCACTGCCAAAGTTAAAAAGGCAGACGAAGAAGCAAACTGACCACCCAAAGGCAAAACACCCTCATCCAAAAGTATTTCACTGAGGAGGAAATAGAATGGATGTAAGCAGAAGTAACCAGCTTGATGAACAACAAAATCTGCCCCCTTACAGAGCCCGTAGAAATGCCAAACCAACAAAGGATACCCGTGGTCCTCAAAGACCACTACCCAGGGCAACCTCACCTGGGCTGCCTGCCTCCCTGCCGGCAGATGTTGCACTTGAAATGGAACAATCAGGAAGCCATGAGAGACAACAAAGGAGAAAAATGAGCCCCACACTGCCCCAGGAACCAAAAGGAATACAGCTAATTAGATCGAAGAAATTAGAAGGATGGATTTGGAAGAACGCCCAAAATTCATGTAACTAAAACAATAAAAAGTTTAAAGCACAGCTATGGAAAGTGAACATTGGCCTAACAAGACTAGTCCCAGCAGATACCACACTGACTGAGCTAAACGGTGTGAACTACGGAGCTGGGTGGTTTATGCAGAGTAAGCTCACCCCAGAACATAAAGAAAGCAGGGGAACTGGGACTAGGAAAATAATAATAGAGCCACCTTGGAAAAAGAAACTACATCATAAAATTAACAAGCTAAGAGCTGAAATTTCTCAAATTGCGACTTTTAGAAATGAGCAAAACCACACAAAGAACCTCACTCTGTAAATTAACACAATAAAAAGATGATATAAGCAATGACCAGCTTAGTGGACGCATGGCAGAACATCAAGCTGTGATCTAAGCTGTAGCCGCACAATTAAGGAGTTAAGAGAGAAAAATAAATACAAAACCGATCAATAAGCAGTTCACTGAAAACCCAAGAATAGTTTATAGGAATATAGCAAAAGACTCCATAGAAGTGCTAGAACCACCAGTGAGGGAACAAATTGAAAGATGCTGGAGGCCATTATTTGAAGACCCAAAACATCAGGAGAACCAGTGGGCTGAAATCACTAAAGGAAAAAACGGAGACAAACCGCAAATGCCCGCAATCGTTCTAGCGGAAGAAGGAATAAGGATGGAAATAAATGAATATAGTTACTTTAAGACACCAGGAATAGACAAAATCCCAAATTTTTGGCTGAAGATGATGACTGCTCCATGCTGCCACTATGGCATGACCTTTACTAAAATACTGAAAGTAGAAGAAGAATCCCCAGAATGGCTAACCACTGGTAATACCAACCTCATAGCAAAGAGTAATGATACGCAGCTGCCTAATAAATGTAGACCAATTTGCTGTCTGACAACAACATACAAGTGGTTGACGAGGATCATAGCCGATGCAATCTATGAACATCTTCATGAGGGAAACCACCTGGAAAACGAACAAAAGGAAGGCATAAGAACAGGGCTTGGAACTAAGGACCAACATCAATAAGGCTATTCTTGACTACAGCAAAAGACAGCGAAACCATAGTATGGCATTGATTGACGAAAAGGCATTTGACAGTGTGCTGCATTCCTGGATACTGAGATGCCTGGAACTATACAACATCAATAAAGAGATGAGATCCTTCCTTGGGACCCAAATTACCAAGTGGGAAACCACCATCACCCTAAAATACTCAGAGGGACACACAATAATCCCAGATGCCCAAGTTCAGAGAGGAATCTTCCAAGGTGACAGCCTGTCATCGCTCTTATTATGCCTCACCATGGACCCTCTCAGCAAGCTGCTGAAGAGCTATGACATCGGGTACGATGTAAGCAGAGGTAGAGGTAGAAAAGGTCATAGAAGAGTCAACCATCTACTATTCATGGATGACCTGAAGCTCTGTGCAGAGTCAGGAAAAAAAACTTAACCAGCTTGTTGGAGCAGTTTATAAGTTCTCCAAGGACATTAGTATGGAATTTGGTCTGGAAAAGTGCTCTGAATGTACAATCAGGAAAGGTAAGAAGGTAGTGGCAGGAAATATCCTAGTAGGGGAGGAGAGTTGTATTGAAGATCTGGCCGAGGACTCTACATACAAATATTTGGGAATAGAAGAAAATGCAACAATAGATAATAAGAAAATGAGAGAAAGAGTCAAGAAAGAATACTTAAAGCGCCTAAATAATTTTTGCAAATCAGAACAAACAGCAAAAAACAAGATCACTGCCATAAATCAATTTGCAAATCCTGTGGTGACTTAGGATTTTGCCATAATGGGGGAGTCACATGACTCTGACCTTCGTAAAATTGCTCTGACCTTCGTAAAAGAATGGACAATGTAGAGAAAAATGTGGCAGACAACAACGCCATATATGAAGCTAAATTAGCGGATTTGGAGGACCGCAGTCGTAGAGACAATATCCGTATTTTGGGAATCGAAGAGGGGAAGGAAGGATCCAGTGCTACCGGATACGTTTCCTCCAACCTCCCGAAATG
The DNA here is from genome assembly GCA_029721435.1 of Gymnothorax reevesii. Taxonomy (NCBI): domain Eukaryota; kingdom Metazoa; phylum Chordata; class Actinopteri; order Anguilliformes; family Muraenidae; genus Gymnothorax; species Gymnothorax reevesii. The sequence continues at coordinate 4,194,729 of CM056574.1, read as the reverse complement.
GTTTCCCGACCTGACCGGAGAGAGAATTGAAATTATGAGGGCACACCGCATCCCCCTTCCCCGCAACGTCAACGCAAATTGCCCAAGAACACTCATTTGCAAACTATTGCGTTTCACTGATCGGGAAAGGATTCTTAATGCAGCTAGACGTACCCCCCTCAAACTCGGTCACAAGGCCATCCGGTTCACCGCGGATTACAGCCAACACACCATTACCCGGCGCCGGCTTTTCTCTGTTGCAATGAATGCTGCGAAGACGCGGGGATACCAAGCTTTCCTTCTTTACCCAGCGAGGCTTAAACTGATCCGCGGTTCCACACAGCGTATATTCGACTCGCACACCGAGGCAGAGGACTTTATTAACGCCCAGGCACCTTTGGATGCTGGGGATTGACTTGATCTCAAAGATTAACTCAATACACAGGATAACAGGTTGGGCAACTGGTCAAACTGCTAATTGATCGTCCATGTGACTGAGGACGATGCACAACTATCGTAACTATCTTATGTGCCTTAAAAACATCGACGTTCATAGGAATAAGGTTGTAAAATTTTTTATAAACACGGGCCAGTTACACTACATCGCATAGAGGGCAGCTTTGATCATAAACGAATGGACTATACGTCTTGTATTTACAGACTGCTTTGTCAGTGCCTACTGTTCTTCGGGAGAAGTTTACTTATGAGGGTTCTTTTTTTATGTTTCATGTATATGGCTTCAATCTACGTGAGCTACTGGTTGATTAATCACTATTATTGTTTCAAGAACGAATTCTCTGATTCAACATAATTCATTATGGTTTAGCATTAATACTGATTAAAATAATATTATAAATCCCTCTTAATATGGACCAGTTGTCCAACGATGTTTGAAAGTTAGCGTTGGTTCATTTTGGTTATAAGAGAACGAACTAAGTGTCTGCGGTAATCTGATATCTCAGAGCGAGTTGCCTGTGCGCCTAAGCGCGACTACTGTCACGAGAAGACAGCACCACGAATTTATATGCCTCAACGCACCAATGTTCATTAGAATACAATTGTTGAACTCTAGCATAGGTCAGTTATTTAACACCGCCTGTGGGGCAGCTTTTTCTATATTTTGATTGAAGTGAATGGATACATGACTGAATGGCCTGCTTTTTCAATTTCAAATGTTGTTTTTTGGGGGATCTTTACTTTTGCTTCCCCTATGTTCTGTGATGACGACGAACTGAGTGATATCTGTTTTCAACTGCTACAATTATTGTTGTAAGAACTACTTTTCAGTGATCCAGAATAATTCATTATGGGATAATGTGATGATATCAATCAGAATATGACTATAAACTCTTATTAATGTGGGTTAGTTATCCAATGCTGCCTTAATGGCAGCTTTACTTTAATTATAAGGTGACGGGCTGGGTGACTGTGTCGATAGCCTTCCTTCTCTGAGTCAGGTGTACTACTGATTTTGGGGGATATGGGGAATTTTATTTTAATTTTCTTTGTCACATGTTCTTTGGTGACATTTTTGGACAATTATTATTTCGGCGACGAAATGTGGGAGGGATACAATACTTATTTTACTTATGTCAATCCTTTGCTTACCAGATGTGCGGGTTTACCATTGTTGTTCACTCCTAACGCGTGGGTGATTCTTACAGTTGCTCCTCTACTTACACAACCCTACCGATTATGACAACTTTGAACATAGCCAATTGGAACATTAATGGTTTAAATAACAAAACCAAGCGGGCGGCTTGTTTAGATTATCTTTACAGGAAAAAGGTGGACATAGCATTTATACAAGAGTCTCACCTCATGGCAGCCGATGTGCACCGTTTTGCGAATAAGCATTACTGTAAGCAGCGTCAACCTCACATGACTCCAAATCTCGAGGTTCTCTGATTATGGTAAAACGCTCCCTATCCTTAAATATTCTAGAGAAATATGGTAGTCCTGATGGGAGGATCTCTCTAATTAAAACTATTATTTCTGATCGAAGGCTGGCATTCTTGTCCGTATATGCCCCCAACCCTTTTGATAAAGAGTTTTTCCATCATATCTCAGCGACACTGTCAAAATTACAGGATTATGCCCTGATTATGGGAGGTGACATGAATGCGGTCTTAGACCCTGCCTTAGATCGTTCTCATCCTCAGGTCCAGCATTCTCATTCCCAAAATGCCGCATCAACTCTTCTGTCGCGTCTTATATCTGACTTTAACCTAATGGATGCATTCAGAACTATTAACCCCTCAGCTCAACGATACAGTTTTTTCTCAAGTAGACATAAGACGTATTCACGTATTGACTATATCTTCATCTCTCTGGCCATTTCTGAAATTCATAATGTCATAATGTTACCCTGTCCATTATCTGATCACTCTATCATTTTGGTCAACCTTACTCTAATTAATACACCAACTAGGGCATCACGCTGGCGCTTCAATACAACCCTCCTGAAGAATAAGGAATTTTGTACATATTTTAGAAGCGAATTTGATAAATTTGTGTCTGTAAATGCTGGTTCTGTTGATGATCCTCGTATCTTTTGGTATGCCTTGAAGGGATGTATCAGGAACATCTCAATATCTTATGCATCCCATCTCAACAGAACTCGGTTTGGTAGGATTGAAGAGATGGAGGCCAGCCTTGCAGAAATGGTTGAACAGCAGCAGCTATTGTTCTCAGAAACCAGAGAAAACAGTATTCAGAGTCTACGCATAGAGCTTAATTCTCTTCTTAGACGGCGAGCTGAATTTTTAATCCATAAGACTAGACGCAACTATTATTTTAATGGACCCAGACCCAGCCATCTGTTAGCACTCCGATTGAAACAGGATGAAAAATTTTCAACCATTTTGACCATCAAACCTAATGATTCTCAAGATGCTATTTCTGACCCTAAAGCAATTAATGCAGAATTTAAATTCTATTGTAACTTATACTCATCTGAGATCACTTTAGATAAGGATAAATGTAATACATTTTTACAGAACTCAAATCTTCCCTCTTTGAATGAAGATGAAATGGATCTGTTGCAAACCCCAATATCAGTTGGGGAATTGAGGGGGGCTGTGCAGGGGATGAGAGGGGGTAGAGCGCCGGGCTGGGATGGCATACCTCCCGAGCTATATCTTACCTTTTGGGATGTGTTGGGTCAGTTCATGTTAGATATGATTAATACTTCAATTAACAAAGGGTGTTTTCACAAGGATGCCAACTCTGCTATTTTAACGGTCCTTTTAAAACCTAATAAAGATCCAACCCTTTGTGGTAGCTATAGACCATTGTCACTACTTAATGCTGACATAAAGATATATGCTAAAGTGCTGGCCTCTAGATTGGATATGTTTATGACCAAGCTCATCCATCAAGACCAATCAGGCTTTATAAAAACACGTCAAGCTGCCGACAATATTCGTAGACTACTCCATGTGCTACACTTCTCACAGAATACGCCATCACCATGCGCTGTTTTATCGTTAGATGCGGAGAAGGCATTTGACAGGCTGGAGTGGGACTATCTGTGGGTGGTGACATATTCGGTCTAGGTCCAACATTCATTAAAATGATCAAACTACTCTATTCAAGCCCCCTGGCTATGGTTGTGACAGCAAATATAATTTCACCTTCATTTCCAATTGCAAGGGGCTCTAGACAGGGATGTCCTTTATCGCCATTATTATTTCCTCTGTCTCTGGAGCCATTGGCTCAAACAATAAGACAACACCCTCTTATTTTCCCCATAGAAATTTGTAACACGTCACACCGTATATCCTTATTTGCCGACGATATTTTATTATATATGGATAGGGCAGCAGCATCTATCCCACGAGTGCTTGACACTTTTGAGGAGTTTAGTTCCTTGTCAGGGTACAAAATAATTGGGTTAAATCCTCATTAATGCCTCTCAATTCATTGTATGACCCATCTTCCCTGCCTTCCCAGATCCCGCTGGTTAGCTCTTTTAAATACCTGGGAGTGGATATCTTTCCCTCCTTGCATTCAATTATTACAAGAAACTTTCAGGGAATTTTGAATAGAGTGGAGGCAGATATGGACAGGTGGTCTCTCCTTCCGCACTCCATGCAAGCACGCATCTCCATTGTCAAAATGGATATTCTCCCCAGGGTCAATTTTTACTCTAATATGCTACCAATCTCGCCTCCTGATGATTATTGGGACAAGATTCATGGTCTTGTCTCGAAATTAATTTGGAAGGGAAAACGCCCTCGTTTAAAACTGTCTACATTGCAACGTGGCAGACGAGAGGGAGGCCTTGGTGTCCCTAATTTCAAATTGTACTTTTGGGCTTATGTGCTGCGACCGTTATCTGTTTGGCTGGATCCTGGTGCCTCGGTCTCTTCGCGTGCTATAGAGGAAAATTTGGCTGCCCCTCATCGCTTGCAAGATTTGGTGTACTCTGGTTTATCTTCGAAACAGTCCAAATCCAAGCTAGGCCCTGTAATGTCCTCTCTTCTGTCAGTATGGCACTCTGTAGAGAGGGTCACTCATTCTCACTTAAAATGGCACACCCATAATCCTATCTTCCACAATTTTTTTCTTTTAAGTGGAAAAGTGCCTTTCTCATACCACCAGTGGAGTGACAGGGGTATACATGTTCTCGCTGATATTTATAGCGAGGAGGGTCTCAGATCATTTGCGGATCTGCGGGTGGCTCACAACCTACCAGGATTTTCATTTTTTCTTTACCTACAACTTAGATCTTCCATGCGTGCCTATGGTGTTCCCTGGGGGCAGTCTTTAGATACCCATAAGCTTCACGCCATAATAAATGTGGGAACTCAGACAAGAGGCTTAGTCTCCAAAATATACGCACGTTTATTAGAATCATCTTTCAAGCCCCTTGCTGTTCATGAGGTATGGGAGAGAGAACTTGACTTCATTGGTGAGATCATTGATTGGACGACCGTCTGGGATAACTTGGAAGCCACGTCCAAGAACCCCAACCATAAACTTATCCATTTTAAATATTTACACAGATTATACCTCACTCCAAGAAACTGTCACTTAATGAAAATTGTACCATCCCCAATTTGTGATCTATGTTCGCTTGGACAGGTGGGCTCTTTTCTGCACTCCTACTGGGAGTGTCCGGGGGTGGCAGCATTCTGGAATCTAGTGGCATCCACTTTATCTGACCTCATAGGGGAGCATATACCTTGTTGTCCGAGATTGTTGATTTTGAATGACACTTCGTCATTAGATCTATCAGCCTCTATGTCCCATATTTTATTTGCTGGGCTCACCGCAGCCAAAAAGATGTTGGCATTACGATGGAAGCCACCACATACTCTTAGCCGATCACAATGGATGCTGTCATTCCTAGATATTCTTTACATGGAACAATCAATTGCCAGGGTTCATGGAGCAAGTGAAAGAACGGTCCAAACATGGACCTATGCAATATCGGAATTTAAAGAATTAAAGGAGTGAATGGCGGGGTGAACTACGCTGTATAAATGCAAACGAACAAAATATGTTATTTCATTTATTTTTTATTATGAAATGTGTATGTAATGTAAAGCAAAGTGTAATGACAAACTATTCCCGAGAGGGTGGGATCTTGTCGCCATTGGGATGGGTGGGTGGGGGGGTGGTAAGATTACATGGATATTAATGTGTGTGTGGGGGGGAGGAAAATATTAGGGATCACCTGTTATTTTGTTGATAAATGTAATGTCATGCTCTGACTGGTGTATTATCCCTAAATAAACAGTTGATTAAAAAAAAAAAAAAAGGATTTTGCCATAATGGACTGGCCACAAGGTGAGCTGGACTAGTTCGAAATTAAGACCAGGAAGACACTCACCTTACACACAGTCATTTACAGAAACCAGTGTATGGATAGGATATATCTCCCTTGCAGAGAAGGCAGACTAGGCCTTACAGAGATCAACTAGGCCCTACAGAGCAACAGTTGTCAGTTTGGGACCGCACCTGAAAAGCACTGATGAGGAAATAATGAAAATGGCAGCACAACATCTTGCCAAGATCCTACTCCAGCAGACTTTGATCATAAAACTGGCTGAAGGCAACAGGCAACAAAGCTAGCAAGAAAAACCTGGGCAAAATTCAGGAAAACGGAACAGAGTCTCAGAAAGGACAGAAGGAGGCAGCACCAAAGGGCTGTACGATTCCAAGAAGAATTGGTCGCCACAGCAGCCATCTTGAATTTGGTTTCCATTCATGTCAAGCAAAAAAAATGATCTGATCAAGTTAACATTCGGGTTGTATATTGATAATGTATGGAGGAAGCTTCCCTTCAAGAATGGGTGCACTCCCAATATGACTACCATGGAATTTCATCAATTTCATATTTGCTGTCTGTGCTAGTGGCCAGTAGAAGGTTCCTTTTGAAAATGAGCGAGCTGCGATTTTCAATATGGCCACCACAGCAGCGAGCATGAATTTTGTTCCTGCTGATTTCAGGGGAAACCAATGATAACTCTTTCAGCGCTGTAGGCAACTATAGTCGTCCAATGATGCAAAATATCAAAATCAGATGCTGTTGAAAACCTATCGTGTGGTAACATTTTTAATCCCTTGAAAATTTATTCAGCGCTCAAAGGGTAAAATTGATATTTGCCGTGCGTGTTGTTGGTGGGATGAGGAAGGTTCCTTTTGAAAATGGAGACGGTGGGATTTTCAGTATCCCCGTCGTGGCAGCAATTTTAAACTTGATTTCCGTTCTTTTTTGATTAAAATGAAGACGAATCAGTCCATAAATGTCAGAATCAATTTCTTATTGAGAAATTTGGTGCTTCTTCCTTTGATGTCTAACAATTTTTATTTAGCACTTTTTGTGCCAATATGCATTGTCCATCTTTGGTATGATTTTAAACAATCCTGCATGAAAAGACTTATTGTGTATTATTACTATTAATAATAATTTTATTATTTAGGAAAATGCTGTATTTACCTAGATGGCGTAGTGCCAATGCCATGTTTGTCTCATTCTGTGCTCAGTTTTAGTGAACTTCAGAGGAAGGCTGTCCTGAATTTTAAACGAAGAATTTTATTTACTTGCGACACCCTTGTAACTGATATTGTTTGTGTGGGGATGTTTAAATCTACTCTGCGGAGGCACTAGTGTTCCATTCTATATGTATGACTTATTTTTATTATGACTTATTATCAATTATTTAGTGTGATTGTTTAATCTGCTGGGTTTTTTTTAATATATTTACGTGATCTCATTACTCTGATGCTGTGAATTGTGAGCTATGAGCCTGAAATAAACTTTATCTATTATGCACCACCACTTTCGTCGAAACGGGGTCTTATAAATTACTTCTCCGTAATTTTTTTGGTGAAAATGTCTTGAAAAATACTATTGTTGGCAATGAAAGCAAAAAAAAATCCCTTGAGGTAAAAATATGGTTAATGAACAAACACAATGAAAACATACATTTTTCATAACAGTTGAAAGGCGTAGGAGATTTTATTTTTTGAATGTTGCATAGCCTTAACACCCATTTGAAGGCTCATTCCATGGTTCTTGATGCTAAAAAAAAATTGTTTAAACTGGTTTGAGGCAACATTATTCTGCAAACTGACCTCTGGTCAGTTGTTCCAGTATATAAGGTGAGATAAATGTTGAGCTCTGTCACAGTGTTAAAGACGATGGCACAACAGATTGAGCTCTATGAGCCAAGAATTTCAAGGATTGGACACTAATGGACTGGGAGCAAATCCTTTGGACAGATGAGTCATAATTTGAATTTTTCTCAACCAAATGCAGAACAGTTATGCACTGTAGAGTTGGAAAATGAAAATGTCTGTTTAATCCCTTCAGTAAGACGTTGAGGTGGTAATATTATGGTTTGGGGTTCAGTCTGTTTGAAAGGAGCCAATGATCTCATAAAGATTGACTGAATCGTGGATAAAAAGAAGTAGCACAACATCTTTGTGAGGCACGCAGTAGCATCTGGAAAGAGACTGATTGGTCAGGGATATTATTTTAAACATTTCGATGTCCCTAAACACAATTCTTGCACCACTCAGAAGTATCTCAGTCCGAAAAAATAACATCTGGTAGAATGAAAGTTATGACTTTGCCTGCTCAAAGTCCAGGTCTTGATCCGATTGAGCAAATATGTTGTAACATAGAACGAATCGCTTTGGAATTAACTTCAAACCATATGGGACAGGTCAGCGAGTGAGAGAATAAAAAATGTGAAAACTATGCCTGAAAGATTAAATGCTGTAATCAAAGTAAAGGGTCACTCACCCGCTGGCAAGTATGGGTGTTTGAATTATTTGGTCAGCCAATTTCCCACGAGCACACCTGACGATCTCTGCCACGGCACAGGGGTTGAAAATCACTGCCTTAGGGGACTGCTAAAACAGACCAGGCAGGAACACCTTAGATCTGCGCTATTGTGACTTGAAAATCACTACAAAGAAAACCAGCAATGACAACTTACACAAATCTGTTTCATTTCGGATCATTTGGTTGTTACACTGCTTTGCCTTGTTCCCCTTTTTCCCTTTTCTTTCGGCTCTTATCTCTCTATTTCATTATAATTATTACTATTACTATTGTTATTATTTGCTTTCTCTCCTTTTTTCTTCCTTAGTGGTTTTTTTCCTTCTTTTTTCCTTTCTTTTTCCCATTTTTTTGTTTTTTTATTTTCTCTTCTATTCCTTTTGTTGATCTGTCTTTGTCTAATATTATTGTATTTATATTATTCTGTAAATCAACACCATAACTCACTACCCATTTATTTGTCTGGTCACATATTTGTTTGTTTGCACTTATTGGTTAATAAAGGTTAAAAAAAAAAAAAACCACCATATATCTGAGGACAATAGAAAAAAAACTTCAACAAATGTATTCTTCACTAATTAAAAACAACAACTTCTACAAAAAATCCACCATTTAATCTCAAGATAACACTCTAATGCCACAATGTAACACTGTTGCCAAAACAAAAACTCTGCCACTGGTGACCAAAATCACAGCATTTATATAGACTAGCAACATTCTTTTAAGATCTACGGGATTCTTGGGTGATCCTGCCCCCTGCAGGCAAGAAGCCAGAAACCTCTAGAACAGCTAGTCTATATTATCACAAAGAAGTATTGCTGCATCAGATCATATTTTGCAACAGACACACCACCAGAGGGTGCTGATAAACAAAATAAATAGCTGATCAGCCAGGTAGCAACAACTGCATGAAACATATCTCCATTTACAAATGATATACACTGCTTTATATAAAATATTCATACATAACACCTCCCTCTTTAAGAAAATAAAAAAGCTGTCTTTTGTTAAAATTAACACTGCTGTAGTATCTTGAACTTGACAAAAATAGTATCATTGATCATTATTACAATCATATACATAACAACCAGTGAAATTTTCACAATCAAAAAGAAAAGAAAAATTACATGCGAGAAAGTGTTGTTCCAGATCTTTTCCCCTGATGTGAGAAATATCCAAATCATACTCCTGCAAAAGCGAACTCCATCTCCGTAATCTTTGATTCTTGTTTTTGATCTTATGCAGGAATGTGAAGGGATTGTGATCACTGAAGACCTTCATGGAAGGACCTGAACAAGTCCAATAGACTTCAAAATGTTGTAAAGCCAAAAGACGTGCCAAACATTCTTTTTCAATTGTTTTTTCTGATATTTATCAAACTTTTTGGAAAAGTTAACAGTAGGATGATCTACTCCATCAGTGTCTTTCTGCAGTCTAACTGCGCCTGCACCAATATCACTGGCATCAACAGCCAACTTGAAATTAGGAGATGAGAGAACTGGTGCGTTTTTGAGGATAGTTTTAATTTGGTCAAATGAATTTTGACATTTTCCATCCCAAACAAATTTTGCATTTTTATTCAGTAAATTTGTCAAAGGTTCAGAAATGATAGAGAAATTTTTCCAGAATTTTCTGTAGTGGCCAGCCATCCCTAGAAATCTCATTAGTTGTCTTATGGTTGTAGGCTCAGGAAATTCAGTGATAACTCTTACTTTTGCATCAATTGGTTTGACTTCACCCTGTCTTACTGTAGGACCTGTAAACAACTGTTGCAAAAGTCACTTTTAACAAGGTTTATAGTCAGCTTGGCATCACTCACTCTCTGAAAGAAGTTTCTGATGATGGTGAGGTGCTCTTGGAAGCTGCCGCTGGTGATGATAATGTCATGTACTAAAATAACCAAAAATATGGAAATTTAATTAATTCAAATAACCAATATTAATGATTGAAGAAAAGAATTGAATAATCTGAAGGAATTTTGGAGTTCTATATAGGCTATTGTGACTCAGACTCCCACGTGTTAAAGCACCAAACAGACACCAGGTTTAATAAATTGATTTATTAAACAAACACAGACTATACATGGGCTAATCTACGGAAGGAATATATACGAACTAGAGAGAGTAACGATGGTGTGTGTGTACGTGCAAGTGTGCATGTGTGTGCTTAGCGGGCGTGCAGGGCGCACGCGTGTGCGCGATTTTGGGAGTGGGCAGGCGCGTGTGGCAGATGTGCGTGTGTGCTCGTGGGCACGAGTTTGTTTGTCTTTGGACAAATTCTCAGCACGGGGCTGCGTAGGGTTTCTTAATGGAGCTGTAGGCGGGCGATGCGCGGCTGGGTAATTCCATTTAGTTTCAACGAATTGCGAGAAGAGTTTGCTTCAGCTCATGCGCAATTTATATTACTAATTGAGTTTTCATGCATTCTATAGCATGCATGTTAGTTAATTGCAGTATTAGAAAGTTAGCCAGGAAAAAGATTATGCATGTAAAGACAAACAATCAATGGCTATTTAACTTCATAAAATATAAAAACGGACACTATACGATTATACAATTACATCAATAATGTACAACTTGAATGTGGTACAGTTTAAGTTGAAAACTGCTAAACTGCATTACTGCCTGGAATGCTCAGTTAGTCTTACTGAAGTTCCTAGCTCGGGATTCCTCTCTGGGTCCATTGAGTATCGCAGTTCTTGCGAGGATGTCCTGCTGGGTGTGCAGATCCAAAGTCCTGTGTCCACTTGAGGAATGCGTGCAGCTCCGCTGTGTCGGAATGTCCTTGCCGATTCGGAAAAGTCCTTTTTCGGAGTTGTTCAGAGTTCAACTTGCAGTACTACTGGGCATAAGCTAGTTTAATGAGATTTGCAGTCCTGAACTTAAATGGAGATTCGCAGAGATGTGAAATTGAATGAAATTGCACAGGATGCGTGAATTCCAATGCAAGTGCCGTCTTTTCGCTTGAAAAGAGTCTGGCCTCCCCGGGAGGGAGAGTAGCTTCCCTTGGGAGAAGATGTGCTAAGAGAGAGCGTGACCTCCTTCGTTGGAAGTGTGCCAAGAAGAGAGGATGGACTGGGTGGGGTCCCTAGTTCTAAAAGTTCTGTTGCCAATTTTATTGCTTTTGGGCTCATTCTCTTGGGAAACGTACAGGAAGCGGGTGGTGCTGTATTGGATGTTTCCGTTTCCTGTTGACTGCATGGGAAATGTAGTTCTGTGGTCCCTACAAGCGATCACTCTGTTCAAAAGACAATGGAAGGTGGCCGGAGAATTTTTTCATTCCAAAGGGCATGACCTTGTATTTGTATAATCCATCTGATGTGATGAAGGCAGAGATCTCCTTCGCTCTGTCTGTTAGAGGGATCTGCCAGATGCCCTTGAGGAGATCAAATTTAGTGACATACTTTGTCAATGCAGTCATCAATCCTGGGAATAGGATATGAGTCCGTTTTTCCTGTAGTACGACACCATTCTATATATTCCTTTGGGTCTCGGAACTAGGATGCATGGAGAACTCCAGTCACTGCTACTTGGTTCAACAAAGTCATTTTCAAGCAGGTATTTAGCTTCTTGTTTAAGGTATTACGCTTCTCTGGATCCATCTTGCAGTCTTACAGGCTTGGCATTATCTTGTAGGATGATATCATGTTAAACCATATCAGTCCTCGATCGAACGTCAGGGAATATGTGACTATATTCAAATATGAGCTTCTTAAGCTGTTGTTGAGAAGGGTCCAGGTGGGACAACTTGCTGTCAATATTTTGAAGAATGTCTGAATTTCCAAGTTTGGCTGGACCCGATTCATTTTCCAAGGGGCAGTCACAATCTTCAGAATTTTCCTGTTAAATTGTATTGACCACATTGACTGGCTTTTGCTGAGTGTCTCTGTCAATGTATTCTTTCAGCATGTTGATGTGACACATTTGTTTTTGTTTCCTCCTTCCAAGGGTTAAAATGACATAATTTAGTTCACTGATCTCTTGAGGACGGTGTAAGGGCCAAAATATCGGGCTCTTAGAGGGTTTCCAGGAACTGGCAAAAGCGCCAGGACTTTGTCACCAGGTTAAAAACTTCTATCTTGGGAATGAAGGTCATATCTGGTTTTCATTTTGCCCTGAGCCTCTTTGAGATTAGACCTAGCAAAATCACAAGCCTTAGAGAGACGACCACGAAAGTCAGAGACACACTGAAGAAAGTTCACTGGGACATCATCTTCGGCCAGCAACTTTTCCTTCAGAAGCTTCAGAGGTCCACGGACTGTATGCCCAAAAACGAGCTCAAAAGGACTGAACCCAAGAGACTCCTGAACAGCTTCACGGGCAGCAAACAGAAGAAGATGGACACCTTCATCCCAATCTTTCTCTGTGTCAAGGCAGTAGGTCCTTATCATGTTCTTCAGGGTTTGATGGAACCTCTCCAAAGCACCTTGACTGTCAGGATGGTAAGCTGATGACCTGTATTGTTAGATACCATGCTCATGCATAACTTGTTGAAATATGCCAGACATAAAATTCGACCCATGATCAGCCTGAATAGACTTAGGAAGACCAACAAAGCAGAAAAGCTTGGAAAGAGCCTTGATGATAGTCTTCGCCTTGATGTTACGAAGTGGAATTGCTTCAGGAAACGGAGTGGAAGCACACATGATAGTCAGTAGTGTTATGGCCCCAATTTGTTATTACATTTACAACATAACAGCAACAGCAAGGGATGACAGACACAATTTAAAACTTAAACCCATTTAATGAACAAAAGACAACTAACTAATCTACTGACCTACTGACCAAGATTGAATATATACAAAAAAACAGAAATATTTACAGTCCCTCGTTTTGGTGGGGTGGCTTGGTGATGTCCTGGGTGAGGAAAATGCTCAAACACAGGCAAAAATCCACAAAAGAAACTTCACAGGTCTTGAACAGAAATGACAGGTCTGGTCACATGTATCCTTCTCCTTGCAATTTCTCCTACTACTTTACTGTCTCAATTCTACTCTTTATATACTCTTTTGCAGACCCCACCCACATTTAGATCTTTTTTTTTTTTAATTTTCGGGGACTTGCCCCAGACATGTCTGAAACATGTCCAAACATAGCTCCAGTCTGAGCTGAATAAAAAAAAGGTAAATACTGCCATCTAGTGGCCTATATTCACATTACAGTAGGTACTCACAACCAGATTTAGTCTTTGGTTAATGGTCCAATACTGTAAATGCTGATTCGACTGAAAGGTTCTCTAAAAGCAGGAATGGGCTTCAGTTGAGCCTTTGAAATATTCTGGTTCGGCTTCCCAACCATTTGACAAGTATGACAGGATTTGCAGTACTCCTGTACATCAGACGTTATGGAAGGCCAGAAGAAATGGTTCTTGACACGTTGAAGGGTCTTTTTGAGACCCAAATGACCTGACATAGGATTGTTATGGGCCAGACTAAGAGTTTCTTACGATAGGACTTTGGAAGAATAATTTGATGGGTGATCATCCACTCTTCATCAGCAGAAACATCAGGTGAACGCCACTTTCTCACAATAATTCTACATTATTTAGAATTTTGTTTGAGCTATTCCAATTTTCTTTTGATCATGGCATCATTCCTGCTCAGTGGTATAAATCTATAAGAAAGCCTATACCTAAATCATCAGGAAATGACCCCAAATCACCACTTAGTTACAGAGGGATAAGTCTTATCAGTCATGTCTATAAACTGCATTCTGCTCTATTAAATAATAGATTAGTTGACATCTAGAAAGGTCAGGATTGCCAGTAGATGAGCAAAATGGTTTCCGGAAGCAAAGGGCCTATATAGACCACATATATTCGGTCACTTCTATGATTAGAGCAAGACTTAAAGAAAACAAGTCAACATTTGCTTGTGTCATCAATTTCCAGAAGGCATTTGACTGGGTCAAAACAGAACTTTTGGAGTACAGGCTTATTAAATCATGAATAAATAGTAAATTTTATAAAGCAATTAAGAGCCAGTTTCCAGTAACTATGAACCAGGCGGTGATGCATCATGTTCCAGTAGCCCACTGAAGATTTTTGTGGGGGTAGGTATATCGTCCAAACTGACAAAAATTACATTTTTTATCAGAAGATCCCTTCGGGGGGGAAATTACAGCCCTTTCTGGGGTAGGGGTGAAAAGGGCCAAAATAGTGACATAGTCAAAATCTAGACTTTGTCGTTCAATATCTTAGTGCGCCCTCAGTAAGCCTCCTTGATCTTATGGTATATGAACGTATGGGTCGAGTTCTTCCATTTAGCATGATCATTTTCAAGGCTTACTGAGAGTGCCGCCTATAGGTGGCGCTTCAAATCATGACTTTTTGCATTTTGGGCTAAATTTGAGACCCCCCCCAGGGCCTGCACCCTCATTAAACCTCACTAGTTAATGCATATTTGGATACACTGGGACTCTTTCCAAATTTGCATAAATGGCGGTGGATTAGTTGGGGTGCTTTTGCATAGATAGCGCTTTTTATGGCAAGAATGCGATTTTAGGCAATTTTCATTTGGCCATATGTCAGTGCGCCCCCTATGGATTTCAGTGAAACCTTTTTTAATATGTTCCTCTGTATCTCTGCTATTCATAATAAAAATTTCAAGAAGGCTTTTTGCCTCATTAACCCTTTACATGCCAGAGATTGACATGTTGCAATCAAGCACCACCTCCCAAAAATGCCCATTTTTGTTTTAGTCCCCACCAATAAGTGGGGAGAATTATTTGAGTGTTTTCAGATCATTAAGGCAAGACAAGTTATTAAAAATAAGCAACAAATAATGCACCAAAGCAGGGCTCCTGGGGGGCAAAGGGCCGGGGAGGGGGCAAAACACCCATTTTTTCCCAAAAACAGCATGAAAAACATGTATTTTGAAATTGTCTGGGGGTAATTGACCCCTCTGACCCCCACCCCCTCTAGCTATGCCCTGCAAAGGTCACAAAAGCGATGTGCGTAGGCTTGAAGATTTAGTTCACCTGCTAAGGTGTGCTAACAGGGTGCCATGTCAACTATGGTATTCATATTCATCAAATGATTCATGCAGAAGAGTATTCTGAATCACTTCGAACCATAGCCTTAGCTTTGCTGATGTTTTACGGTACTTTTCAGAGGGGATTGAGGACCTTGTCTTTACATTCTGCATTGCTGCATGCATTATGCATTATGAATACACACAGGCCCCATTCAAAAATGATCAGACAATATATGATCTAATATCTTGGGAGCAAAACTAATCGTTAGCATGAGATTACATGAGTTAAAGATGGAACAATGTACCATTCGCAGATCCTAAAACCAGAAGATGTTTGTGATAAAGCAGGATTTCCATACCTCTAATCAGACTCTGAACATGCCATCAAAACATGTGGCCACTGCAGCGCTGCCACCTGCCAGCTGAGCCGCCTGTTGGAGCATTGGAGAACTAATCTTATGTCTTTCTTGATGAAGTGGAGTGTGATCTGGTGTGAACGTTTTAACACATAGAGGGATAACGAGGCAAAAAACCTTTTTACCTTAACCTTTGAAATTTTATAATGAATAGCAGAGATACAGGGGAACATAATAAAAAAGTTTCCCTGAAATCCATTTGGGGAGCCCTGAGATATGGCGCAATGAAAATTGCCTAAAATCACGTTCTTGGCATAAAAAGAGCCACCTATGCAAGAGCGCCCTTACTAAACCACCATCATTTATGCAAATTTGGAAAGAACTAGTCCCAGTGTACCCAAATATACATAAACTACTAAGGTTTAATGATGGTGCAGGCCCTGGGGGAGGGTCTCAAATATAGCCCAAAATGCAAAAAGTCATGAATTGAAGCTCCACATATAGGCGGCACCCTGAGTAAACCTTGATGATTATTATGCTAAATGGAAGAACTTGAGCGATCCATTCAAATACTATAAGATCCAGGAGGTTTACTGAGGGCGCACCATGATTTTTGAAGGACAAAGTCCAGATTTTGACTATGTCACTATTTTAGCCCTTTTCACCCCTACCCTAATAAGGGCTGTAATTTCCCCCCTGAAGGGATCTTCTGATAAAAAAAAAAGTATTTTTTGTAAGTTTGGACGATATATCTACCCCCACAAAAAACTCCAGTGGCCTACTGGAACATGAGATATTTTGCCAACAGCCATACCTCAATTCGATCTGCTTCAGCTGCGTGGCTGAAGTTAAGCAGGTGTGGGCTTGGTCAGTACTTGGATGGGAGACCACTGAGGAAAACCAGGTTGCTGCTGGAAGAGGTGTTGGTGGGTGGCGATCTTCCCTCTGGCGGGAAAATCCCCAATGCCCCAGTGCAGTGATGAGACGGTAAACCGAGGTCCTGACTCACAGTGGTCATTAAAGATCCTATGACACTCTTCGATAAGAGTAGGGGGTTCCCCGGTGTCATGGCTAAAGCCCCAACCTGGCTCTTTCGATCAGCTGCCTAATCATCCCCTGATCTAATTGGCTGTGCAATTCCTCTGTCCCTCCCCTCCTCCTACCCCGGGGCTACCTTGAAAAAGAGATTTCAATCTCAACGGGACTTCCCTGGTTAAATAAGGGTTAAATAAAATTTAAAAAATATCACCCCCTTTTATGAGCTGGTCCATAGTTACAGACAGAATCTTAAATTCCTTTATCGAGTTCCGATAGCTTGTGTGCAGTTAAACGACTGAAGAACAGGCTGGTGTCCCCTCACCATTTGGGGTGAAACAGGGGGATGTATCGTCTCCCACGTTTCTCTCCATTTATGTCAACGATCTGGCTATTGATATTAAAGAAGGAAGTCTTGGTATTAAAATCGTAATATGGGGGCGCCCGTGGCTCATCGGTCTAAGCATATATCTCTAGCATTTTTAATTTATGTTCCATTTCTATATGTGGATTTTCCACTGGAAACTGGTCCAGGTCGCCTGGTGCAAACACATTTTCATCAATGTAATATTCAACAATCTCTCTTGCCGGTCTTGCTTTTCGCATGGCTGATTTTACCTCTGTCAGCTCTAACTGTCTGCATATTTCTAGCAGTTCTGTCTTTTTAAAAGACTTCAAAACCTCTAAGGTTGGTGATGCCAAGAAATCATCCATTGCTGTTGATCTGTATATATATATATATATATATATATATATATATATACACATAGGAAAAAAAAACAATTTCACAATTTGAAATGTTAGATTTTCAATAAATGACTCACACAATGGTCTATCCCGGACTTGAGCCCCCAATTTGTTATGGCCCCAATTTGTGATGACATCTACGAAAGCAAGGGATGACAGACAAAATTTTAGAACTTGAACAGATTTAATTAAACAAAGACTGACAACTAACCTACAATTTATACTACTGACCAAGATTGACATACACAAGAAAAAAAATATTTACAGTTACTTGAGATTGGGTTGCTTGATGATATCCTGGGACAGGGAAGTGCTCCAACACAGGCAGAAATCCGCAAAAAAACTTCACAGATTTTGAAAACAGTGTCAGGCCTGGTCAATTGTATCCTTCTCCTTGCAATTTCTCCTTCTACTTTACTCTCTCAATTTCCCTCTTTATGTACTCTTTTGCAGCCCCCTCCCACCTTTTAGACTTTTTTTTCAAAGAAAAGGTCAATACTGTCATCTCGTGGCAGGTTTTCATATTACACCACACTTACTTAATCTCATACTCCACAATTCCCTTCACTTATTTATTTTTTAAAATAGGTCTACTTATCACATTTTTCTGTTTTTTTCCTTTTCTATTTCCTCTCTGTCTTTCTTCTCCCCTTTGCTTCAATAATTATTGCAAATACTGTTCATTTTCTCAATTATCATAGGTAACATTCCTTGCTACTTTGTCTTGACCACTTTTTACCCCTTGGCCGACTCCAGCCTGGAGGGGTATTGTCGTAACCTGCATGTCCATCTGTCGTCCACCATCCGTCGTCCGTCATCCATCCATGATTTTGTTCGGGCCAGTACTCAGCAACTAATGACCGCAGCTTCACAAAATTTGGTATGGTGACTCACTATGACCCATAGATGTGCAACGTCAGGTTTTTTGCTGGATTTAGCCTTTGACCTTAGGTCTGCGACCTTCACCCTGGAAATCTAGTCCGGGTCGGTGCATGCGACTAATTCTCGCAGCTTCACCAAATTTGGTATGGTAACTCACTGTCACACACATATGTGCAGTGTCATGTTTTTTGCTGGATTTCACCTTTGACCTTTCCGCTGTGACCTTAAGGCAGGAAATTTCATATGGGTCAGTACTCAGCAACTACTGATCGCAGCTGCACCAAATTTGTTATGCTGACTTACTGTGACACCTAGATGTGCAACATCACCTTTTTTGCTGGATTTGACCTTTGACCTTAACGCTGTGACGTTGAGGCAGGAAATTATGTCCGGGCCGTGGGGTATTCAGCAACGCGTTATGTTTTGTTGTTGTTATTTTTTGGCCAAGTTGTTTTTTTTCCTCTCTCCTTCAGTCTTTGTTTTTGTTCTTTTGTTGCTTGTTGTCCTGATTATGTCTCCCCCTTCCTGCGGGGGGACATATTGTTTTTGCCTGAATTCCCGTTGGAGTCGGCGTTCCCGTTTGTTTCCGGAAATCTGAAACTGTTTGACCGATTCTCACCAAATTTGATATAGTGTCTCTCCATAACATGCAGATGTGCCTTTTGAGGGTTTGTACTGCTTTTGAATTTTATTTTATCTGTTTCCATGGCAACAATTTGGACTTAGGCATATTGAAGGGTGGGACTCGTTTCCGGACCATAACTCTAAAATGTGAAATGGGGGAAGGGGGAGGCATCTGTTTTTACATGTAGAAACCATTTCTAGTTTCAATTTTTTTTCCCTTCCAAATCATCCAGCAGTTAGTATTTTACAAGGTTTTGTTTGATCAAATGTTGTTTGATTTGGATTATACCCACTCTGTATAAACCTTTTCCTCATACCCTTCCCTCCGAATTGTTGGGCTGGGCCGAGCAGCGGCCAGGCCCCTACAAATGCGAATGTCGCTGAGTACCTGAGTGAGTGAGTGAGTGAGTGATCAAGTTCAACTATTGGCTGGCCGGTGGGGAAGAAGTTCAGCGATTGGTCGGCCGGCAGGGAAGAACTTAAACGACTGGTTTTTCCCGACGATTGGCTGGCCGGCGGGGAAGAAGTTCAGAGATTGGTCGGCCGGCGGGGAAGAACTTCAACGATTGCTTGACCGAGTGCTGGTTTTTGCTTTATAATTAGGCTACATGCGTGTCGGATTTCAGCATTGACGCTTTGCATCAATGTTAAATCAACATTGTATTGTCAACGTTAAGACATTGAAACAACGTTGATAGTGCACCCTCAATTAACATTGAATCAATGTTAATTTTCTCATTAAAGATCAATGGTATTTCAATGTTATTTAATTAAAAAAAACATTGAAACAATGTTGAGATTTCAACCTAACCATAGAGCAATGTGCTTTCAATGACTTTTCAACGTCAGTATCATCACCCTGTCAACCAGGAATCGATGCTCAATCAATTATCATCATAACTTTAAATCAATATTTGTTCAATGTCGCTGTATCAACGTTGGGTTTCATCGCTATTGTAACAGTGATTCAACACTGATTTAGCATTGATATTTCAACGTCAACGATTCTGATAATTCAGATGGAAAATTAATATTGTTTCTATGTAGTCATGCGATATGGGCGGCGTTTGTTTGTTCACAGTGTCTACGTGTCTGAAATCAGTGTTGCTCAAATTAAGTTAGCAACCCAGTTTTATTCTCTTGCATGAGGTTCATGGCTAACTTGATTTCAAGAATATCGACACAAAGTTTATATGGTTGGTCTGATCGGATTTTCTCTTTATCGGTAAAAGGCTGTTGCGATAAATGCTGATGGAAACGTTATTTGCCGAATAAATCTGCTACTGCACCGTGACGGTGTTTTGATGCCGTCGTTGCCTTCTGATAATGGTTTGCTATGTTGCTAATAGCTGGCACATAAGCACGTACAACTTGTGCAGTAATCATCATATGTTGGTAGACGTGGTCCATTTAGACTAACCAGCTAAATTAGTCGCCTAACACACTACTGTTCGCTTGAAGGTTCTGCGATTCAGTGCGAAAATGGTAACTTAAAATGTCAGAAATCTATTCGATACACCACTTAGGTCGCAAAACAGCATGTGGCGCCATTACGCACAACTTTTTATTTTTAAATTTTTAATGTCGTTAGATAGAATTGCATTTTCACCTACTTTTTTCGCATGAATATGCTAGGCAAACTGCAGATAGTTAGATTGACAAGTGGATGGAAACATAGCTAGTGTTCCTCATTATCCTTAGGTGTGATCATCTCGTAGCAGAGAAACAAATTCAGGGCTCCCACCGATTCTGCCTAATGGTGAGTTATGTTTCTTAATAAATTTTACATTTGTTTTAATGCCGTTCGTATCATTTTATTTCGTTGTTTTTATCTGCCACACATTGAAGGCCGGTCTGTGAAATTATTGTCTTATAAGCAATTGAGATTGAACTGGGTTTTGAAACATTTAAACTGGATTGTTGAACATTTGCTGGTCATATAATTATCTCTCTCTGTTCTGTTAAATAGTTAGGCTGTTACAGGGCTCACAGCCACTTCTGAACTAACGTTAGTGGACTGCATGGGACGGTCTGTCTTCTGTACATCATAGGAAGAAAAGTCAAACACTGAGGGAGTTGCTTTGGTTTCAACCAGTTGTCTCTATGAGTCACCAGTACTCCTGCCTCATCAAATAACTTTTCCTCCATGCAGTCTTCAGCTACAAAGTGATCACTACAAACTCTAGCATTGCTGCTAACTGGTGGGTTCTTCCTTTTGATTGCAGCTTGCCAACGTCGGAGAACAGGTGGTCATTTAAGTGGCAAATGATGGAAATGTACTGGTTTCTCTTGATCTTTGACTCTGTAAAATTCATTTGAACATCCAGGGGCAATGCAAAACATGCCTTCCTTAACTCGCTTTTTAATTTGCTTCTCTTTCTCTGTCATTTTGAATGAATGGATGTAGATCGTCAGCGCGATCGCTAGCTTGACAAGTTGAGCCAACCACTCCGATAACGTCACGTCCGGCAAAACAAAAGCAATGGCGCCCTGCTTTGTTTTTACAGTTGAACTTAAATGGCAGGATTTTGAAATTTCTTTCTCCATCAGTGGTAAAACTAAAATAATCTCTTTAGGGTGAGAGACATTCATTAAATTAAGATTACTACATTTTGTGTTTCATGTTCTCTATAAATAGTAAATTACCCGTGGCGAGAATAATTTCGACTGTGCGAGCATCGAGATGGAAATACTGCAGTTACATTTGTAAAGGGCTATGCCACACCCTTATCCCCAAGAGGAAGGGGAGTTTTGTCTGGCATGGGGGTGGTGGAGTGTCCAAAGTAGAATGGTTTGGTTGGAGCTTACTGGTTAGTTAAGGATTTCTCTGTAGACAACATTGTCTGTGTATGTGCCTTGTTTGTCAGGAAACTGTCCATTGACTTTTGACCCCAGTGACCTTGATTTCTCATGACGACCTACGGTTTGACCTTTGACCCTCTTGACCTTGACCATTGACGGAACGGACCTCTCGCGGTCATTTCTTGTGACGACCTGTGTCCACATACCAACTTTCATGAAAACCTGTCCAGGGAGATGGGAGATGCGAAAAATTGACCTTTGACCCCAGTGACCTTGACCATAGAAAAAACTAACCCCTCAAGGACAATTCCAGGAACAACCTACACAGACCCACCAAGTTTGGTGAAGATCCGTCAAAGGACCTCGGAGGAGTAGGGGAACAAACAGACAGACAGACAGACAGACGTTCCTCAAATTATAGCATTGTGATGTGAATGTAGGCCACTAGATGGCAGTATTTACCTTTTTTTATTCAGCCCAGAAAATAAAAAAAGAGGTCTAAATGTGGGTGGGGTCTGCAAAAGAGTATTTCAGGAGTAGAATTGAGACAGTAGAGTAGTAGGAGAAATTGCAAGAAGAAGGATACATGTGACCAGACCTGTCATTCTGTTCAAGACCTGTGAATTTTCTTTTGTGGATTTTTGCCTGTGTTAGAGCATTTTCCTCACCCAGGACATCACCAAGCAACCTACAAAAGGGACAGTAAATATTTTCTGTTTTTTGGAAATCAGTCTTGGTCATTAGTTGTAGATATTTGATTTGTCATTATTGTTAGTTGTTGTCTTTGTTAATTAATGTGTATAAGTTTTAAAAACTGTGTCTGTCATCCCTTGCTGTTGCTGTAGTGTTGTAAATGTAATAACAAATTGGGGCCATAACAGCATGATGAAGTATGATAGTATGATGCGAGACGCGCAAATCTCCTGATCCACACTCCAGTCCGGTAGGTGGTGGTATTGCACCAGAATGATTTAACTCAAAATAATTTTCGGAAGAAGAAGAAGACTTGAGCAGAGTGAGAAAAGTTAGGTAGGGTTTGCAGCCCGCTCGCACGTTATTTTTTTTACTTTCCGTAACGCAACGCCTCCCACTGTCCGGTTTATCCCCATTTCTCTATTCTGTTCATATATGATAAGGTTGGTGTGCCGCAGCGGGCAGGTATGTTATGGTCCACGCTAAAATTAATGAACCAGTAAAGCTGCATCTTCTCGTCCTGCTGGTCTGATTTCCCCGGCGTTTTTTATGGTCAGTGACAACGAGCTCGTCTGCAAGTGTCAAGCCAACGTGTTACAAGAGACGCCCGAACATCACATCCAACCCGAAGGTGGAGTGACTCTCTTCAGAGCTCAATTCGTCGGATGACGGAGATTATTTCACCGGAGTTTGTGAGTTTAATCGTCTGAGTATCGCTAACTCTCGGTACCCAACAGCATTGTGTGTTGAAGGAGTTTAGCCATTTCGGTCAGGCAAGAGCTGACTGTGGAACGGTTTCATTAGGCAGTAAGATGTCTTATTATTATTGTTTTCGGACTTTATGCTCCTTTTTGTTATATATATATGATACTGTTTTAGCTGCATCTTGGAGTAGGCACTCTCGTGAAAGACGGAAAATATTCGTTTGGACGCGCTGTTTTCTGCCTTTCAATCAGCCATACTCAAAACTGCGTACAGATGTTTCTCATCTTTGTTTTTGATTTAATTTCAACTAGGTAAGCGATCATGAAGAGCGGGTTTGATCGCCTGATGAGTCAAATAATGTAGCGCGGAAGATCCAGAGCAGTTTCGTGAAGCGTGCGGTTACGAGTAAATTATTTTTCTGAACTGAGTTTAGCAGTGGCGGAGACAGACAATTTTCATCGGGGTGGCCGGTGTTGTGCCGCAGATTGCGCCCCCCTCGCGGGAGCGCGTGTACGTCATTCCAACACAAAAATGACCCCGGTTACTTTTATTTCGCAGAGAATAACACCGTTTCACGTGTTAAATCCTTGCCAAGGATTTACCGCTTTAATTCTGCAATCAATCACTGTGCTGAAATGTCCGAACGACTGTATCATATTTTTAATTTTTGCGAAGGAGGTACTGAAATTAAATAACAAATGGTATGGCTTCGCGACATAATATCCTAAAGCCACGTGATACACGTGATAACGAAAGCATAATGATCTTATATCTAGCCTTCGTATTTCACAACATCGGTTTTGTGGAAATATATAGCTATACAGCCAGACTAATTACAAAATGAAGTTCTGGTAATATGAGCAAGTAGGCGTTTCGCGGCTAAATTGCATTACTATTATGTAGGTCGAAAGGCAATTGCGGGATACGCGTATATGCCCACCACATCAGATGTTCTTCTTTTCGAGAAGTCAAATGTTTGTCTCAGGTCTTAAAATTAAATTAAGTGAACGAGCTGATGAATGAATCAAATTTAAAAAATCAATAAAGACTTTGAACTATTTTTACCTAAAATAGATAAACTTCTACAGATAGACCTGTATGAATTGAAAACAATATTTACATCAAAATGCAGCTAATTCTGGGTAGAACAGGAATAACACTACGGAGGGTGGGGAGCTCATGTTTATGGCTTGCCGTGAAATGCACCCCCTGTCTAACTCAAACAAGGGAAGTGCTACATGCATGAAATTCATTCAGGTTACACGTACTAGGGCCCTATGTCATTTTTTTACAGACCATTTCGCAGGTGACACACATACTTCACAGGATTCTAGTATTTCAAAAATCTCAATGTTTTCTTATGTGGTTGTGAACGGCTTCGCCGAATTCCATGCCAGAGTTGAGATATTTTGATGCAAAGTTGACGTGTCTGCTGGTGTTTGTAAACTTGAGCACATGACTCTTGGCTCACTATCATTTACTTTTTATTTTAAAATATTTTCCCTTGGTAATTACTCAATATTGTTTCACGCTATAGAATGTTGTGCACTTTTACATCGTTAGAACTAAGTTTGAATGTTTTGCTAATATGAACGCATGGGTCACAGGCTACCCTATAAGGATAGGCGTTAGAAAATGTGGGATTTTGGTTCAACTTTGAGTGCCAGTTGCTCCTCAGCTGTTCAACATAGATATACCAACATGTTTGTCAATTTTCAGCTTGATCCTTTCTACAAGATGGAGTTATTTCCAAGGCCATAGTTCCAATGTTGAAAAATTATGTGAATGCCTACTTGGAGCGTTCACTTCTGCAGGATGAATGCACAGGGCTGATCGATTTTTGAAATTAATGTAATTGTGATTATTTAAAAAAATATTGCGATCGCAATTTACAATGCAATTTTTACCCCTCAGCCCTCAAGGCTGATGGGGTATCGCTATCCTTCGTGCGGTTGGGCCGGCGGGCGGGCGTCAAAGTTTTTGGAGATGACATTTGGCTGAGGGGTATTCCGTGCATTGCACGCCTATTCTACAAATGAACAATATATCATCCTATAATTACTTTGAACACAATATTAGATTAAACATCAACGATTCCTTCCTGTAAGCCGGACTAATATGTTATAGTGAAATTAATTAAAGCATGGATCGATAAGAAATTCATTTTTATTTAATCACTTAAGGGGTGATCAAAAATTTTTTTTTTTCCAAAATTCTTTTAAATCAAAACATTCTATAATAACCCGCCTTTTAATAATCACTAATTGCTACAAGCATTAAAAACTGAACTCAACTTTTCAATGCAGTCTAATGCATTTTCCATAAATTTCCAAAGATATTATTTTTTCCACGTTTCTCCTCTTTGTGGCAGCCATTAATTTGTTATCTATCATTGAAAATCAAAGATATGCGGGCTGCAGGTACTTTACTTAATTAGAAATGCTATGACTTTGGGAAATGTTGCCTATCTTTACATACTTTGAATATTTTCACTTTTTGTCAGATTCTGTGCAGAATAGTTTCAAAATTTGAGTAAAATGCCCCAAAATCACAAAACTGATAGATTAGGCAAAGAATGGCTATGTCATTGCATTTTCATAAGCAATGGCTTTTAAATGATAGAAAAACTGAATTCTATCATAGAGTTAAAGAGGAATTGGTGGCAGAAGTTTTCTGCATATTTAATGAGCTTGCTCGGTTACCATGGCAACCACATAAACAGAAAAATGCCAACTTGTATCCTTTTTGATGGTTCTTACATATACTTCTTTAGATTAATTCAGAGTTGTTTCCTGGTGTCATTTTCATTTAACCCCAGATCACCCCTTAAATCACAGTAGTGTATTGACTGATTAGTTTAACTTCCAGTGCGCATCGTCCTCCTTCTTAAAGCCAAAATCAGGGCTGGCATTAAACAAAAATAACTCTGTTGCGAAAATGCAATGCAGCCTCTTGAAGTCTGTAGCATTTTTCAGAACTGTGTAGCAGAAATAAAATCTTACTCAAATGTCTGGATATGCATGTTAACTTTTTATTTTCATCTTAGAATACTTGGCCAACAGTACTAACACTAATGAACATGGCCTAATGAAGACCAAGGCAGTTGAGTTACTGTAGGATTGCAGTGTTAAAACTACTTGGACTTACCAACTGGGACATACTTCAGCTGGATTTATAGTTCTGCACCAACTCCACGCAAAGGGCATGCCATCGCCTCAACGCCGTCGTGGACCTTTCGAAGTTCATACTGTGCCGCAAAGCGATTCACCGCCAAACCGAAAGGTCGCGTCAGGTTTCCGATGGACCTGTCATGAAATCACGCAGGGCTTTCAAAAATAGTCGGCGACCAGCGATAATCGCAGTCTACTCGCGACTCTGATGCTCCATATCATGAAATTCTTTTTGTCACCTTCCTTGTTTCTTTAACCAGGAGATTTGCCATATTTTCAAAAGAAGATGGAGTCATTGTGTTATTTCCTTGCTTTAGTCAGCCATCATGGTTTCCTTCATTGCGCATGAACGAGCCTGGCGCAGCCTCCGTATGGTACATTCGTACAGTTTTGATGAAGACTTGAGGTGCTTGCGCAGGCAGAAAATCACGAAATCGCCTGCGTTCAAAAATTCGTATTGCAGTTTGGCCGGGGATACAAGATGGCTGAACCCCTCAGTAAAATACTAAAAACCTCAACAATATTGTCCTTCTTTAAAAAGAAAGGTAAAGATGCACTATGTCTTGCTAACATATCTAAATAGAACCCGACAGTGTATAAGGAACTGTTTTCTGCAAAGCTAACTTTATTGCAGGCATTCAGTTGAAATTTTCCTTAACCCCTTAAGAACTACGGCCCGGTACTGGGGTCGGTTATTACACATTACACATTACAAATACAGCATGTTTAAAAATTGCAACACTGTCAAGCGGCATATACACATTTCGCGAAGAAACTCGGCCAAAAGCTCATGTAAACCATTCTTACCTCAACCGAGCACAATTCAAGCACCAAGCAAGTACAAAACCCTAAACCAGTGAAGTTGGCACGTTATGTAAATCGTAGATAAAAACGGAATACGATGATTTGCAAATCCTTTTCAACTTATATTCAATTGAATACACTGCAAAGACGAGATGTTTAATGTTCAAACTGAGAAACTTTATTTTTTTTTTTGCAAATAATCATTTACTTAGAATTTAAAGGCAGCAACACATTGCAAAAAAGTTTGCATAGGGACCTTTTTACCACTGTGTTACATCCCCTTTCCTTTTAATGACACTCAGTAAACGTTTGGGAACTGAGGAAACCAATTTTTGAAGCTTTTCAGGTGGAACTCTTTCCCATTCTTGCTTGATGTACAGCTTAAGTTGTTCAACAGTCCGGGGTCTCTGTTGTGGTATTTTACGCTTCATAATGCGCCACACATTTTCAATGGCGTACAGGTCTGGACTACAGGCAGGCCAGTCTAGTACCCGCACCCTTTTACTACGGAGCCATGCTGTTGTAACTTGTAGAATGTGGCTTGGCATTGTCTTGCTGAAATAAGCAGGGGCGTCCATGAAAAAGACGTTGCTTGGATGGCAACATATGTTGCTTCAAAACCTGTATGCACCTTTCAGCATTAATGGTGCTGTCACATATGTGTAAGTTGCCCATGCCTTGGGCACTAATACACCCCCATACCATCACAGATGCTGGCTTTTGAACTTTGCGCCTATAACAGTCCGGAAGGTTTTTTTCCTCCTTGGTCCAGAGGACAAGACGTCCACAGTTTCCAAAAACAATGTGAAATGTGGACTTGTCAGACCACAGAACACTTTTCCACTTTGCATCAGTCCATCTTAGATGAGCTTGGGCCCAGCGAAGCCGGTGGCGTTTCTGGGTGCTGTTGATAAATGGCTTTTGCTTTGCATTGTAGAGTTTTAACTTGCACTTGCAGATGTAGTGACGAACTGCAGTTACTGACAGTGGTTTTCTGAAGTGTTCCTGACCCCATGTGGTGATGTCCTTTACACACTGATGTCAGTTTTTGATGCAGTAACGCCTGAGGGATCGAAGGTAACGGGCATTCAATGTTGGTTTTCGGCCTTGTCGCTTACGTGCAGTGATTTCTCCAGATTCTCTGAACCTTTTGACGATATTACGGACCGTAGATGATGAAATCCCTAAATTTCTTGCAATAGCTCCTTGAGGAATGTTGTTTTTAAACTGTTCGACAATCAGCTCACGCTTTTTTTCACTAAGTGGTGACCCTCGCCCCATCCTTGTTTGTGAATGACTGAGCTTTTGAGGGAAGCTGCTTTTATACCCAATCATGGCACCCATCTGTTCCCAATTAGCCCGTTCACCTGTGGGATGTTCCAAATAAGTGTTTGATGAGCATTCCTCAACTCTGTCTTTTTTGCCACTTGTGCCAGCTTTTTTGAAACATATTGCAGGCATCAAATTCCAAATGAGCTAATATTTGCAAAAAATTACAAAGTTTACCTGATCGAACATTAAGTAACTTGTCTTTGCAGTGTATTCAATTGAATATAAGTTGAAAAGGATTTGCAAATCATTGTATTCTGTTTTTATTTACAATTTACACAACGTGCCAACTTCACTAGTTTTGGGTTTTGTAAATAAGCATGCAGCAGAACATAGGATAAAATTATATCAGTGCTGAATCGCCAGGATTTCTGCTGAATTCGTGCTATACATAAAAATGATACCTCAAATAAAAGAGGAAAGTCCACAGAATGCAACGATATGAGCCCTGTCATTTTAAACCACATTGAAAGAACAGCCGGCATACACTTTTCAGTCTACGGAGATGAGCAGAAAAAAATTCTTACCTTTGATATTTTGCAATAAAAAAACTGCTCGAGGGTAAATCTGTGCTTGCTATTGTTAGCCCAATGTGTTTGCGTTATAACGAAACTAGATCTGCGGGGATCCTAGCATGTTCTTTCCCAGGGCATTGCTTCAAAGAATTCAGCTTCCTTGTAATGTATTTTCCTGTCTGCTTTCGGCTTGTGATGCTGTCAGGAAGACTATGCCGGTAGGAATTTGATTGTATGAGTCCTGATGATTCTAACCAACTCTAAACCATCTTAATCGTAGTATCCTAGCCTGAGCTACAGCCTTGCGTTCCGAGTGCGTCAAACTGAGTCCATGGGAAATATGCATGTTCTTGAATAGCGCGACAATATAAACGCATAACTAGTTTGTTTGAAGCATTGTCCGAATAATTATCCGCTAAATATTCAACACTCATTTTCAAAGTGGTTTCAGACAGAATCTTTGCAGTATTCCGCACAAATACTGAGACTACAACAGTACAGTACAGTCCTTACCCATTCGTTGAATGGGCAATTTGACCATAAACTGTTGTCGATTGGCGTAGCCTATTGGACAAAATGCCGCACTGCAGAAAGGAAATTGTGAAGGTTCGAAGGTACGATTCCTGATCAGGGTACCTTTTTTTTGGAAATAATCACAGTTTACTTCTACAAATAATCGCTGGGGTTTTTGTTATTCTTACTTTTCTTTAACATATTTCCACATTGCCTTTGTATTTATAATTTTATTTATTTGTTTTGTTTTTTAATAAATATGCTCCAGTGGAGTCAAACTTAATTTTTATTGTATGTATTCTCTTTGAATGGGAAATTGTATAGGCAACAAAACTGGCAGAAATACTAATTTTGCGTGACATCTTTATGCGTACGGTCATGTTTCAGAAATCAGAAAATGCAGCTGATCATTTCTCCATGATCCACGATCCTTCCCTGGGCTGTGACCCACCCAGACATCCGACATTTCCGTTTCTTTCGTTCCTTGACCGTAGATTATGTCACATGATAGTCAATATTTTCGGTGGCTGGACAAAGCAGTATAAAAACAGTGTAAAACTATCAATAAAGCAGTACAGTCAGGGAAAATATACACTCTCTAAGTCTGAAAGAGTGTCGCCAAACTGTAGTTTAATCGTTTACGCCGCTGTCTGGTCCGGGTCACTTTCGTATACATACATCTGAAATTTGACAGACTCTTAAGCCTGTTTAAATTGCTCAAACTCGCGCTTCGTTCTAGGGTGCTTTTCCCCAAATCACAGATGCTAACTTGCATGGTTGGAACCATTGACTGTCAATGAACGAACTATGTAAGCTACTAACCTACGCTTTAGGGAAACGTACCCCTGATCATGCATTTCTGTGCCTCTTAAATGGCTGGGAAGTTGGTCAGGCCGCAAGTATCTCACTCAGGGAATGGTTATCAAACGGCGTCCTACTCGGGACAACTACGTTAACATGTTAATACACGTTACCTCAATAACACTATGTGACAATTTTTTTTCCTGGTTTGTGTTTGTTATTTCTTTATTGTTTATGTTGTGAAAAGAATAGATGGTGCCCATTATTTCCTTCGAACTTTGCTTTTGTGACCAAGATAATGACATTTAGGAATTCACCTATTTTCTGTCTACATAAGGTATGAATAAAACAAAACATTAATTTTATTTAATTTGTATTATATCAAATCTTCCTATTTAAACAAGCAAAAATTGCCTGTCTTACCTTCTTGAGATTTTTTTTCAGGGGTCTTGGGTAAAATAAGGTGCCCAGAGTTTGTGTTGATCCTCGACTGGCAGCCGAAATATACCTTGTAGGCTTCATACATTTTAACTCTTGCCCTCACTACTTTTTTTCTCTTATTTTGATAAATTGGTCACATACATTACAGCAGGGGTCCCCAATCATTCCCAGAAAGGGCCGGTGTGGGTGCAGGCTTTCATTGCAACTTAGCAATTCCACACCTGATGCCACTAATGAAGCCCTGGACTCTTTGCAAAATGAGCTTGATTAGTAGCATCAGGTGTGTAGCTGCTTGGTTGCAATGAAAGCCTGCACCCACACCGGCCCTTTCTGGGAAAGATTGGGGACCCCTGCATTACAGAATGCATCTAGAGAATGCTTTGCAGCTTTTTGATGCAGCTCTGAAAAATTCTGATATCTACATGTTTACTTGGGCAGCTAGAACTAAACTGAGTGCTGAGCTGCTGTATGGATATTGCCATGGAAAGATCTAGAAAATTTTAAAGGTTCTTGAAATACTTGGAAGTTCTACAACATCCTAGAAAAATTCTTGAAACTTTTAGGAAGTTGTAACATTCTAGAAAGTTCTCAAATGCTTGTAAGCTCAAGAAAATTCTCTGTCAGCAAACCAGCTCTATATCTACCTTTTAATGTCCCGGAAAATGGATACATTTGAAATATTAATCACCCAAGTCACAAAAGCAAAGTTTGATAGCCCTTCTCCTTTTTACTTTAGGAATATGCAATTGGGAAATAACACTTTCTGCCCAGGAACAGGAAAAAGCTAAAATTTTGTGTTATGTAAACATTGTGTAATGTAACATAATGGGCAATATATGTTTCAGTCAGATCATGAAACCAGTCATTTCTTGAAATGATGCTTTATTTTTTTGTCATTTCATGAAATGACTCAAGTTTGACACCAGCCATTTCATGAAATGTCTAAAAAATGTATTTTGAAAATTCAAATTCAATTCAGAAAACTTAATTTGTCCCCAGGGGGCAATTCAAAGCACACAGCAGCATGACAAGCAATAAGTGAGGTAAGATGAAAGTGAGAGGAGAGAAAAAAATAAAAATATTTGTATGTACAGTAAGTGCATCGAGTATAATAATAATAATAATAATAATAATAATAATAAGGTGCATGTCGGGAGGTAATTGTGCTTAAAAAAAATTCACAGAATGAAAGTCTGTGTGGTGGGTGTGTGTGTGTATGTTTGTGTGACTGTTGAAGACAAAAATACAATGAGAATAAAATATGTCAATTTACATTATTTACAGTTTTATAGGACCATAGAGTCAGACTAATACTATGCAAATGAGAAGAGGTTGACGTGTTTTAAAACAGTTTTTACCACAACTTTGAAAGTCCGTGTGGTTAGTGTGCAGAGGAGGGAGATGGGGAGTTGAGGAGGTGAACAGCCTTGGAGACAGCCTGCTCTCCTGCACCGTGTCCTGCAGCCCGGACAGCGGAGACGTCGTCCCTAGGGGAGCCACTCTAATACAGCATTGAGAGCATGAGAGGGGTCCTGCGTGATCCTGTTTGCTTACCTGACTGACTGCTGCTCACAGAATGAGGAAGGAGTTCTTCTTGGAAGTCCAAAGATCTTGGAGCAGACTCTGACGGTGCTCTCCAGGCGGTTTCTGTTCTGGAGGCTGATTGAATAAAACCAGCCGGTTGTGGAGAATGTGGCGATGCTCTCAATGAAAGAGTAATAAAAAGTTTGAAGTATGTTTTTGCTGACTCCAAAGGAATTGAGTTTCCTGAGGAGATACTGCCGCTGATGACATTTCATGAGAATCTCCTCTGTATTGGAGGAGAATTTCAGCAAGCGTTCAAAAATGGTGCCCAGGTATTTATACTCCTCAACTAGTTCAACTGGCTTACCATGAATTAAGGTGGTGGCTGCTGTGGCCAGCTGTCTCTGCCTACTGGAAAAGATCACCGCCATCTCTTTAGTCTTCCCCACGTTCAGCTCAAGGCAGGAGTTATCACACCACTCCACAAATGCCTTCAGAGCCGGTCCGTGGCGCTGCGAGAGGCTTGACAGCAAGGACAGGAGGACTGTGTTGTCAGCATACTTCAGCAGGTGACACTGAGGCGGTGTTGATCTGCAGTCGTCGGTGTAGAGGATGAAGAGCTGAGGTGAAAGCCTGCAGTCCTGAGGGGAGCCGGTCAGGTGTGTCGGAGGTTGGAGAGAGTATTGTTTACCCGGACTCTCTCCCTCCAAAATGGCGCCCCTAAACACGTTTCAAAATTCCCAAAGGGAAATTTGGTTACTTTCTCGTGGGTGGACGTAATTCGGTAATACGACGCGGCGACTATCCATCCCTCGCCATTAAAATACGTTTGGGTTTTTGATGGCTTTAATAAGCCCATATTATCATGAAAATTGATACACAGGTCAACAGTGGTGAGCTCTTACATCTGATTGGGGCGTTGCCCACGAGGGCAGCAAAATGCCTCGATGGCCCCCCCTTGAAATTTTCAAAAACCCCGCCCCATAGGGGTTTTTTTTTTAAGTCGGAAGATGAATATTGGTACCCATGTATATTTCGCCAAGACGCACAAAAAAGTCACAGGTATCATTTGTCGACTCCAAACAGGAAGTCGGCCATTTTGATTTTAACGTGTCATTTTTGCCTGATTTCCACACATTGTATTTTAACGCACTCCTCCTAGAGATTTCATCCAAACAACACCAGATTTATTACTAAACATCGAGAGAACATGCTGATCAAAATTTTTGCTCTGCATGTCTGTAGGTCAGTGGGCGTGGCCACTAACAGGAAGTGACCGGTTTTTACTTTCACTTGTCCTGATGACACATCATTGAACCCATCAACTTTATTCCCCCTCTACAACATGTAGAACAAGTTGTTGAAGCTACCTTATGAATTCTGTGAAGCTACGAGTAATGGCGTGCGTGTGGCGAAGCGGCAACTTTGGATCCCTCGCCATGAAAATACGTTTGGGATTCACAATGGTCTCACGCCCACATACTTGATTGTTGCAGCTTCAGACTTGCTGGACAAGATGACTGCTCCGCCCTGAACGTCCAGATGTATTAACTTCACACTTAGCAAATAGCGCCCCCCTGTGGTAACAGGAAGTGACCAGTTATTACTTTCACTTGTACTGATGACACATAGTTGAACCCATCAACTTAATTCCACTTCTATGACGCGCAGAACAAATCGGCCCATAGGGGGCGCTATAACACAAATCAGACTATTAGTCAGCAATTGTTTGTCCTATAGCCATAAAACTCACAGGATGTATTCCTATAAGTAACTGAAACATACTCAGAAAATTACATTCAAATTGACTGATAGGGGACACTATTAGTGTAAAACAAATCAACGTGGTATAACACAAATCTGACTATGAAGCATAAATAGTTTTTCCAGTCATTACAAAACTCAGGATGTGTCCGCATCAGAACGTGAAACACGACCTGAAAGGTTCAATCAAATCGACCAGTAGGGGGTTACATAAATGCACAAAATAGCCGTACATAACACAAACTATTGTTATGGCCCCAAATTGTTATGAAATTTATGACATATAAGACAGCAAGGGGTGAAAGACAAAATTTTAAAACTCAAACAGATTTAATTAAACAAAAACCAACACTAACCTACAATTTACACTACTGACCAAGATTGATAATATACAAGAAAAAAATATTTACAGTCCCTTGAGATGGGCTTGCTTGGTGATGTTCCGGGTGAGGAAAATGCTCCAACACAGACATAAATCCACAAAAAGCTTCACATGTCTTGAAAAGAGTGGCAAGTCCGGTCAAATGTATCCTTCTCCTTGCAATTTCTCCTACTACTTTACTCTCAATTTTCCTCCTTATATACTCTTTTGCAGACCCCTCCCACATTTTAGACTTTTTTTTTTTTTAATTCTCTGGGACTTTTCGTCTCAGACATGCACAGGACATGCCCAAACCTAGCTCCAGTCTGGGCTTAACAAAAAAAAAAAATTGTCAATACTGCCATCTAGTGGCTTCTTTTCACATTACACTATACATCATATTGGTCCAATCATTACCCTGGAAAAATAGCTCCACATTAATACCAGCAACACACTCTTGAAGTGGTTTTTGTCACCCGCCGCCATGATGGCGAGTGGAGCAGGGGACATAGTATTCAGCTCCGTCCAGCCGGCTGTCACGTCCCGTTTGTTTGAAAGCAATATCTCAAGAACGGTTTGACCGATTCCATTTGTCTTTGGTGTTAAGGTACATTAGTGTGATACGCCGACCCCAGCAGATTTCCGTGACCTTGGCATTATTCTCAAGGTGATTACGATCATTTGACCACTTTCAAATTCTTTTTCAAATTCAAATTTCAAATTCCACTTTTCAAATTCCTTTGGTGTCAAGGTGTATTAGGGCTGGGGGACATAGTATTCACCTCCGTCTGTCCGTCCGTCCATCCGTCATGTCCCGTTTGTTATGAACACAATATCTTTAGAACGGTTTAACAGAATCCCTTCATCTTAACTGTCAAGCTGTATTAGGGGAGTGCTCACAGTCCACTTGATTTACATGACCTTGCCATTATTCTCAAGGTCATTACAATCATTTGACCGCTTTCAAATTCCTTGTCAACATGATATCTCAAGAACGGTTTGACCGATTCCATTCATCTTTGGTGTGAAGTTGTATTAGGGACGAGGGATATAGAATTCAACTCCATCCATCCAGCCGTCCGTCCGTCCCATCCCGTTTGTTGTGAAAGTAGAATCTCGAATGGTTTGACCGATCTTTGGCTTCAATGTGTAATTTTGTGATACGCCGAGCCCAGTTGATTTCCATCACCTGGCGGGGGACTTGGCCACATTTAGTGGCAACACTTGTTAATTAACCTGTTAACGCTTTCAACTACTAATGGTCTTTCGTGGTTTCACAATTGCTGTTTGCGGCTATATTTATTATTATTAGGGGTTCAAGCCCGTAGGGCTGAAACCCTATTGTTTTTGTGCTTGATTATTATTATTATTACGTTTATTATTATTTCTTCAGAAATGTTTTAGCAAATTCCGGCGAGATGGTAAATGGCAGAGTCCTGAAATTTTGCACACTGGTTGGAAGTTGTGTGCATTTTTCACTCAATCGGCCTCATGATGGTGCTAAAATTCAAGAAAAACAGGTTTTCACTTTAAAGGTCATAACTCCTACGATGTCAGGCCAATTTACACAAAACTCTGTACAGACATTCCATGGTCCATTCTCTACAACTTTGCCATAAGGACCTTGAAGGTATGCCATATTTGATTTTCCAGAATTTTTGAATTTTTTGAAAAACACATTTTTGACATCTCCTAGGCCGTAGGTCCAATTCCTTCGAAGTTTGCATAAAAGATTGCATAAAGCGTGGACTTAAAACAGGATAGATCCAGGCACTTGACAGATGGCGAAACTAAAAAGCCTTTATTGATTCTGGCTCGTAGTTGTCAACATGTTACGGCCTTACAGCCTTCGTCAGGACACAAAACTAGTCTACTCAAGAAATTTACATATTAAATCAATGGATTAATAGCCAACAACAAGAAGGCAATAAAAGAATAGCTTACACAATAAGCAAAAAAAAAAATGCAGACCAAGTAACAAACATGAAAAAAGATAAACACACAAACCTAAAGAAACACATGAAGTGAATCTCCTCATTAAGACCAGGCTTATTCAAAGGATCCAAACAATATATCCAGAAAGTTTCTGGTTAAGAATCATGATGCAATCACCACCCCTAACAGGAGGGCTAATAAATTCCAATCCTATGATTTGTTATAAAGAATCATTACTATTATGGTCCAATTGGAAATGTCTGGCTATTGGAAAATCCTTATTAGTTCTTATCGCATACTTATGTTCAGCAAGGCGATCACGAAAACGACGTTTAGTGCGCCCTACATAAAATATATCCTGATAAGTGCAAGTAAGGTGATAAATAACTTGTAGTATTACAGTTAATAAAATCATTGATCATATCAATTTTCTTAGTTTTAGGATCATTAAAAAATTTTGTCTGTATAACATTGGCACAATGCGGACAGTGACCACATCTATAACACCCAATAGGTCTCTTAAACCATGTCTCCTTTTTGTCAGGAGGGAGGTGGCTATTTACGAAATGGTCCTGTAGTGTGGGGGCACGCTTAAAAGAAACTATGGGGGGGGAGGGGTCACTCTCAATGATAGCCCAGTTAGCCTTAATAATACGCTCGATATGTTGAGCCATATAATAGAATTAATAAAGGCTTTTTTGTTTTACCTTCTGTCGAGTGCCTGGATCTATCCTGTTTTTAGTCTTAGATTTTTATCGCACTTGATCAAAGAGCACCGACTTTACTCCTGTTTTATCTTCCGTTGACCACCTGGTTGGACTCTTTGTTTTTTTATATTGCATAAAGCTTGTTGAAATCTCATTTTGTTTCCAAAATATTGATCAATGAACTTCAGCAGGGGCGTGGCTTAGCACATAAATGGACAAAATTTCATAACCATTGGACATGGAAATGAATTATTGAATTCATGCTTTGGTATGGGAACTTTAGGCAATGTTTCAGTTAATCAGACCATGTTTTAGCCATGTCGGCAAACACGATGAGCAGTTATGAACAGCTTGGTGAGACTTAGGATTCTCATCTGTCAGTAGTTTCTTATGTGATCAATCCTCTGACAAAGAGTGGTGTAGTAGTGTTGTCGCTCACAAACAATTCGTTCAAAAGGAAAGAATTCTTTAAAGGGGACCTTTTATGCTGATTCTTCTTTTAAACCCTTTGCTCAGAAGCCAAATCTGGCTTTTTAGGTGTTAGCTGATTTAAGGCTTTATAATTCAAGATTGCAGCTTCACAGACAGAAAACCTTTGGCTCAATTGAGTCTAGACACTTGAAGCATTTAGACTCCCATCGTATTTCAGTTTATTTTTATGATTTTGGTGGAGAAAAGGGGCTGCAAACAAAAAATCTTCATGAGAATTCACCATTGAAATAGCAAAAAAAATAATACTGACAAATGAAAAACTGCTGGGGCTTAAATCTATACATTTCTGGGATCATAAACTTCTTGACCACAAGTACAATTCATCTTTAACATTACATTCTAGATTACCTGCTTGCAATTAGCCAAATTAGACAGCTATCCAGGTGTCTCCCCAAAGTCTGAGATCCATCAAAATGGTTCACTGTCAAATCATACATTAATCTTATATTTAACATAAATTAACTTTCGGGGCATGAAATATAGCATGAACGAATGATTTTCTTGTTGAGTTTAGCATGAATTTATCAATATCAGTGCTGTTGAACATCATTGGTCACCAGTAACCTCTCCAAACACAAAACATGCCTTTGCTCCATAATAAAGTTAACAATATTGTCCATTTTTCTTCGAAGTCCCTCAAGCATTAAATAAAGTGCTGATTAAACAGCTATAACATTCACGCTGCAATGAAAACCTAACCGCTCTCACATCTGAGCTCATAGAGACCAGCTATGAACACAGCTCAGACCATCTTAAACCAGCTTAGAATTCTTGCAGCTAGAATACTATGCTGGTTTAAGATGGTCTGAGCTGTGTTCTTAGCTGGTCATAGCTGGTGTAGCTGGTCAAAGGTGGTCAAAGCTGGTTAAGTTGGTATTTTCGGCTGGAGTCAGCTGGTGAAGGGCTGGTTGACCAGCTAAAACTGTCCAAAACACAGCTTAAACCAGCCTGACCATCCTAGGCTGGAATTTTCAGCAGGGTGAAACTGAACACTTCAGGCCGGTTTCGAGTGTCTTTGTTTCTTTGATAACGCATCATTTTCAGCTGCGCAACCGTGGCCAACATTCGAAGAACACAACCGACCTTACTTTTACGCTTAGCTTTGCATCCTATTCTTATTGTCTGATCAATGTATTTGTTATTGAGGAAAGTTTAAACACTCGGGAATTGGGTGAGAAACGAGTCTATCAATACCTTGTTGCCAGGGAAGCTTCACGAGGGCGTGAACTATAACTAGAGTTACGCAGATGAATCTGAGTGTATAATTGAGTGACTGGCTATCGACACCAGCACTTAGTTGGATAGAAGGGAGCGCTGACTTTGTCAATGGAGGAATATACGCGTTCATGGGATCCATGGGAGGGAACTACGCATATTTTGTGTGTGATGAATGTAATTGACAGTATTGATTCTCTCATATTCTACAATGTCAGATTTTTTGCTTCACAAAACGTATTTTTTTAACCACTAATTGGATTACTGTAGCTAAAATGGTTGCTACAGAGTACTAAGTTTTTTTTCTGTCGCAAGTGATAATTTTTTAAAATTACTGGATCGATACTATGGGCAGGATATTGACCAGTTTGTTTGCACATCAGTCTTAGCTGAGGAGTTTAATTCCTGCTACTCCCGAAAAACGGGGATTGGAGGGAACTTCTCCATATTCTAAATCGCGTTTCAGCTCTGCCTGCTTGTGAATATTCAATAGCTGATCCGGGGGTGCCATCTCGTGGTCGAGTACTGTAACTAAGTGCTTAAATTTGCATATCTATAGACGCAAGCATCTACATCTGCAGAAAGGGGTTAATGCACATAAGTAATGTTATAATGTTGGATGTCCATACTCAACCTCTAAAAAGTTTCTATACATAAGATGCAAGCGTTTTGCCGTAATCCAAGAGCATGATTTTTTCGTGAACGTAATTTCCTCTCTGAACAGCTCGTCACGAGATCTGAGCAAAACCTGACCTCAGGTTGTGTTGTCCAATTTATACAGACCTAGCCGGAGCCAATCACCGCTCTGGACCTGCCCACACCGTAATCTATTATAGCAGGCACAAACAACCGTGGATCATACTATGCCTCAGTAGTGTGTACACTTTTGGAAATACGAAAGAAAAACCGCAGATCATTTGAGGTGCAGTTTTGTCAGTATCTCTCCCAAAGCTGCTTGTCTTTATGTTTTTGGATGCTAAGAAAAGCACCCATTTCTCTTCCAAAAGACGATGCCACCAGAAATCAGTGGGTAGCTTTTTTGTGTTAACTGGCAGCAAACAGCCATGCCCAAAGGGAACGTTAGCTGTTTATGCTCAGCATTTCACCAAAGACAGCTTTGTCAATAAAGAATAATTTGACACTGTATAAGCGTTTCAGCAGCTTCTCAAACCTGAAGCAGTAACGTGTTACGGGTGGCAAGCATGACCGCTAACGACAGTTCGCACTAACAGCTGACCTCAAAAGTAGGCTTTGTAAAATATCAGAAGATAAAGCCTGGATCAATTACGACTGTCTGTGACTCTCAGCCGCAGGAGCTGTAAGTTGCTTTTATGTCATAAACTTACCTAATGTGATAGCCAGTTGATTGTGGCTGTAGCACTGCGGCTAACGTCGCAAAGTTATTGTTGCTAATGTTTGTGTTCTAAATTTGCAAGAGTAATACACTGCCCGGCCAAAAAAAAGTCACCGATTGGAAATGAATGAACAAATTCCATAATTGATTCATTATTGCAGTTATTAATATGTTTCAGCTGGCAATAATCATTTTAACCCTGACTGATGCAGCACGTCGCTACTCATTTCTTAAAAAATCATGTCTGAAGACACATCCTTTGATGGTGGAAAAGATGTTTCAGTATTTCTGAACAGGCAAGTTATTGGCCTGTATTTAGCAAAGAAAACCATGAATGACAAAAACAAGTATGAGGAATCATTTTCACAGACAACAAAGACCACAAAGTCCCGACCTTAAACACATTAAAAGTTATTGAGATGCTGAAGAAAGACCATCGAGTGGTTCAACCATTATGTCGAGAAGATAAGATCTCTGCCAAATATTATGGCATTTCTGATCGAAAATAAATGTTCTGGAGTTGTATATGGTTATCAAAACAATGACAAGACGAATGTGCACTGTAATCAAAGCTACAGGGGTCCCAACTAAATATTTGTCTGTGCAACTTTTTTTTTTTGGCCGGGCAGTGTATCTGGGGACATTCAACAGAAGGGTCGTGAACATATTGAACCTAACTTTTAATACTCGTTTGTAATTTGGATGCTTAGTACAACTGTCCACGGTAACGGAACTTGCTGTCTGTAAAACCTGTATTGTAAGGGTTTTGTCTCTGGTTATTAGTAGTTACCAGCTACTGCATGTTGGTTTGCGTGCTGTGATACGAAAAATGCTCCTGGTTAACTTACATGTAGTAATTCTGATCGGTATGCTTGTTACTTCAGTTAGTATCAATGTGGCAGTCTTATCGTAAGGTAGGGCTGGGGGATATGGACTGTATGAATATCTCGATATTTTTAGTTGAATGGCAATGCCCGATATATATCGGTATTTTTTTGGCCGTGAACTGGGTTTACAGTTCTAGGGCTATTTGACATCATTTGATTTTTTTTTTCAGTACTACTGTACGGTCAATTTACAACACTTTGCTGTGCACAAATTCACCCAGTTTTTTTTTTTTTTTTCAAAATGGAAAAACTTTGATCACTCTATGATTTTGTTAGAAAATGTCACATCACACATCACTTTATGACAGCAATTAGTCCTGGCTAGTTCTCAATCATTTTCTTTTTTTGACGCATTTTCCAATTATCGTAATTTGCAACAGAAGACACTGTATCTCTCCATATGCTGTAATGTGGGGGGAAAAGCAACTAGATGACAGTATTGACTTTTTTTTTTTTTTTGTTAAGCCCAGTTTGGAGCTAGGTTTTTGGGCATGTCCTGGGCATGCCTCAGAGGGGAAAGTCCCAGAGAATTGAAAAAATGTCTGGAAGGTGGGAGGGGGCTGAAAAAGAGGTTATAAGGTGAAGTAGAGAGTAAAGTAGTAGGAGAAATTGCAAGGAGAAATTATAGAAGGATACTTTTGACCAGAACTGTCACTCTTTACAAGACCTGTGTAGCTCGTTTTGTGGATTTTTGCCTGTGTTGGAGCATTTTCCTGTCCTAGGACATCGCAAAGCAACCCCATCTCAAGGGACTGTAAATATCCTTTTGTTAATATTTCAATCTTGGTCAGTATTTGTTTTATTAAATCTGTTAAAGTTTTACAATTTTGTCTGTCATCCCTTGCTGTCCAAGATGGCATCACAAATTTGGGCCATAACAAATTGGGGGCTCAAGTCTGGGATAGACCATTGTGAGTCATTTATTGAAAATCTAAAATTTCAAATTGTGAAATTGTTTTTTTTGCATTTTCCTAGATCTTTATTGACAGATCAACTGCAATGGATGATTTCCTGGCATCACCAACCAGAGAGGTTTTGGAACAGTTTCCAGTGGAAAATCCAAATGTAGAAATGGAACTTAAATTAAAAATGCTAGGGATGGAAAGAGAGGGAAAAAAAACGACAGTTTGATGGAGAGAAGGAGAGAAAAGAAAGGGAGAAAAAAAACAAAGGCCGTTTGAGTTAGAAAAATTAAGAGAAGAGGAAAAAGAAAAACAAAGAATTTGAGAGAGAAAGAGAAATGAGCAGAAAGAGAGAGAGACAGAGATTTCGATTTACAGGAAATTGGACAGAGAAGAAAGGCTCCAAGTGGAGCTACTAAATATTAAAATAGAAGCTGAAAACAAATTTCATGCTAGCCAGGAGGTAAAGCTGGTGCCTCCATTCTCGGAAAAGAACGTTGATAACTATTTCCAGTGCTTCGAGAAGGTAGCTAAGAGTTGTCAGTGGCTAAAGGAACACTGGCCTCTGATGTTGCAAACTGTCCTCAAGGGTAAAGCTCAACAAGCCTTTTCGGCTTCGTCTGCAGATGATTCCTTTGATTAGGTTGTCAAAAAGGTTATTTTGAGAGCTTATGAGTTGGTTCCAGAGGCTTACTGACAGAAATTCAGAGGTCTGAAGAAATCTGACAATCAGACTTATGTGGAATTTGCTAACAAGTATAAGGTTTGCTTTGAGTACTGGCGTACTTCTATGGAGGTCAAGGATGATATCAGCTTGCTAAAAGAGATGGTGTTAGTTGAAGAATTCAAGAACTGTGTTAAGGATGATATTAAGACCTACCTTAATGAGAAACCAGCACTGAATTTGCAACCAGCTGCCAAATTTGCAGACGAATATGTTCTCACACATAAGTCCAAATTTCAGTCTAGCAGTAACAATAGATGGTTCCAATTTCAGAAGAAAGGTAACGGCGATACCCAAGATTTCTCGCCCAAAGACAAATCTGGTGATGGTGCTCAGAAATCCAGTCACAGGTCTGATCAAAGTGTGAAAGCTGACAGTGACAAAAGTGGTCTAGTTTGCAGTTATTACAAGAAATCTGGTCATGTTACAACTACCTGTTAGCTCCTTAAAGCTAAGAAAGAAAAAGGAAAGGATACCAAACCAAATGCCTTTGTGAAAACAAGGTTAGAAACCCCTGTAGTAGATGACTGATCTGCTAAATTGCCTGCTCCTGGTGGGGCTAAGAAGCCTGATACTGCTGACTTTGTGAGGGAGGAATTTCTTCCATTTGTGTCAGAGGGATTTGTGGCTCTGAATGAGCATTCCCCTCCTGTCCCCATATATATCCTAAGGGATACCAGAGCTTCTCTGTCACTTTTGTTGATGGACTCCTTGGAGTTATGTGATGAGACCGCTTCTGGGGATTTCATACTTGTACAAGGTATTGAATGGAGGACTGTATCTGTACTAGGCTTGGCACGGTCCTGGGAAAAAAACCGAACCGAACGATACGCCTGTTGCGGTGCAATATGCGTGTAGACTTCGGTTCGCAAAAAAAAAAAAAAAAGGCGAATGCCTGTATGAAACCACGTGGTTGTCTTTAACGCGAAAGAATTGAAGCGACAGCGGAGTGTGGACGACAAGTGCAAATATGGCAAGTGACAGTGGAGAAGACATCTTGTACATTGAGGATGCCCCCGCGTCACTCAAATCAAGTGTGTGGGAACATTTTGGTTTTCCCATTACATATGATGACGCCGGCAAAAAATCAATTGACAAAATCGTATGCAAGCATTGTAAAGCACGAATGCCGTACAATCATGGGAATACTTCAAATATGCCACAACATGGCAGCAAACGCTCCTGACACTTTGTATAAATACTGTAGTAAATAAAAAAAAGCTGGTGAAATCATCCATGTCTTACTTCTTGCTGTTTCAAAATACTACCTGGCTTTTTATCAGAGATTTTTCATAAAATATGCTTATGTCAACTCAAACTTAGTTTGTGTTTGACTATTTCATTCTAACTATAATTTTAACCTCTCTTAAATGCTTAAAAACTATGGTAACTTAACCCCTTTGTGCAGAAGCCAAATTTGGCTATTTATGGGTTACCCACTTTAATGCTGTATAATTCAAGATTTAAGCTTCACAAAGAGGAAAAATGTGGCTCAATTCAGGAAAGACACTTACAGCATTTAGAATTACATTGTATTTCAGTTTATTTTCATGATTTTGGTAGAGAAAATGAGCAGCAAACATAAAAAATCTTCATGAGAATTCACCATTGAAATTGCAAAAAAAATAATTCTGACGATTGAAAAACTGCTGGGGCTTAAAACTATACATTTATGGTATCATAAACTCCTTGAGCACAAGTAGAATTCATCTTCAACATTACATTCTAGATTACCTACATGCTATTAGCCAAATTATACAGCTACCCAAGTGTCTCCCCAAAGTCTCAAAATGATTTGCTGTCAAATCATTAAAAAAATCATGTATTTAACACAATTAAAGCTTTAAGGCATGAAATTTAATATGAACGAATGATTTTCTGGTTGAGTTTAGTATGAATTTATCAATATCAGTGCAGTTGAATACCAATGGTCACCAGTAACCTCTCCAAATATGAACGTGCCTTTTCTCCATAATAAAGTTTAGAGTTTTGGCCATTTTTCTTCAAAGCCAGCACAAACACGCATTAAATAAACTGCTAATTAAACGGTCAGAACATTCACCCTGTAATGAAAGCTACCAGTCCCCTCTTCAAAGCTCACGAACCCATTTCAACACTTATAAGGAGCAAGTACACCTCACGAACACAGTAATATCTGAATTCTGAAATATACCTTATTTTAACTGAACAGACACTCCACTTTCAGGGAATATCAAATCCATTGCGTCTCCCGATTCAAAAGAAACGTGCAATGAACGTACCGGGGGTCCACACCAAAATGCACGGGCAGTTCGCGTTTTAAACAGGAAAAAAACCTCGACATTCGACTTAGTTGAGTACATTTACATTCCGAAACAGAAAAAAAAAACAAACAAAAATAGCAGCCTGACCTTTTTCGTGAATCCCTCCTCCAGAGACATTGACTG
This sequence comes from Gymnothorax reevesii, assembly GCA_029721435.1. Taxonomy (NCBI): domain Eukaryota; kingdom Metazoa; phylum Chordata; class Actinopteri; order Anguilliformes; family Muraenidae; genus Gymnothorax; species Gymnothorax reevesii. The sequence continues at coordinate 4,149,770 of CM056574.1, read as the reverse complement.
TATAAAATAGAGACCGATGTACCCAGTAGCAAATACCCTCCGGTCCTGTTTCATTCGAAATAATTCCAATAGAGCAAATCGTTCTCATTTAAATCCTGTAATGTAACTGAACACTTCAAGGCCAGTTTTGCGAACCGATTTTCTATAAATCGCGTCTATTTTAACCGCGTAATGTGCGTAACGTAGACAGGATACAACAGCGCATGCTGATACGCATTGGTTTGTATGCTCTGTGTTTGTCCAATCAATGTGTTTCACTTACTCTAAAATGTTTAAACACTCGGGAATTGGATAAGAAACGAGCCGATCAATACATCGTTATCAGGGAAACTTTACGAGGCCATGAAGTGTAACTCTGCAATTACGCAGAAGAGCTTGAGTGTATGGTTGAGTGATTGGCTATCAACGCCAGTACTCGGGTGGATATAAGGAAGCGCTGGATTTGGCAATGAAGGAATCTACGCGTAAATCCACGGTAGGGAACTACAATTTTTTTTGTATGGGACAACTGTAATAGGCAATAGAATGTGAGAGAATCAATACCATGTCGATTTTTTTGCCTCAGAAAACTGATTTTTATGAACTACTAATTGGAATACTGTTAGCTCACTGTGGCTAAACTGGTTGCTACTAAGGATAACGATTTTTTCTGTGTCAAGATATCGTTTTTTCAAACAGCTGAATCGACACTATGGGCAAGGATACTGACCAGTCTGCACATCAGGCTTAGCTGAGGAGTTTAATTCATGCAGCTCTCAAAAAACAGGGAGTGGAGTGAACTTCACCGTATTCAGAACCGCGTCCGAGGTTTGTTTGCTTGTGAACATTCAATAACTGATCCGGGGGTGCTATCTAGTGATCGAGTACAGTAACAGCGTACTTCCAATGTGCAGGTCTATAGACGCGGGCATCTACATCTGCAGAAAGGGGTTAAGGTAAATAGTATATGCCCAAATATAGAGTATTTAAAAAAAAAAAAAAAAAAAAAAAACCGCAATACGTACCGAACCGCAGACCTCAAACCGCAATACGTACCGAACCGCCACTTTTGTGAACCGTGCCACCCCTAATCTGTACCCCTGCGCTCTGTATTCTTGAAGTCCGATTTAGTTACAGGACAGGTAAAGGTGGTGTTGTGGTTTCTTGTCAGATGTTTACATGTTTTTGAGGTCGCCTTGTCCGTGAATAATTGGAGAGAGACAAAATCCTCAGAAGCCATCAGGTGAGCAGTCCCTGGCCAGGCAGTGCTAATTTGTCATTCTTTACAGAGGAATATTTATGGGAAAAACTCAACCAACTTTGCTCCAGTCACAATTCATGGGTTGTAACCATCTTATCTTTAACTTTGTTTACTCTCCAACTTTGTTTTGTTAAACCATGGTGGAAAAATTTTAAGTATAGGATTTAAAAAATTAAAAAAATACTAATAATGGTGTGTAAAATTACAGGATAAGGGGGAAAGGCGCAGTCAGATGAATAGGATACAAGCAGATACAAAAATGATTCGATTGATTGTTTTCAGTAATAACTTATGATTTTACTGAGCAAATCTTGATTAAAACTACAGAAATCAAATACATCCTCTGATTGTTTTCAAATCAACTAAACTGAAGCCTGCTTACTAATCAAAGCTACAGAAGCCTGCTGCTTATGTGTGTGTGAGCTGCTCATGCGCATGGGAATTGAATTGCTTGTATATGTGTGTGTGTGTGTGTGTGTGTGTGTTACTGCTGCCTACATAATATGGTTATTGATTATGCTTATCGATTTTGGTTATTCAATATGGCAATTGATCTACTGATGAGTATGATGAGAAATATTGAGGAGTAGGGAGGGGATTATTCTTCAACAGTGGGACTTATGTCAAGTCTACCCATCAAGGGTGTTTTTCTGTTGCTCGGCAATGACCTTGCTGGGGGCAAAGTAGTTCCCCCTGTTCATCTTACTTCACAGCCGAGCACTGAAGATGGCGATGAAGACCCATGTCTGTATCCTTCCTGTGCAGTAACCTGTGCTATGGCCAAGAAGGGTCAAGAAGATGATGATGTGGTGCCGTCCAGCACATTGAGTAGTCATCACTCAAGTGGTTCGCCTCATGACTCTGTTCAGCCTAATATGGTTTCTCCGTTTGAGGACTTGTCAGATACTTTTATCAGTTCTCTGTTTAGCCAGCCAGATGTGTCTGGTGATTCTGATGTGTCTGGAGACTTGTCTCTGTCGAGAAAGTGGTTGATTGAGGAGCAAACTAATGATCCTAATATTTGTGTACTCAAGAAGAGAGCCCTTCCTGATGAAGAAATAGACGCAGTTCCAGTTGGGTATTACCTGGAGTGTTGATGCTGAAGTGGCGCCCTCCTGATATCCCTGCCAATGCAGATTGGGCAGTGGTCAAGCAAATTGTTGTTCCGAAGGTCTACCGGAATGAGATCTTAACAATTGCTCATAGTTTGCCTTTAGGAGGTCATCTTGGTGTTAACAAGACTGTTGACAAGATCATGAAACGCATCTTCTGGCCTGGACTTCGGAAAGATGTTTCCAATTTTTGCACAACCTCTCACACTTGTCAGGCAGTTGAAAAACACCAGTTAAACCCACCTGTAGCACTTGTAGCCTATCCCAGCATTTGGGGAGCCCTTCTCCAAGGTCATCGTTGATTGTGTTGTTCCATTACCCAAGACTAGATCTGGAAATCGGTACTTGTTGACAATCATGTGTGCATCTACCAGACTCCCTGAAGCCATACCTCAAAGCAACATCAAGGCAACTGCAATCTTGAAGGCTCTGATAAAGGTCTTCACGTTGTTTGGCCTTCCCATGGAAATTGTCAGATCAAGGTAGCAATTTCACTTCAGGATTGTTTCAGCAGGTTGTGTATGGACTAGGTGCAAAGCAGATTCTTTCTAGTGCCTATCATTCAGAGAGTCAGGGTGCCTTAGAGCGGTTTCATTACACTCAAGACAATGATGACGATTTATTGTTATGACTATGAGAAAGACTGGGATGAAGGTGTTCATTTCCTGTTGTTTGCAGCTAGAGAAGCAGTGCAGGAGTCTACTGGATTCAGTCCGTTTGAGCTAGTGTTTGGCCATGAAGTGAGAGGACCTTTGCCATTGTTGAGTGAACAATGGCAAGAGAAAGAGCCACATATCAGTCTGTAAGACTATGTTAGCAAGTTCAAGGAAAGACTGCGTGCAGCTTGTGACCTAGACAAAGAGAACTTGAAATCAAGTCAGGCAAAGATGAAAACTTGGTATGATCATAAGGCAAGAAGTCGTGAGTTTAAACCAGGAGACAAGATCCTTGTGTTGTTTCCCTTGCAGTCCAATCCATTGCAGGCTAGATTTCATGGTCCTTATGAAATTCTAATAAAACTATGATTCTAATAAAAAATGATCTCAATTACATTGTGAAGACCAGATAGGAAAAAGCCAAAACAGTTGTGTCGCATTAACATGCTGAAGCCTTATCATGATATTATTTCTAGGGTTGCAGCTGTCTCTTCAGATCCTCCTATGGCTGAGACTTGTGAAGATGAGGGGGAGTTTCAATATGATGAACCTAGAATTAATGCTGAAGTTCTTTCATGTAAATTGTCAAATTCTGAAGTGTTGCATCTTGATGTAAAACTCCAGCACTTAGAACCCTCACAGAACGATCAGTTTGAGAGTTTGATCAAGAAATATCAAGATCTATTTCCTGATGTTCCAAAGACAGTTTCTATAGCGCCTCATGTTGTAGATGTTGGTGATGCCGAACCAATAGTAGTAGGAGAAGTTGCTGGGAGAAATTCTGGAAGGATACATCTGACCAGACCAGTCACTCTTAACAAGACCTCTGAAGCACGTTTTGTGGATTTTGTGGATTCAAAATTGCATACGTGTCGCCTCACGTAAATGGCTGGAGCCGCACGGTTTTTATAGCCTGTGAACTGCTGAGTGCCACTTTTATCAACCCGTACAAAACAGAGTGAAAGTCTGCAATTTATTGGAACGCAGACCAGTTCAATCAAGCGAAGCATTGGCCTATTAATAAATGAATCATTTTTCTGTAGTGAATTTGGTACATGATTTCATCGCTGTTCAGGGTTCTAGCCAGAAATTTTATTGAACATTCTGGAGCGATACTTCTCATGATGTCACAAACCTGGTCACGTGGGTTTGTTGACTACATTGGTTGGCAAAAAGCCACAACATGACAATTGATTTTATAGGTGAAGTGAAGTTGTCCTCCACTTTTTGTCATAATGCCAGTCGGTTGCAACGTTATTAACTGCACAAACCGTTTTGTGAAGGGTTCAGGAATACGTTTCGTAAGTACTCCTGATCGAAAACCGAAAAAATCTACTTGGATTGATGTAATTCGATGCAAGTACTGGGTGCCGTAGACCCACTGGTGTGTTTGTACTTTTCACTTTCTGTCTGGTCAGTCGCAAGCTATTTTCCATAATTTCCATGACATTTTGCTGAGTTTTAGCATTTTATTATTCAGTCATGGCAAGGGAATGATCTTTTTTGTGTTTGGTAGTTCGAGAGGTTCCTTACTTTCCGATAGCTAGTTTTTAAGTGACAGTTTGGATATTAGTATTGGAAAGAATTCTGTTTTCAACCTTAATCAGTATCGACTAAGATCAGTACTTTTTCAGCTTGAATTTTGGGTATCCAGAGAAACATTTGAATGTGTAAAAATGTCCATAGTACATCCAGTCAAGAAAATTTTGAGTTGAATGTCTACTGCAGCTGTAACTGCGGCAACCTTGTGACTGATGACACGCAGGTGGCTAGGGAATGCGCAGTCGCTCCTCCAACCTTTCAATTCATAAGGATCCGGAAGCCAAGACAGACCTTTGTTGTACTTCAGCCAAGAGAAATATCTTGCCTTCGCGGTACTGTCAAGGTTTTGCACATATTCAGAGACCACTGAATCCGTTCCACAACTGCAGGATGCCGTACTTCCCCTGTTTTGCTGTATTTATTTCCCCTTGCCAACTATGCTAATGCTTATGGCTGAATATGACATGAATGTTTGTAAACAAGAAGTATCGCACGTCGAAGGAGTCAGGAGGATAATGAATAATTAACGCTGTGTTCTTACGCATCCATGAGGTCACAAAAATTATTTCAGAGGCTAAAAGTTTCATTCTGTTTACCCAGTAAAGTTGATTTGGGTAAAAGCATCGTGCTGTATTATCGGTTAATCTATTCAACCATTTCAGCAATGCCGTATTTATATTTTTTTCCCAAATAAGTTTTGTAACATACACAAAACACTGGCAGCCACAGCAAAAATTCAGAAATCATTTAGCACAGAGCCGTATAAATAGCTTACTGTTTTATGATCATTTAATTGCCTTTTTCACCTGATCAGTGAGTCCAGTTTTGGCCCAGGACCCAATCCCAGCAATACAGATTTTCCTCCTTCATCCATAGGTACTGCACATAATTGCTGGTATTGAAATGCCTCTCAAAAGCCTTGGTTTTTTGCATCAAATTAAAGTCCGGTGTAGGTTTTCAGAGGGGCAGACCCTCAGCACAAATATGAAGTTTCGTGCAAATTGGCCAATTTCAATGTAAAATATGGCATTTCCTGTTTCCACAAGGGGGCGCCATGAGCAAGATTGCCAACAAGCATATGTAGGCTTTCAGGGCCGGACTCTTATGTCAAGGAATTTTGAATCCATTTGGATGAAGTATGAGGGAGAGAGAGCTGCTCAAATGTGCAAGGCAAAGCATCGGAAATGGGTATGCCATCGCAGCCACGCCCATTAAGCATCTGACATGCAGAGCACAACTTTTGATCAGCATTATCTCTTGATGATCTGGAATAAATATTTGGTAGATTGGAAGGAATTGCTAGGAGCAGTTCGTTAAAATGCGACGTGTGGAAATCGGGCCAAAATGACATGTTAAAATCAAAATGGCTGACTTCCTGTTTGGAGTTGACCAATGGTGCCAGAGCCTTTTTTTTATGTTTGTATTGGCAACATACACGTGTACCAATTTTCATCTTCCTATTCCAAAAAAAACCCTATGGGAGGGGTTTTTCAAAATTTCAAGGGGGCACTATTGAGGCATTTTGCTGCCCTCATGGACAATGCCCCAATCAGATGTTGGAGCTCACCACCCTTGACAGGCATGTCAATTTCCATGATGATACGAATTCAATAAAGACCTCAAAAACCCAAACGTATTTTCACGGCAAGGGATGAATGGTCGCCGCGTCGCCACACACACGCCATTACTGGTAGCTTCACAGCATTCATAAGGTAGCTTCAACAACTTGTTCTTTATGTTGTAGAGGGGGAATGAAGTTGATTGGTTCAACTATGTGTCATCAATACAAGTGAAAGTAAAAACCGGTCACTTCCTGTTAGCGGCCACGCCCACTGACCTACAGACATGCAGAGCACAACTTTTGATCAGCATGGTCTCTCGATGTTTACTAATAAAACTGGTGTTGATTGGATGAAATCTCTAGGAGGAGTGCGTTAAAACACTTCTAGTAAATCAGACGTGACACCTGGCGAACGATGATATTTACACCAGAATCGACACCAGATCCTACGCAAGTTTGATAAATGAGGGCCAATATGTGGAAATCAGGCTAAAATGACACGTTAAAATCAAAATGGCCGACTTCCTGTTTGGAGTTGACAAATGATGCCTGTGACTTTTGTGCATCTTGGCCAAATACACGTGTATCAATTTTCATCTTCCTACTCCAAAAAAACTCCTATGGGGGGGGGGGTTTGAAAATTTCAAGGGCGCACAATTGAGGCATTTTGCTGCCCTCATAGGCAACGCCCCAATCAGATGTAAGAGCTCGCCACCCTTGACCTGTGTATCAATTTTTATGATGATACGAGTTCAGTAAAGACATCAAAAGCCCAAACGCCCAAATTTTCGTGGCAAGGGATGGATGGTCGCCGCGTCGCTACACGGACGCCATTACTCATAGCTTCACAGCATTCATAATGTGGCCTCATCAACTTGTTCTGCATGTTTATTAAGTGGATTGAGGTTGATGGGTTCAACTATGTGTCATTAGTACTAGTGAAAGTAATAACTGGTCACATTCTGTTACCACGGGGGTGCGCTATTAGCAAAGTGGGAATTTAATACATCTGGACGTTCAGGGTGGAGCAGTCATCATGTCCAGTTTGAAGCTGCTACAATCAAGTATTTAGGTGTGAGAGCATTGTGAAATATTTTTGTTGAGTCACCAAAATTTGTCACTCTCGAGCAGCCATGCCCTTTGACCTACAGATATGCAGAGCACAACTTTTGATCAGCTTGGTCTCTAGATGATCTGTACCAAATTTGAAGTTGATCTGGCGAAATCCCTAGGAGTTCGTTTTAAAATGAAAAAATTCAAATCACAATGGCTGATTTCCTGTTGGGTTTAGGGCGTGGCTCCAGTGAAGTTTTTTGTATGTCTGGGTATGATGCATGCATCCACCGAATTTCGTCTGCATACGACACAGAAACCGAATATCCCTATGGGAATTTTGACACGTGTTTAGGGGCGCTATTTCGGCATTTGGGGTCGAACCTGGGCAACCGCACAAAAATATCAAATTTCGGATTCGGCCGGCGAATGTGGAAAGTTAGACGTGTTTTCAACATTGGGAATGTGGCGAAATTGGCCTTTGAATTGTCACAAGAATAATAATAATAATAATAATAATAATTAAAGCTGCAAGCAGCATTGAATGGGCCCTCGCACCCTTGTGCACGTTGGGGTAGTGGTGAGATCCTGACGGGTGCTGGTGTGCACTTAAGACCAGTGGACAGGTCAAGTACAGGCACCAACCTGTGGTAAAGTTTCAAGCGAATCGGACAAAGCAGGAAGGAGTTTTCAAAAGTTGATAGTTCATCGACCAGGGGACGCTCTGAGCGTAACCAAATGTGGGCCGGTGCATTCAGGGGCAGACTGTCAGCACAAATGCAAAGTTTCGAGCAAATCGGCCAGTGACGATGTAAAATATGGCATTTCCTGTTTCCACAAGTGGGCACTTTAGAGACATTTTGCTCCCTCCATTGGTGAGGCCCCTATCAGATTTAACAGCTTGCCATCCTTGACCTGTGTATCTATTTTCATGAGGATACGAGTTCAGTAAAGACATCAAAAACAGGAACGTATTTTCATGGCAAGGGATCCATCTTCGCTGCGTTGCCACACGAAGGCCATTACTTGTAGCTTCGCAGCATTCAGAATGTAGCTTCACCGACTTGTACTGCATGTTTTAGAAGTGGAATGAAGTTGATGGTTTCAACTATGTGTCAGCAGTACGTGTTAAAGTAAACAAGTAGATCAGAAGGATCTAAAAGCTGCGACCTCGCCTAGCATCCGTCACGTGGCCTAGTGTCCATGACTGGTGGTTTCTTGTACAAGTGTGATCTTGAAATTGGCAAATGACCTTGAAAATCAATAGGGGACCCTTCCTCTGTACCAAGAAGCTTGTTCTAAGATGAAATGGCCATCCATCAAGTGTAAGTGGAGTTACGGTGCGAAAACTGTGAAATCGGGGCAAAATCGACACTTTTTGACCGGTGTGACCTTGGGATTCGACAGATGACCTTGAAAATCAATGAGGAACCCCTCCTCTATACCAAGAAGCTTGTTGTAAGATTTCATAGCCATTCATTGAATGAAACTTGAGTTACGGTGCAAAAACCGTCAAATCGGACAAAATTGACACTTTTTTTGCCTTTGTGACCTTCAGATTTGATGGATGACCTTGAAAAACAATAGGGAACACCTCCTCTATGCCTAGAAGCTATTTCCAAAATTTCATAGCGATCCATGAATTCTAACTGGAGTTACAGTGCGAAAACCTACAAACAAGGTCGTGACCTCTGTGAACTTGACCTTTGACCTCAACCTTGTGCATGGACATCACTTTGATGAAGGTCAATAACTCCTGAAAATTTCATGATACGAAGAGAGGAACATGGTCAAAAAGGTGTCACAGATGGACGGACGGACTGACAGACGGACGGACAGACAGACAGAAGCGTTCATAGAGCTGCTTGGTCGCAGCTAAAATGGACACTTCTTGTTACCACCAGGGGGCGCTAATAGCAAAGTGGGAAGTTATTATATCGTGATGTTCAGGGTGGAGCCATCATTTCCAGCAAGATTGAAGGTTCAATGGTGAAGTATGATGTTGCGAGAGCACTTTGAAAAAAAATTATTACGAGAAGCAAAAGAACACATCTTAACCAAAGGTGCCAATAATTATGGAGGGCGCTGTAAATTCCACACCGTGCAATCGCTCAATTTTCTTGTTTGTCGCTGATTACTACACGACCAATCACATCATTTTATTTTCCATTCGAAATAGAAAACACACGAGTGCATTTAAGGCTGCCGATTTTAACTACAATAAATGGTCATTTAGAAGGAAAAGATTCTTATTTATAATTTCGCCCCTTGTGTAGCTATTTGGCTGATTGTTATCCGTGCCTCACACTGCGAAAAATGTCTCTCTGCCTCATAACTCGAGCTACAAGACTGATCTATTGTTCTGTCATAAGCAGGAGAATGTTAACTGCGCTCAAAGTTTAGTAGGCTATATATACACCCAGTGTGGATTGTGTTTTCGCGCGCTTACATTTCGAGCAAGTATTGAATTTCTTCGTTTGAACGGAGAGATCCTTTCGCCACTGCGGCGTTTCTCAAGAACAAGACAACCGCGACACATAAAGGTAATCTGCTGCCGCGCTGAAGTACAGTTGCTTTCACATTTGATGCTAGTATGGATGGATCGTGCCCGAATCCCCCTCCTCCTCCTCTTCCAACTGACCTCGCCGCGTGCCGCACTGCACACTCGGGCTCACACTTATCACCAAACGAACTAAACTCTCTATTACTAACCCAACTCGTAGGGAATGCTATCCCTATTCCAAACCCTAACCTTAACCCAACTCATAAAGAATGCTATCCCTGCGCCTAACCTAAACTCAACTCAGCCACAAGCAATGGTTCGTTCTGCTCAAATTATTCTACCCAGTGTCAACAGATCAGGCAACTCACCAGCATGAAAGACATCAAAATGGATAGTCACTCGACGTTTCCTCATCGACAACCATAAATAAAAGGTTATTTATTATAAAATAATAAAATATTATTTCTTATTTATTTATATACATACACTTTCGGATTTTGTAAACTAATGGCGCTGAGCTGTCATCAAATACAGTAGGTATAGTGGTTAAGGTCACAGTGAATGGTGTGATAAACATTGCTTTCTCCACAGGTTTCCTGGTTTGAATCCCGCTGTATGCACTAATGTTATTTACAGCGCCCTCCATAATTACTGGCACCCCTGGTTAAGATGTGTTCTTTAGCTTCTAATAAATTCAGTTTTTTTTCTTAATAATATAGGACCACAATGAAAAAAATAGGAGAATCCAACATTTAATTCAAGTGCATTTATTCAGTGGGGAAAAAAAAAATCCCAAATTAAGAAATAATTCTTTTACATCAAATCATGTGTGCCACAATTAGTAGCACCCCTGATGTTAATACTTTGTACAACCCCCTTTTTCCAACAAAACAGCACCTAATCTTCTCCTATAATGTTTCACAAGATGGGAGAATACAGAAAGAGGGGTCTTCCACCATTCCTCTTTGCACAATCTCTCTAAATCATCCTGGGACCTGGGTCCTCTTCTCTGCACTCTCCTCTTCAGCTCACTCCACAGGTTTTCAATGGGGTTGAGGTCTGGGGACTGAGATGGCCATGGGAGGAGCTTGATTCTGTGTCTGGTGAACCATTTCTGTGTAGATTTGGCTGCATGTTTAGGGTCATTATCCTCTTGAAAGACCTTGTGACAACCCATCTTCAGCTTTCGGGCAGAGGCCACCAGATTTTGATTTAAAATGTCGTTTGGGATACTTCATAATCTACATTTGGAGAAACAATGTGCCAAACATGGTGCCATTTCAATTAATATTTGTCGAGATATGAACATGTTATGAATATTCATATTTTGAAAAATATAGAGTGGCACACTTCTGAATTCACCATAAGTTGCAGTGTATGAAACTTTTGTCTGTGTTCAGTGGACATCCTCCCGAAACTTCAGCTTTGGATTACTATTTATTTTGAGTGTTTTTCATTGTGTTGCTACACATTTTGACCACCGGGTGGCAGCAGGATCACATGACTCATCTCCCTTTACTCTGTTCATGAATGGGGGAAGATTTCGCAATACACAGCAGTGATAAAATCTGCGTTAGAAGCTTAGAACAGGTGGCATTGGTCCTAACTCCATTTTTCCAAAAGAAAAATCTCTTTCAGAAAAGGCCTTTGCACTCATCTCAACACATTTTCCTCAGTCTCGTACTGTCCAACGGATGACAATGCTCCGTTGCAGCTTTAATTAGGTCTCCCCCTTCCTGGAGGGGGGGGGGGACATATTGTTTTTGCCTGAATTCCCGTCGGCGTTCCCATTTGTTTCCGGCGCATTACTCTGAAACTGTGTGACCGATTCTCACCAAATTTCATATGGTGTCTCTCCATAACATGTAGATGTGCCTTTTGAGGGTTTGAACTGCTTTTGAATTTAAATGGCTCTCTAGCGCCACATTTCATCTGCACTTAGACGGCCAACACGACCGGTAGGAAAGTCATAGAGAGATGGAACCAACACTATATTGTTCATCTCATCAAGGCCTAAAAATGAACAATCAACACCCATGACCTAAATCGAACAGGAAGTCTGCAATTTGCATATCAAAATTTCCTTTTCCCCCTAAATTTTGCCAAAATTTGCCCTCGAACAAACGCAAACTCCTTTAAGGGCGTTCATCGTATCGACCCCAAATGCTAACAGATGACAAAGCACACTCTGCCGATGAAAACTACTGTACGAATTTTTCAAAAGTCGAACGGTTCGGATTTTGAGGCGTCAAAGATGGGGTCCCCAGCCACTTTCACTGCCTTTTTTCGATGCCTAGGCAATTTCCAACCTTCATTTGACCCCTTAAACATGCTCGAAAACTAAACAAATTTTGCAGTAATTTCTCTATGGCTTCAAATATTCTTACAATCTGAAAATTATCCACCAAAGACACAAAAAGGCTCTCTAGCGCCACCTAAATACGCCAAAATGGGACTTTCGCCTTCACCACAGCCTGTTGCAATGTCTTAAATTTCTGAAAAAAAATCACTCATCATCGCTGTACAATGCCCTGTACTGTCACCTAATTTCATGAAAATCCATTTGAGACTTTGAAATAAAATTTTTACCTACATAATACACTGTACAGTAAGATATACATTCTTGCTGTGGACAAACCGTTCATCATATCAAAATGTCCTTTGGCATAATTCATAATCTCCATGTCGCCAAACAAAAGTGTGGAACCATTACAATTGATATTTCTTGAGATAAACATGTTATGAACATTCATATTTTGAAAAATATAGTGACGCACTTCTGAATTTACCATAAGTTGCAGTGTATAAAACTTTTGTCTTTTTTCAGTGAACATGCTCCCGAAATTTCAGCTTTCTAGGATTTGCCTGGAAGAAGAATTTATTAATTTCTTGATTATTATTGATTTTCAGTGTTTTTCTTTGTGCTGCTACACATTCTGACCACCGGGTGGCAGTAGGATCACATGGCTCATCTCCCTTCATTAAGTTCATGAATGGGGGAAGATCGCACAATACACTGCAGTGATAAAATCTGCTTCTGAAAGTTTGACCAGGTCGCATGGGTCATAGCTCCATTATACAAAAGAAAAATCTCTTTCAGTAAAGGGGTTTGCACTCTATTTTCCTCAGTCTCGTACTGTCCAACCAATGACAATGGTCGACAGCGCTTGAACACGTCTCGCCCCCGTTTCGACATGCGGGGGAGGGCGAGGACCCGTCCAACGCTACTTGCAGCTTTAATATTTTTTCTGGCAACAATTTGGATTTTGGCATATTTGGCATGCTCGTTTGCGGACCATAACTCTAAAATGTGAAATGGGGAAAGGGGGAGACATCTGTTTTTACGTGTAAAAACCATTTCTGGTTTTCTGTTGCTGTTGTCATTGTGTTGTTTTGTTTTTTCTTTGCTGATTTATGGACCGACTCTGTGCCTGAAAGTGATGCTGATGATGATGATGATGATGATGTGAAGGTCTGAAGACTCCTGTAATGTGTGCCAGTCTCAACTTTCAAATGGAAGACAATAGTACAGCACTTCTAATAGAAAATTTTACCCACATGCGTCACAATTGTAACATTAGTATTACTTCCTGTGTATATTGTAATGTGAATAGAGGCCACTAGATGGCAGTATTCACCTTTTTTTTGTTAAGCGCAGACTGGGGTTATGTTTGGACATGTTTCAGACATGTCTGGGGCAAGTCCCTGAAAATTAAAAAAAAGAGGTCTAAATGTGGGTGGGGTCTGCAAAAGAGTATATAAGGAAAAGAATTGAGACAGTAAAGTAGTCGGAGAAATTGCAAGAAGAAGGATACATGTGACCAGACCTGTCATTTCTGTTCAAGACCTGTGAAGTCTCTTTTGTGGATTTTTGCCTGTGTTTGAGTTTTTTTTTTCTCACCCAGCACATCACCAGGAGACTGTAAATATTTCTGTTTTTTTTTATTCAAGCTTGGTCAGAATATTAGTTTAGTCGTTATTGTCTTTGTTTGTTCATTAAATGTGTTTTAGTTTTTAAAACTGTGTCTGTCATCCCTTGCTGTTGCTGTTGTGTTGTAAATTGTAATAACAAATTGGGGCCATAACAATATTATGAAAATTAACTGCTTGACATCATCTCATGCATAATGTAACTTATTGTTGTACCAAGCACTTATTTGCGGGTTTAAGTGGAATGACGCAGGTTCATGTTTGAGTACTTCAGTAGAAAGTGAAAATTGCAGTTACCCAATACAATATATGGTTATATACCTGTATAACCATTATACTTCATTGTGTTTAGTCTCTTTTTGACTGCTGGAACTGAAATCCTGCTCCCATTGTGTAGTACAGACAAAGTTTGTAAATATCTTTCTCTGGTATGATTGATCCAAATGGTTATACTTTTGAGCCTTTCTGGTGTAGCAATTTGGTGAGCTGTTACTGAATTCTTTTGTTTGGTTAAGGTTGACAGATGAGAGAGAATATTAAAAAAATGTAAAAGATTAGATTGCTGGAATCATCCAAAATCTTTGGACAAAGTATTTCTTTCATCTTGATTGTCCAGTTTAAAGTTAAAATCCCTTCCTCTATTTCCCCACAGGAGCTGCATTTCTGAACACATCAGATCAGCAGAATGATGCAGGCAGGAGTCCGTCTGAGACAGGACACTGAGACGACCCTACCAGAGCTCCCCGCGCAGCACAGGATCAGAGAGAAAGAAGAGGACCTACATGGACTGGAGTCTGTCCACATGGCAGAGTCAGAGACAAAATGCACTGCACCAGGACTAGACTCACTGGAGTCAGTGTGTGTTACTGCAAACAGCAGGGTCAGTGATTTACATCACACACAAGCATCCCAGATAAAAACAGAAGCTGATCTGAGCCCCTGCAACACTGGAGAACTAATGACCAAGAGCCTAGACCTCACAGAACTGGCCTATGAAACCCATCTGCATCCTGACCAGATCAAAACTGAGACAGATTATGGAGACTATATTAAGGCTGAACACGTTAATGTCTTGCAAGACGTTATGTGTGTTGATATTAAATGTGATGAAGTGAAGTTTGAATCCAGTGAAGGTACAGTGAGTGATCTCATGAATACTGAGCTTAATGTAGCCGGTGTTGATGGAAAAGGCCAGAGAGAACCATGGCAGTGTGCAGGAGAGTCCAACACAAACAACAAAAAATCAGGGGGAAAAAAGTCAGAATTTATCCATGGTGTGGGAATAGATATAATGGAAATAACTCAGCCCTGCTCTCAACATGAGAAGTGTTTTATGAATAATTCTCATTTAAATGACCTACCAAGAATACATGAAGATGAAAAGCCCTACAAATGTGATCACTGTGGGAAGAGTTTTTCTCAGAAATCTAAATTAAATTCCCACCAGAGAATTCATACAGGTGAAAGACCCTACAAATGTGATCAGTGTGAAAAGAGCTTTACTCAGAAAATCCATTTAAATTCCCACCAGACAATTCATACAGGTGAAAAGCTCTACAAGTGTGATCAGTGTGAGAAGACTTTTTCTCTGAAATACTTTTTAAATTCCCACCAGAGAATTCATACAGGTGAAAAGCTCTACACATGTGATCAGTGTGAGAAGAGTTTTTCTCAGAAATCTAAATTAAAAGCCCACCAGAGAATTCATACAGGTGAAAAGCCCTACAAATGTGATCAGTGTGAAAAGAGTTTTTCTCAAAAAAGCAATTTAAAATCCCATCAGACAATTCATACAGGTGAAAAGCTCTACAAGTGTGATCAGTGTGAAAAGAGTTTTTCACATAAATCTAAATTAAATTCCCATCAGAGAATTCATTCAGGTGAAGCACCCTACAAATGTGATCAGTGTGAAAAGAGTTTTTCACATAAATCTAAATTAAATTCCCATCAGAGAATTCATTCAGGGGAAAAGCCCTACAAATGTGATCAGTGTGAAAAGAGCTTTTCTCATAAAAGCAATTTAAATTCCCACCAGACAATTCATACGGGTGAAAAGCTCTACAAATGTGATCAGTGTGAGAAGTTTTTTTCATGGAAATATTATTTAAATTCCCATCAAAGAATTCATACAGGTGAAAAGCCCTACACATGCGATCAGTGTGGGAAGAGTTTTTCTCAGAAATCAAAATTAAATTCCCATCAGAGAATTCATACCGGTGAAAAGCCCTATAAATGTGATCAGTGTGAAAAGAGTTTTTCTCAAAAAAGCAATTTAAATTCCCATCAGAGAATTCATGCAGGTGAAAAGCTCTACAAATGTGATCATTGTGAAAAGAGTTTTTCTCAGAAATCTAAATTAAATTCCCACAAGAGAATTCATACAGGTGAAAAGCCCTACAAATGTGATTACTGTGAAAAGAGTTTTTCTCAGAAATCTAAATTAAATTCCCACCAGAGAATTCATACTGGTGAAAAGCCCTACAAATGTGATCAGTGTGGGAAGAGATTTTCTCAGAAAAACAATTTAAATTCCCACCAGACAATTCATACGGGTGAAAAGCTCTACAAATGTGATCAGTGTGAGAAGAGTTTTTCTCAGAAAAGCCATTTAAATTCCCACCAGACAATTCATACGGGTGAAAAGTTCTACAAATGTGATTACTGTGAAAAGAGTTTTTCTCTGAAATCTAAATTAAATTCCCACCAGAGAATTCATATTAGGTTGTGGAAATCCTACTAGGCACAAGCCTCGAGTGCCTCGAGTCCCACTCTAAAGGATTTTATCTGGAGAAATCCTTGTGTGAGGACTTTTCATGTTCCACTGAAGGGAACCCCGACCAAAACTTCCATGAAATAAATATGAAAAAGCTAAGAAAGGATAAAATATACTGGCTGGACGTCTCCCGGGATAAAAAGGTCCCCACATCAGGCCTAGGCACTAGGGCGTGTGAGGATAGTGCAACTTCTCCCCGTGCTACAAGGATTAGTCCCTCTTCTGCTAGCACTCAGCTGGGTTCCCCACCAGATCAGCAACGCACTGGCCCTGGGCCTCAGCAACAAGACTGCCAAAGGACCAGCAAAAGAAGTAAACAAAATGATACTGTAACATGGTCCATTGAGGAGAAGAAAAAGATCCAGATATGAGAAGTGGGGCAGGCGGAAAAATGTTGCATTCGAGGAGCGAATAAAACAAGCGGATTTACCAACAGAAAAGAAGGAAGCCACCACCAGCAAACTAGCATCAATTGCCTCTCAAATTCATAAATACCTAACAGAAGAAATGTAAAAAGATTGAGAAAGAAGCTCGAAAACGAGCAGAAAAAGATTTCCAGTCCAGAAAAGTGGAAGATCAACAAGAGTTTGGACGGAGCCACTGGAAAATGGAGAAGTGAGTGCTACTTTGGGCAACTGAGTACGCGAAGGCAAAATACACTTATCAGAGAGAGAGATGTCGAGAATGGCAGCGGATTTTCACCACCGCTGCCAAAGTTAAAAAGGCAGACGAAGAGGCAAACTGACCACCTAAAGGCATAGCACCCTCATCCAAAAGTATTTCACAGAGGAAGAAATAGAATGGATGTAAGCAGAAGTAACCAGCATGATGAACAACAAAATCTGCCCCCTTTCAGAGCCCCTAGAAATGCCAAACCATCAAAGGATACCCGTGGTCCTCAAAGACCACTACTCAGGGCAACCTCACCTGGGCTGCCTGCCTCCCCGCCGGCAGATGTTGCGCTTGAAATGGAACAATCAGGAAGCCCTGAGAGACAACAAAGGAGAAAAATGAGCCCCACACTGCCCCAGGAACCAAAAGGAATACAGCTGCAAACCGAATCAGAACAGCTAGAATTGGAAGAAGAACTCACTAATAAGATCGAAGAAATTAGAAGGATGGATTTGGAAGAACGCCCAAAATTCATGAAACTAAAACAATAAAAAGTTTAAAGCACAGCTATGGAAAGTGAACATTGGCCTAACAAGACTAGTCCCAGCAGATGCCACACTGAATGAGCTAAACGGTGTGAACTACAGAGCTGGGTGGTTTATGCAGAGTAAGCTCACCCCAGAACATAAAGAAAGCAGGGGAACTGGGACTAGGAAAATAATAATAGAGCCACCTTGGAAAAAGAAACTACATCATAAAATTAACAAGCTTAGAGCTGAAATTTCTCAAGTTGCAACTTTTAAAAATGAGCAAAACCACACACAGAACCTCACTCGGTAAATTAACACAATAAAAAGATGATATAAGCAATGACCAGCTTAATGGACACATGGCAGAATATAAAGCTGTGATCTAAGCCGGCGCCGCACAATTAAGGAGTAAAGAGAGAAAAATAAATGCAAAACAGATCAATAAGCAGTTCACTGAAAACCCAAGAATAGTTTATCGGAATATAACAAAAGACTCCATAGAAGTGCGAGAACCACCAGTGAGGGAATAAACTGAAAGATGCTGGAGGCCATTATTTGAAGACCCAAAACAACATCAGGAGAACCAGTGAACTGAAATCACTAAAGGAAAAAACGGAAACAACCCGCAAATGCCCGCAATCGTACGGAAGAAGGAATAAGGATGGAAATAAATGAATATAGCTACTTTAAGACACCAGGAATAGACAAAATCCCAAATTTTTGGCTGAAGATGACAGCTCCACGCTGCCACTATGGCATGGCCTTTACTAAAATACTGAAAATAGAAGAAGAATCCCCAGAATCGCTAGCCACTGGTAATACCAACCTCATAGCAAAGAGTAATGATACGCAGCTGCCTAATAAATGTAGACCAGTTTGCTGTCTGACAACAACATACAGGTGGCTGACGAGGATCATAGCCGATGCAATCTATGAACATCTTCATGAGGGTAACCACCTGGAAAACGAACAAAAGGGAGGCATAAGAAAAAGGCTCGGAACTAAGGACCAACTCTTGAACAATAAGGCTATTCTTGACTACAACAAAAGACTGCAAAACCATAGTATGGCATGGATTGACTAAAAGGCATTTGACAGTGTGCTGCATTCCTGGATACTGAGATGCCTGCAACTATACAACATCAATAAAGAGATGAGATCCTTCCTTGGGACCCAAATTACCAAGTGGAAAACCACCATCACCCTAAAATACTCAGAGGGACACACAATAATCCCAGATGCCCAAGTTCAGAGACCATCAACCATCCACTATTCATGGATGACCTGAAGCTCTATTCTGAGTCAGGAAAAAAAAAAACTTAACCACCTTGTTGGAGCAGTTTATAAGTTTTCCAAGGACATTAGTATGGAATTTGGTCTGGAAAAGTGCTCTAAATGTACAATCAGGAAAGGTAAGAAGGTAGTGGCAGGAAATATCCTAGTAGGGGAGGAGAGTTGTATTGAAGATCTGGCCGAGGATCCACATACAAATATTTGGGAATAGAAGAAAATGCGACAATAGATAATAAGAAAATGAGAGAAAGAGTCAAGAAAGAACACTTCAAGAGCCTAAAAAATATTTGCAAATCAGAACAAACCGCAAAAAAACAAGATCACTGCCATAAATCAATTTGCAAATCCTGTGGTGACTTAGGATTTTGCCATAATGGACTGGCCACAAGGTGAGCTGGACTAGTTTGATATTAAGACCAGGAAGACACTCACCTTACACACAGTCATTTACAGAAACCAGTGTATGGATAGGATATATCTCCCTTGCAGAGAAGGCAGACTAGGCCTTACAGAGATCAACTAGGCCCTACAGAGCAACAGTTGTCAGTTTGGGACAGTACCTGAAAAGCACTGATGAGGAAATAATGAAAATGGCAGCACAACATCTTGCTAAGATCCTACCCCAGCAGACTTTGATCATAAAACTGGCTGAAGGCAACAGGTAACCGAGCTAGCAAGAAAAACCTGGGCAAAATTCAGGGAAACGGAACAGAGTCTCAGAAAGGACAGAAGGAAGCAGCACCAAAGGGCTCGACGATTCAAAGAAGAATTGGTCGCCACAGCAGCCATCTTGAATTTGGTTTCCATTGATGTCAAGGAAAAAACCGATCAAGTCAACATTCGGTGTGTATGTTGATAATGGATAGAGGAAGCTTCCCTTCAAGAATGGATGCATTCCCATTTTCAATATGACTACCATGGCAGCCATCTTGAATTTGAATTTCATCAATTTCATATTTGCGGTCTGTGCTAGTGGCCAGTAGAAGGTCCCTTTTGAAAATGAGCCTGCTGCGATTTTCAATATGGCCACCACAACAGCGAGCTGATTTCAGGGGAAACCAATGATAACCCTTTCAGCGCTATAGGCAACTATAGTTGTCCAATGATGCAAAATATCAAAATCAGATGCTGTTGAAAACCTATCATGTGGCAACATTTTTAATCCCTTGAAGTTTTATTCAGCGCTCAAAGGGTTAAATTGATATTCGCTGTGTGTGGTGTTGGTGGGATGAGGAAGGTCCCTTTTGAAAATGGAGACGGTGGGATTTTCAGTATCACCGTCGTGGCAGCAATTTTAAATTTGGTTTTCGTTCTTTTTTGATTAAAATGAAAACAAATCAGTCCTTAAATGTCAGAATCAATTTCTTATTGAGAAATTTTGGTGCTTCTTCTTTTGATGTCAAACAATTTTTATTTAGCACTTTTTGTGCCAATATACATTGTCCATCTTTGGTATGATTTTCAATAATCCTGCATGTAAAGACTTATTGTTTATTATTACTATTAATAATACTAATTTTATTATTTAGGAAAATGCTATATTTCCCTAGATGGTGTAGTGCCAATGCCATGTTTGTGTCTCACTCAGTGTTCAGTTTTAGTGAACTTCAGAGGAAGGCTGTCCTGAATTTTAAACGAAGAATTTTATTTAATTGCAACACCCTTGTAACTGATATTGTTCATGTGGGGATGTTTAAATCTAGTCTGTGGAGGCGCTGGTGTTCCATTCTATATGTATGACTTAGTCGATTATTTAGTGTGATTGTTTAATCTGCTGGGTTTTTTTAAATATATTTATGTGATCTCGTTACTCTATGCTGTAAATTGTGGGCTATGAGCCTGAAATAAACTTTATCTATTATGCACCACCACTTTCATCTAAAACGGGTCTTAATAAATTACGTCTCCATTTTTTTTTTTTTTTGGTGAAAATGCATTGAAAAATACTATTGTTGGCAATGAGAGCAAAAAAAAAAATAAAATCCCTTGAGGTAAAAATATTGATAATGACCAAACACACTGCAAACATACATTTTTTATAACAGTTGAAAGGCGTAGCAGATTTTATTTTTTTGAATGTTACATCGCTTTAACACCCATTTGAAGTCTCATTCCATGGTTCTTCATGCTAAAAAAATAGTTTCAACTGGTTTGATGCAACATTATTCTGCAAAATGACCTCTGATGGCCAGGTGTTCCAGTATATAAGGTGAGATAAACTTTGAGCGCTGTCACAGTGTTACAGACGATGGCACAACAGAATGAGCTCTCTGAGATTGTAGCCGCATTGAGGCCTTACATGATGCTGAAGACCCAAAATGCTGCCTTGGCACTGTAAGAAACATCATCAGGCATTTCAAAGAGATCCGTTCAAGGAAAACTAGAGGCAACCCAAGTGCAAAATGGAAGTTAAGTGCTTCCGACATTGCGACAAATAAAAAAGAAAAATCAGTGGTTGACAGTCAGACAACTCGATATCAACAGTACCAGAAGTAAAGCGATGAAAGTGTCCAGATCTACCATTTCTTGACGCCTGTGTGAAAATGGTCTGCTTGGTTGCGTTGCTGCTTAGAGCTGGCAACATGGGGGGGAGAATCAAATATGCCAAGAAATTGAAGGATTGGACACTAATGGACTGGGAGCAAATCCTTTGGACAGATGAGTCATAATTTGAATTTTTCTCAACCAAATGCAGAACATTTATGCACTGTAGAGTTGGAAAATTAAAGTGTTTAATCCCTTCATTAAAACATGGAGGTGGTAATGTTATCGTTTGCGGTTCAGTCTGTTTGAAAGGAGCCAATGATCTCATAAAAATGGACTTAATCGTGACTGAAAAGAAGTAGCACAACATCTTCGTTTTATTTTAAACATTTTGATGTCCCTAAACACAATTCTTGCACCACTCAGAAGTATCTCAGTCCGAAAAAATGACATCTGGTAGCATGAAAGTTATGACTTTTCCTGGTCTTGATCCGATTGAGCAAATACGTTGTAACATAGAAAGAATCGCTTTGGAATCAACTTCATGTTGTGATTCTGCTTTTTGCTCATGTCTGACTATTTTTGTGTATTGTTTATTGGTATTTGGATATCCATGTTTTATTATTTTTCATGTTCATAGTATTCATAGCCATGTTTCCTTTTCCATGCATTGCACTTCGTCTACCCAGTCTTGTCTTTTGTAGGTGTTTGCCCACGGTCCCTCGTCTTGCGTGCCACTCATTCGGGTGATTTATTGGTTTCTGGGTTTCAACCTTCTTTCATTATCTCGTGTTCTTCCTTCCTTTCTCTTTTGCTATCTACTAACCCCCACTAACAGTTTGTTGTTTTCGATTAATTACTAACCCAGATTAACATTGTATATTTTTAAGAGCTGCCGGGTGGCTCACACGGTTAAGGCACTGCGCTGCAGTGCAGAGGTGATCACCACGTCGCGGGTTCGAGCCTCGGCGTACCCACCGGCAGGGGTCGGCAGCTTTGTCAGAGTAGCGCACAATTGGCTATCGCGCTACAGGGTTACAAATTGGGAAGGGACTGCCGGATTTGGGTATTCGATATCAGCTTTGTTCGTTGCTCCAGCGCCTCCTGTTGGCCAGACGTGCGCTCGTCAGGAAGACTCCGGCTTGGTTCATGTCCGGGTATCCTCCGCCCTCGCTCTGAACTTGCGAAGATTCAACCAGCGAGTGTATAAGAATCAGTGGCTGACAGGCACGTGCTTCGGAGGAGAGCCGTGAACTGTCTTCACTATCCTGGGTTGGGGTTTCTCTGTGCACCGAGTCGAAAGCCTTAGTCAGCTCGAAAAAGGCTGTGTAGAGAGGAGTTCCCTACACTTTTCTTGTACTTGCCGTAAGGCAAAGATCATGTCAATGGTGCCTCTTGCAGGTCGAAAGCCACACTGTGTATCGGGTAGGACGTCCTCTGCAATTTGTGTTAGCCGGTTTAATATGATCTTTGCAAACAACTTACCAACGGTGGACAACAGTGATATTCCCCCATAATTGCCGCAATCAGCCTTGTCTCCTTTCTTATAGATAGTAACTATCAATGCATTTTTAAGGTCAGCCAGTGCTTGTTCTTCGGTCCAAATACACTTTACAAAGTCGTGAAGATGCTGAGCCATTGCTGGACCGCCAGCAAGATTAAGGAGATTAAGGATCTTCAGCCTCTTCTCGTAGCTTTCATCTTTTTTATCTGGAATAAGCTTGGTGGCTCTTCTCTGAACTTTCTCTGGAGCCTCTATATCTCTCTTAAAGTATGGTCCCCAGAACTGTACACAATACTCCAGGTGTGGTCTAACGAACGTGTTGTACAAAAGAAGCATCACCTCCTTAGATTTGTACTCAATACTTTTGGCAATGTATCCTAGCATCCGATTGGCTTTTTTAACTGCTACGGCACAATAGATAAAACCTGTGAGGGTTTGGTTAACAATCACTCCTGGATCTTTCTCTTGTGCAGCACATTCCAGTTTTAAACCTCCCATGAAGTAATCCCGTCTAATGTTTTTATTACCTACATGTACAACTTTACATTTTGCTAGATTAAACTTCATTTGCCACATTTCTGCCCAATTCTGGATTCTATCCAAATCGTCCTGAATCACTTTAGTGGACCCTAGACTATTTGCAAGACCCCCCAATTTAGTATCATCTGCAAATTTAACCAATCTGCTCTCAATATTCCTATCACGGTCATTAATGTAAATGAGGAACAGCAGGGGTCCCAACACCGATCCCTGGGGGACGCCACTCCTCACCATACCCAGCACAGATGAGATATCACTGACTACTACTCTTTGTGTTCTCTCCTGTAACCAGTTTTGAATCCACTTCAGAATACCTCCTGTAACTCCAATGGAGCTCATTTTAAAAATTAGTCTCTTATGCTGTACTGTATTGAATGCTTTCTGAAAATCCAAGTATAAGATGTCATAAGCCCTGCTCTGGTCGTAAGTCCTGGTGGCCTCTTCAAAAAATTCCAGACGGCTTGTTAGGCATGACCTTCCCTTCCGAAAACTATGTTGGCTATCCCTCAAGATTCTGTCACGTACAAGAAATAAGTCCAGCTCATCTATTATGATAGATTCCAATATTTTGCACGAAATGCAAGTTAAACTCACTGGTCTGTAGTTTCCTGGCTGGGTACGGTCCCCTTTCTTATATATTGGTATTATATTGCCCTGTTTCCAATCATTTGGTATTTCTCCAGTTTCTAAAGACTGTCTGAAGATGGCAGATAGCGGCTTAAAGATGAAGTCACCAGCTTCCCTGAGCACTCTAGGATATAAGCCATCAGGACCCGCCGCCTTATCTGCTTTTAGTTTATGCAACTTGTCTGATACTTCGTTATCCCGAACCTCAATTTCCACTAAATAATCTTTAGCTTTTGACATGCCCTCTGGCCAAATAAAGACCCCCTCTGAGGTAAAATTCTTAACAAAGTAACTTTAAGGCATCCGCAATATGCTTGTTATTATATAGCAGCGATCCATTTTTATTCTTTATGCTCTTAACCTGCTCTTGAACTCTTCTTTTTCTGCTACAGTAATGAAAGAAGGGCTTGGGGCTAGTTTTTGTCCCCTCTGCAATTTGTCTTTCATACAGTCTTCTAGCCTTCCTCAGCTCTTTTTTGACCACAGCCCGCATTTTGCAGTATTCAGCCCTAGTATTCTCATTGTTATCCTTCATGTACATCTTCTAGAGATTCCTCTTTTCCCTCAACATCCTACGAATACTTTTGGTCATCCACTGAGGATTCTGCTTTTTCAACTTACTTTTGGACACCTTCGGAATGAGTCTGCATTGTGATTCAATTAAAACCCCCTTAAATCTTTCCCACATCTCATTTACGGACTTCCAGTCCAGGAGTGTCTCCCATTTTATTTCAGCTAGATATGAGCGCATCCTGTCAAAGTTTGCTCGCCTAAAATTGAAAATTTTTGTTTTAGAATACACCTTTTTATTCTATCCAGCGGCAGTGCCCTGTCCAGCTCTCGCTGCGCCCTCCTCGGCGCAGAATGGTGCGCCCTGGCTCCCAGCGATCACATAGACAATGAATGGCTGCGGTGGCCGAGATCTGCGTCATGCGCGTGCTGTGTGAAAACGGCTTAAGACTATAGCAAAATCGACAATGCACATTTCTTCGTTCATTTTTGGTGGTGACATGCTAAAATAAGTGAATTTGCGAGAATGTGTTTGTAACAGCTACGTCTTACAATTCATTGTTATACATTTGCATTAACAATTACGTCATATTTGGAAGTTTTACTTACCAACCGAACGAGACACGCCTGATTCTGCCATCTCTAAAAGAAGCCTGGGCCTGTACACGCAAGCGCAGTAAATGGCAAAGATGGATGCGATAAATGTCGCAGTTTCATAGTTTTATGCTACCGAGTCAACAGTTTATGTTGCTGTTTTTACAGTTTTGTAAGCAGGGTTTAATTTTTCTGTTGCCATTTCCGCGATTAATGTGTGCATTTCAAAGTTTTTGTGTGCTGAGACTACGTTTTCTTTGGTAGGCCTGATAATGTGGCTTCCAAACCAGAGGTCGCGTGAACAGAATATTTTCCGTCATTGACAGATTTTTTTAAACAATGACGGAATATTTTAAAGGCCGTCCATCATTTTGACTGGATGTAATGTTCCAAACAGATATATTAATAACTTGAGCACTTGGCAACCGAGTACATGTATC
Source organism: Gymnothorax reevesii (assembly GCA_029721435.1). Lineage (NCBI taxonomy): Eukaryota > Metazoa > Chordata > Actinopteri > Anguilliformes > Muraenidae > Gymnothorax > Gymnothorax reevesii. The sequence continues at coordinate 4,124,266 of CM056574.1, read as the reverse complement.
CCCGAAGGCCCCCCAGTTGGGCCCAGATGGTCCCAGAGTACCCAAAATCAATAGGTGTTGTGAACTTACCATAATACATGTCCCTGCAAAATTTGAAAAGAATCGGTGCTGTCATGTGGGCTGTAGAGCGTTCACAAGAAAATGTCTGCGGACGCGGATGCGTGACGAGGCCAAATCCATAGCATCCTCCGATCTCGTTCGGGGGATACAATAAACGTTAGCTGTTGCAGGTAGCTAGCAGTAGCTGTTTGGCTTGCGAACATACCCAAAGTATCACTCTGTTTTGTGCTCATCATCACAAAATGTCCCTCAAGCTTTGAAATGTATATTAATATATGACAATTCCTGTTAGGCCTATGTAAATACCACATAGCTTAATTATTTACCCAGTGTTTTTCAATGTTGTAAAATAAATGATCAAAAAATTCAATTCCTGCTTTTGTTTTTTTGGTATTTATGGCACTATAACTTTTTTATACTGCATGAAAGGCTCTGTTGAATGACTCCATGTGACAGCCACATCTGTGCTGTTTCTATAGAGATGCTGCATTTGTAACTGCCGTGGAAAACAAGCCCACAGAGAGCGAAAAAATGTGAGGGGAGCAGAGAAGTCTCAGGAACTGCTTGGGGCTCTGAGAGAACAGACAACCTCTCTTTCACTGGCTGGGCTCTTACCTGTAGGACATCCCGCATCCCCTGAACAAGGTCACAAAGTGTTAAAACAATTCCCATTTACAAAAACACACATCTCATGACTTATCAGGGAAGGATGGGCAGGTGTAGGCTACAATATATCACTCCCATTCAGCCAAACACTTCTCAACATGAAACAAACATTTGGAAATAGATAAAATATGAGATACAAGGATAAAATGAGACTGCTATTTGGTTTCTATTCAGATAACACTTTGTGAATATTAGACAAATGTGACAGCAACAGTATTGGGGAAAAAACAGCAAGGAAATGGACATTAAGCACAGCTCCACTACTTCCTGGACTTAAACCAGCCCATTTGTTTCCTGTGTGTCATTATTGAACAAACATTAATCCAGGTGTGCCTGACCACCAAAGTCACAACGACAATGATCAGACACACCTGGATTAATCAGTTTGTCCAATAATGACAGACAGTAAATAAATGAGCTGGTTGAAGTTTAGGAAGTGGAGCTGTACCTAAAGCCAAATGATGAAAACATATTTCAAAATACAGTTACTGTCGCATCGTAGTCTAAAAACTCCAGTGCAATCAGGAGGGACTCGAGTGAAATCAAGAAAAATTTTAATATGCGTTGAGCATAAGTAGAATTCAATTCAATTTTATTCATATAGTGCTGTATATAGACAAAAGGGCAGAGCCCAGACTAAACCCTAATCCCCAAATAGCATTTAGCATTTAAAATGCTAGAGATTGAAAGGGAGGAAAAAGAAAAACAAAGGCAGTTCGAGTTAGAAAAATTAGCAAGAGAAGAGAAAAAAGAAAGGGAGGAAAAAGAAAAACAAAGGCAGTTTGAGTTAGAAAAATTGACGAGAGAGAAAGAGGACAGAGCAGAAAGAGAGAGACAGAGAGATTCAGATTCACAGAAGTTAGATAGAGAAGAAAGGCTCTAAATTGAGCTACTAAAAATCAATGGCAGCTGAAAACAAATTTCATGGCAGCCAGGAGGTAAAGCTGGTGCCTCCATTGTCGGAGAAGGATGTTGGTAAGTATTTCCAGTGCTTCGAGAAGGTAGCTAAGAGTTGTCAGTGGCCAAAGGAACGCTGGCCTCTGATGTTGCAAACTGTCCTCAAGGGTACAGCTCAACAAGCCCATTCGGCTTTGTCTGCAGATGATTCCTCTGATTATGAGGTTGAAACCACATCTCCATTGTCAAGGGACTGTAACTATCTCATTTTTTAAAAGATATATTCCTTCATATCTTGGTCAGTCTTTGTTTTATTGAGTCTGTTAAAGTTTTACAATTTTGTCTGTCATCCCTTGCTGTCCAATATCCCCCATGGGGCCATAACAGTATTAAAAAAAACGGATTTCTCAGTTAGCCTATGCAGCCGAAAGGGTGTAGGGTGAAGCTAAAGCTGTATATACACCTACCCGTTTACCTTAGAAAATTATGCACATCACTACAAATACAAAAGAGCAAAGCACAGGCATTTGAAATTAATCAGTGAACTTAAATTTCTCATCACAACAAAATAAAGAATAGCGCACAACGCACAGTCCAAAGTGATAGTACAGAATCAGTAAACTTCAATTTCTATACTGTAACCAGAAATTATATAGTTTTTATATAGTCTTTTAAAGCCGACTAGAGTGCAGCATCATTCAATATTTTCAGGACATATGTTCACCCCATTAACAGAGACACAATGATTTTTTACAGTAGTTCAGGTCTTTGGTTTGTAAAATAATAATGTTCCTCTCAAGTTAAACTGAAGTCCTTCATTTTAAACAGATTTTGGACAAGTTGAGGTAGAAGTTTGTTTTTTGAATTGTACATGGTATTTATTGTGATGTAATCAACCAAGTCCTTGAATTTCAAAATGTTTAAGCAGATAAATAGTGCGTTGGTTGGCTCACGGTAAGGTTTATTACTGATTATTCTTATGACTTTCTTTTGAAATAAAGTTATTGAATGTGTTTGTTTTACATGCGTTTCCCCAGACCTCAATGAAATATGTCATATATGAAGCAATTAATGAGTAATATAAAGTGGTTCATGAATATTGAGAGAGGAAATCTTGGGCTTTATACAGAATTGCAGTGGATTTTGACATTTTGGATTTAACATAATTTATGTGTGATTTCCAGCTTAATTTATCATCAATAATAGCTTGATATTTCAATATCTTATTTTCACTTTCAGCATCCTTAGTTCTAAATTTTTTAAATTTCTCGTACAATAGATTTTTCTTTTGACGTGCATTCCGTAGCCCCTTTGTAATCCATGGTTTATTTACATACCGTTTGTTACCTTCTTTGGCCACAAGTGGGCAGTGTTTAGTGTGTAACTTGGAAATAATGGAGATAATGATTCACATGACTGGTCTATATCCTCAACATAAATGTAGTTCCAGTTTTGAAGCAATAAGTCCCCTCTAAGATTTCCAATAGTTGCATTTGTTATTTTCCTTGTTAAGTTTCTTGTTTCATCATGATCATTTTTATCAACAGGTAATTCAAAGGCAGCAAAAAAAGGCAAATGATCACTGACATCACTTATAAGTAAACCACCAGTTAAGTTGCCTTCAGTAACGTTTGTTAATATATTATCAATAAGTGTAGCTGTGTTCATAGTTATCCTGCTTGGATGTGTAAATGCTGGATACAGTTCCATACAAAACAGAGTCAATGAATTTCATTATTTGCAATTGACTCAATGGATTTAAAAAATCTATATTAAAGTCTTCATAAACAAATAGAAGCTAATTGCTATTGTGTTATACATTTGTCAGATTAATCCTCAAAAATATTAATGTTTGATCTAGAAGCTCTATAGACACAGCTAATAATTATATTTTTTGATTTTTCACATTTAATCTCAACTGTGATTCCATGATATTTTCTAGGGAAAAGGACATATTTTTGACAATTTCACATTGATGAATTGATTTAACATACAGTGCAATGCTCCCGCCCCATTAATTCATCCTGTTTCTAGAGAAAAAATTATATCCCTCAAGCTGGATAGCATCCTCTTGGTCATCTTTTAACCACGTTTCGGAAATTGCAATGGCTGGAAAATGTTGGTTGAAATTTTTTAAACAGTCCTGGAGTTTTGGAATGTTCATCGAGAGACTACTACTACTAAAGTGTATAAATTGTCTCATTTGTCATTGGATAATCCTCAAATTGTTCCTCAATGACATATTTGCAATGTTGAATAATGTTGAGGAAAAAAAAGTGATCTGGGTCTATATTACAGTATATTCAATGTTGTGAGATCTATGTTTAGTATAGTCAAAAGTTTTCAAACTGAGCTCCAGTGCAGAGGTAGATTGAATAGAGTCAGTTGACGTTATATAATACTAAAAATCCTCATGCCGAGAAATGCAGTTGAGGTTGGAGAGAGAACTGGAAGAGAGAAGGATGCACTTGCAGTACGAATTGGAAATGAGGAAAAAATAGAAGCAGGTACTGTAACAAAATCTTTTGGACTTTCTGATCATTTTGATGCGGTTAAACACATCAGACTTTTACCTCCCTTTCTAGAAAATGATGTAGACTAATACTTTACCCATTTTTAAAAAATTGCTGAAAAATTGAAATGGCCAAATGATGTTACAGTGTTCTTACTGGTAAATCTAAGAAAATCTATAACCAGTTATCTGTCCAACAGTGTTCTGATTATGATTTTGTCAAATCTGCCATTCTGAAGGGTTATGAATTGGTACCTGAGGCTTACAAGCAAAAATGTAGGAATTCTCGCAAGGTAGCCAGTCAAACTCATGTTGAATTTGGCAGGTTGAAGGGACAGTTGCTTGAACAGTGGTGTTATTCCATGAAAGTTGAGAAAGATTTTGACAGAATGAGGCAAATTATTTTGGTTGAGGAATTCAAAAGGTGTATCCAGCCTGATATTAAGATTTTCCTTGAGGAGAAACAAGCCAATACTTTGCAAGATGTTTCCACATAGTTATTGTGACGGCCAGCCCTGCCGCCGCACCATGAGGCAAGCATTCACGCATCCCCCAACACATACATTTATACCGACACCACATAGGCACAGCTCAGCTCAGTTCTGTTATTTCTTTCGCATATTATTTTGTTTACTCACTTTTCTAACTTTCATTCATATACCATCATATCGTTTCAGTTTAGTTATATTTAGTTCACAATAACCTCATTATTCAGTACCGCTACAAAAACCACAACACGTTAGGTTCATTTTCACATTTTATTTAGCTTTACATTCATTAGTTACTTAGTTCAGTTTGCTTTGTTCGTTACTTACATTCTTTTGTTTGAGTTTAAGTTACCGCAGCTGAGCTGTGTGAGCGTGCGGACAAGCCGGGATCACTTCCGCGCCCCGGCGTACCAGTTAAAGGAGCCCGAGCGGAAAACGCCAACTTAAGAGCCTGCGGACGTTCCTACCTGCCAGGAAACGTCATGGGGGGGAGAAGGAACAGGAATTTAGTTTAGTTGTTTGTTTTCTTTTCAGCATGATTTATATTTATTTTCGATTATGAAATATTGAGTTACTTACTTTTCTCTACTGTCGGGACTAGTCCTTGTCTTCATCTGTGCCGTCCTGTGTGTATTGTTTTGTTAATATTCCCCGTGTGTGTCTGTTGGTCTCATCAGCCAACATATATGTGCCCCTCGTGTGTCGTAACGGCAGGTCAGTTCTTTGTGTTTAGTTGTGTTAAGCTGAGCTCCTTTTGTTGATTTTGAGTTCTGTTCAGTTGACCTCATTTTTGGGCCCAGAACTCTTTAGTTGCATTTTTTGTTATGTTGAGCATTTTTTCTCTATTTTGTATTTGCTTATGTTTACTTTTAAAAAAAATTAATATTATTTAAAACTTTATTCCTGCGCCCTTGCCTAACTGTCTTGGTCCCTCTTACATTATTCATTGACTCATGTCTTCTTTTGTCCAAAAGTCCGCTTTTTTAAATTTTAAAGCAAGTCTCAATCCAAGACTTCTTCTAATAACACTTCTAATGATTCTAAGGCCACTTCTGAGAGGAAACCTTCCAGTGAGAAGCAATCCTCTGATTCTTTACCCTCTGTGTCCTGCCAATACTGCAAAAAGCAAGGTCACCTTATTTCTGAATGTTATGCTCTCAAGAAAAAACAACAACGAGAAGAAACCAAGCCAACTACTTTCATCAAGAGAGAATCTCTTGTATCAATGGTCAGTTCACCTGATCTTCTACCTTCTGTGTCTGATTCTGTTATGGAGGGTTTTGAGCCATTCATCACTGGTTCTGTCTCACTTTCACATGATTTTTCCTCATCTGCTCCTGTTCGAATTCTAAGGGATACTGGGTCTTCCCAATCTCTTATTCTTGCAGATATTCTGCCTTTCTCGGACAAATCGTCTACTCAGGCTAATGTCCTTATTCAAGGAGTAGAATGTGGTTTTACAAGTGTACCTCTCCATAATGTTTATCTCAAATCAGACTTGGTCTCTGAGCCTGTTACTGTTGGTGTTAGGTCTTCTCTTCCTTTCAAAGGTGTTCATCTGCTTCTTTGTAATGATCTTGCTGGGGTTAAGGTTGTGCCCTACCCTATTGTAACTGACACTCCTTAGATTCATCAAGAATCTGACTCTATAGAGGAGGAAATTCCAGACCTCTATCCTTCATGTGCAGTTACTCGTTCTATGGCTAAAAAGAGTATTCAAAATGATGCGGACCTGGACTTTAACCTGGTTGACACCTTCATTGGGCAGTCTTTTCATCAGGAACCTTCCAGTCCTGAGATGTCTGGGGAATCTTCAGACTTGTCCATGTCAGGTCATTCTAATGGCATTCTGTCTCGAAAACTACTTATTCATGAGCATTAACAAGCTCGTGATCTAGCGCATCTTCTACCACAGGCTGCAAGTGAACAAGAGGCTACTCAAGTTCTTGTCTGTTTTTACTACAAAAATGGTGTGCTTATGAGAAAGTGGCGTCCACCTGATGTTTCTGCAGATGAAAAGTGGTTGATCACCCATCAAATTGTTCTTTCAAAGTCTTATCGTCAAGAAACTCTTAGTCTGGCCCATGACAATCCTATGTCAGGTCATTTGGGTATCAAGAAGACACTTCAACATGTCAGCTTCTTCTAGCCTTCCATGAGGTCCGAAGTACAGGACTACAGCAAATCCTGTCATACTTGTCAAATGGTTAAGAAGCCAAACCAGAATGTGCCAAAGGCTCGACTAAAGCCCATTCCCGCTTTTGAAGAACCTTTCAGTCGGATCATCATTGACTGTGTTGGACTATTGCCAAAGACTAGGTCTGGTTATGAGTACTTATTGACTATCATGGGTGCTTCCACCCAGTTTCCTGAGGTAATTCCACTTCGTAACATTAAGGCGAAGACCATCATCAAGGCTCTTCCTAAGTTTTTCTACTTTGTTGGTCTTCCTAAGTCTATTCAGTCTGATCAAGGGTCATATGTCATGTCTGGCCAATTTCAACAAGTTATGCATGAATTTGGTATTAAACAATACAGGTCATCACCTTACCATCCTGAAAGTCAGGGTGCTTTGGAGAGGTTCCATCAAACCGTGAAGAACATGATAAGGACCTACTGCCTTGACACAGAGAAAGACTGGGATGAAGGTGTCCATCTTCTCCTGTTTGCTGCCCGTGAAGCTGTTCAGGAGTCTCTTGGATTCAGTCCTTTTGAGCTCGTTTTTGGGCATACAGTCTGTAGACCTTTGAAGCTTCTGAAGGAAAAGTTGCGGGCCGAAGATAATGTCCCAATGAACTTGCTTCAGTATGTCTCTGACTTCCGTAATTGTCTCTCTATGGCTTGTGACTTTGTTAAGTCTAATCTCAAAGAAGCTCAGGGCAAAATGAAAGCTAGGTATATTTCAAAAGATAAAAGTTTTAAAACTGCTGACGAAGTCCTTGCACTTTTGCCAGTTCCTAGAAACCCTCTAAGAGCCCGATATTTTGGCCCTTACACTGTTCTCAGAAAGGTCAGTGATCTAAATTACATCATTTTAACTCCTGGAAGGAGGAAACAAAAACAAATGTGTCACATCAACATGCTGAAAGAATACATTGACAGAAACGCTCAGCAATAGCCAGTCAATATGGTAAGTACAGTCGAACTGGAAAATTCTGAGTGGTGCAATACTTCTGAGTGGTGCAAGAATTGTGTTTAGGGAGATTGAAATATTGAAAATAAAATCCCTGACCAATCAGTCTCTTTCCAGACGCTACTTCATGCCTCACAAAGATGCTGGGCTACTTCTTTTAATCAGCGATTGCTGATTTTTATGAGATCACTGGCTCCTTTCAAACAGACTGAACCCCAAACCATAATATTACCACCTCAACGTTTTACTGAAGGGATTAAACAGACATTTTTATTTTCCAACTCAACAGTGCATAAATGTTCTGCATTTCGGTGAGAAAAATTCAAATTATGACTAATCGGTCCAAATCCTTGAATTTCTTGGCAAATTTGATTCTCTCCCCCCCCATGTTGCCAGCTCTAAGCAGCAACACAACCAATCAGACCATTTTCACACAGGTGTCTAGAAATGGTAGATCTTGATACTTTCATTGCTTTACTTCTGGTGCTATTGATGTCATCGGGTTGTCTTACCATCAACCACTGATTTTTTTTTTTTTTGAATTTGTCACACAATGTCGGAAGCACTTAACTTCCATTTTGCACGTCTGTTGCCTCTAGTTTTCAGCGCACGGATCTCTTTGAAATGCCTGATGTTTCTTACAGTGCCACGGCAGCATTTTGGCTCTTCAGCATCATGTAAGGCTATAATGCAGCTACAATCTCAGTGAACTCATTCTGTCGTGCCATCGTCTGTAACACTGTGACAGAGCTCAGAATTTATCTCACCTTATATACTGGAACAACTAACCATCAGAGGTCATTTTGCAGAATTATGCTGCCTCAAACCAGGGATGAAGGTGTTCATTTGCTGTTGTTTGCAGCTAGAGAAGCAGGGCAGGAGTCTACTGGATTCAGTCCGTTTGAGCTAGTGTTTGGCCATGAAGTGAGAGGACCTTTGCTATTGTTGAGTGAACAATGGCAAGAGAAAGAGCCGCATATCAGTCTGTTAGACTATGTTAGCAAGTTCAAGGAAAGATTGCATGCAGCTTGTGACCTAGCCAAAGAGAACTTAAAATCAAGTCAGGAAAAAATGAAAACTTGGTATGATCATAAGGCTAGAAGCCGTGAGTTTTAACCAGGGAACAAGGTTCTTGTGTTGTTTCTCTTGCAGTCCAATCCATTGCAGGCTTGATTCATGGTCCGTATGAAATCCTGGCAAAACTCAATGATCTCAATTACATTGTGAGGACTCCAGATAGGAGAAAACCAAAACAGTTGTGTCACATTAACATGCTAAAGCCTTATCATGACAGAAATGCTAGGAATGCAGCTGTCACTTGGTGTAAAACTCCAGCACTTAGAACCCTCACAGAAAGATCAGTTTGAGAGGTTGATCAAGAAATATAGGGATCTATTTCCTCATGTTCCAAAGAGGGTTTCTATAGCTTCTCATGATGTACATGTTGGTGATGCCAAACCAATAAATCAGTATCCATACCGGATGAATCCTGAAAAGAGAAAGATTGCTGAGAAAGAGGTTGAGAACATGTTAGAACATGATATTATCAGACCTTCCAACTCCGATTGGAGTTCACCCTGTGTGCTAGTTCCAAAACCTGATGGAAGTACTAGATTCTGTACAGATTATCGCAAAGTCAATGCTGTAACTAGAACCGATTTGTTTCCAATACCTAGGATTGATGATTGTATCGATAGAGTAGGGCAAGCAAAGTTTCTGACCAAGATTGATTTATTGAGGGGTTATTATCCCCCGCCAACACGAAGTGGGAGGGGGATATAGGTTTGACCTCCGTCCGTCCGTCCGTCCGTGTGTGCGTCCGTCCGTCCGAGATAAAGGGGACAGCTTTCCTCAGAAACTACTACAGATACAGTAACCAAATTTGGTGTGTAGCTTCTGACCATAAAGGCCTTGATTGAGTTTGAAAATGAGAAGTGCACGATTGGCGGGGGATGTTGTAGACCATGTCGACTTGTTGTTGTGTGCCTTTAACTGAGAGGGCCAAGAGCATCTCTGCTTCTGCCACACCATCTGGGTTGTACCAGTATGAAGTCCTACCCTTTGGTATGAAAAATGCCCCAGCCACGTTCCAAAGGATGATACAGTCTACAATCGCCGGATTGCCACACACGAGTGCGTACATTGATGACCTGATCACATGGAGTGACTCCTGGGAGGAACATCTAAAAGATGTAGAGACGTTGTTCTAGTGCCTAACCCAGGCTAACCTGACTGTTAACCTGAACAAGAGTGACTTTGGTTGTGCTACTGTCACCTATCTTGGCTACATCATAGGCCAGGGTAAGGTGGCACCCATAAATGCTAAAGTCCAAGCCATCATGGACTTTCCAGTTCCTGACAACAAAAAAGCTTTGCGCCGCTTCCTTGGAATGATTGGTTACTACTGCAAGTTCTGCAAGAACTTTGCTGAGATTGCTCTCAGTCTCACCAACCAACTGAAGAAAGGCGTAAAGTTCACTTCGGACGAGGCATGCCAAAGAGCCTTCGATCACCTGAAGTCTCTGCTGTGTCAATTCCCCGTGCTCAAATCTCCAGACTTCAACAAACCGTTCTCCATCGCGGTCGATGCTAGCGACCAAGCTTGTGGATCTGTGCTCCTACAGAGAAGTGACTCTGATGACATTGAGCATCCCTTGGCATACTTCTCCAGGAAGTTCAATCGCCACCAAAGGAACTATTCCACAATACAGAAGGAGCTGTTGGCTCTGGTTCTATCTTTACAACACTTTAATGTTTATGTTTGTACAGGGCAAAAGCCAATGATTGTGTACACTGACCACAATCAGTTAATGTTTTTGAGTAAGATGAAAAACAAGAATTGTAGATTGTTGAAATGGAGTTCGATTTTCCAGGAATTTGACTTGGAAATTAAGCATGTACAGGGTACTGACAATGTAATTGCTGATTGCTTATCCCGTGGTTGAGTATGTATATATATCACGTGTTTATTTGAATATTGTATGATATGTATATATAGACAAGTGTCCACTTAACTATTTTGTATTGAAAAGAAAAATTTTGCCTTTGAGTCAAAATTTTTCCCTTTTGGAATGGAGGTGTGATGTAAATAGAGGCCACTAGATGGCAGTATTTACCTTTTTTTGTTAAGCCCAGACTGGAGCTAGGTTAGGACATGTTCTGGGCATGTCTGAAACAAGTCCCAGAGAAAAATAAAAAAAAGCCTAAAAGGTGGGAGGATGTCTGCAAAAGAGTACATAAGGAGTAAAATTGAGACAGTAAAGTAGTAGGAGAAATTGCAAGCAGAAGGATACATTTGACCAGACCTGTCATTCTGTTCAAGACCTGTGACGCTTTTAGTGGATTTTTGCCTGTGTTACAGCATTTTCCTCACCCAGGACATCACCAAGCAACCCACCAAAGGGACTGTAAATATTTCTGTTTTTGTATATAATCAATCTTGGTCTGTAGTGTAGATAGTAGTTTAGTTAAAAGTGTTTGGTTTAATTAAATGTGTTTTAGTTTTAAAATATTTGTCTGTCATCCTTTGCTGTCGTTAATGTCATAACAAATTGGGGCAATAACATCATTAATTAGTTTCACAAGAGCAGTGGTGGTGGAATATGTTGGTCTAAATCCAGACTGAGAAGGTAACAGAATATTATTAATTATTATTATTATTATTTTTTTTCATAAAAATTTGGCATCTCCAATCCCACCCGAATTTGGAATGCCCAATTGGGGAACTATGTACAAAGCTTGCTCGTATGCGACCCCTTGCTGCCAACTCAGGATAGTGAAGACAGTTCACGGCTCTCCTCCGAAGCACGTGCCTGTCAGCCACTGATTCTTATACACTCGCTGGTTGAATCTTCGCAAGTTCAGAGCGAGGGCGGAGGATACCCGGACATGAACAAACCCGGAGTCTTCCTGACGAGCGCCCGTCTGGCCAGCAGGAGGCGCTGGAGCAACAAACAAAGCTACTATTTTATCCCCAAATCCGGCAGTCCCTTCCCAATTTGGAACCCTGTAGCGCGATAGCCAATTGTGCGCTACTCTGAAAAAGCTGCCGACCCCTGCCGGTGGGTACGCCGAGGCTCGAACCTGAATATTATTAATTTTGAGGTAGTCAGATATTTGATTGAAAATTAATTTTTCAAAAACTTTTGCAACGGTACAAATTATTGATATTGATCTATAATTATTTGGATCAAGAGTGTCACCTCCTTTGTGTATTTGTGTATTAAACAGTTCAGCAAGAGGAAACATAAGAATATGGGAGGCCAATTTGATATATATAATATTGAATATAATAGTCAATAAATTGTAAGTACCATTGGTTCTTGAATAGACGGTGAATGTTGTAAATATAATAATAGAGAATTTAATAACTTGACTGTAGAATGCAGTAATACAAGGGGTAGGATTAAATAAGATCTTATTTCTTCCTACTCCTTTTCGAGCATATAATCTTGCTGCTCATGCAAGACAGTTATCAACAGTTTGCTTTTTGTTTTTGTTTTGGTATTGGCATGGTGGCCATTTGTTTTGGTGATTATCTCTGTTTTATCTTTTAATGTGTTCGAAATAAAGAATTATTTATATATCTTGCTTCAATTTGATCAGGGCCAGCACCACTACTCAAACTAAGTCCTTTAATAGCATTCTGAACTTCAAGGGGTGTAATTTTAGTAAATGAAAAGGTACTATGACAAGAGGACATATTTTTGGAACAATAAGTATAAGAAGAGTTTGATATTAAATCAGAGCAGACTGTAGAAAAATGCTGACTGAACACTTGTGCAATCAAAAAGGTATCATGAATTATGGAGTTCCCATTGCGTATTGTATTAATAGGGCTTTTATCAGAAATATGTATTATGGATTTTATACTGTTCCAGAATTGTTTAGCATTTTTAAACTTGTTGGAGAGACATTCTTTATAATAATCCGATTTAGCATTACGGAGATTTAGCATCTCCTTGTCTTGGAGATATTTTTTAGTTGCCTGTATGCTTCCCAGTCAGCATTTTCCCTAATCTGTCGAAATTTAGCCCAGGCTTTGTCCCGCTGCCTAAAAAGGCTTATAAGATCAGCATTTATCCATGGAAGGAGTTGACCCTTGACCTTAGTAATTTTCCATGGTGCATGTTTGTTTATTACTTGAGTAAACTCAGAAAAAAGAAAGTCCCAGGCATCCTGAACAGTTGGTATTAGCTGGTACCTGTCCAGTTAATTGAAATTGAAAAAAAAAAACAACAAAACATTAAACAATTATTTGACGATTAGTGGGCCAACTTAAATAACTTATTTACTACTACTTTTGATATATTTCTCCAATCAGATCGCTCTTTCCTTTTAGCTTGCGTCAGAGTGAGATCCTGTCGTTTGTAGGGATACACAGAGGGAAGCCAACGTTATTTGGGTCAATGAAGTCGGGCCAGCCCTGGCGTAATGAGAACTGCAAACTCTAGTGTGATCATTTGGGACAAAGTTCTTTCGATTTATATCTTGATTTCCCACCTGTCGTTGTCTCTTGCCACAGGGAACACAAAAAATCCTTATATCACCGGCTTTTTGACACTAGATGATGCATCCCTCTGAGCAACAAATAACCACTATGCGTGCGTTCGAGCGCGTCTCAAAGTAAGCCGGCTGCGCCAGATTCCCGAAAAACTATGCGAGAATCTTTCCGAAGTTGCACAATAAGCCCTCCGAACTCCACAATGGCTGCAGCTATCGCAGGGTTTGGAGGGCTTATCGCGCAACTTCAGCAAGATTCTCGCCTAATTTTTCGAGAATCTCTTGCAACCGGCTTACTTTGAGACGCGCTGGAATGCACCCCAAATTTCCTTTTGCCCCACATCAGCTATATTGGGCGTGCGTGTGCGGACTTCTGGTCTTAAACCCAACTGGTCTACTGTATATCTCTTTGGTCTGACCAGGCGGACTGTAGATCGGGAAAAGATTGAATGAGGCTTGGCGATGATTTTGAACAAGGAGAGAAATAAAATCCGGGAGAGAGCAAATGGAACATGAAGAAGGAGAAGGAGAAGGGAAAAAAGAAAAGGAAAAAGGGATTTGAGAATGAAATAAATGAAGAGATTTTTGTTGTTGGCATTAAGGCGGTCGGAGAGAGTTGGGAAGTCAACCGACTGTTCTGTGATAGTCATCAAGTTGGAAAATTTGTCAAGAAAGTGATTGGAGATGTTTAGTCCGTGAGGATGGCAGGAAGTGGAATAATGACTGTGGAATGTGTAGCAAAAAGACAAATGGAAAAGGCGCTAAAAATAAAAGTATTTGGCAATAGTCCAGTAAAGTGTTTCTCACTGAAACGACAGCCGACAGCAAAGGCAGTTATAAAAGGGGTTTCTTTGTCAGTGAATCCAGATGATTTTTTGAAGGTAGAAGAATCTTGTACCGCGAGGCGATTCCATAGTGATAGAAATGGGAGTAAACAAGAGAGTATGGCGGTGCTCCTAGAGCAGGGGTGGCCAACCCAGGTCCTGGAGAGCCGCAGTGTCTGCTGGTTTTTAGTGTTACTTGATTGATAAATTAAAGCAGTTGATTACAGCCTTCACTTATATCACCTGGTGTCTTTGATTTTCTCCACCCAAATAAAACCTAACTCAGCACACCCTCTGGCTCTACAGAATCAGCGTTATCCACCCCTGCTCTATAAACTTTTATCTGTACTCTGTACTTCTACTTTGCCTGCATTACAACTACACTAAATATCCAACTACATTGACAAATCTTTCACAACCTGCAAGTCTGCTTAATTGGCTCTAGGAGTCTTGTGGGTTGTTTCCGCTAATTGCTTGATTGGCTCAAGTACCAAATTAATTGCTTGACTGCCAAATTAAGCCTGAGACATCAGGTGAGATCAATTAAGTAAGTAATCAACTAATTTAATCAGTCGAGTGCAAAGTAACACCAAAAATCAGCAGACACTGCGGCTCTCCAGGACCAGGGTTGGCCACCCCTGTCCTAGAGTTTGAAAATGAGTTGCCAGAACAAATTTACATTTATTATGTGAGTTACAGGGTGTGGGCATTTGAGAAAGCTCCCCTTCATTGTTATTGGTGCCAAGGTTATGGTCATGTTGCGGCAGTGTGCAAAAATGAGAAGTATCGGTGTACAAGATGTTGTGAAGAGGGGTGCTCAGAAGAGTGTTGTGATTTAACAAAAGAGAAGGCTGTTTGCTATCACTGCAGCGGAAACCATGAAGCGGGGGCAAAACAATCTGAACGCAGAGAATTAGAAATTGAAGTTGAGCGGACTAGGATACAGAGTAAAATGTCGTATGTGGAGGCTACAAAGACGGTGAGGCTCGAGAAGAAATCAACGAGGAAAGAAATGGCACAATTGAAATGAAAGGGAAAGAACAACACAGTCCTGATAAGCAGTTAGTTTCTGTCGACAAGCGAAAGTTTTTAGCTTTTATTGCGATGGTGATAAATTGTGCCAAAGAGACTGACACAAAAGCAGAGAGAATTAGGACGGTTACACACGCAGCTCGGGAGATTTTAGAGATAAGTGATCTTAAAGGGGAATTTTGGAGAAGGGGTTTAGTGGAAGTTGATAATCGAAATTAAAATGGATTAGTGGTACTATTGTTATGGAGGATTGCGGAGTGGGGTGAATGATATAGGCATCGTTATTTATTTATTTATTTATTTTTAGTTGTTTTTTTTTTTTTTTTTTAATGATAAGAAGGAATAAGTTTCAAGATCCACACTCCACATCAGTTGATGGCGGTAATGCACCAGATTGTTGCTCATATTAAATTACGCAAGTAGAAGAAGAAGAAGAAGAAGAAGAAGGCAGACTGTAAAGGCCACAGAGATAAAGGGGGTACAGTTTCTGAAACAATCTGTGGACGGATTGTTTGTTTTTTGAATATTTTGAACGGCTTTTGCTTTTGATTTTGGATTGCGGATGAGTGGTTTTCGGAAAAATGGATTGTGATGTGGTGGAGGGAGTGAAAAAGAAAAGGAAAAAAGAAGTGATAATGAAAATGAAGGAGAAACTTTTGTTATAGGAATCAAAGCAGATGTAAAGGGTAGTGTAATGTGAATATAGGCCACTAGATGGCAGTATTTACCTTTTTTTTGTTAAGCTCAGACTGGAGTCATGTTTAGACATGTCCTGGACATGTCTGGGGCAAGTCTCAGAAAATTAAAAAAAAAAGAGGTCTAAATGTGGGTGGGGTCTGCAAAAGAGTATATAAGGAAAAGAATTGAGACAGTAAAGTAGTAGGAGAAATTGCAAGAAGATGACCAGACCTGCCATTCTGTTCAAGACCTGTGACGTTTCTTTTGTGGATTTCTTTGCCAGTTTGAGCATTTTCATCATCCAGGACATCACCAAGCCACCCCACAAAAAGGGATTGTAAATATTTATGTTTTGTAATCAATCTTGGTCTTAGTTGTTAGTTGTTATTAGTCTTTGTCTTTGTTAAAAATTAAATGTGTTTTAGTTGTTAAAACTGTGTTTGTCATCCCTTGCTGTTGCTGTTGTGTTATAAATGTAATAACAAATTGGGGCCATAACAAATTGGGGGCTCAAGGTCCGGGATAGACCATTGTGTGAGTAATTTATTGAAAATCTAACATTCCAAATTGTGAAATTGTTTTTGTGAATTTTCCTAGATATATATTGACAACAGCAATGGATGATTTCTTGGCATCACCAACCGTAGGGGTTTTGAAGTCTTTTAAAAAGACAGAACTGCTAGAAATTTGCAGACAGTTGGAGCTGACAGAGGTAAAACCAGCCATGCGAAAAGCAAGACTGGCTAGAGAGATAGTTGAATATTACATTGATGAAAATGTGTTTGCACCCGGAGATCTGGAACAGTTTCCAGTGGAAAATCCAAATATAGAAATGGAACTTAAATTAAAAATGCTAGAGATTGAAAGGGAAGAAAAAGAAAAAGAAAGGCAGTTTGAGTTGGAAAAATTAGCAAGAGAAGAGAAAAAAGAAAGGGAGGAAAGAGAAAAAGAAAGGGAGGAAAAAGAGAAACAAAGAGAATTTGAGAGGGAAGAAAAAGAAAAACAAAGGCAGTTTGAGTTAGAAAAATTAGCAAGAGAAGAAAAACAAAGAAAATTTGAGAGAGAGAAAGAGGAAAGAGCAGAAAGAGAGAGACAGAGACAGAGAGATTTTGAATTAGAGAAATTCGATAGAGAAGAAAGACTCCAAATGGAGCAACTAAAAATTAAAATTGAAACTAAAAATAAATTTTGTGCCAGTCAGGAGGTAAAACTGGTGCCTCCATTTTCAGAAAAGGATGTTGACAACTATTTCCAGTGTTTTGAAAAGGTAGCAAAGAGTTGCCAGTGGCCAAAGGAACACTGGCCTCTGATGTTGCAAACTGTCCTCAAGGGTAAAGCTCAACAAGCCTATTCGGCTTTGTCTGCAGATGATTCCTCTGATTATGAGGTTGTGAAAAAGGTTATTTTGAGAGCTTATGAGTTGGTTCCAG
The DNA here is from genome assembly GCA_029721435.1 of Gymnothorax reevesii. Taxonomy (NCBI): domain Eukaryota; kingdom Metazoa; phylum Chordata; class Actinopteri; order Anguilliformes; family Muraenidae; genus Gymnothorax; species Gymnothorax reevesii. The sequence continues at coordinate 4,107,044 of CM056574.1, read as the reverse complement.
AGGCTTACCGACAGAAATTCAGAGGTCTGAAGAAATCTGAAAATCAGACTTATGTTGAATTTGCTAATGAGAAGCAGGTTTGCTTTGAGCGCTGGTGTACTTCTATGGAGGTCAAGGATGATTTCAACTCACTAAAAGAGATGGTGTTAGTTGAAGAATTCAAGAACTGTGTTAAGGATGATGTTAAGACCTACCTTAATGAGAAGCAAGCACTGAACTTGCAATCAGCTGCCAAATTTGCAGATGAATATGTTCTCACTCATAAGTCCAAATTTCAGTCTAGCAGTAACAATAAATGGTCCCAATTTCAGAAAAAGGGTTACGGTGATACCCAAGATTCCTCACCCAAAGACAAAGACAAATCTGGTGATGGTGCTCAGAAATCCAGTAACAGGTCTGATCAAAGGGTGAAAGCTGACAGTGACAAAAGTGGTCTAGTTTGCAGTTATTGCAAGAAATCTGGTCATGTTACAACTAACTGTTGGTTCCTTAAAGCTAAGAAAGAAAAAGAAAAGGATACCAAACCAAATGCCTTTGTGAAAACAAGGTTAGAAACCCCTGTAGTAGATAACCGATCTGCTAAATTGCCTGCTTCTTGTGGGGCTAAAAAGCCTAATACAGCTGACTTTGTGAGGGAGGAATTTCTTCCATTTGTGTCAGAGGGATTTGTGGCTCTGAATGAGCATACTACTCCTGTCCCCATATATATCCTAAGGGATACCGGAGCTTCTCAGTCACTTTTGTTGATGGACTCCTTGGAGTTACGTGATGAGACCGCTTCAGGGGATTTCATACTTGTACAAGGTATTGAAGGGAGGACTGTATCTGTACCCCTGCGCTCTATATTCTTGAAGTCAGATTTAGTTACAGGACAGGTAAAGGTGGGACTTATGTCAAGTCTACCTATAAAGGGTGTTTCTCTGTTGCTAGGCAATGACCTGGCTGGGGGCAAAGTAGTTCCCCCTGTACATCTTACTTCACAGCCGAGCACTGAAAATGGGGATGAGGACCCATCTCTGTATCCTTCTTGCGCAGTGACTCGTGCTATGGCCAAGAAGGCTAAAGAAGATGATGTTGTGGTGCCGTCCAGTACATTGAATAGTCAGGACTCAGGTGGTTCGCCTCATGACTCTGATTGGCCTACTATGGTTTCTCCGTTTGAGGACTTATCAGATACTTTTATCAGTTCTCTATTCAGCCAGCCGGATGGGTCTGGTGATTCTGATGTGTCTGGAGACTTGTCTCTGTCCAGAAAGCGGTTGATTGAGGAGCAAACTAATGATCCTGAAATTGGTGTACTAAAGAGGAGAGCCCTTCCTGAAAAAGAAATAGACGCAGTTCCAGTTGGGTATTATCTCAAGGATGGTGTGTTGATGCGGAAGTGGCGCCCTCCTGATATCCCTGCCAATGCAGATTGGGCAGTGGTCAGGCAAATTGTTGTTCCGAAGGTCTATAGGAATGAGATCTTAACAATGGCTCATAGTTTACCTTTAGGAGGTCATCTTGGTGTTAACAAGACTGTTGATAAGATCATGAAACACTTCTTTTGGCCTGGGCTTCGGAAAGACGTTTCCAACTTTTGCAAAACCTGTCACACTTGTCAGGTAGTTGGAAAACACCAGTTAGACCCACCTGTAGCTCCATTGCAGCCTATCCCAGCATTTGGGGAGCCATTCTCTAGGGTCATTGTTGATTGCGTTGGTCCATTACCCAAGACTAGATCTGGAAATCAGTACTTGTTGACAATCATGTGTGCATCTACCAGATTCCCCGAGGCCATACCTCTACGTAACATCAAGGCAACTGCAATCTCGAAGGCTTTGATAAAGTTCTTCACGTTGTTTGGCCTTCCCAGGGAAATTCAGTCAGACCAAGGTAGCAATTTCACTTCAGGATTGTTTCAGCAGGTTGCGTATGAACTAGGTGCAAAGCAGATTCTTTCTAGTGCCTATCATCCAGAAAGTCAGGGTGCCTTAGAGCGGTTTCATTCCACTCTCAAGACAATGATGAGGACTTATTGTTATGACCATGAGAAAGACTGGGATGAAGGGGTTCATTTGCTGTTGTTTGCAGCTAGAGAAGCAGTGCAGGAGTCTACTGGATTCAGTCCATTTGAGCTAGTGTTTGGTCATGAAGTGAGAGGACCTTTGCTATTATTGAGTGAACAATGGCAAGAGAAAGAGCCGCATATCAGTCTGTTAGACTATGTTAGCAAGTTCAAGGAAAGATTGCGTGCAGCTTGTGACCTTGCCAAAGAGAACTTGAAATCAAGTCAGGGAAAAATGAAAACTTGGTATGATCATAAGGCTAGAAGCCGTGAGTTTAAACCAGGAGACAAGGTCCTTGTGTTGTTTCCCTTGCAGTCCAATCCATTGCAGGCTAGATTTCATGGTCCTTATGAAATTCTGACAAAACTCAATGATCTCAATTACATTGTGAAGACTCCAGATAGGAGAAAACCAAAACAATTGTGTCATATTAACATGCTAAAGCCTTATCATGACAGAAATGCTAGGGTTGCAGCTGTCACTTCAGATTCTCCAATGGTCGAAACGTGTGAAGATGAGGGGGAGTTTCAAGATGATGAACCTAGAATTAAAGCTGAAGTTCTTTCATGTAAATTGTCAAACACTGAAGTGTTGCAAAATCTTGATGTAAAACTCCAGCACTTAGAACCCTCACAGAGAGATCAGTTTGAAAGGTTGATCAAGAAATATTAGGATTTGTTTCCTGATGTTCCAAAGAGAGTTACTATAGCCTCTCATGATGTAGATGTTGGTGATGCCAAACCAATAAAACAGCATCCATACCGGATGAATCCTGAAAGGAGAAAGATTGCTGAGAAAGAGGTTGAGTACATGTTAAAACATGATATTATCAGACCCTCCAACTCCGATTGGAGTTCACCCTGTGTGCTAGTTCCAAAACCTGATGGAAGTACTAGATTCTGTACAGATTATCGCAAAGTCAATGCTGTAACTAGAACTGATTTCCAATACCTAGGATTGATGATTGTATTGATAGTGTAGGGCAAGCAAAGTTTCTGACCAAGATTGATTTATTGAAGGGTTATTGGTGTGTGCCTTTAACTGAGAGGGCCAAGAGCATCTCTGCTTTTGCCACACCATCTGGATTGTACCAGTATGAAGTCCTACCCTTTGGCATGAAAAATGCCCCAGCCACGTTCCAAAGGATGATACAGTCTACAATCGCCGGATTGCCACACACGGGTGCATACATCGATGACCTGATCACATGGAGTGACTCCTGGGAAGAACATCTAAAAGATGTAGAGACGTTGTTCCAGCGCCTGACCCAGGCTAACCTGACTGTTAACCTGAGCAAGAGTGACTTTGGTTGTGCTACTGTCACCTATCTTGGCTACGTCATAGGCCAGGGTAAGGTGGCACCCATAAATGCTAAAGTCCAAGCCATCATGGACTTTCCAGTTCCTGACAACAAAAAAGCTTTGCGCCGTTTCCTTGGAATGATCGGGTACTACCGCAAGTTCTGCAAGAACTTTGCTGAGATTGCTCTCAGTCTAACTAACCAACTGAAGAAAGGCGTAAAGTTCACCTGGGATGATGCATGCCAGAGAGCCTTCGATCACCTGAAGTCTCTGCTGTGTCACTTCCCCGTGCTCAAATCTCCTGACTTCAACAAACCGTTCTCCATCGCGGTAGATGCTAGCGACCAAGCTTGTGGATCTGTGCTCCTACAGAGAAGTGACTCTGATGACATTGAGCATCCCGTGGCATACTTCTCCAGGAAGTTCAATCGCCACCAAAGGAACTATTCCACAATAGAGAAGGAACTGTTGGCTCTGGTCCTTTCTTTACAACACTTTGAGGTTTATGTTCGCCAAGGACAAAAGCCAATGATTGTGTACACTGACCACAATCCGTTAATGTTTTTGAGTAAGATGAAAAACAAGAATCGGAGATTGTTGAATTGGAGTTTGATTTTACAGGAGTTTGACTTGGAAATTAAGCATGTGAAGGGTACAGACAATGTAATTGCTGATTGCTTATCCCGTGTTTGAATGTGTATATATATATATATCATGTGTTTGAATATTGTATGATGTGTATATATAGACAACTGTTCACTTAACCATTTTGTATTGAAAAGAAAAATTTTGCCTTTATGAGTCAAAATTTTTCCCTTTTGGAATGGAGGTGTAATGTGAATATAGGCCACTAGATGGCAGTATTTACCTTTTTTTTGTTAAGCTCAGACTGGAGTCATGTTTAGACATGTCCTGGACATGTCTGGGGCAAGTCTCAGAAAATTAAAAAAAAAAAGAGGTCTAAATGTGGGTGGGGTCTGCAAAAGAGTATATAAGGAAAAGAATTGAGACAGTAAAGTAGTAGGAGAAATTGCAAGAAGATGACCAGACCTGCCATTCTGTTCAAGACCTGTGACGTTTCTTTTGTGGATTTCTTTGCCAGTTTGAGCATTTTCATCATCCAGGACATCACCAAGCCACCCCACAAAAAGGGATTGTAAATATTTATGTTTTGTAATCAATCTTGGTCTTAGTTGTTAGTTGTTATTAGTCTTTGTCTTTGTTAAAAATTAAATGTGTTTTAGTTGTTAAAACTGTGTTTGTCATCCCTTGCTGTTGCTGTTGTGTTATAAATGTAATAACAAATTGGGGCCATAACAGTAGCAAAGCAAACTCGTTTTAGTCATGCACATGATATCGGGAAATTTGTAAAAAGCGAAATTGGGGACGTGAAAGCAGTAAGGGTGTCGAGGGGAGGACTAGTGATAGTCGAATGCCGAACTTTTAGGCAAAGAGATTAAAATAAAAAAAAATTTAAAAAAAAATTAAAAATTGTGACTGTTCTTGGGTAATTGGTTTTCCTCTGAGGAAAAACCCAACCTTTAAGGGTGTAATCACTGGCGTACCTCTGGATGTACAGTTAGATTATTTTTTGAAGGTGGAGGGAGTATGTGGGGTAAGGCGGCTAAAGAGCTATAGGGAGGGTAAGGTGCAGGAAAGTAGGTCAGTGCTACTTGGAGTTTACTGGTGAAATTCCAGAAAGCATATTCATAGATTTTGTGAGTTACAGAGTACGAATATTTGAGAGAACTCCATTAAGATGTTTTTGATGCCATGAGTACAGACACGTAGCAGCAGTTTGCAGAAGAGATATGCATAGGTGTAAACGATGTGGTCAGGAGGGATGCACAGAGGATGATTGTGAATTGGTAAACTGCTTTCACTGTGGGGGAAATCATGAAATGGGCTCCTTGCAGTGTGATAGAAGGAAAATTGAAAGGGAGGTGGGAAAGACATGAGTGCAGGGAAAGGTTTCATATGCAGAAGCTACAAAGAGAGTGTTGAGTAGAAATGAAATGGGAGGGAAAGAGAGGGATATAGTGCAGACTGTAGGAAAGAAACAACAGGAAAATGAGATTAGGATGGGAAGAAGTTTCTTGGCTTTTATATCAATGGTGCTGAATTGTGCTTGCAAAATTGAAAGTAAAACTGAGAATAAAGATGGTGGTGGAAGCAGCGAGAGAGATTTTTGGCATCATAGATGTCAAGAGGGAAGAAATGCAGAAAATTTTGGAGAGAGGATTTGGTGGTGGACAGATTGCAGAGAAATAAGAGTGTATAGAAAAGTGTAGTAGATGTACTTAAAGAGATACTGTTGAATAATTGGAATTACTGAGAGGGTTTTTTTTTTTGGATTTCTTTAAATACTGTATATTTTCAGCGATAATATAAACCCAGTAGGTGGCGGTAATACACCAATTGGTTTGTGAACAGACATAAAACGAAAAGAAGAAGAAGAAACAATCTGTGAGGCAGACTAGTGCAGTTTTTTTTTTTCTTACTTCCCGTAACGCAACGCCTCACTTTGTCCGGTTTCTCATTTCTCTAATCTGTTCATATATGATAAGGTTAGTGTGCCGTAGCGGGCAGGTATGTTATGATCCACGCTACAATGAATAAAGCTGCATCTTCTAGTCCTGCTGGTCTGATTGCCCGGCGTTTTTATGGTCAGTGACAACGAGCTCGTCTGCAAGTGTCAAGCCAACGCTTTACAAGTGACGCCCGAACATCACATCCAACCCGAAGGTGGAGTGACTCTCTTCAGAGCTCAATTCGTCGGATGACGGAGATTATTTCACCGGAGTTTGTGAGTTTAATCGTCTGAGTATCGCTAACTCTCGGTACCCAACAGCATTGTGTGTAGAAGGAGTTCAGCCATTTCGGTCAGGCAAGAGCTATTATTATTATTATTGTTGTTGTTGTTGTTTTCTGACTTAATGATCCTTTTCGGTAAATATATGATGCTGTTTTAGCTGCATCTTGGAGTAGGCACTCTCGTGAAAGACGGAAAATATTCGTTTGGACGCGCTGTTTCGCCTTTCAATCAGCCATACTCAAAACTGCGTACAGACGTTTCTCATCTTTGTCTTTGATTTAATTTCAACCAGATAAGCGATCATGAAGAGCGGGTTTGATCACCTGATGAGCCAAATAATGTAGCGCGGAAGATCCAGAGCAGTTTCGTGAAGCGTGTGGCTACGAGTAAATTATTTTTCTGAACTGAGTTTAGCAGTGGCGGAGACAGACAATTTTCATCGGGGTGGCCGGACTGAGACCGTTGCTCACAAAGGGGTGGCACTGAAACTGACATCTTATCTCCGAAGGGGGAGGGCGAGGGTATTGTTTTTGGTTCGGCTTGATTGTTTGTATCTTAACACCTCATTGGTTGGTTTGAAGGTTTATTTCGAGTATATAATAAAAAAGACAAGTACAGAAGAGTGAATGTATACAAAATGGAAAGTTCGAGAAAAAAAGTTTATACAATATCGAGTTGAATTTATACATTCGAAAGGGAGTGGGAAGAAGCAAAACCTTACTGTACCCCACCCCTCCTCCATCAGTAATTAATCATAATCATCTTACTGTACCCCACCCCTCCTCCATCAGTAATTAATCATAGTCATACCGTCAGTTCTCCACTACATACACCTTGTACATTATTTAACTTTTTCAGTAATAAGAATTTTCATAATATATTACTGTACAAATACATATGCCCTGATGCACATAACTGGACATACCTGTGAGCATTCCTGAGTCTAAGAGCACATATACACATCTTTACATAAATAACAAAATATCTGATTTACATAAGGTTAGCTAGACAACTACAATAATAATAATCAGAAGAAGAATAATGGCAAGAATGGTATCACCAACTGTAGAGGTTTTGAAGCCTTTTAAAGAGACAGAACTGATAGAAATATGCAGACATTTAGGGCTGACAGAGGTGAAACCAGCCATGCGAAAAGCAAGACTGGCTAGAGAGATAGTTGAATATTACATAGATGAAAATGTGTTTGCACCAGGAGATCTGGAACAGTTTCCAGTGGAAAATCCAAATGTAGAAATTGAACTAAAATTAAAACTGCTAGAGATTGAAAGGGAGGAAAGAGAAAAACAAAGAATTTGAGAGAAAGAGGAAAGAGCAGAAAGAGAGAGACAGAGACAGAGAGATTTTGAATTAGAGAAGTTGGATAGAGAAGAAAGACTCCAAATGGAGCAACTAAAAATTAAAATTGAAACCAAAAATAAATTACGGTCTAGCCAGGAGGTAAAACTGGTGCCTCCATTCTTGGAGAAGGACGTTGATAACTATTTCCAGTGCTTTGAAAAGGTAGCTAAAAGTTGTCAGTGGCCTAAGGAACACTGGCCTCTGATGTTGCAAACTGTTCTCAAGGGTAAAGCTCAACAAGCCTATTCAGCTTTGTCTGCAGATGATTCCTTTGATTATGAGGTTGTCAAAAAGGTTATTTTGAGAGCTTATGAGTTGGTTCCAGAGGCTTACCGACAGAAATTCAGAGGTCCGAAGAAATCTGGCAATCAGGCTCATGTGGAATTTGCTAATGAGAAGAAGGTTTGCTTTGAGTACTTTGCTGGTGTACTTCTATGGAGGTCAAGGATGATTTCAACTCTCTAAAAGAGATGGTGTTAGTTGAAGAATTCAAAAACTGTGTTAAGGATGATATTAAGACCCACCTTTATGAGAAGCAAGCACTGAATTTGAGATCAGCTGCCAAATTTGCAGATGAATATGTTCTCACACATAAGTCCAAATTTCAGTCTAGCAGTAACAATAGATGGTTCCAATTTCAGAAAAAAGGTAACGGTGATACCCAAGATTCCACACCCAAAGACAAATCTGGTGATGGTGCTCAGAAATCCAGTAACAGGTCTGATCAAAGTGTGAAAGCTAACAGTGACAAAAGTGGTCTAGTTTGCAGTTATTGCAAGAAATCTGGTCATGCTATAACTTACTGTTGGTTCCTTAAAGCTAAGAAAGAAAAAGAAAAGGATACCAAACCAAATGCCTTTGTGAAAACAAGGTTTGAAACCCCTGTAGTAGATGACCGATCTGCTAAATTGCCTGTTCCTTGTGGGGCTAAAAAGCCTGATACTGCTGACTTTGTGAGGGAGGAATTTCTTCCATTTGTGTCAGAGGGATTTGTGGCTCTGAATGAGCATTCTCCTCCTGTCCCCATATATATCCTAAGGGATACCGGAGCTTCTCAGTCACTTTTGTTGATGGACTCCTTGGAGTTACGTGATGAGACCGCTTCTGGGGATTTCATACTTGTACAAAGTATTGAAGGGAGGACTGTATCTGTACCCCTGCGCTCTATATTCTTGAAGTCAGATTTAGTTACTGGACAGGTAAAGGTGGGACTTATGTCAAGTCTACCTATAAAGGGTGTTTCTCTGTTGCTGGGCAATGACCTGGCTGGGGGCAAAGTAGTTCCCCCTGTTCATCTTACTTCACAGCTGAGCACTGAAGATGGCGATGAAGACCCATCTCTGTATCCTTCCTGTGCAGTGACTCGTGCTATGGCCAAGAAGGCTCAAGAAGATGATGATGTGGTGCCGTCCAGCACATTGAATAGTCATGACTCAGGTGGTTCGCCTCATGACTCTGTTCAGTCTACTATGGTTTCTTCGTTTGAGGACTTATCATTTACTTTTATCAGTTCTTTGTTCAGCCAGCCAGATGTGTGTGGTGATTCTGATGTGTCTGGAGACTCGGGATGCCACTAACGACTATTTTAATAGTCGACTAGTCACCGACTATTGAAACGATTAGTCGATTAATCTGATAATTATTCATTTTTTCTTAAATTTAGCATGAAGTTGATTTAACCCCTTTCTGCAGAAGCCAAATTTGGCTATTTATGGGTTACCCACTTTTATGCTGTATAATTCAAGCTTTAAGAGGAATAATGTGGCTCAATTCAGAAAAGACACTTACAGTATTTAGAATTACATTGTATTTCCGTTTATTTTCATGATTTTGGTTTAGAAAATGAGCTGCAAACATGAAAAATCTTCATGAGAATTCACCATTGACATTGCAAAAAAAATAATTCTGAGGATTGAAAAACTGCTGGGGCTTAAAACTTTACATTTCTGGTATCATAAACTCCTTGAGCACAAGTAGATTTCATCTTCAACATTACATTCTAGATTACCTACATGCTATTAGCCAAATTATACAGCTACCCAAGTGTCTCCCCACAGTCTCAAAATGATGTACTGTCAAGTCATGTATTTAACACAAATAAAGTTTTAGGCTTGAAATTTAATATGAACAAATGATTTTCCGGTTGAGTTTAGTATGAATGTATCAATATCAGTGCAGTTGAATATCAGTGGTCGCCAGTAACCTCTCCAAACACAAAACGTGCCTTTTCTCTATAATAAAGTTTAGAGTTTTGGCCATTTTTCTTCAAAGCCAGCACAAACACGCAATAAATAAACTGCTTATTAAACGGTCAGAACATTCACCCTGTAATGGAAGCTACCAGTCCCCTCTTCTAAGCTCACGAACCCATTTCAACACTTATAAGGAGCGAGTACACCTCACTAACTCAGTAATATCTGAATTCTGAAATATACCTTATTTTAACAGAACAGACACTCCACTTTCAGGGAATAATATCAAACAATCCATTGCTTCTCTCGATTCAAAAGAAACGTGCAATGAACTTATCAGGGGGTCCATCCAAATGCACGGGCAGGTCGCGTTTTAACCAGGAAAAAAACCTCGACATTCGACTTTGTCGAGTATGTATACATTCCAAAAGGAAACAAAAACAAACAAAAATAGCAGCCTGACCTTTTTCATGAATCCCTCCTCCTGAGACCAATCCAGTAGCAAGAACCCTCCGGTCCTGTTTCATTAGAAATAATTCCAACTGACCATATCCTTATCCCATTTAAATCCTGTAAATGTAACTGAACACTTCAAGGCCAGTTTTGCGAACCTGTTTTGTATAAATCGCGTCTATTTTAGCCGCGTAATGTGCATAACGTAGACAGGATACAACCCAGCCTGCTGATACGCATAGTTTTGTATGCTCTGTGTTTGTCCAATCAATGTGTTTCACTTACTCTAAAATGTTTTAACACTCGAGAATTGGATAAGAAACGAGCCAATAAATACATTGTTAACTGGGAAACTTCATGAGGGCATGAAGTGTAACTCTGCAATTAAGCAGAAGACCCTGAGTGTATGGTTGAGTGATTGGCTATCAACGCCAGTACTTGGGTGGATATAAGGAAGCGCTGGATTTGTCAATGAAGGAATCCACGCGTAATTCCATGGTAGGGAACAACAAATTTTTTTGTATATGACAACTGTAATTGACAGTAGAATGTGAGAGAATCAATACCATGTTGATTTTTTTGCCTCAGAAAACTGATTTTTCTGAAACACTAATTGGAATACTGTTGGCTCACTGTGGCTAAACTGGTTGCTACAAAGGATAACGATATGTGTCAAGATATCGTTTTTTTAAACTGCTGGATCGATACTATGGGCAAGGATACTGACCAGTTTGCACATCAGGCTTAGCTGAGGAGTTTAATTCATGCAGCTCTCGAAAAACAGGGAGCGGAGTGAACTTCCCCATATTCAGAACCGCGTTCGAGGTCTGCTTGCTTGTGAACATTCAATAACTGATCCGGGGGTGCCATCTAGTGATCGAGTACAGTAACAGCGTGCTTAAATTTGCAGGTCTATAGACGCAGGCGTCTACATCTGCAGCAAGGGGTTAATTATGTGGCAAATGATAATAAACACAAGAAAGATGGTTACAATGAAAAATACTGCCGCTATGAGGCAGGCAGACGTGCTTGCTTATTACCTTTTCTATGACACATACCTAATGCGGTCATTTGAAATGCTTCTGGGAAGAAAACTATGGTTTGAAGTCCGCTAATTACCAGCCAGGTTCGATAGCTTCCATCATCTTGGCATGATTAGCTCACCTTAAATCAATTCCCGGCGTGTACTTTGGAATCAAACTTGGAATCAACCCATTTATTCAGCCAACTGACTAATGAAAACCAAAATGTGTCCAATAGGTCTAATGATTAAGGAGAGATAATAAGAAGCAGACAGACCGAAGCAGGCTGGCGTGTGAGATTTAAAGAATTTCAATAATCTGAATCAATACCAGACCTCTGAATTACACCTTTCATCGAGGAATTTTGCATGCATTATTAAAGAGAGGCTATTTCTTAAAAAAAAAAGAAAGAAATTATTCAAAGATGGTCCTGGTTTTAAGAGCATAAAAATATAGGCTACGTGAAGTGGGAAACATTTTGTGAAGCATCTCGACCGTGAATACGAGAGCGAGTACGTTTGCATTGCACGCAGTAGTCAAATGCATCGACAATTTGGCAATGCACGTTCAGGCGAATCTTTGCCGCAAATTTGTGGCATTTTTTTATTAGATAATTGACCAAGAGTCATTTAAAATAATGTAACTCATAGCACTTGATTTTATTCACTTTTGAGAGTCTAAATAACAAACAGTGAAGGTGGAAAACATTTTGTTTAAGCGTATATAATGTGACATGTAGATTGTTAACGCATTTGAAATTCTTTCAATCTAACACGGCAGCCTGGTTAGGCCTGTCTGCTTCTCATTATCTCTTCTTAATCATTATAGGCATTTTGGTTTTGATTACTCAGTCGGCTGAATAAATGGCTTGATTGCAAGTTAGACAAAGTACACGGAAATAGGTTTAAGGTGAGATAATTATGCCAAGGCGATGGAGGCTGTCCAACCTTGCTGCTCATTAGCGGACTTCAAATCACAGTGGGTGCATCTCAAAGCATAGGCTGCATCCTTTAAAGGCTGCATTATAGGGGTCACCTCGTAATTCCATCTGCCGAACTGACGTATTGTCATTTCATCTCTGTTAGACGGATTTGGTTTCAGTGAGTTGTCAGTGGTTTCCCTAACCACAACCTTAACTCTAACCCTTGACGCAAAACCTAATCCTAAATTTAACCTTGTCCCTTATCCTAAATGTCAGTTTAGTGGATGGAAGTAAGTGATGACCCCTAAAAATGCAGTCTTCAAAGGATGCAGCCTAGGCTTTGAGAAACAGCCAGCTTTTTTTTCCCCTGAAGCATTTCAAATGACGGCATTAGGCATGTGTCAGAAAAAGGTAAAAAGCAATCACGTTTGTCTGCCTCATAGTGGCAGTTACTTTTTTTGCACTTAAATTAATCGCGATTAATTAACGCGACAGCCCTATTTAAAATACGTTTGTCAGGCACAGTTTAGCATAACGCTCAAGCTCTCTTTTATAGTGAAAATACGCTTTTAAAATGTACAATGTATGTCATAAAAACCGTATTGGCTTGAATGTTACTTGAATCTCTGCCCGACGTGCTTTCTCTTTCAATGTTCGTGCATCATCGAGGTACTGCCATGATACGCAAGGTCTGCTTTGCAAACCTTGCAAGTAGTCTTTTTATTCGCCGTATCCAGGCCAAAAATGCTCCCAAACTTTATAAGTTTTGGTACGCGTACCTGATGTTGACACCGCAATTTCTGTATGTTACCGCTCAGAGACAGAGACGGTATTGTGCACGAGCGACTCTCGACAAAGACTATAATCAAGTGAGATGCCTCACTTAGATGGAAAAAAAAAATGTCTGGTGACAATAGTTGACAATGGAATTTATTGTCGACTATTTCTATTATCGATTTTTGTCGACAACGTCGGCTAATCGTTGCAAACCCTACTGGAGACTTGTCTCTGTCCAGAAAGCGGTTGATTGAGGAGCAAACTAATGATCCTGAAATTTGTGTACTAAAGAGGAGAGCCCTTCCTGATAAAGAAATAGACGCAGTTCCAGTTGGATATTATCTCAAGGATGGTGTGTTGATGCGGAAGTGGTGCCCTCCTGATATCCCTGCCAATGCAGATAGGGCAGTGGTCAAGCAAATTGTGGTTCCGAAGGTCTACAGGAATGAGATCTTAACAATGGCTCATAGGTTATTTACCTTTAGGAGGTCATCTTGGTGTTAACAAGACTGTTGATAAGATCATTAAACATTTCTTCTGGCTTGGGCGTCGGAAATACGTTTCCAACTTTTGCAAAACCTGTCACACTTGTCAGGTAGTTGAAAAACACCAGTTAGACCCACCTGTAGCTCCATTGCAGTCTATCCCAGCATTTGGGGAGCCCTTCTCTGAGGTCATTGTTGATTGTGTTGGTCCATTTCCCAAGACTAGATCTGGTAATCAGAACTTGTTGACAATCTTGTGTGCATCTACCAGATTCCCTGAAGCCATACCTCTACGCAACATCAAGACAACTACAATCTCAAAGGCTTTGATAAAGTTCATCACGTTGTTTGGCCTTCCCTGGAAAATTCAGTCAGACCAAGATAGCAATTTCACTTCTGGATTGTTTCAGCAGGTTGTGTTTGAACTAGGTGCGAAGCAGATTCTTACTAGCGCCTATCATCCCGAGAGTCAGGGTGCCTTAGAGCGGTTTCATGCCACTCTCAAGATAATGTTGAGGACTTATTGTTATGATATCGAGAAAGACTGGGATGAAGGTGTTCCTTTCCTGTTGTTTGCAGCTAGAGAAGCAGTTCAGAAGTCTACTGGATTGAGTCCGTTTAAGCAAGTGTTTGGCCATGAAGTGAGAGGTCCTTTGCTATTGTTGAGTGAACAATGGCAAGAGAATGAGCCGCATATCAGTCTGATAGACTATGTTTGTAAGTTCAAGGAAAGATTGCGTGCAGGGGGCCGCCAAGCCAATGTTGACATGGAGAATTAAAAGTATGTATTATGATTGGTCATTATAAGTAGAAAACTCATTGTAATATATTGCTTAACTGTAAAAATGTAAATAATTATGTATATATGTATAATATATTGAAATAAGTACATTGAAACTAATTAATTCTATTGCTGTCATTCCGTGACAATTTGCCTCTTGTAATTCCGTGACATTGACTTTTTGAAATTTCTTGCCCATAAAGCAGGGTTAAAGTCAATTTTTGTTTCTATAACTTACAGTATTAACAAAAAACACCCTAAATATGAACATATTGAAGTCTCATAACTTAACTATGACAGGAACATCATTTTCTGAATAGTTAAACACAACATTAAAAAAACCATGTCAATTTTATGTAAATCCGTGACTGAGTAGTTTTTGCTTGTTTCTTCTATGAAAATTTCTCAAAAAATATATTTTCACTAAATAATATTAAAGAACAAGTTAATACCTTCAATATGACACATCATACTTGATTTTATCTTATTTATTTTTAGAGTTACAACCCAAAATGTATTGGGACTGTAATTCCATGACAGCTTGGCAGCCCCCTGCAGCTTGTGACCAAGCCAAAGAGAACTTAAAATCAAGTCAGGGAAAAATTAAAACTTGGTATGATCATAAGGCAAGAAGCCATGAGTTTAAACCAGGAGACGAGGTCCTTGTGTTGTTTCCCTTGCAGTCCAATCCATTGCAGGCTAGATTTCATGGTCCTTATGAAATTCTGACAAAACTCAATGATCTCAATTACATTGTGAAGACTCCAGATAGGAGAAAACCAAAACAATTGTCACATTAACATGCTGAAGCCTTATCATGACAGAAATGCTAGGGTTGCAGCTGTCACTTCAGATTCTCCTATGTTCGAGACGTGTGAAGATTAGGAGGAGTTTCAAGACGATGAACCTAGAATTAAAGCTGAAGTTTTTTCATGTAAATTGTCAAATTCTGAAGTGTTGCAAAATCTTGATGTAAAACTCCAGCACTTAGAACCCTCACAGAAAGATCAGTTTGAGAGGTTGATCAAGAAATATAGGGATCTATTTCCTGATGTTCCAAAGAGAGTTTCTATAGCCTCTCATGATGTAGATGTTGGTGATGCCAAACCAATAAAACAGCATCCGTACCGGATGAATCCTGAAAAGAGAAAGATTGCTGAGAAAGAGGTTGAGTACATGTTAGAACATGATATCATCAGACCCTCCGACTCAGATTGGAGTTCACCCTGTGTGCTAGTTCCAAAACCTGATGGAAGTACTAGATTCTGTACAGATTATTGCAAAGTCAATGCTGTAACTAGAACTGATGTGTTTCGTATACCTAGGATTGATGATTGTATTGACAGAGGCAATAGGGCAAGCGACCTGATCACATGGAGTGACTTCTGGGAAGAACATCTGAAAGATGTAGAGACTTTGTATCCAGCACCTGACCCAGGCTAACCTGACTGTTAACCTGAACAAAGAGTGACTTTGGTTGTGCTACTGTCACGTATCTTGGCGATGTCATAGGCCAGGGTAAGGTGGCACCCATAAATGCTTAAGTCCAAGGCATCATGGACTTTCCAGTTCCTGACAACAAAAAAGCTTTGCACCGCTTCCTTAGAATGATCGGGTACTACAGCAAGTTCTGCAAGAACTTTGCTGAGATTGCTCTCAGTCTAACTAACCAACTGAAGAAAGGCGTAAAGTTCACTTGGGATGATGCATGCCAAAGAGCCTTTGATCGCCTGAACTCTCTGCTGTGTCACTTCCCCGTGCTCAAATCTCCTGACTTCAACAAACCATTCTTCATTGCGGTCGATGCTAGCGACCAAGCTTGTGGATCGGTGCTCCTACAGAGAAGTGACTTTGATGACATTGAGCATCCTGTGGCATACTTCTGCAGGAAGTTCAATCGCCACCAAAAGAACTATTCCACGATAGATAAGGAGCTGTTGGCTCTGGTTCTACTTCTTACAACACTTTGAGGTTAATGTTTTTACAGGGCAAAAGCCAATGATTGTGTACACTGACCACAATCCGTTAATGTTCTTGAGTGAGATGAAAAACAAGAATCGGAGATTGTTGAAGTGGAGTTTGATTTTATAGGAGTTTGACTTGGAAATTAAGCAGAAACACGGTACTGATAATGTAATTGCTGATTGCTTATCCCGTGTTTGAGTATGTGTATATGTCACGCGTGTTTATTAGCATGTTGTATTCTATTGTGTATATATATACATATATATATACAAGTGTCTACTTCACCATTTTTGTATTGAAAATAATTTTTTTTTCAGTATTGACCTTTTTTTTTGTTAAGCCCAGACTGGAGCTAAGTTTGGGCATGTCCTAGGCATGTCTCGGACAGAGTCCCAGAGAAGTGAAAAAAAAAAAAAAGTCTAAAAGGTGGGAGGGGTCTGCAAAAGAGTATATAAAGAGGAAAATTGAGAGAGTAAACTAGTAGGAGAAATTGCAAGTTGAAGGATACATTTGACCAGACCTGTCACTTCATGACCTGTGAAGCTTTTTGTGGATTTTTGCCTGTGTTGGAGTATTTTCCAATATCAAGCAATCCCACCAAAGGGACTGTAAATATTTTTTTCTTGTATTTATCAATCTTGGTCAGTAGAGTAGATAGTAAATTAGTTAAAAGTGTTTGTTTAATTAAACCTGTTTAAGTTTTAAAATTTTGTCTGTCATCCCTTGCTGTCATATATGTTATAACAAATTGGGGCCATAACAAAACTTTTAGTATTTCCGTAACTGAATTGATCTTATGCATGATGCATTCTACAGAACTTCCGTTTTCAAATTAGCCGGCTAAGGCACTGTCGGTCAAATGTCATGCTGTGTGGGGAGGGGCCGCGGCGGCAAGTTTCAACGCTGCGGAAAAGACGTAATGTGAATAGAAGCCACTAGATGGCAGCATTATCCTTTTTTTGTTAAGCCCAGACTGGAGCTATGTTTGGACATGTTCTGGGCATGTCTGAAACAAGTCCCAGAGAAAAATTTAAAAAAAGGGTCTAAATGTGGGTGGGGTCTGCAAAAGAGTATATAAGGAGCAAAATTGAGAGTAGAAGGTGGGAGGAGAAATTGCAAGGAGAAGGATACATGTGACCAGACCTGTCATTCTGTTCAAGACCTGTGCAGCTTTTAGTGGATTTTTGCCTGTGTTAGAGCATTTTCCTCACCCGGAACATCACCAAGGAACCCAACCAAAAGGGACTGTAAATATTTCTGTTTTTCTTGTTAATCAATCTTGGTCAGTAGAGTAGATAGTAGATTAGTTAAAGTTCTTCTTTATTAAATGTCTTTGTTTTAAAAATTGTGTCTGTCATCCTTTGCTGTCGTTAATGTCGTAACAAATTGTGGCCATAACAGACACGATTTGGATATTGCGGATATTCGAGACGACAGATAGCTTGTAGTATGGTAACAATAATTGATGGTCTGTATACCTGTATTTTGTGTAGCCGATTCGGCTAGTGGAGCGAGGATGAAGTAGTCTTGTAGCCTAAGTTTCAGCGGCGTGATTGGTTGAGGGCTGAACACCGCTGTGTCCCTTTATGTAACTCGTCGAAACAAATGCTGTACACCGCTGGTAAGTTGCGTGGTTGGTTCAGTGTGTATCTGTATCCCCCGGGAGTGCGAGTGGGTGCTCGTCTTAGCTCTTTGACGTACCTTCGTCAGCTCCCATTAGTGGTAGTATGGCCAGGCAATCCATAACATTGCATTACGTAAGCTTACCAACAAACCTGATGGACCTTTCTTTTCCTACCTCACTTTCGCACACTTTAATATGAAGCATTATCACCCTACATTTTGACTTCGGTGATGCTGAATTAATTGATTACTGTGGCCAGCATACGCACGGGTTATTGGTGCTAAAGCAGCTGGGCGTCTAGCTCCAAAGCTGAACCATGGTTATTTCATCAGCTGCCCAGCTAATCTATGACCTGTAGCAATATTAGCGAACAATACCACTACGACACGCAGCTCTTCTATCGCGTCGTATAATTAAAGGTGCTTCAGAACCTCGACGAGGGGCCCTTCCTCGTGGTTTCACTTTTGTTTTTTCATGTAAATGCAGCGTCACTGGACACCGAATATAGCCGAGTGTAGCTAGTTAGTGACACTGTTTTCCGTTGTCGTTTGGCTTATTCACTAGGTCACCGTGTCATGCATATTTCCAGGAGTTCCATCAGGATTGTGTTTTTAGTCAATAATTGGACGCTGAAAATACTCACAGAACTCAAAGATGGTTTCCACAGATGATTTGATCAAGAAAAAAGATTTATCAGTTGTGTGTATCTACTGCGATTATGTTCTTATTTTTCATTTTTGCTATGACACGGTACATTCAGGGAAGTCTAAATTCATAAAATCCCATGAGCATGTGACCTTGTGGTATGATTTTGGAGTTGACTAAGAAGTCAATGATTTTATTGATATATTTGCTATATTCAATGAATGTTATTTGACTTTTCTCTGAGTGCAATAGTGGCAGATTAAATTCTTTACAAGCTTGGAGCTTGTGACTAATTTTGATTTGACTTAGAAATCAAAGACTGCATGTGTTCGTTGGCTTGAATATACATTGGGTAATAATTCTGTTTTTCATTATTTTATTGAATTCTTAGTACGCTTAGGCCACTGAAAATCACAAAAAACTAGGATCTTTTTTTTTTTGCTGCTGACAAAAATGGAAGCTCCTCTCGGTTGTCATGGCGACGCAGTTGTTGCACTGACACCACTGGGTTTGCCCCACTCTCGCCTCATCACATCTCCTCTGGTCTTCAATTTTATGCTCATTTTGGTCTTTTCCTCCTTGTTAACGCTCGGGCCCTCGGGTTCAAATTCAAGAGGCTGAATTGATGTAATTTTTCTCGCTGTAGAGTCGCAACTGCGGTACCTGTGAATTGACAGAACTGAGTTATGCAAGCATTTGACGTCACTACCCTGACTGCATTGGGTCGTAAACAACAATGGCGACCTACGAGTAAAATTATATTTTCAAATTTAATAAATACGAAGACATCTAGGATATTTTTTGACTCCCATTAATATAACTGATACCAAAATTAATCTTATGAAGCCTACAAGTCATTATAGTTGGGGTTCCTTTTGACAGGTTTATTATTCCATATAAATTTGAATATCTTCTGTTCATATATCTTGAAGAATGAATCTTTAGGGGTTGGTAATGCCATGAATAGGTATGTAAATTGTGGTACAACTAATGAGTTGATCAAAGTTATTTTGCCATACATAGTCCGATGTTTCCCCTTACAGGGCAGCAGATTTTTTTTTGATGTTACTCAATTTCTTATTAAAATTAATCGTTGAAATTTCACTCATTTTCTGGGATGTGTATACCAAGTACATTGACCAATCCGTCTGCCCAATGAATTGATGAATTGAATGGATGAGTGAAATTTCTATTTTTCAGGGAATCAAGCCTCGATATTTGGCTTTTCTCATAATTTGGCTTCAGCCCAGATAGAATACAGGGCGAACCCGTCAAAGCGGGCTATCATGAAAAAAGAAACTGAGTATCTTGTTGCCAATGGCCTCGCTATTCCTAGTTCAAGCCCCTGGTGCTCACCATGTTTGCTGGTACCTAAAACTTAATGGCACCTTCCGTTTCTGCATGGATTATAGAAAGGTTAATGCATTACCAAAGCTGATTCATTCCCCCCCCAAGAATGGAAGATTGTGTTGACCGAATTGGAAATGCAAACTATGTGACAAAGTCTCCTAAAAGGGTCCTGGCAGGTTCCATTAACTGATCGAGCTTCTGAGATCTCAGCCTTTGCCACTCCTGACTCTTTCCTGAAGTATACAGTGATGGCCTTTGGATTACGAAATGCCCTAGCAACCTTTCAGAGGTTGATGAATCAGGTTCTAGCTAATATTGAAAACTGCGAAGCCTACCTGGATGATGATGTAATATTTTCAGCCACATGGGAAGACCACCTCTGTATCTTAAAAAGGGTGTTTTCAAGCTTTCAGGATGCTTCTCTCACTCTAAATCTAGCTAAATGTGAATTTCGCCATGGAACTGTTGATTATTTGGGTAAGAGGGTTGGACAGGGAGCTGTTCGTCCATTGGATGCAAAGGTTCAGGCTATTGACAACTTCCCACCTCTTAAGACAAAGCGAGAACTGCAACGTTTTCTTGGCATGGCTGGATATTATCGCAGTTTTTGCAGCAATTTCTCTGATGTAGTATCGCTGCTCACAGATCTTCTTTGGAAAACACAGAATTTTATTTGGTGTCCAACTTGTCAGAAAGCCTTTGATGCTGTAAAAAGCCTTTTGTGTAGTGCTCCAGTTCTGGCTGCCCCAAACTTCTCCGCACCATTCAAACTGGAATAGGATGCTAGTGGCTCTGGTGTTGGAGCTGTGTTGCTTCAGGAGGACCATTTTGGTGTTGATCATCCAGTCTCTTATTTTTCGAAGAAATTTGTGTGTCACCAAATTGCATATAGCTCCATTGAAAAGGAAGCTCTTGCACTTCTTCTGGCGCTTCAGCATTTTGAGGTGTACCTCGGCTCAAGCTCAAACCCGGTTCAGGTCTATACAGACCACAATCCCCTTGTTTTTCTTCAGCGCATGTGCAACTCTAATCACAGACTCTTGCGTTGGTCCCTAATTGTGCAAAGTTTCAGTGTGGTAATAATGCATAAGAAAGGTGTGCAGAACATTGTTGCTGATGCCCTTTCACGTTGCTGACTTAAAACCTAGGGTCTAGGTTTTCTTTTTCTTTAGGGTGGGGGTGTGACGTCCCCTGTCGTACATTTGTGAATCTGTGCTTGAAATGTGTTATCTTTGTTTTGTTTTTTTTGGTACGCCTAAAGTCTGATGCTTCCGTTTCCGGTTTAACCCTTGAAAAGGCGCGATCTAGTGTCAAACCACGGAGACTAGCTCTTCCGATCTATTAATTGTGTTAACGTCCTGTGAGATTAATTGTTTCTGCCTTCTTTGACTCGGATTGCCTCTGGATTTACGATTCTTGCCGTTCCCTTCAATTGGTTTGTTTGAATTGTGGTGGCTGACCTTTGGCCTGTCCCATTAGACTAGAATTCTAGCCCTTGCGTTTTGGTTTGGTTGCTGGTGAATCCCGGTGTTTTGACCTCGGCTTCTGTATCTGACTGCCCCTCTCGTCCTGCCCTTTCCGGTACGCTGTTAGGTCTACTCTGGTTAGTCAGCTGCTCCCAGCTGGGTCTCACAGTCCTTCCATCGGGGCACTCCTTTGTTGTTTTGCTTTGTTATTTTTCCTTTATTTTTGAAGGTGATTCCGGGTGGAAACTTGTTTCCATAGGGGGTACACTATTCGTTCCCTCAGTCTTTATTTGCGGACTGAGAGTTCGGAAGCTCAGGGTTTAAAAGCCGACCCGAGCTCGGCGAGCCTTCGAAGATTAGCCGTAGGAATAGTTTAGCTCTGGTTAGGCAGATAGGATCAGAGTAACTGAGCAGCCTGCTATTCGTGCCTTTTACAGTCTCCCCGCCCGTCCCTCCCTTACTCCTTACCTGTTGCTGCCTGCCCTAGACCGGGTCGTAACAGTCCCCTTTTAGCCCATCAAGGATATTTAATGGTACTTACTTGGAGCCAGTGAGTACTGGAAATGCATTGTTAACATCAGGAAGAGTGGAAAATGGGTCACTCATCTTGAAGTTGTTGCACCTGATGTTTATATGCTGGAGTCTAAATAACAAACCACATGAGCATGTCTCTTAAATGGATTGTGCTTGGCCTCAAAGTGCATACACCAAAGCTGAGAGATGTGCCCAAACAGACAGATCATCCTCGGGTAATGTGTCATAAAGTGGTGCTTTGGAATGAGATTTCTTCCATGTAGCTTTATGAAAAGGGAATGCAAGCCCTGTTGTCACTACTGGCGCAAAAATAATGCTGCAAATTTCTCGCAACAATATAAACTAATGCCAATAATCATTTTTCCTCTCGACCAAGTCCCCCACCATAAATGGATGAGCCTGTAAAAAGCACCACATTTGAGAGGCTGTTTGCCAGGAAGCACCTTTAGATGATCTCAAGTTCACAATGACACTTGGCTTATTTTTGTCATTCATATAGCCATAGTCATATGTTGCAATTCTGTGGTTAAGCTGCTCTAATGTGAAACACTTGTCTTCATAAATCAATTGCCTTAACAATAATTTCACCTCTAATGGAGCTATGCCATCAAATACGTCATGCATAATGTCGATACAAATGTTTGCCGTTGCATGGAAGTACTTCAAAGTGTTTAAACAGGAATTTTCTTTCACACCAGTTGAACTTGCATCTGAGAGCCTGGCATGTTTTATGTAACTCTCTAGTTTGCATCTCAACATAATAATCATCCAGCACAGTTTGTATTTGTTCTCTGTCTATCAAACAATACTGACAAGGCTTATTGGCGGAGAAGCTCTCGACATAACCACACAATATGTGCATTGCCAAATTATCTGCTGTTAATACTGTAATAGTCCCAAACAGCTTACGATTTTCTCCCTGAACATTTATGTTTATACCAGAATTTTCAAGGAGTCTTATATCTTTAAGTAATGGTTCCACTACTTTCCCAACCCTCATGTTTCCCCGTCTATCGAGCTGAAAAGAAGACGCTGGTGAATATGAGCTCAGGATGTATTGAATTCCTGCAGCAGGATTCTTATGCTGAAGTACATGGCACCCATTTTATGAATTTTTGTCTTGGATCCTAAACATTTTAAATGTTGTCTTATATGCCTACTGCTTGCGCGCAAAAATGTTGTTTACTGCCTTACAGCACAGGGGATTTTCATTGGTTGTGTTTGCTTGGTTACAATAATTTCCCTTTAAAATGTTTTTTCTTCACATTTTGTCTTGTTCACAAGTGCTAACCCTTAGAGCGCCGACATGAAATAAAAAAATATATTTATTTAATTATCTTGTGCTCTTTGAAATTTATCATGTGGCAACTTGTTAAAAAAAGCTCTCCTGCTGGAGAGCTTTTAAAGGTTCACTCAGAAAATTTTTTGGATATTTTTCAAAGACATGGATCATATGTAGCAAATGAATATGCATCACACATTTGGAAATGCTTTCTATAACTTTTTATCGTTATTTGAAAACTAAGATTTGGCTGGTTTGTACGATCCTAAGCTCCACCTCTCAAAAAGTGGTTGCACCCGGTCCTTGTAGTCATATGACGTGTGAAAAGTAAGTTGAAACGTTCCCAGCTGATCGACCAGTGGTTTGTTCTTTACTGATAATTGGTTTCACCTTGATCAATCCTTGATTTTGAGCTAACTTTCATAAACATGCCAAATGGGTGTGTAGTGGTAGGATGTAACAAGACTCCAAACGATGGTATGAGTTTACATCACTTCCCAGAAAAGAGATGCTGAGTCTCACGCATTCGCTGGCGTCTCTCGACTCTTCACCCTCCTGTGCCGTAGTCCGCAATATTCCAATCACTGCGCACTGGAGAAATTCACTCGCAGAATTTAAGTCATTGTGCATTCTGTTAATCAGTTTCACGTGCATTTCGGCGGATTTCCCCATTAGTGTCACGGAAATCGTTTATGACTCGGGAATTCTCATGATTGTCTTTACTGAGATTGAAAGCAATGGAATTGGGATAAAGACATTTCAGACAGTGGCGGAGCCAGAAATTGGAATTGGGGGGGCACAGACACGTCCCTTCATGACAATTAGGATAGATCCTGGCTAGTTCTCAATTATTTTGCTTTATTGACGCGTTTTCCAATTATCGTAATTGGCAAGTGAAGACACGGTTTCTCTCCATACGAGATCTAACAGCAATGAAATCATGGGCTAAATTCTGTAGAACATCAGTCATTTTCATGATTAACAGAAGGTTCACTCCGAGAGCACTCCAGTCTGAACAGGTGCTGCTGCTTCTCCCAGATGAGGTAGGATGACAGTCATTCATCTGGACGCGTATTTGCTGAATTTAAATCAACGGCAAATAGTTTGAGCCGCATGCTTTTTATAGCCTATTTCACTACCCAGTGCCTCTTTTTTCACTCAGTACCGAGTGTAATTTTGAATAACGTTGCAAACGTGATCAGATGAATGATTGTCGTCCTACCTAATCGGGGAGAACAAGCAACACCTGTGAAGTGTGAAGTGCTCTCGGAGTGAATCTTCTGTTTATCATGAAAATGACTAAGAACAGGTCAGGACTAAATAATTGATTGAAACGGATGTTTTGTCCAGCCCAATTCTCAGTTCTACGGATTTTAGCCCATGATTTCATCGCTGTTAGATCGCATGTGGAGAGGAACCGTGTCTACAGTTGTCCAATTACAATAATTGGAAAACGCGTCAATAAAGAAAATTAATTGAGAACTAGCCCGGACTATCCTAATTGTAAGGATAATTATCCTAATTTGTATCCGTCATAAAGCGACGTGTCGATGCACCCCAATTCCCATTTCTAGCTCCGCCAATGCTTTCATTTGGACTTGTTTCATTAAAACAATTGAAACGATCATGAAACACATGCACTGTTTCTTTTCCCTGAGTAAAGAGAAGCACGAGAATTCCGGAGTCATCATCGGTTTCCATGTTGCTTGCGGTGAGGTCCACCTTTACGCAAGTGAAACTGCAACTTCAATGCACAAGGATTTTAATTCCGCGGGAGAATCTCATTAATAAGCTTTCATTGAATAATTGCGGACGACGGTGAATAAGCCTATAACATGCGTCGGATCTACTTCGAATGCGTCTGACTTGGCATCTCTGAGATCCGGATCAGCTGCTACTCCACCGGGCGGGGAGCCCACGGTCCAGCCCCGCTGTTCGGCTTCGGTGTTAATGTCAATGCAAGAGCGCTGTGAAGACGAGCTGACAAATGAGCTTGTGTCTATGTTGCTTTGTTAGTTAATAGTATCGTAAATCATTGTTGTTGGTGATGACATTCAAAATTCGCATTTGTGTTCGTTTCTGAAACACTGGCCATATCGTGATCCTAATCACCGGGGACTATAGGACTCCGGCACGGCGCACATCCGAAAGCAAAACCCAAACATAAACCCAAGCGACCGGTATGCGAGGATGAAGTTGCCGTACAGTCGCTTATTTTGTTCGAAGTCCAAAATTAGCATTCATTTAGTGTAGTATACAATGCAAGAACGCTTAAAACGATTGTACACGCGTTTACGACCAATCCCAGATGAGATCAGAGGTTTGTTCGCGGAAAAGTTAAAAACCCACAAAATCTGGACAGTGTGTGTAAATCATGCCATTGTGTAGGCCTATGTGGAAAATGTATCGATAAGAATATTCGTCACAAATACGATAACTGTCTTGTCTCTCTTTCACAAATTGGCTGTTGAAATGAGGAGTGAAACAAGTAGTTTTCTGCACTAGCTCCGGTGCAGTTTACTTCTCATACGTGGCAGCCGATTAGCCAATCGCTCGCGAGTTTTAAGGAGAGGTCTCAAAGTGTCTGGTCTCCTCTTTTTTTGCCAATATGACATTCAATTACGAAAGTTAAATGCTGGATTCGTGAATTACTGGCAATAATACACGTCTACACGGTTTATTATCCCCGACAACACAAAGTGTGAGGGGGATATAGGTTTGACCTCCGTCCGTCAGTCCGTCCGAGAGAAAGGGGTCAACTTTTCTTAGAAACTATTACAGATAGGACAACTAAATTTGGTGTGTAGCTTCAGAACATAAAGGCCTTGATGGAGTTTGAAAATAAGAAGCACAGGATTGGCGTGGGATGTTGTTGACCATGTCAACTTTTTTTTCTAACTTAGTAGACCTTTAAATGGGCTGCCATATGATAGGTTTTCAGCAGCTTTGATTTTGAATTGAAATCATGGAGCAACTATAGCTGCATTTAGCACGCGAAGGTTTAAAACTGTAAGACACTCAATTTAATGACTAAAATATAAGAATTTTATTCATAATTTTTTTATCAGTTACTTTATTACCCAGGTACACACCACAGGATAATCGGGCTGATTTTTGTTTTGATCTCCCCCTTGCGATCAAAGCCAGCAACGGCCCGATTGTCTGATGTTTGCAAACGACATCGTGTCTGATTTTCCTGTGGTGTGGGGTGTGTTGAGTGATTTTTTTATTTATTTATTTTTTTCCAGTCCGATCCGTTCGGAAGGAGAGGAAAGAAATAATAAAATAATTTACATGTTTTATATTTGCGACTAGAAATTCTGTAGTGTGTGAGGTGCTCCACACACCATAAGATCAGAAGAGAGATCTTGTGAGATCTGTCTTTTATCATCGAGTGTGTGGTCTCTAAATCTGTGAAGGTCTGAAGACTCCTGTAATGTGTGCCAGCCTTAACTTTCAAATGGAATACAATAGTGCAGCACTTCTGATAGAAAATTTTACCTACATGCTTCACAATTGTAACATTAATATTACTTCCTGTTTATATTATGAAAATTAACTGCCTGACATCATCTCATACATAATGTAACTTATTGTTGTACCAAGCAATTATTTGCGGGTTTAAGTGGAATGACGCAGATTCATGTTTGAGAACTTCTGCAGAAAGTGAAAATTGCAGTTACCCAATACAATATATGTTTATATACCTGTATAACCATTATAATTCATCATGTTTGGTCTCTTTTTGACTGCTGGAACTGAAATCCTGCTCCCATGGTGTAGTACAGACAAAGTTTGTAAATATCCTTCTCTGGTATGATTGATACAAATAGTTATACTATTGAGCCGTTCTGGTGTAGCAATTTGGTGAGCTGTTAGGAATTCCTTTGTTTGGTTTAGATTGACAGATGAGAGAGGATATAAAAAAATGTAAAAGATTAGATTGCTGGAATCATCCAAAATCTGTGGAGAAAGTATTTCTTTCATCTCGATTGTCCAGTTTAAAGTTAAAATCCCTTCCTCCATTTCCCCACAGGAGCTGCACTTCTGAACACATCAGATCAGCAGAATGATGCAGGCAGGAGTTCGTCTGAGACAGGACACTGAGACGACCCTACCAGAGCTCCCCGCGCAGCACAGGATCAGAGAGAAAGAAGAGGACCTACATGGACTGGAGTCTGTCCACATGGCAGAGTCAGAGAAAAAATGCACTGCACCAGGACTAGACTCACTGGAGCCAGAGTGTGTTACTGCAAACAGCAGGGTCAGTGATTTACATCACACACAAGCATCACTGATAAAAACAGAAGCTGATCTTAGCCCCAGCAACGCTGGGGATCTAAAGACTGAGAGCCTAGACTTAACAGAACTGGCCTATGAAACCCATCTGCATCCTGACCAGATCAAAACTGAAACAGATTATGGAGACTATATTAAGGTTGAACACGTTAATGTCTTGCAAGACGTTGTGTGTGTTGATATTAAATGTGATGAAGTGAAGTTTGAATCCAGTGAAGGAACAGTGAGCGATCTCATGAATACTGAGCTTAATGTAGCCGGTGTTGATGGAAAAGGCCAGAGAGAACCATGGCAGTGTGCAGGAGAGCCCAACCCAAACAAGAAAAAATACGGGAAAAAACAGTCGGAATTAATCCAAGATGTGGGAATAGATATCATGGAAATAACCCAGCCCTGCTATCAGCATGAGAAGTGTTTTATGCATAAATCTCATTTAAATTACCTACTAAGAATACATGCAGATAAAGAGCCCTACAAATGTGATCACTGTGGGAAGAGTTTTGTTTATAAATCTAAATTAAACTCCCACCAGAGAATTCATACAGGTGAAAAGCCCTACAAATGTGATCAGTGTGATAAGAGGTTTTCATTGAAGTATGATTTAAAATCCCACCAGAGAATTCATACAGGTGAAAAGCCCTACAAATGTTATCAGTGTGAGAAGTCTTTTTCTCAGAATAGCCATTTAAATTCCCACCGGAGAATTCATACTGGTGAAAAGCCCTACAAATGTGATCAGTGTGAAAAGAGCTTTTCTCAGAAAAGCAATTTAAATACCCACCGGACAATTCATTTGGGTGAAAAGCTCTACAAATCTGATCAGTGTGAAAAGAGCTTTTCTCAGAAAATCCATTTAAATTCCCACCAGGGAATTCATGCAGGTGAAAAGCCCTACAAATGTGATCAGTGTGAAAAGAGCTTTTCTCAGAAAATCCATTTAAATACCCACCAGAGAATTCATGCAGGTGAAAAACCCTACAAATGTCATCAGTGTGAAAAGAGCTTTTCTCAGAAAATCCATTTAAATACCCACCAGAGAATTCATGCAGGTGAAAAACCCTACAAATGTAATCAGTGTGAAAAGAGCTTTTCTCAGAAAAGCAATTTAATTTCCCACCAGACAATTCATACGGGTGAAAAGCTCTACAAATGTGATCAGTGTGAGAAGAGTTTTTCTCAGAAAAGCAATTTAAATTCCCACCTGACAATTCATACGGGTGAAAAGCCCTACAAATGTGATCAGTGTGAGAAGAGTTTTTCACTGAAATGTAAATTAAATTCCCATAAGAGAATTCATACAGGTGAAAAGCCCTATAAATGTGATGAGTGTGAAAAGAGTTTTTCTCTGAAAATCTATTTATATTCCCACCAGAAAATTCATACTGGTGAAAAGCCTTACAAATGTGATCAGTGTGAGAAGAGTTTTTGTTTGAAATCTAAATTAAATTCCCATAAAAGAATTCACACGGGTGAAAAGCCCTACAAATGTGATCAGTGTGAAAAGAGCTTTTCTCAGAAATTCCATTTAAATTCCCATAAGAGAATTCATACAGGTGAAAAGCCCTACAAATGTGATCAGTGTGAGAAGAGTTTTTCCCAGAAAAGCAATTTAAATACCCACCAGACAATTCATTTGAGTGAAAAGCTCTACAAATCTGATCAGTGTGAGAAGAGTTTTTCCCAGAAAAGCAATTTAAATTCCCACCAGACAATTCATACGGGTGAAAAGTTCTACAAATGTGATCAGTGTGAGAAGAGTTTTTCTCTGAAATGTAAATTAAATTCCCATAAGAGAATTCATACAGGTGAAAAGCCCTTCAAATGTGATGAGTGTGAAAAGAGTTTTTCTCTAAAAATTTATTTAAATTCCCACCAGAAAATTCATACAGGTGAAAAGCCCTACACATGTGATCAGTGTGAGAAAAGTTTTTCTCAGAAATCTAAATTAAAGTCCCATAAGAGAATTCATACAGGTGAAAAGCCCTACAAATGTGATCAGTGTGAGAAGAGTTTTTCTCAGAAATTTACATTAAATTCCCACCAGAAAATTCATACAGGTGAAATGCCCTACAAATGTGATCGGTGTGAGAAGAGTTTTTCTCAGAAATCTACATTGAAATCCCATCAGAGAATTCATACAGGTGAAAAGCCCTATAAATGTGATGAGTGTGAGAAGAGTTTTTTTCAGAAAATCCATTTATATACCCACCAGAGAATTCATACAGGTGAAAAGCCCTACAAATGTGATCAGTGTGAGAAGAGTTTTTCTCAGAAATCTAGTTTAAATTCCCACCGGAGAATTCATACAGGTGAAAAGCCCTACAAATGTGATGAGTGTGAGAAGTATTTTTCTCAGAAATCTACATTAAATTCCCACCAGAGAATTCATAAAGGTGTAAAGCTCTACAAACGTGATCTGGGTGAGAAGAGTTTTTCTCAAATGTAAATTAAATTCCCACCAGAGAATTCATGTATATTCAGTGCATTGAGTGCAGAAAGTGTTTGTCTGAAAATTTTAATTCAACTCTGTATCAAAGAGTTCATACTGGTGAAAAACCATACAAATGTACTGGGTGTGCTAAGTGTTTTTCTGAAAAATATGAATTAAGCTTGCACCAAAAACTCATTCGGGTGTGTAGCCTTTCTAAAGCAGTCAATGCCAGAAGTACTTTTACGGACATTACACTTTGTCAGCACCGAAGAATCTGTTCAGGTGAAGAACCCTTCAGATGTACTCGGTGCGAGTGGTGCAGCCCAGCACCAGCTGATTTAAGGGGTCTCTGAAGAATTCATACAGCGGGGAAGCTCTATGAACGTCTCAATTTTAGGAAGAGATTTTCACAAAAAAGCTTTAAATATTCACAGGATCAGGCATACAGCTGGGTGGCCAACTTTTGGTTCAGCTGTTGCAATTCCAGTTACTGACGTCTCAATCCGGCGTTCAATGAAGGTCAGAAAAGTTCAGTTTTGTTGTTAGTTTTGTAGTCAACAATCTACCACTAATGATGATGCAATGGCAGTGCTCATGTAGGACGTCCAATAATAACCCCTGACTCCTGTATTACTGCAGTGCCCTCCACTGACACCCTCTGTTATGAATTAGTGCCTTTGTTCATCCTCTTTGTGTACAAAATTTCTACAGAAAAATAAGTAAAATAAAAAATGACTGAAGGAAAAGAATGATCATGAAAGAAGTTTTTTCTCAAAAGTGTGTGCCACAGTTATTGGAATCTCTTTACTCTTATTGGCCCTCATTTATCAAACTTGCATACACCAAAAAAATGGGAATACGCCAAATCTACCGTTTCATTAAACTTTTCTTTATTTTGCGATCCCTTCGAGTGAGTAACCATAAGAGTACATTAGCTAGCTAGTTTACGTTTCTTTTGTTGCTCAGTATATAGATGCCTACGGACACATCAACCGTGATCACATTTTGACAATGGCAGATCTTCCATTGTTAGAGGAACTTCTGTCTGAAGTGACAGGAACTTTCGGCACAGAGATCTCATGCGGGAAAGTGACGAGTGGCTGCTCGTTTTGTGTGGCACCCAATAAAATGTCATGGAGTAACACTGATAAAAGTACAATGAAGAGTGATCTCTGCAGACTGTATTTTGCCAGTCACCCTCATGGTGCTCCGATCGAGGCGGGGGGGACTCATCCATGTCCCCACCGGCTCATATTCCCACGATGGACGAGGAGCCTATCAGTGCTGTGACAGCTGGAGGTTCGAGTCTGGTAGGCCTCCACCGGTCCCTGCGCTGTTGCAACCCGTTTTTTGGAGGCGATCTTAAAATCAGACACTTGTTTAACCTACTTGTAAAGCATTTGGATCGTCAATTATGTAGGCAATATAACATGAAATATCGTGGATCTATAAATTGAATTTATTAAGGCCGATGTTATTCGCACTTTTACGTGTGGCCAATGCTACATTTTTTTTTTTCTTGACCACACTTGTAAGTGCGCAAGTTGATGACCATTCCAGTGCCGATTAGAAAGTACTGCTTAAAATAAGTTTGGCCAAGAAAAATTTTTTAGCTTTGGACACATTTAAAATAAGTGTGGGCAATGGAGAAATATGCGTCTTGGCCACAATAATAAGTGTGTCTAACAAGATGTCATTTTGGTCATTTAAGTGCGTCCAAGCACAAAAATTAAGTGCGAATAGTCACTTCGATTTATTAATGATTAATGAATTAAATCAAACCTCTGCTGCACTCCAGTTTTCCACCCCAAGGGTGTTTACTGCAGCGGCAATAGTTTTCCAAAATGCTGCCTACAGGGCTCCCTTAATTCCACTCTTAAGACTTCCAAATGAAATGATTTTGTTTTTCTCCATCTATTGTCGGCCTACTGATAAAACCTCGTATCTTCAAAATGATAAACTTTACAGGAGAGCAAAAAAAAAAAAAAAAATTTAATTTTGCATGTAAGAATGCAGTTGAGCTGTGTTCGGGTAGGATGACTATTTTTCCTCCAAGAATGTATCCAATCAGTGAAATTTTTAATTTTGCAATGTTTATGCTATTATCGTGGACATACGAGTTTTTGTTTCTCATCAAATTGTAGATACGAGGTTTATCAGCAGGCTGACGATATTTCCTCCTCAGTTAAGTTCTTTCTTCTTTGCCATCTTTCGAGAGTCCATGTCGTAAAGTGGGCAGGACTATGCCTCCCGGGGCATGAATTTATAGGGGCGTGTCATGTAAATCACGATGGTTTCTGCCGCCAGACTTATCAATGCCACGGCAGTTCTACACCGAAATCTGCGACGTACACACTTTTAGTAAATCAGACGTGACACCTGGCGAACGATGATATTTGCACCAGAATCTACAAAACCCAAAACCAGTGAAGTTGGCACGTTATGTAAATCGTAGATAAAAACAGAATTCAATGATTTGCAAATCCTTTTCAACTTATATTCAATTGAATACACTGCAAAGACAAGATGTTTAATGTTCAAACTGAGAAACTTTATTTTTTTTGCAAATAATCATTAACTTAGAATTTAAAGGCAGCAACATTTTGCAAAAAAGTTGGCACAGGGGCCTTTTTACCACTGTGTTACATCGCCTTTCCTTTTAACGACACTCAGTAAACGTTTGGGAACTGAGGAGACCAATTTTTGAAGCTTTTCAGGTGGAACTCTTTCCCATTCTTGCTTGATGTACAGCTTAAGTTGTTCAACAGTTCGGGGTCTCCGTTGTCGTATTTTACGCTTCATAATGCGCCACACATTTTCAATGGGAGACAGGTCTGGACTACAGGCAGGCCAGTCTAGTACCCGCACTCTTTTGCTACGCAGCCATGCTGTTGTAACGCGTGCAGAATGTGGCTTGACGTTGCTTGGATGGCAACATATGTTGCACCAAAACCTGTATGTACCTTTCAGCATTAATGGTGCCTTCACATATGTGTAAGTTGCCCATGCCTTTGGCACTAATACACCCCATACCATCACAGATGCTGGCTTTTGAACTTTGCGCCAATAACAGTCCGGATGGTTCTTTTCCTCTTTGGTCCGGAGGACACGACGTCCACAGTTTCCAAAAACAATTTGAAATGTGGACTCGTCAGACCACAGAACACTTTTCCACTTTGCATCAGTCCATCTGAGATGAGCTTGGGCCCAGCGAAGCCGGCGGCGTTTCTGGGTGCTGTTGATAAATGGCTTTCGCTTTGCATTGTAGAGTTTTAACTTGCACTTGCAGATGTAGCGACGGACTGTAGTTACTGACGGCGGTTTTCTGAAGTGTTCCTGAGCCCATGTGGTGATGTCCTTTACACACTGATGTCGGTTTTTGTTGCAGTACCGCCTGAGGGATCGAAGGTTACGGGCATTCAATGTTGGTTTTCGTCCTTGTCGCTTATGTGCAGTGATTTCTCCAGATTCTCTGAACCTTTTGACGATATTATGGACCGTAGATGATGAAATCCCTAAATTTCTTGCATTAGCTCGTTGAGGAATGTTGTTTTTAAACTGTTCGACAATCAGCTCGCGCATTTGTTCACTAAGTGGTGACCCTCGCCCCATCCTTGTTTGTGAATGACTGAGCATTTCTGGGAAGCTGCTTTTATACCCAATCATGGCACCCACCTGTTCCCAATTAGCCCGATCACCTGTGGGATGTTCCAAATAAGTGTTTGATGAGCATTCCTCAACTCTGTCTTTTTTGCCACTTGTGCCAGCTTTTTTGAAACATGTTGCAGGCATCAAATTCCAAATGAGCTAATATTTGCAAAAAATTACAAAGTTTACCTGTTCGATCATTAAGTAACTTGTCTTTGCAGTGTATTCAATTGAATATAGGTTGAAAATGATTTGCAAATCATTGTATTCTGTTTTTATTTACGATTTACACAACGTGCCAACTTCACTGGTTTTGGGTTTGTACACCAGATCCTACGCTAGTTTGATAAATGAGGGCCATTGTGTGAAGCCTAACTTGACTGAGATATCAGCTCTGAGTCTTTCTTTATAGTGTGTGATGACATTGGAGAGAACATGGCACAATATATACTTGGCACCATTAAAACTGCAACGGTGAGGTATGTACTGTATTTCTGGCAAATTGAAGAATCTATTGATTTTTTTTTTTTGCTTTTCCAATGAGGCACGAGTGGAAATAAATTAAAGCGTGTGGTATTGTAATCCTGACCTGCGCCATGTGAATGCGCCAAGCACTTCAGTAATAATGAACATTCAGCTGTTTATGATGTGTTCGGTGACACTTGACTTGTTCTTTTGGGTGCGGTCAATACCCAAAAAAAAAAAAACTAAAAAAGCTACTGTATCAAGAGAATGGTACAGCTTGTGACACAGGAGAGAGAAAAAGAGCCATTGGCATGCTACGGGCAGGTCTCAGCCACCGAGAGGTGGTCTGTCATTTGCACTGTCACCGTTCCTGTGATTTTTAATACAGCCGCCACAGCAGCCATCTTGAATTTGGTTTCAATTGAAGTCAAGGAAAAAAAATGATCCGATCAAGTTAACATTCGGTGTGTATGTTGATAATGGATAGAGGAAGCTTTTTTTTTTTTTTCCGGCATGATTGTATAGTCGTTTCATGACAATTTCAACACAACACAACATGTATCATGACCGAAAGGGTCGCGGGAGAAGCAAAATCGCTTGTCAAAGTCCCGCCCCCAACTTCCAGAAAAACAGTTTGATTATGGTTAAGATATCATAGGGATTATAAATCACAGCAGAGCTAGTGTCCATGTACGCTACGATTTAAATGTCAGAAAATACGATCGTAAGATTTATGAATATCATGAGAATTATAATTACAGAATAGGTGTGTCCATATAACTTAAGATTCAAATGCCACTCTTGATCCAATGCGACATTGCCCCGAAACCCCTTTCTTAATCATTTGGTTTGTTCCGGCTAATTATGAGTAGATGAGAGGTATAATAATACCGGATCTTTGCTTGGATCTCTTGATTAGTCGTCATTTCCATCGCCTTGGTTCACCCTTCCCTTATCGGATGTAATGACTTCTCGCAGTATGTGCAGTCCATCGTTGCCTTCCTTGATGCCGAATCCAATTTTTTTGAGCTTTCTGTCAAGGATAGCCATGCTATTCAAAGTTTTCTTTTTCCTATGGTCAATCAAAAACAGACCAAACCCCAATGATAGCAGACCCGCTATCATGAATCCAATTAGATAGACGTCCTCTACATCCTCGATGTCCAGGACTGCCAAACACAGCGAACGCCACTTTCCCCATGCATCCATGGTGTAACCAGCCGGGAATGTCCCATCCGGGCATGTCAGTTCTCAAGAACCTGACCGCCTCGTGGAGATAATTTTGTCAATTGCATTTAACGACCAGCTTATAAGATCCATATTGGTTCAGCTGTCTGTATAATGTGCTGTGACAGTTGTCTTTCGGACAGATGGTCTGGAGTGTCCAGTAGATACAAGGTACAAATTTAACAATATTGAACATGTTTATAGTTACTCAGATATGCACATTTCAACAAATATTTGAAGGCCTTCAGCTCTTCTGCCATTCTTATATTATCATCAAGTACGTTCCATGCCCTGACTCCAGCCACAGATAACGAGTGCTCCCTGCGAGTCGCTCTGACCTTTCTTGGTTGCAACAACATTCTGCCTCTGGTGTTCTGGATACAATCACGCTGAAGAAATAGGCTTTGTATATTTCTAGGCAAGTCTCTGTGGTATCCTAAATATACAAGTTGCAAGGAGTTGAATTTTATTATATCCTGTAATTTAAGAAACTTTGCCTTAATAAACAAATAATTTGTGCGAGTTCCATACGGAACGCAATAAATAATTCTAAGGGCCTTTTTTTGGAGTTTAAAAAAGATTCTACTGTATTTTTGTAAGTGTGACCCCATACTTCAGCGCAGTAATGTAAGTGGGGTGCTATGAGAGCTGAATAGATTATTTTAAGAGACTTGAGGTTTAATAGTTTCTGCATTTTCCAAAGAATAGACACACTTTTAGCTAACTTTCTTTGAAATAAATTTACATGCGGTTTCCAGCTTAAGAGATTATCTATCATAACTCCCAAGACTTTATTTTCGTTTACCCTTTCAATGCTGGTACCATTTACTTTTAAGTCTATATCGTCCTTTAGACCTTTTTTCCCAAATATCATAAATTCAGTCTTTGTAAGATTTAGTGATAATTTGTTTACATTAAACCACGTGTGAAGTTTAGAAATTTCATTATTAGCCAATTTAACTAATTGTTTGAGATCAACACTTGAGCAAAAAATAGTCGTGTCGTCAGCGAATAAAATTAATTTTAGGATATCGAACACCTTAACAATGTCATTTATGTAGATTATGAGCAACTTAGGACCTATAACCGAGCCCTGAGGAATTCCATAGGTATGTCCAGGCAATTTGATTTGTTATTACCCATCTGCACAAATTGCGTTCTATTTGTTAAATAATTTTTAATCCATTTTAATGCGTTCCCTCTTATTCCATATTTGTAAAGTTTTTCAATCAATATATCGTGATTAATAGTGTTGAATGCTTTCTTCAGATCAATAAATATACCTATAGAATATAACTTTGAACCTAGTGAATCTTTAATCATCTCAATAAATTCTGTTAGGGCTAGTGCTGTCGAATGCTTTTTCCTGAACCCATACTGACTGTCACATAGTAGTTTGTGTTTATCAATGTACTTTTCCAATCTATCATTGAAGAGCTTTTCTAAGATTTTTCAGTATTGAGGTAAAATCGAGACAGGATGATAGTTTGAGAAATCATATTTATCCCCGCTTTTGTAGAGAGGGATAACCTTCGCTATCTTCATTTTATCTGGAAACACTCCGTAGGAGAAGGATAGATTGCATATATGCGTAAGTGGAGTTACAATTGCGTTAGTGTTTTCAGTAATTTCATATCTAATTGGTTTACGTCAACAGATGTCTTAGCTGTACAATTTTTCAGAATTGATCTTATTTTGGATTCAGTAACAGGAGTTAATGTCATTGTGTCTTGGACTTCCTGATCCTTTTCAAGGTAGTCCCATCTTAGTTGTGAGGATTCAATACCCTTTGCTAGTTCTGGCCCAACATTCACAAAATAACTGTTAAAATTTTCCACGACCAATTCCATGCTCTCTACCTTTTTTCCATGAATGTTAAAGAAGGCAGGGTACTCCCTCTTCGGAGCCCTCCCAGAGACATTCTTTATTATATTCCAAAGATTTCTGGTGTAATGTTTATTTTCTAATAGAAGCTTTTCATAATACTCTTTTTTTATGCTTCCTCAACAAGCGTGTAATTTCGTTCCTGTAACTTTTATACTTATTTTCTGCTTTCTCCGTTCTCTCTCTCAGAAACTGCTTATACAAAGTATTTTTTTCTTACAGGCATTAGCCAGTGTTTTTGAAACCCAAGGTCTTCTCTCTTTGTTTTGCTTCAGATTATTGATTGTTTTGACTAAACAGTGGGCATCGTACAGAGAATTTACAGTCCATAGGAAGGCCTCATACGCTCTATTTGGATCGTTTTCTGCTTATACATTATCCCATTTTTGATTCAACATATCTAATTCTAGTTCCTTTGGCCTTTTTTCACTTTCATTTTTGATTTCTGTATGTTCCAGGATTTTTGATCTAGCCTGGTCTTTTATATCTACCTTACAATCACAAATAGCTAAGACTGGCAGATGATCGGTAATGTCATTTATCATGATGCCCCATAATATTTCAGAATCTAGTACATTAGTATAGATATTATCTATCGAAGTGGCACTATGCCTAGTAATCCTGCTTGGTTTTGTAATTAATGGTTGCATACCCATGGCATACATGGTGTTAATATAATCCTCTATTATAGAGCTGTTATTTGGATTTATCAAGTCAACATTAAAGTCCCCACACATAAAAACATTTTTATGGCTTATATTTGTCAGTAATTCACCCATACATTTGCTAAAAACATCAATTTGCGAATCCGGTGCTCTGTACACACAACAAATAACCATATTTTTACCTTTCGATCTGGGAATCTCAATTGTAAGGCATTCCATTACATTTTCCACAACATATGATTTACATTCTATTACCTGGAAGTTTATGGCCTCATCAATAAATAGGCCAACACCCCCACCTGCTTTGTTCAATCTATTCTTACACAAGAAGTTGTAACCCTCCATGTAGAAGTCCTTGTCGTTTTCTTCTTTAATCCAAGTTTCCGATAAGGCGATGATGTTAAACGGATTAGCAAATAACCGAAGGTATTCCTTTATTTAATCAAAGTTGGCATATAGACTCCTACTATTAAAATGGATAATGGACAAACTCCCATCCATTTTAATGCTTTTGTTAAATTTGTCTACAGTAAAGTATCCGCATGCGTTAGTTTCGTTGTAGAAAAAATGGTTATCCGGATCGATTTCTTCATTAGGGTCTATTCCTGAAAGATGGTGACTTCCTGTCAAAAATCCATTTCCCTGATCAACAGATTGGATCATCGGATCATTTGTCTCGCTAATCAGAGAGAAATTTATTTCTGTAGGTTAATGGTTGCTCATAAATATCTGTCAAGGATTTAAACCTGCCTCAGTGGTCGGACTTCACCAAATTCCGCATCATCTTGATCAGCACCGGTCTGGTGGTTTCCGGTGAAGATCCATTTGGTTTGATGAAAATTCTGCAGTTAGCCGAGTAAGTGCTGTGTATCTTACCCTCTGTCTTTAGTTGACGAGCTTTCCATGCGATGGTTGCATTATGCTTGGTGAGGTTTTCATTCATGAATACATTGGATCCTTAGAGATTTTTCCCTTGCTTCAACAGAGAGATCTTGTGCTTTTTGCCTGTAAGTCGTGACAACACGGCCCGTGCCGTATTCCGGTCTCCGCTTCCATTCCTTTTCGGTAGCAGATAACATGAATCTCATTGTTTTGGTCCAGAGAAATATTTTTGGACTGAAGGAATTCCACCACCTGCATTTCCACGGATTTATTATCTGACTCATCAGCACTCCCTGCTGCCCTGGCATAACTCCTGGGTTTGATTTTGAGCCCGGTCAGGATTACATCATTACGTTTCTCTTGTTGTTCCAGCTCCTCCAGCTTGCTTGCTAAAGATTTAATCTCCGTGTCTTTCTTGGCGATCTCTTTTTTGAGATCACGGTTCTCCTCCAAAAGTCGGTACACCTGCTCCTTCACACTGACCCTCAACTCCCTCACTTCATTTCTCAACTCATTGAGGGCCTCCATTACTGCTGAGGGATCCAGCGAGCCTGGTCTCTCTGGTGTCTCGCTTTTCCCTGGCTTACCCATTTTCTTAGTTCAGAGAAAAGGGCTCTATGCCAGAGATTGTGAGAGAGTTTATCACTCAACTTTTCTCCCGACTCTGCTGTTGTATTTCTGTGAATACTCTAGGCAACCTTGCAGAGCAATCTTGAGTGCGAGTGCTCTCCTCAGAAGCCGGAATGTATTTAGCTTTCCTTCAAGAATGGGTGCACTCCCATTTTCAGTAGGACTACCATGGCAGCCATCTTGAATTTGAATTTCATCAATTTCATATTTGCTGTCTGTGCTAGTGGCCGGTAGAAGGTTTCTTTTGAAAATGAGCCTGCTGCGATTTTCAATATGGCCACCACAGCGGCGAGCATGAATTTTGTTCCTGCTGATTTCAGGGGAAACCAATGATAACCCTTTCAGCGCTGTAGGCAACTATAGTCGTCCAATGATGAAAAATATCAAAATCAGATGCTGTTGAAAACCTATCATGTGGCAACATTTTTAATCCCTTGAAATTTTTTTCAGCGCTCAAAGGGTAAAATTGATATTTGTTGTGCGTGTTGTTGGTGGGATGAGGAAGGCTCCTTTTGAAAATGGAGACGGTGGGATTTTCAGTACCACCGTCGTCGCAGCAATTTTAAATTTGGTTTCCGTTCTTTTTTGATTAAAATGAAAAGAACCAACCAATCAAATTCGAGTTGTCGAGATATTTACGGTGTATATTCGTGGTAAGGTTAATTTGAATGGCTGCTCTCACGTCGTAAACCGTGCAAATATCAGCAGGGTGAAGCGTCTTGGCATTGACTTTGAATGTAATCTGTCGTGCGAAAAATTCGTTTCGCACCCGGTGTGAATGCAGCTTTAGAAGCCCTGACAGAAGGAAACGCTGTTAAAAGCAGCGGCATACACTGCTGAAGTGGGTTGGTAGAATCCGGACAAAAAATTGATCACAGAAAAGAATCCTTTCAGATGGATTTTCTGTTGCTGACAAAAAAGCTGAACAATGCAGTTCAGTAGGATGCAGTGATGCAAAAACATTTATATATAAATTTTCCGCTTTCAGTGTAAGACATGTTATTGTATGTAAAATTCAAAATGGTATGCATGTCTGTTCTTCCCAAAGGGAAAATACTTTTAAATACCCCAAAAATCTTTTTGAATGGTACCTGCTTGGCTTTTGTATCCAGATATAAATACCTTGGTATGTTTACAATGAATGAAAAGTCTGATAATGATGATATTGAAAGACAACTAAGGTCCTTAAATGTCAGAATCAATTTCTTACTGAGAAATTTTGGGGCTTGTTCATTTGATGTCAAACAATTGTTATTTAGCACTTTTTGTGCCAGTATGCATTGTGTCCATCTTTGATATGATTTTAAACACTCCTGCATGAAAAGACTTATTGTCTATTATCACTATTAACCCTCTATGGTACGCATTATGATCGCAATGGGGAAAAAAAAAATTTGTGTTGTTTTTCCATGAGACATTTTACCAAAATCAATATACTTTTTAAAAAAATATATTATCTAGTTTTAAAAAAAATTGTTGCCTCTAGGCATTATTGTACCATAATGGAAAAAACATTATTTGATGTTATCAACAGAAAAAAAAGAATAATCTTTCTTCAAAACATGCATTTCTTTCATCAAACACTTAAACTAAGAGATTTATTTGATTTCTGGAACAAGAGATTTCATATTTCACAAAAACGCACATAATATATTCAACCATTGCTCTCAGGCAACATTGTACCATTGTGGAGCACAAATGTATTTCAATCATCGTACCATCGTATTGTTGGGGTAATGGCCTCGCACAGAACACCAATGTTGGGAAAAATGCAATTTGCCTAATGATATCAATATTATTAATTTGACTATCCAAAAATATGATATTGTAATATTAATATTAAATATTAATATAAATACCTCGGGGCACCACCCTTCCTCAGTGAAGGGAAAACGATAGCCAATTAATAAAACCTCAGTCTCAATATCTGCTAAGCTATTAATTTGGAAATTGATTAATAATTAAATTAATAATTGTAACCAACTTACCCAATTAATAGTTAGATTGAAGGCTTTGGAGTTCTATAGAAGAGGTTGGCAGTTTCGTTCACTCTTGTACAACATTAATAACCTCAGCATATGTCTTTAAAGGATATTTATTTAAATGAAACAAATGAAACACACAATCTAGACTACACTAAACACTATATGCACAATGGAGGAGGTGTGTGTGTGTGTGTGTGTGTGGGTGTGTGTGTGCGCGCGTGCGGGTGTGGGTGAGAGAGAACAAAGAGATGATCTAAGGTGTGAGTGGAGGGGCCTTGCTGACCATGTGGAGTGGGGGAAGGCAACCCTACTGTAACAGAGACCAAGTCTTTGTAGCAATGGAAAGTTTAAAGAGTTATAAA
The DNA here is from genome assembly GCA_029721435.1 of Gymnothorax reevesii. Classification (NCBI taxonomy): domain Eukaryota; kingdom Metazoa; phylum Chordata; class Actinopteri; order Anguilliformes; family Muraenidae; genus Gymnothorax; species Gymnothorax reevesii. The sequence goes on along the minus strand of CM056574.1, from coordinate 4,065,545 downwards.
GTCAGTTAAATGACTTAAAACACTCAGTGTTGTGTTTGTGTGTGTGTATTACATTAAAATGAAGAGATCTGTTTGTATTTTGCACAGGAAAGGCGCCGTGTTAGTCTACAGGGGTTATTTGCATGCAAAACCTTGTCTGCTATATATTAATACCATCCTGTCCTACTAAAACACAATCCTAAAAACAATCACAGCAACTATCATTTTACAAATACACACAGTCAGTCTTAGTCTTAAAAGAAGGTTTGAATGCCCAGTTGTTACCAGTCCTTAGTTGAGGAAAGAGGTTTGGAGGTTGCTGGAGGATCCAATCACGGGTGATGTTGATCCGGCTGGAAGAGCGGTTCTGGTGCTGTCAGAAGAGCGGTTCTGGTGCGGTCCGTGCCTTTGCTGTGGGCAGAGGAGGGAAGCTGGCCGCTCCTCAAAAGCAAGCTGTTTCTTCAACTCTTGCTGTACTACTGGTAGCCTGGCAGATTCTTCAGCATGGCCAGTCTATGCTGGGCCTAGGAGGTGGGGGAGGGGTTCCCCAGCCTGAGCAGTCCCCAGGGGTCCAGGAGCCTCTCCAAGGGAGGGAGAGAGAGTCCAGAGCTCCAAGAGAGGATCCAAGAGAAGAGAGAGAGAGAGTGGTTGACCACTGCTTTTATGTGCCTGGCCTGCTGGCGGGAGGGGCTTGCAGGCAGCAAGTGGTCATGGGAAGTCCTGGACTCCATTTTGTCTCCTCACATATGAAAGGCTTTCCTCTGTGTGACCCCAACATTGTGTCACCCCAAGACCTAAGGGGGGATGTTGGGGTCACACAGAGGAAAGCCTTTCATATGTGAGGAGACAAAATGGAGTCCAGGACTTCCCATGACCACTTGCTGCCTGCAAGCCCCTCCCGCCAGCAGGCCAGGCACATAAAAGCAGTGGTCAACCATTTTATCTCTCTCTTCTCTTGGATCCTCTCTTGGAGCTCTGGACTCTCTCTCTCTCCCCTGGAGAGGCTCCTGGACCCCTGTGGACTGCTCAGGCTGGGGAACCCCTCCCCCACCTCTTAGGCTCAGCATAGACTGGCCACTCTCAAGAATCTGCCAGGCTACCAGGAGTACAGCAAGCTTTGGGAGCAACAGCTTGCTTTTGAGGAGCGGCCAGCCTCCCTCCTCTTCCCACAGCAAAGACACAGACTTTCGCAGCACCAGAACCGCTCTTCCAGCCGGATCAACATCACCCGTGATTGATCCTCCAGCAACCTCCAAACATCTTTCCTCAACTAAGGACTGGTAACAACTGGGCATTCAAACCTTCCTTTAAGACTAAAAGTGACTGTGTGTATTTGTTAAATGATAGTTGTTGTGATTGTTTTTAGGATTGTGTTTTAGTAGGACAGGATGGTATTAATGTATAGCAGACAAGCTCTTGCATGCAAATAACCTCCTGTAGACTAACACAGCGCCTTTCCTGTGCAAAACACACACATCTCTTCATTTTAACGCAATACACACAAGCACAAACAACATTGAGCATTTTAAGTCATTTAACTGACTATAACTCTTGAAACTTTCCATTGCTACAAAGATTTGGTCTTTGTTACAGTAGGGTTGCCTTCCCCCACTCCACATGGTCAGCAAGGCCCCTCCACTCACACCTCAGATCATCCCTTTGTTCTCTCTCACCCACACCCGCACGCGCGCACACACACACACACACACACACACCTCCTTCAATGTGTATATAGTGTTTAGTGTAGTTTAGATTGTGTGTTTTATTTGTTTAATTTAAATAAATATTCTTTTAAGACGTGCTGTGGTTATTAATGTTGTACAAGAGTGAACGAAACTGCCAACCTCTTCTATGTCGAGCTCCAAAGCCTTCAATCTAACTATTAATTGGGTAAGTTGGTTACAATTATTAATTTAATTATTAATCAATTTCCAAATTAATAGCTTAGCAGATATTGAGACTGAGGTTTTATTAATTGGCTATCGTTTTCCCTTCACTGAGGAAGGGTGGTGCCCCGAGGTATTTATATTAATATTTAATATTAATATTAAAATATCATATTTTTGGATAGTCAAATTAATAATATTGATATCATTAGGCAAATTGCATTTTTCCCAACATTGGTGTTCTGTGCGAGGCCATTACCCCAACAGTATCTAATCATTATAACTGATTAAAAACGTGTCTGATTAAAACATTAAAAAGAGTTAAAAAGTATCCTTATGTTCAGAAACATGTTTATGCACACACACATGCACCTGCTGAACTACACAAGCACCCACATGAACATACAAAATTTCCTCGCTCATGTTTTGTGGAAGTTGAGGAAACAATTCCTCTCATGACAAAAACACAGGTAAGTGGAACATTTTGAGCACTGCACTTTTACATTGCCTGAACACTTTGGGAATTAGCATCTCCTTTTTCGTTCCACCCAAACAGGCCAGTGATCTGACTGATCAAAGCGAACCAGCTGTGATGGGCTGATGCGTTTGCAGGTGTTTTTGGCAGCTTCTCTGCCGGTCCGTCATGTGATGGGCTTCGTCTTTTCTTAGCAAATATAATCTTCTCCCTCTTTTCTTGGCAAGTCTTTTTTTATGTTAAATATAATTTATAATATAAGCTGTTTTCCTTACAAATGTAATATACTTGTATCCTGACCCATTATACCCAGCATAACCTCAAGTGATTCCATTACGGTACAATGTTGCCTCTGGGCAACATGTAGTTTTTTGTCATTTTCTTAAAAATATATGGAGACGCATTCTGTAAAATCATTGAAAATACAGATTTACTTCAGAGGAAGGGTGTGGAATCATTTTTTTATTGATTGATTTAATTATTATTAATTGATTATCCTTGCTTGCACATATTCTGTTTCAGATCATAGGCCCAGTATGTGTGTGCTAACATATTTTTTATTGAGCAGGGGCCAGCATAACTGAATTCCAGTGTGTCATGGCATGTAGCTTATCTAGGACCAAGCAGACATCAGGACCATAAACAAGAGCAGTGTGTGTCTTTTCTAGTCTTTTGTTTTACCAGGAGATGGACACGGGGGAGCCTGGGTGAGATAGGCCTAAGAGATGATAAGAAAACCACCTGCCTATTGCGCATACCACGGGATGGCTTGACGTGGGCTACGCGCCTGACGTGGACTACGCGCGTCTGCGAAAGCATTCCAGCAGATGCCATGATGTGTAAAACAGCCAAGGGGGGGAGAAGAACGTCAATATGTTTTCCTATAAAAGCCACAGAATCAGAAACTGTCCTTATCCTCCATCTTGACCTGAGCTTCTGTATGTGGGGATCCTTTTTTGCTGCAAAAAAGTAAACGGACTTTGGCTTGAATATTAACTTCTCTGCCTCTGACTGATTGTTTCCCTGAGTAGTCTGGGTTTCTTGTGTGAAGGTCATACGAGGAATATAATGTTAAAATTCCTTTAACATTGGGGGCATCGTCCGGGGTTCCAATATCTCACCTGCACTCCTTGGAGAATCGGCGCCGACTGAAATTCCGTGCACGGTCGTCTTGAGAGACGTTAAAGAAGGGAAAGTCCTCAACCCGGAGCGACTGGCAAGGCTCCTTGGGTGTGTAGTGAGGCCAGGAGGGAGGTTCTCCAAGGTGTGTGGTGGAGGTGCGGGTGAGTGACGGAATTCTTACTGAATTTGGCTTAGTTGCTGTGTGAGACAGAGGAGTTAATATTGCCAATTATGGGACAGACGAACAGTAAGTGTGGTGTTGTCGTTCTTGTAGTAAGGACTGCTGTTTTGGGACAAATGTTGACGTGACTTTGACTGAAACTGGGAAAATTGTTGAAAGTTGACATAATGGTTCTGGGAATCATTGTGGGTAAAGGAGTTTGGATTTAGTTGAAATAGTGCATTGTCTGCGTATGTTATCAAAGCAACAATGGGGTTAGATCGTAAGAAAATTTAAGCCTTGGATCTTTTCCAATGTGAATGAATGTGAGAGAGGAAAGTGCACTGAGGTGTGTGTGTGCACGCATGTGTGTGTGTGTTTATGTGTGTGTGTGTGTGTCCTGAGCTCAGATTGCGTTTCTGTGTGGAAATCACTGTGAATGAACCTAACTCTGTGAGTGTCTCTAAACAACTGCATTGCTGGCATATTTGTTAGTTCTGTCTTTGTTAGATTGAATGCAATTGTCATTATATTCCATGAAGTTCTCATATAAATGTCTACAATGAAATTAGCTTTTATTCGAAATAATTTAAGGTGCCTGTTGATTAGCCAATATTTACAGTATTATATGGAATCCTTACTGTAACTACAGGATTAGTAAAAAGTGAAATTTCTAAGAAAGAAGTGTAAATAAGCTGTGCAAATTTGTAGGAGTTAAGCCATTTTAATGACTATGGAGTAGTTAAAGGACAAAGTTGCAGAAGTACACAGAATAATTATTCCTTATGAAACCGAGCAAAAGTCACTATTTCTTGATAAAATAAATGCTAGCTCCTCTTAAATGATCGGTAACTATAAACAGTGGGAAGTTTAGATGAAGTAACAATTGAATGTAAATTATACAAACATGGACAAGTGTTTCTAATGTTGTGGCTAACTAAATTTCTTTAAGATGAAAGACAAAGTGAATATTTAAATGCTCTAATATTTGGCAGTAGTAATACATTGCAGAGAAAACTACCAGTGATATCCTCTATGAGCATGAATTAATTACACTATTTACACTATTAATTTGTGAAATATTTTTAAAGAGCTAGAAAATCTAAGCACTTTTCTATAAAAAATTAGGCTGTGTGAGATTGGTGTGCTAGAAGCATATCTCTGAAAAGAAAATTAAGTGAAAGTGGAAACAAAAATAACAGTGTGTTCAAAAGTTGCCCAAGTACTGTTTAACAAATTTATACAATAAGAGACTGTGTGCCAAATTCGTTTGATGCAGAACAGCAGAAGTGTTTTCTATCAAGCATTGAAAAATTGCAATTGTTATCTGAAGTGGATGAACAAATGTGACTGAAAGTTTCCCTGATCAAAGAAATGCAATTAAAGATCTTTTCTCCATTTTGAACAGGAATTGTCAACGAGTGTCTTCATGGCAAAGGAACTGAGAAGTGAACCTTAATCTGTTTGTTTAATTTTTACAGGGAATGGTCCGAACGAGTTGAATTAAAACAAAATTGTACATTATTGTTTGTCTCTAACTCCTCTTGGAACTTTTCCACAGAGAGCACTGCTGAAGAGAAGTGAATTGCTGGCCAGCTGGGAATGCTTTAGCTTAAGAGTTGACCTTCTAAAATAAATTTGGGAAATACAATTTGAAGTATTAACACAAGACTAAATTCAAAAGTCCTCTAGTAACGTGATCACATAATACCTTGCTTGCGATTTCTAAATTTATTTTTGAATAAGTACCGTTATATGCTAGGAAGTGGACTAAAATATAAACATTTTTTTTTTTTTTTTGGAAATTGTAACATAGTCTAAAGTGACTCCACCCGGTTCTGCTGATGATGTAGGAAAATGTAAGAATGTTTGGGGCTAATAAGCCCTGACTGTGCATTTCCTCCATGCTGTTAGCGGAACCCTAGCCTGAGGTGGATTGCTTAATCACAATTCATTGAGAGGAAAAAATAAAAATGTATTCTCCATTGTGTAAAAGAAGTCCTATCTAATAATACCCTTCCCAATTGAAAGCCTATATTACCAAAATCCCTCTTCCATATTGCTGTAGGTTTGGTGCATGGGCAGTGCCATGTACCAAGAGGGGGGGACCAAAGGGTTAATAGATGAGAGTACTATCACTTCTTTACTAAAATTTTTTTTATATATACACTTAACACCATGTAAAGTGAAGAAGTGATGTGGTAGTATTGATATGATCTTTATCTAAATGAAGTGAGAAGCTATAGATGCCATCACAAGTGGAAAATTTTGAGTAGGGAAATTGTTCCTAGATAAGTGATTCCAAAAGCATTCTATAGTGATAATGGGCCAGAATTTAGAAATGAAGAACTGGCTCGTTTGGGAGTACAAATTGAGAATAGAATTGAAAAAACTTGCATATCATCCACAATTAGCAGGATTAGTGGAGGGAACTAATAGAACCCTGAAAGCAAAACTGCGCAAAGCCATGGCAGAAACTAAATGGAATTAAGTAGCATGTTTGCCATTATATTAACTAGCATGAGGATAACCCCACAAGCAGGGATTGGGGTTGTCACATTATGATGCAGTATGTGGGGTAACCTTTTGAGTTGCCACATTTATTATTATTATTATTATTAATATTAATATTATTATTTATTAAATAGAAGAAGCGACTCTGGCAGAGTATATGAATAGAATGTTGACTAACAAAAACGGGATGCGAAATATGCTTCCTCCTAGATCAGTAGCGGAATTGCCGCCTGGTGAGATAAAGCCTGGAGATTGGATCCTGGTGCGGAGTGTCGGAAAAAAGCGGAAGTGGAGTGCACCGGCGTGGAAGGGTCCATATCAAGTGCTCCTGACCACACCGACTGCAGTAAAAATCCAGGAGAGGGAGGCGTGGATACATCAGTCACATTGTAAAGGTGGTGTCTCCTCCTCCAGCGGGTGTATAGGTACATCTGGGTGAGTCAGGATAGACTTGGAGGGAGTCCGGCTACAAAGGGGGGCGTGGCATATAGAGCCCGCCCGTCTCAAACCCGGTGAAGAGTTTAGTAACGCTCCAAGTCAGTAGAGACTCCGGGACTTATTCATTTAAAAAAAAAAAAAAAAAAAAAAAAAAGGGTTTAATAAAATGGCTTATCTCTCCCTGTGTCTGTTCATTTTTAAACATATGTTGCGCCTTCAATGAATGTGAAGAGTATAATTAAATGCACCATGGCAGTGTCTACTGCACGTAATGGATTAGTTTCAATCGACCCCAGTTTACCCCCACTTAATATAGTCGATGTGTCGAAGGAAATGGCACAGGGTTTGTGGGAGTAACCCAGGGGTGCCAGGGGAAGCTATTGATTTTGTGTGGGTATTCACTAATAAGCGACGGGAACAATTCGGAATGACTAACCGCACTTAGGGAAGGGTTAGCATCTGGGGAGCCATTTCCCTATGAAGAAATTGAAATTGTTAGTATTAATGGCTGCACCGACGAGTGCTTGGAAAACCCTGATTGTAAATGACGCACCAATTTCTTCTCTATGTGACACGGGGGCATGTTGAACTGTTATCAGAAAAGTAACCGCAATTTTTCCACATCGGCTCAGCACTAATGTGACACAAACTTGTGCTGCAAATGGGGCAATGGGACAGCGTAGCAACAGAGGAACTCAAATTTGAGGATCCTGAGGGGATTGCTACACTCTGCTCTGTAATAGTGTCCACACAGTGCCCAGTGAACCTCCTGGGGAGGGACATAATGTATAAACTGGGGCTTGGGGTGGTTCCTACAGGTCCTACTACGTGGGAGACAATGCGTGTGTTCAAGGAAAACGAACAAAGTGAGGTTGCAGGGGATCAGATGGTGGTTCTGGGAACCGGACCCCAGCAATCTACTAAGCGTTGCAATTTGCTGATTCGCCCCCTCGTAAGCCGATTACAGAAATGTTGCAAATAGTGCTGCGGAGAGGACTGAAGACCCCCGTGTCTGGTGAGGTAGTGTCTGGTGAAGTATGAATTGACATATTTCCATGGTACAATCTAGTCGGCGTGTTTGTCGCATGTAAGGTGGTGGACAACACGTGGTACGTGGGTGACAGCCCACACCTAGCAGAGGGGTAATGGAGACGACCTCTGTGAACAGGCGAAGTGGGTGAAACTGTCAAAGCGCATACGTCAGTAGGAGAGTGGTGCTTCTGTGATCGGTGGGCCCTGAAAAGGAGACACCAGGAAGTAGAAAGCAGAGTTCTCAACCTGGGGGAGCCTGGGTGGAGATATCTGTGAAAAGGGATCAAGTCGGGGACTGCGCCCTAGATGGGAGTTTTCAAAGGATCTAAGTGCAAAAATGATGTGTCCAAGTTGGAATTGCAGGATGCTACTTCTGCTTATTGTATCTGTTGACAGCAGCACAGGGGGGGATCTGTCAGCTTATTGGGCCAGTATGTGTACCTATATACCCGCTAATGATGAGGCAGGAGGGGTGATTGATCAAGCCTTGCAACGTTTGAAAGACATATCTGATGCTCAACAGCGAGACCTTGCACCAGTAGTGACAAATTCTAAGTGACTGGCTTCTGTCTGGGGGTTGGGAAACGGGAATTACATCTGCAATGAGTACTTATAGCTGGGGAATTCGCAGTACTGCTCTTTTGCAGTTGCTGTGGAATTCCGATAATTAAAGGAATGATATCAAGAATGTTGAGTACTAATCCTCAGTATCAGAGGTTTCTATTACAGGACAAAAATTAGATGTATACTCTGCCCGAGAAGCTGAAGGATTGTTTGAACAAAAGAATAGAGAGTAGTGGTGATATGATGACACATCTTCCCCGTGAATAAAGCACATGCTGAAAAATGAGAGAAGTGGCATGCTGGCGGATAATCAATTATAAACGGGGGGGAAATGTGGAATCATTTTTTTATTGATTGATTTAATTATTATTAATTGATTATCCTTGCTTGCACATATTCTGTTTCAGATCATAGGCCCAGTATGTGTGTGCTAACATATTTTTTATTGAGCAGGGGCCAGCATAACTGAATTCCAGTGTGTCATGGCATGTAGCTTATCTAGGACCAAGCAGACATCAGGACCATAAACAAGAGCAGTGTGTGTCTTTTCTAGTCTTTTGTTTTACCAGGAGATGGACACGGGGGAGCCTGGGTGAGATAGGCCTAAGAGATGATAAGAAAACCACCTGCCTATTGCGCATACCACGGGATGGCTTGATGTGGGCTACGCGCCTGACGTGGACTACGCGCGTCTGCGAAAGCATTCCAGCAGATGCCATGATGTGTAAAACAGCCAAGGGGGGGAGAAGAACGTCAATATGTTTTCCTATAAAAGCCACAGAATCAGAAACTGTCCTTATCCTCCATCTTGACCTGAGCTTCTGTATGTGGGGATCCTTTTTTGCTGCAAAAAAGTAAACGGACTTTGGCTTGAATATTAACTTCTCTGCCTCTGACTGATTGTTTCCCTGAGTAGTCTGGGTTTCTTGTGTGAAGGTCATACGAGGAATATAATGTTAAAATTCCTTTAACAAAGGGTGTCCTGAATTTTAAATGAAGAATTTTATTTAATTGCAACACCCTTGTAACTGATATTGTTCATGTGGGGATGTTTAAATCTAGTCTGTGGATGCACTGGTGTTCCATTCTATATGTAAGACGTAGTCGATTATTTAGTGTGATTGTTTAATCTGCTGGGTTTTTTAAAATATATTTATGTGATCTCATTACTCTGATGCTGTAAATCGTGGGCTATGAGCCTGAAATAAACTTTATCTATTATGCACCACCACTTTAGTCTAAAAGGAGTTTTAATAAATTGCGTCTCCATAGTTTTTTTTTTTGGTGAAAATGCATTGAAAAATACTATTGTTGGCAATGAGCGCAAAAAAAAAAATCCCTTGAGGTAAAAATATGGATAATGAACAAACACACATTTTTTATAACAGTTGAAATGTGTATCAGATTTTATTTTTTGAATGTTGCAAAACCTTAACGCCCATTTGAAGGCTGTTACGGCCCAATTTTGTTATAACATATATGACAGCAAGGGATGACAGACAAAATTTTAAAACTTGACCAGGTTTAACTAAACAAGGGCAACTAACAACAAACTACTCTACTGACCAAGATTGTGAAATAAAAGAACAAAAATATTTACAATCCCTTTGGTTTGGTTGTTTGGTGATGTCCTGGGTGATGAAAATACTCCAACATAGGCAAAAATCCACAAAAAGCTTAACAGGTCTTGAAAAGAGTAACAGGTCTGGTCAAATGTATCCTTCTCCTTGCAATTTCTCCTACCCCTCCCACATTTAGACCTCTTTTTTTTTTTCTCTCTCTCTCTCAGGGCCTTGTCCCAGACATGCCCAAGACATGCCCAAACCTAGCTCCAGTCTGGGCTTAACGTAAGAAAGGTCAATACTGCCATCTACTGGCTTCTATTCGCTTTACACCTCCATTCCAAAAGGGAAAAATCTTGACTCACAAAGGCAACATTTTTCTTTTCAATACAAAAATGGTTAAGTAGGCACTTGTATATATATATGTGTGTGTGTGTGTGTGTGTGTGTGTGTATATATATATATATAATAGAATATAACATGCTAATAAGCATGTGTGATATATACACATACTCAAACACGAGATAAGCAATCAGCAATTACATTGTCAGTTCCCTTTACATGCTTAATTCTAAGTGAAACTCCTGTAAAATCAAACTCCAATTCAACAATCTCCGATTCTGGTTTTTCATCTTACTCAAAAACATTAACGGATTGTTGTCAGTGTACACAATCATTGGCTTTTGCCCTGTATAAACATGAACCTCAAAGTGTTGTAAGGACAGAACCAGAGCCAATAGCTCCTTCTCTATTGTGGAATAGTTCCTTTGGTGGCGATTGAACTTCCTGGAGAAGTATGCCACGGGATGCTCAATATCATCATAGTCACTTCTCTGTAGGAGCACAGATCCACAAGCTTAGTCGCTAGCATCAACCGCAATGGAGAACGATTTGTTGAAGTCAGGAGATTTGAGCACAGGGAAGTGACACATCAGAGACTTCAGGCGATCGAAGGCTCTCTGGCATGCATCATCCCAAGTGAACTTTACGCTTTCTTCAGTTAGTTGGTGTGACTGAGAGCAATCTCAGCAAAGTTCTTGCAGAACTTCCGGTAGTACCCGATCATTCCAAGGAAGCGGCGCAAAGCTTTTTTGTTGTCAGGAACTGGAAAGTCCACGACTGCTTGGACTGTAGCATTAATGGGTGCCACCTTACCCTGGCCTATGAAATAGCTAAGATAGGTGACAGTAGCACAACCAAAGTCACTCTTGTTCAGGTTAACATTCAGGTTAGCCTGGGTCAGGCGCTGGAACAACGTCTCTACATCTTTTAGATGTTCTTCCCACGAGTCACTCCATGTGATCAGGTCCTCGATGTACGCACCCGTGTGTAGCAATCCGGCGATTGTAGACTGTATCATCCTTTGGAACTTGGCTGGGGGATTTTTCATGCCAAAGGGTAGGACTTCATACTGGTACTACCCAGATGGTGTGGCAAAAGCAGAGATGCTCTTGGCCCTCTCAGTTAAAGGCACACACCAATAACCCTTCAATAAAGCAATCTTAGTCAAAAACTTTTCTTGCCCTACTCTATCGATACAATCATCAATCCTAGGTATTGGAAACACACCAGTTCTAGTTACAGCATTGACTTTGCGATAATCTGTACAGAATCTAGTACTTCCATCAGGTTTCGGAACTAGCAAACAGGGTGAACTCCAATCTGAGTTGGAGGGTCTGATAATATCATGTTCCAACATGTACTCAACCTCTTTCTCAGCAATCTTTCTCTTTTCAGGATTCATCCGGGACAGATGCTGTTTTATTGGTTTGGCATCACCAACATCTACATCATGAGAAGCTATACAAACTCTCTTTGGCACATCAGGAAATCGATCTTGATATTTCTTGATCAACCCCTCAAACTGATCTTTCTGTGAGGGTTTTAAGTGCTGGAGTTTTACATCAAGATTTTGCAACACTTCAGAATTTGACTATTTACATGAAATAACTTCAGCTTTAATTCTAGGTTCATCATCTTGAAACTCCCCCTCATATTCACATGTCTCGACTATAGGAGAATTTGAAGTGACAGCTGCAACCCTAGCATTTCTGTCATGATAAGGCTTCAGCATGTTAATGTGACACAACTGTTTTAGCTTTCTCCTTAACTGGAGTCTTCACTATGTAAATGAGATCATTGAGTTTTGCCTGGATTTCATACGGACCATGAAATCTAGCTTGCAGTGGATTGGACTGCAAGGGAAACAACACAAGAACCTTGTCTCCTGGTTTAAACTCACGGCTTCTAGCCTTATGATCAAACCAAGTTTTCATTTTTCCCTGACTTGATTTCAAGTTCTCTTTGGCTGGGTCACAAGCTGCACGCAATCTTTCTATGAACTTGCTAACATAGTCTAACAGACTGATATGCGACTCTTTCTCTTGCCATTGTTCTCTCAATAATAGCAACGGTCCTCTCACTTCATGGCCAAACACCAGCTCAAACGGACTGAATCCAGTAGACTCCTGCCCTCTTCTCTAGCTGCAAACAACAGCAAATGAACACCTTCATCCCAGTCTTCCTCATGGTCATAACAATAAGTCCTCATCATTGTCTTGAGAGTGGAATGAAACCGCTCTAAGGCACCCTGACTCTCTGGATGATAGGCACTAGAAAGAACCTGCTTCGCACCTAGTTCATACACAACCTGCTGAAACAATCCGGAAGTGAAATTGCTACCTTCGTCTGACTGAATTTCCCTGGTAAGGGCAAACAACGTGAAAAACTTAATCAAAGCATTCGCGATTGCAGTTGCCTTGATGTTACGTTGAGGTATGGCTTCAGGGAATCTGGTAGATGCACACATGATTGTCAACAAGTACTGATTTCCAGATCTAGTCTTGGGTAATGGACCAACACAATCAACAATGACCTTAGAGAAGGGCTCCCCAAATGCTGGGATAGGCTGCAATGGAGCTACAGGTGGGTCTAACTGGTGTTTTCCAACTACCTGACAAGTGTGACAGGTTTTGCAAAAGTTGGAAACGTCTTTCCGAAGCCCAGGCCAGAAGAAGTGTTTCATGATCTTATCAACAGTCTTGTTAACACCAAGATGACCTCCTAAAGGTAAACTATGAGCCATTGTTAAGATCTCATCCCTGTAGACCTTCGGAACAACAATTTGCCTAACTACTGCCCAATCTGCATTGGCAGGGATATCAGGAGGGCGCCACTTCCGCATCAACACACCATCCTTGAGATAATACCCAACTGGAACTGCGTCTATTTCTTTATCAGGAAGGGCTCTCCTCTTTTAGCGCACAAATTTCAGGATCATTAGTTTGCTCCTCAATCAACCGCTTTCTGGACAGAGACAAGTCTCCAGACACATCAGAATCTCCAGACCCATCTGGCTGGCTGAACAAAGAACTGATAAAAGTATCTAATAAGTCCTCAAACTGAGAAACCATAGTAGGCCGAACAGAGTCATGAGGCCAAACCACCTGAGTCCTGACTATTCGATGTGCTGGACGGCACCACATCATCATCTTTAGCCTTCTTAGCCATAGCACAAGTCACTGCGCAAGAAGGATACAGAGATGGGTCCTCATCCCCATCTTCAGTGCTCGGCTGTGAAGTAAGATGTACAGGGGGAACTACATTGCCCCCAGCAAGGTCATTGCCTAGCTACAGAGAAACACCCTTGATAGGTAGACTTGACATGAGTCCCACCTTTACCTATCCTGTAACTAAATCTGACTTCAAGAATACAGAGCCCAGGGGTACAGATACAGTCCTCCCTTCAATACCTTGTACAAGTATGAAATCCCCAGAAGCGGTCTCATTACGTAACTCCAAGGAGTCCATTAACAAAAGTGACTGAGAAGCTCCGGTATCCCTTTGGATATATATGGGACAAGAGTAGAATGCTCATTCAGAGCCACAAATCCCTCTGACACAAATGGAAGACATTCCTCCCTCACAAAGTCAGCAGTATCAGGCTTCTTAGCCCCACAAGGAGCAGGCCATTTAGCAGATTGGTTATCTACTACAGGGGTTTCTAACCTTGTCTTCACAAAGGCATTTGTTTTGGTATCCTTTTCTTTTTCTTTCTTAGCTTTAAGGAACCAACAGTTAGTTGTAACATGACCAGATTTCTTGCAATAACTGCAAACTAGACCAATTTGTCACTGTCAGCTTTCACACTTTAATCAGACCTGTTACTGGATTTTTGAGCACCATCACCAGATTTGTCTTTGTCTTTGGGTGAGGAATCTTGGGTATCACCGTAACCCTTTTTCTGAAATTGGGACCATCTATTGTTACTGCTAGACTGAAATTTAGACTTGTGTGAGAACATATTCATCTGCAAATTTGGCAGCTGATCTCAAATTCAGTGCTTGCTTCTCATTAAGGTAGGTCTTAATATCATCCTTAACACAGTTCTTGAATTCTTCAACTAACACCATCTCTTTTAGTGAGTTGAAATCATCCTTGACCTCCATAGAAGTACACCAGCGCTCAAAGCAAACCTTCTTCTCATTAGCGAATTCCACATAAGTCTGATTGTCAGATTTCTTCAGACCTCTGAATTTCTGTCGGTAAGCCTCTGGAATCAACTCATAAGCTCTCAAAATAACCTTTTTGACAACCTCATAATCAGAGGAATCATCTGCAGGCAAAGCCGAATAGGCTTGTTGAGCTTTACCCTTGAGGACAGTTTGCAACATCAGAGGCCAGTGTTCCTTTGGCCACTGGCAACTCTGTGCTACCTTTTCAGAACGCTAGAAATAGTTGTCAACATCCTTTTCCGAAAATGGAGGCAACAGTTTTACCGCCTGGCTAGCACAAAATTTTTTTTTTTTATTTTGTATTTTTTTTCCAAACTTTATTTGTAAGTTTTCAGATTTTCGAACAACTCAAGAGACAAGAACAAATACAAAAGCAAAACAGGAAACACAACAAAAACAATTGCCAGTTCATAGAGAGAAAGACAAAAATAATAATAATAATCAGCATAAGATCAATATACAAGCTCATGTCAATCAAATAAAAAAAGCAATAGTGTGCAGTGGTTCGGAAAGAGTCCAGGCATGAGTACTAGAGGCCAGCTCCAGGTGGGGTCAAAAATACAATGAGTGATATCACATTCAATACAAAATACAAAGATGGTTAAGTAACAGACATACCACTAATATAGTCTATGAATGGTCCCCAGACTTTAAGAAACTTTGGAGATGAATTGGACAGAGTGTACCTTATTTCCTCAAGGTAGATACAGGAGACCATCTCATTCAACCATTTCTTTGAGCAAGGAGGGGGGATCGACTTCCAATCTCTCAAAATAACCCTCTTTGCTATAACCATGCCAAATGAAAGGGTTTGCTGTAATACTGGTGGAAGCGTCAAAGAGGAGTCAGAGCAGCCCAGAATCGCTAGGAGACAATCGGGATCTAATGAAGTTTTGTATATAATACTGTAAATATTAAATATATCAGACCAAAAACTCCTCAGCTTGGGGCAAAACCAGAAAAGATGACCAAGGGTCCCATGGCTTGACTTGCACCTGTCACAGGTGGGAGAGACTGAGGGAAAGATCTTATTCAATTTGGTTTTGGAAAAGTGTAATCGGTGGATAACCTTGAATTGAATAAGTTGAAGTCGTGCATTGATGG
Organism: Gymnothorax reevesii; assembly: GCA_029721435.1. NCBI lineage: Eukaryota > Metazoa > Chordata > Actinopteri > Anguilliformes > Muraenidae > Gymnothorax > Gymnothorax reevesii. The sequence goes on along the minus strand of CM056574.1, from coordinate 4,050,195 downwards.
AACTGGACTTAATTCTCTCTAATGCTCTTGCCCAAAGATCTTCTGAAATTTCCTCCCCAATGTCTGCAGTCCATGCTTCCTTAATATGAACAGAGGGGGTTTCCATGGAGAAAGGTTCAATAAATTGTGAAATCAAATGTTTAGAGGTGGGGGGCCTAGTAATGAGATTGTAAAAATGGTGCTGGCTGGGTAAATTTTCAAAGCTCGGTATATTTTTCTGGACAAAATTTCTGATTTGCAGGTACCGGAAAAAGTGCTTGGAGTGAAGTTTGAATTCAACCTGAAGCTGAGCGAAAGAGGCAAAACTCCCATCAATGTAAAGGTCCTTGATGGTGGAAAGGCCCCTGTCCGACCAGTGCGAGAAGGCAGAGTCCATCAGGCCTGGTTTAAAGCAAGGATTCTGACATATAGGAGCATAGATTGAAAGCTTTGGAAGGTTCAGCACACCCTTAATCTGCCTCAAAATCTTAAAAGAGTTGCGTAAGATAAAATCATTATTTAGCTGGCTCAACTTGAAATTTGGCTCAGTAAAAATGAATGCAGCTAAAGAAGTTCCTGTGAGTGACACAGCATTGCACGACTCAATCATCGGCCAACTTGGACAGCGGGCTTCAACCTGTCCAGTCACAGCAGGAGTGTGGTTCCAGTATACCCATGTTCTAGCATTGCATGCCCAGTAGTGGTGACGAAGGCCACCTTCAGCTATAGGTTTCCGCAAATGCGCCTTGGCAGTACGAGGGGTCTTGTAGGACCAAATAAATGGCATAATAATAGAGTCTAATGTTTTGAAAAAAGAGGCTGTAAGGAAAATGGGAACATTTTGAAAGAGATATGAAAATTTTGGAAGAACGACCATCTTGATGATATTAACCCGTCCAATTAAGGAGATGGGGAGAAGTTTCCATTTTTTGACCATGGATTTTAGTTTGTCAATTAAATCTAAATAATTCAATTTAAAAAGGAGCTATGGGTTCCTGGTGATTTTAATCCCTAAATAAACAAAGTGGTCTGTGGAGACTTTGAAAGGGAGACTATTGATAAAATCAGCGTCAAGACCGTCAGCCAGTGGCATGAATACACTTTTCTGCCAATTAATGGTAAACCCAGAGAGTTGTCCGAACACATTTATAAGATCTAGAAGAGGAGAGAGAGATGCCCTCACGTCTGACAGTGTAAGGACCACATCATCTGCATACAAACCACTGATCGATTCTGTTGTGCCAACTCTTATACCAGAAATTAGGGGGCTTGCCCTAATGGCAATGGCCAAAGGTTCCAGAGCCAAAGCAAAGAGCATAGGTGAGAGGCAGCAACCCTGTCTGGTACCGCGATGCAGCAGGAATGAAGCAGATCTATAACGATTAGTCAGGACAGAAGATTTGGGAGATGTATCCAACATCTTTATTAAGGTCATGAATTTGTCACCAAAACCATATTTTTTAAGTGTTGCAAACATAAATCTCCACTCGATTTGGTCAAAAGCTTGCTGAGCATCCAACGAGATGACAGCAGAACGGGGCAATTTGGCAGAGTACATAATGTTAAGAAGACGTCGGATGTTAGAAAAAGGGAATCTGTATGGAACAAAACCAGTTTGGTCAGGGTGAACCAGTGCAGCAACATGTTTAATTAATCTATTGGTCAAGACTTTTGCGATTATCTTCTGATCACAATTCAGCAGGCTTAAAGGGCGATAAGAAGCTACATTTGTATCATCCCTGTCCTTCAAGAGAAGGCATATGTGTGCATCATATAGAGTGCTAGGAAATTTTCCATCCACTACAGAGCAGTTCACCATACAGAGAAGAAGAGGGGCTGTTAAGTCTATATGTGCTTTATAAAATTCTGTCCCAAAGCCATCGGGGCCGCAAGCTTTACCGCTGGGAAAAGAACGGATAGCAGCTTTAATCTCCTCTAGTGTGAAATCTGCGTCAATGTCCCGTTGCGCAGCTTCAGTGAGAACTGGGATGTCAAGCGAGTTAAGAAAGCTATCAACATCTGAGTCAGCAGCCTTAGATTTGGAAATGTATAATTTTGAGTAAAAATCAAAAAAATAATCATTTATCAATTTTGGATCAGTTATCATCTGACCTGTGGGGGAAGCGATTTTATGTATTGCCCTATCTGCCTGTGCGCCCCTGAGCTGCCTGGCAAGCAAAGTATGTGGCTTATCCCCCAGCTCAAAATGCTTCTGCCTGAGCCTACGCACATGGTTAACTACCTGCCCACCAAGGATCTGATTGTACTCATATCTCAGTTTCAAAATAGCTTTGAGGGTGTCATCACTACTTAAATTGCGGTAAGATTCCTCGAGAGCGGGCAACTGTGCCACAATGTCTGTTAGACGCTTTTGTTTGGCTTTTTTACTAGATGACTGGTACGGAATGATGTGGCCCCGCATTACAACTTTAAAGGACTCCCAGAGTGTTGAATCGGAGACAGCACCATTATCATGAAACAGCAGGAACTGGGTAATATTGCCTGTTACATAGTCACAAAAAGACTTGTCTGTATTTAGGGACGGGTTGAATTTCCAAATGTATGGGCACTTTCCAAGATTAAAATTAATTTTCATTGAGAGTAGAGCATGATCAGATACTAGAATGCTGTGGTAAGTCGAGCTTACTATGTTTGAGATTAGCTTTGAGTCTACTAAGAAGTAGTCAATTCTGGTGTAGCTGTGGTGTACCGGAGAGAAAAAAGAATATTGTCTCTCCAGGGGGTGCTGAAGCCTCCAGATGTCAACTAAGTCTAGTTACTCTGCAAGGTTATTCAAAACTGGAACAGACTTTAGTGCTGGAGCCACCTTGGTCGAAGATCTGTCCAATAACAGGTCAAAATAACAGTTAAAGTCGCCTCCTATAATTATAGAACAGTCATTATGTTTAGCTACAAGATTAAAGACCTTACAGAAAAAATCTGGACAGTCAAAATTCGGAGCATAAATGTTCAAAAGGGCTACTGGATGTGAGTTAATTGTGCCGGTGACAAGTACATATCTCCCAGCATGGTCTGTAGTCATAGATTTAAATACAAAAGGGATGGTCTTGCGGATAAGAATTGCAACCCCTCTCGCCTTAGAAGAGAAGGTGGATTGGTAAACGTGTGATATCCATAATGACCTCAAACGCTGCTGTTCTGATGGCTGAATGTGGGTCTCCTGTAAATATATGATATCCGATGATAAAGACTTTAAATGTGCGAACACCTTTCCCCTCTTAAGTGCCTTGCCAAGACCCTTACAATTCCAGGAGGTAAAAGTGATAGGATTCAACCCCGCCATACCTTGATACTCATCCCGCATTTAAAAGAGAAGTGACCAAAGAGTGTAAGCTGACATGTGACACAGTTAACACTGGCAGTACAATAAAAACAAACACATAAAAAACCCAAACACACCCTAAGCCGCAACAAAAGAACTAGGCGGCATATCCCAATACTGTAGGAGGCTGCCGGGTAATAGAGCCGGCGTTCAGTCTAACGCTACTAACCTAACTATACCAGCAGGCCCGTGCACCTCCAGAACTTTGTTACAAATTAGCTGCACCAAACAGAAATATGATTTAAATATATGGCTAATTAACTGGACCATATCAGAGGGGGAGAGGTAGCATGGCTGATTAAACAGGGTGGGCTGAATTATAAAACAAAAAAAGGAAAAAAAAAAAAAAACTCCACCTCAAAACGCGTGCCTAGGCTGACCCCTAGTGGGCCTCCCCATTCCCCACAGACAAGGCTACTGTTGAGAATGCACTTATCACACAAAATATTAGAGAAGCAAGCTACATCACAAAATTAACCAAATAGCTGAGCTTTGTTAATAGACACCATAATGCATTAATATGCAATCATTAATTGTCAGACAAGCTACTGTCATTCTCTAATGTGTCTGCAAACCGTTCAGCATCAGCTGGGAGAACAAATTCTCTGGCTGTGTTGTTGTGGAAGACCCGAAGCTTGGCTGGATAACACAGGGTGCACTTGGCGCCGGCGTCCGTGAGCCTTTTCTTCACACTGTTGAAAGCTTGCCGCCGCGAAGACACCTCGGCCGTGTAGTCCAGGAATATATGCACCCTCTTTCTGTGGTAGAGCAGCGGTGCCTTTTCGCGGCTAAGCTCGAGGATGGTCTGCACGTCTCTGTCATTATGTACCTTAGCGATGAGGACTCGTGGGTTCTCGTGGGCTTGTGGCTTGGGCTTTAAGCTGCGGTGAGCACGGTCTATCTTGACAGGCTTAGTGAAGCTCCCTTGCCCCAACAACTCCGGAATGAGCCCAGCAACATATGCGGTCGGGCGGTTGCCTTCCTCCCCTTCTTTAATGCCCACAATCCGGATATTAAGTCGGCGAGAGCGCCCTTCCAGGTCGTCAAGTTTAGCTTTGAGGCCGGAGTTAGCCTTTAGCAGTTCAGCACACGTAGTTTCCAGAGCAGTGATGCGGGTATCAGCCTCGGAAATGGCCGTGTCCATTTCATCCAGTCGTCTTTCAGTAGCACTATGCTCATTTTGGAGAGTGGCCAGGGAAGCATCTATTGTGTCAAGGCGCTCCTCCATTGACTTTTTCAGCTCGTCCACGAGTTTAGCTAGCGTGCTTCCCTGTGTAGCGATTGCAGCTAACACTGTTTCGTGGTTGCTAGCTGCGACCTCGGTCGCCGTCGATTGTGAGGAAGACTTGCCCCTCTGTTTATCTTTCTTGTCAGCCATGGGAAAAAGTGATCCCAACAGAATACTAGACTGTCAAAATAGCCAGTCAAGGAAATAAAATATCGTTGGGCAGCATTTAACACTAAAATGGAGGTTTACATCACGGAGCACTGTCAGAACACGTCTACTCCATCACAGCGCACAAGCGCCCCCCCCACAAAATGTATTTTTAGTTTCAATTTTAATTTTTAGCTGCTCCATTTGGAGTCTTTCTTCTCTATCCAACTTCTCTAATTCAAAATCTCTTTGTCTCTGTCTCTCTCTTTCTGCTCTTTCCTCTTTCTCTCTGTCAAATTCTCTTTGTTTTTCTCTTTCCTCCCTTTCTTTTTTCTCTTCTCTTGCTAATTTTTCTAACTCAAACTGCCTCTCTTTTTCTTTTTCCTCCCTCTCAATCTATAGCATTTTTAATTTAAGTTCAATTTCTACATTTGGATTTTCCACTGTTCCAGATCTCCTGGTGCAAACACATTTTTATCAAAGTAATATTCAACAATCCCTCTAGCCAGTCTTGCTTTTCGCATGGCTGGTTTTACCTCTGTCAGCTCTAAATGTCTGCATATTTCTAGCAGTTCTGTCTTTTTAAAAGACTTCAAAACCTCTACAGTTGGTGATGCCAAGAAATCATCCATTGCTGTTGATCTGTCAATATATATATAAATATATATATTGGACAAGCCCCCAATTTGTTATGACATTTACAACAGCAAAGGATGACAGACAAAATTTTAAAACAAACACATTTGATAAACAAACACTTAACAAATCTACTATCTACTCTACTGACCAAGATTGATAAACACAAGAACAAAAATATTTACAGTCCCTTTGGTTGGGTTGCTTGGTGATGTCCTGGGTGAGGAAAATGCTCCAACACAGGCAAAAATCCACAAAACTTCACAGGTCTTGAACAGAATGACAGGTGTGGTCACATGTATCCTTCTCCTTGCAATTTCTCATACTACTACACTCTCTCAATTTTCCTCTTTATATACTCTTTTGCAGACCCCTCCCACATTTAGACCTCTTTTTTTTTATTCTCTGGGACTTGCCCCAGACATGCCCAAGACATGCCCAAACCTAGCTCCAGTCTGGGCTTAACATAAAGGTCAATAAAAAAAAGGTCTATTCACATTACACGATTTATATCTCGAATTCACACTTGTCGATGTCTCTTGTCACAGGGAACACAAAAAACCCTTATCCTTACCCTAATCCGGCTGCGTGAGATTCCCAAAAAACTATGCGAGAATCTTGCCGAAGTTGCACAATAAGCCCTCCAAACCCCACAATGGCTGCAGCTATCGCAGGGTTTGGAGGGCTTATCGCGCAACTTCAGCAAGATTCTCGCCTAATTTTTTGAGAATCTCGTGCAGCCGGCTTACTTTAAGACGCGCTCGAATGCACGCATAGTGGTTATTTGCTGCTTAGTGGGGTGCATCAACTGGTGTCATTAAGACGGTGACGGTGAAATTTTTCGAGAATCTCGTGCAGCCGGCTTACTTTGAGACGCGCTGGAACGCACCCCAAATTTCCTTTTGCCCCACATCAGCTATATTGGGCGTGCGTGTGCGGAATTCTGGCCTTAAACCAAACTGGTCTACTGTATTTCTCTATGGTCTGAAGAGGCGGACGGTAGATCGGGAAAAGATTGAATGAGGCCTGGTGCGTAATTTTGAACAAGGAGAGAAATAAAATCCGGGAGAGAGAAAATGGAGTGTGAAGAAGAAGAAGGAGAAGGGAAAAAAGAAAAGGAAAAAGGGATTTGAGAATGAAATAAATGAAGAGATTTTTGTTGTTGGCATTAAGGCGGTCGGAGAGAGTTGGGAAGTCAACCGACTGTTCTGTGATAGTCATCGAGTCGGAAAATTTGTCAAGAAAGAGATTGGAGATGTTAAGTCCAGGAGGATGGGGAGAAGTGGAACAAGGACTGTGGAATGTGAAGCCAAAAGACAGATGGAAAAGGCACTAAAAATAAAAGTATTTGGCAATAGTCCAGTAAAGTGTTTTTCTCTGAAACGACAGCCGACAGCAAAGGCAGTTATAAAAGGGGTTTCTTTGGTGGTGAATCCAGATGATTTTTTTGAAGGTAGAAGAAGCTTATACCACGAGGTGATTACATAGTTATAGAAATGGGAGTAAACAAGAGAGTATGGCGGTGCTCCTAGAGTTTGAAAAAGAGTTGCCAGAACAAATTTAAATGTATTCTGTGAGTTACAGGGTGTGGGCATTTGAAAAAGCTCCCCTTCGTTGTTATTGGTGCCAAGGTTATGGTCATGTTGTGGCAGTGTGCAAAAATGAGAAGTATCGGTGTACAAGATGTGGTAAAGAGGGATGGTCAGAAGAGTGTTGTGATTTAACAAAAGAGAAGACTGTTTGCTATCACTGCAGAAGAAACCATGAAGCGGGGGCAAAACAATCTGAACGCAGAGAATTAGGAATTGAAGTTGAGCGGACTAGGATACAGAGTAAAATGTCGTATGTGGAGGCTACAAAGACGGTGAGGTTCGAGAAGAAATCAGTGAGGAAAGAAATGGGCACAATTGAAATGAAAGGGAAAGAACAACACAGTCCTGATAAGCAGTTAGTTTCTGTCGACAAGCGAAAGTTTTTAGCTTTTATTGCTATGGTGATAAATTGTGCCAATGAGATTGACTCAAAAGCAGAGAGAATTAGGACGGTTATACACGCAGCTCGGGAGATTTTAGAGATAAGTGATCTTAAAGAGGAGGAAATTCAAGGAATTTTGGAGAAGGGGTTTAGTGGAAGTTGATTATCGTAATTAAAATTGTTTAGTGGTGATATTGTTATCGAGGATTGCGGACTAGGGTGAAGGATATAGGTATCGTTATTTATTTAGTTTTTTTAGTTTATTTTTAAATGATATAAAGGAATAAGTTTCAAGATCCACACTCCACATCAGTTGATGGCGGTAATGCACCAGATTGTTGATATAATTAGGTAACTCAAGAAGAAGAAGAAGGTGGACTGTAAAGGGGGTACATTTCCTAAACAATCTGTGAGTGAAGGAAGCGCTTCGTGAGGGAGGGGGGACTAAGATATGGATCGTGTTGGGTTTCCTGAAGAGTGTGGGGGTGTATGAGTGGGTGTGAGGGGGATAGTAATGAGCAGAATGTGAATTTCATAAGGTAGATTAGTGGAAAGGATCCTTTAGAATTAGATCAGTGAAATAAACCTGGAGACTGGCCCACACTCCGGGTCAGTAGGTGGCGGTAATGTCCTATAAGCTTGCATCCTGCAGTGTTAAACACCAAGAAGAAAAAGAAGAACAATCTGTGAGGCAGGCTAGTCCAGGGTTTTTACTTCCCGTAATTCAACGCCTGCCTTTGTCTGGTTTGTCCCACTATTTTCATTTCTCTAATCTGTCCATATATGATAAGGTTAGTGTGCCGTAGCGGGCAGGTATGTTATGGTCCACGCTAAAATGAATAAAGCTGCATCTTCTAGTCCTGCTGGTCTGATTGCCCGGCGTTTTTTATGGTCAGTGACAACGAGCTCGTCTGCAAGTGTCAAGCCAACGCTTTACAAGTGACGCCCGAACATCACATCCAACCCGAAGGTGGAGTGACTCTCTTCAGAGCTCAATTCGTCGGATGACGGAGATTATTTCACCGGAGTTTGTGAGTTTAATCGTCTGAGTATCGCTAACTCTCGGTACCCAACAGCATTGTGTGTAGAAGGAGTTCAGCCATTTCGGTCAGGCGAGAGCTGACTTTGGAACGGTGTCATTTAGCAGTAAGATGTCTTATTATTGTTATTATTAATAATAATAATAATAATATTATTATTGTTGTTGTTTTGGACTTTATGCTCCTTTTTGGTAAATATATGATACTGTTTGAGCTGCATCCTGGAGTAGGCACTCTCGTGAAAGACGGAAAATATTCGTTTGGACGCGCTGTTTCGCCTTTCAATCAGCCATACTCAAAACTGCGTACAGACGTTTCTCATCTTTGTTTTTGATTTAATTTCAACAAGATAAGCGATCATGAAGAGCGGGTTTGATCGACAGGCGCGGTGAACACCAAATTTGCTTTCTGCACAAAAAATGCACCAAGAAAATTTAATGATTGCGCTATTTCAAATTATTCTAATTCGTTGACCAGCACTTGTATACATTGCAAATCCTACGGGCATATGTTCAGGAGCCCCCAGTCTTACCTGTCCCAGGACCTGGAAGTGAACACAAAGCAAACAAAATACACAGTCAAATGAATAAGGGCTATCAAAGACAAAATGAAGATACGGGCAGTTCGCACTAACACAACAAAATCAAAACAAGGCATAACTGCAGAATAGCAAACAATTCAGGATTTTAAACACTGTGGTAGATCCAGGTTGGTTGACTGTTGGATGACATGGAAGCTTTGGATTGGTTGAAGTGGAACTGGGAAGGCTGTGGTTGGTGGAGGCGGGACTTGGATGATGAAGATTGACAGGTGGCACACAAATGAAGATGGTGGCAAATAAGGGCAAGCAGTCAGACATGCATAGCACGTAACACTCCCCCCCTTAAGAACTAACTTAATCCTAAGTTAGTTTATACACTCAAAATTGTATACAAATTTCTATCTACTTTACACAGAAAACATAACTACATTCTAAATTTTATTTTATTTTCAGAGACTAAAACAATACAGCAGTCTCCCTTACAAGTACACAATATGACAGTAAGCCAAATAGTCCCATTTTTCCAATAATGGTGTGACAGCATTTAATACATGCAAAACACATTTCCAGAAATGCTCAGGGCTTACACAGGTTACCCAAAAATACGAGACAACGCATCAGCCAGTATATTTTCACTTCCTTTTTTATGGTGAATGTTTAAATTATATTGTTGTAGAATCATCGACCATCGCATGAGGCGCTGGTTCTGATTATACATTCGAGATAAAAACACCAATGGATTGTGGTCCGTAAAGACTTCAACGGGGACGGAACTTGAGCCCACATACACTTCGAAGAACTGTAAGGCTAATAAAAGTGCTAGTACCTCCTTCTCGATGGTACTATAGTTAAGTTGATGTTTATTAAATTTGCGAGAAAAGAAACTGATGGGGTGATCAATTCCATCAGAATCCTCTTGTAGCAATACTGCACCAACTCCCAGAGCACTTGCATCAACCTCTAACTTAAACGATTGTGCAAAGTCTGGAGCAGCGAGTACAGGTGCACTGCATAGTAAGAGCTTAACAGCCTCAAAAGAATTTTGACAATCTGAGGTCCACTTAAAAGGTGTCTTAGTACTAAGCGTGTTAAAGGAGCCACGACAACCGAGAAGTTCCTGCAAAAACTCCTGTAATATCCCGCCATTCCTAGTAAACGACGCAACTCACGCCCAGTTGTAGGCACAGGGAAACCAACAATCGCTGCAACCTTTGCTTCCAATGGCCTAACTTAGCCATTACCCACTTGCTTTCCCAGATACGTTACAGTCGCTTTACCATATTCACATTTGGCGAGGTTCAGAGTTAATGTTGCTTTGCCTAACCTCTCAAACACACAATGCAGCACAGAGATATGGTCAGCCCAATTATCTGACCTAATCACCAGGTCATACAAGTAGGCATAACAATCTGGAATACCCATAAGCACCGTATTCACAAGACGCTGAAAGGTAGCTGGGGCGTTTCGAAGGCCAAATGCTAAAACATTATATTGGAGAAAGTTGTCGGGGGTGACAAATGCCGAAATCTCAGAAGCACGAGGAGTTAAAGGCACTTGCCAATACCCCTTCAACAAGTCAATTTTAGTGACAAACTTAGCGGCACCAATGTTATCGATGCAGTCCTCCATTCTCAGGAGAGGGTAGAGTCTGGCACAGTAACTGCATTTACTTTCCGAAAGTCTGTGCAGAAGCGTGACGTTCCATCAGGTTTTGGGACAAGAATACAAGGCGAGCTCCATGGACTATGACTGAGCTTAGCCAAGCTATTATCCAAAAGATATTGCACTTCCTGTTTCATGGCCTCACGTTTTGCAATATTAACCCGATATGGGTGTTGTCTAATTGGGGCAGCACCGCCCACATGAATATCATGGTGTATTACAGTGGTCTGAGACGGGGTATCACCAAAAAGAGTAGGAAACTCGTGGATTAAATTCACTATATCAGACCTCTGATTATCTGATAAATCAGTGAGTGGGAAGACAAATCTGATAGAATTTCCGAATTGGTCAGTCTAGCACATTGCTGTGGGGCATTCCGAAGTACAAGGCCATCCTCATCCTCTATACCATCAACACTGCGATTAGGAACAGGGCTAGTAGTAGAAATGTGGGACACAGGCAGAACTTTTTTAATATCTGACAGAGGCATTTCTCTAGGATGATATGCTTTAAGCATATTAATATGGCAGACGCGTGACTGACGCTTACGATCGGGTGTTTGAATTACATAATTACTTTTGCTTAGTTTTTCCTCCACAGTTTAGGGACCAGAAAAATGGGCCGACAAAGCAGATCCAGCAACAGGCAACAGAACTAGGACTTGATCACCAGGTTTGAAACTGCGCTCAACAGCCTTCCAATCAAAACAACGCTTCATTTTACTCTGAGACGAAGAGAGCGCCTCTTTAGCAAGGGAACAGGCATGGTGCAATTTCTCTCGAACCTGACAAACATAATCCAACACATTAGACTTTACATCAGGAACAGACATGAACTGATCCTTCAACACTTTTAATGGACCTCTGACAGTATGCCCAAACACTAGTTCAGCAGGACTGAACCCCAATGATTCCTGCACTGCTTCTCGTAAAGTGAACAGAGCGTATGGCAACCCATCCTCCCAGCCATTTCCAGTCTCCAGACAATATTTACGGAGGGCAGACTTGAGAGTCTGATGCCAATGCTCTAGCGCCCCCTGACTCTCAGGATGGTAGGCACTTGCGATCTGATTTTTAATTGATAAAGATTGCAAAAACCGTTGAAACTGCTTAGAAAGGAAGTTCGTACCTTGATCTGCCTGAATAATTTTCGGGAACCCAAATATTGAAAAAAAACGTGTCGATGCTTTTATCATGTTCTTGGCAGTGATTGTGCGCAATGCAATGGCAGTCGCAGTACACATGATTGTAAGTAAAAACTGTTGACCAGATTTCACCTTTGGAAGCGGACCAACACAATCAACAATCACGTGCTGAAAAGATTCACCAAGCACTGGAATAGGACAGAGTGGGGCTGGTGGAATAACCTGGTTCGGTTTCCCCGCAATCTGACAAACGTGACAAGATCGACAGTGCATTGAAACAGTATTTTTAAGTCCCGGCCAAAAGAAATGCCTCAAAACGCGATTATACGTCTTTGTAACGCCTAAATGACTAGACCATGAATCTTCATGTGCCAAAGCCAATATGTGCGGTCGATACGCGACAGGTACAACAATTTGGTAAGCTATACTCAATTCGCTTCCCTTAGTTAATGAAGAGGACCACTTTCTCATTAGCAACCCATTGTCAACAAAATAAGCGATCGGCTTCTCTTTCATCACAACTGGTGTGACTACCATCTCAAAACACTTACGCAAGGAAGAATCATTTTCCTGAGCGGCAACAAGTTGTTCACTAGTGGCAGGAAATTTAAGAGGAGACACTTCTAAAGAGAAATTCGTGTTGCTCTTTTTCAGAATTCTCTTGAGGTTTGACCTCCGTACTCATCTCTGGTTGCATGCCTGGTAGTTTTTGTTCAATGCGAGGAATATCGTCAGTAAAAGTGGATGATAAAACAGATTGCGACAAATCAACTTCCTCGCCCCATTTCTTAGATTGAGCTCGCGTAAGCACACATGCAGGGAACACCGCAGAATTTGAGCCAGACAAGTCAGACATAGGGCAGGATACGGGATTATTTAAAACCTCAAGGACTGGATGCACTTTACCGCCGGCAATGTCATTTCCCATAATAAAATCAACGTCACGAACAGGCAAAGTACAGCCACGTTAAAATGACCCGTGACCAATTCAGTCTGAAGATGAACTTTGTGTAAGGGAACAGTAACAAAGGATATCAATTCCCTGAACTATCACGTTAGCACCACTATATGTCAGATTCGATACTGTTATGACATTGGCTAACACAAAGGACTGCGAAGCTCCAGTGTCTCTTAAAATCCGAACGGGTTTTTGGTCATTCGCATCTCCAGAAAGAGAAATAAAACCACCGAAAATAAACGACTCAAAACCATCTTCCGGATGGCATTCGGAAGCGTTCAAACACGGGGGTGCTTTGAGAAACAGTTCTTACAAAACCGGTTGGTTTGGCAGTGGCAGCATTTTTCCTTTTTAAAGCTAAACAATTAGCTATAACATGCCCTACTTTGTGGCAATAAAAACATTCTCGGTCTTCTTTTGAGCATATTGGGGGCGATTTGGAATTTTCTGGCAATTCACCTGCTTTGGAACTGCGGGTAGCAGCCAATTTAGATGCGTGAGAAGAACCGAACACAGTCTTATGAGTGAGTGCAAACTCATCTGCAAATATCGCAGCCTCAGACAAGGACATCACCTTCCGTTCGTTTTGATAAACCACAACACTTTCTGAAACACAATTTTTAAACTCTTCAATTAAAATTAATTCTCGAAGAGAGCCATAGTCATGAACTTTACTTGCAGAACACCATTCGTCAAACAGAGTTCCCTTCTCTCTGGCAAACTCTACAAATGATTGGGCTGAAGTTTTCTTTTGATTTCTACATTTTTGTCTGTAGACCTCTGGCACCAATTCATATGCTCGAAGAATAGCTGCCTTTAAAGCCTCATAGTCCATGCTTTCTTCTAGTGTTAGTGCAGCCACTACATCTTGAGCTTTGCCAGCAAGTTTGCACTGCAGCAAAGTTGTCCAAACTTCTTTGGGCCACTTAAGCGCTACAGCCAAACGCTCAAAAGTGCTGAAATATGCACCTACCTCAGTTTCCCTGAAAGAGGGTAGAGCCACATGTCTCCTGACATCATAACCAGCTAAATCAAAAGGTGAGGACATATCTGGAGTAACCATTGAGGCGTTTTGCTGTGCAGCGTTTTGTAACTCTAGCTGCCGCAATTTAACTTCTGCCTCCAATTCCAGTTTATGCTTGGCCAGCACAAACTCCTGTTCTTGTTTCTGTGCCCTCTCTCGTGCCTCAATCTCCGCCTTTTGCGCCTTCTCCTCAGCCTCAAGCTTTAACCGAGCGAGACGGACCTTTAGTCGTGCATCGCTCCCGGACCAAACGGTACTTGGCGAGTATGGCTCAAACTTGGGCAAAGTTGGTGGGGGGGTAGTAGGAGGCATCACCTCCTGCTTTTTCACTGCTGGAGTAACACCGGCGCCCCAAGGAGACTCATGACTCACAACAGGCATAGTAGGCGATTGCATTGCCACGGAGGAAAAGTTGTGTGAACATGCCGAATAACAAGACTGTTGCAGAGCAGCGTGCCCTAAACTTAAAGAGGAGGTTCAAAAGAAACATATTATTTCGACAACAGTACACAGATTTTATGAATGACATGGTTGTCAAGGGATATGCAGACCAAGTACCTTCAGGTGAGCTGGCACGCAGTGATGGGAGACTATCATATATCCCACACCATAGTGTTTACCACCCTCAGAAAGGAACAATCCGTGTGGTTTTTGACTGTGCAGCCACTTTCCCATCAACATCTCTCAATTCTCAACTGCTACAAGGGCCAGATCTCACTAGCTCACTGATTAGTGTTCTGGCCAGATTCAGGAAGGAACCAGTGGTGATCATGGCAGACATAGAATCTATGTTTCACTAAGTAAGGGTACCAAGGGAAGATGCTGACCTGCTGAGGTTTCTCTCGTGGCCAAATGGTGATTTTACACAAGACCTGGTGGACTTCAGGATGTTTGTCCATCTTTTTGGTGCGACTTCCTTGCCAAGTTTTGCTAACTTTGCACTGAGGAAATGTGCTAAAGATAATGAAAGACATTTTATGACAATTAGGATAGATCCTGGCTAGTTCTCAATTAATTTTCTTTATTGACGTGTTTTCCTGTTATCGTAATTGGCAACTGAAGACACGGTTTCTCTCCATACGAGATCTAACAGCAATGAAATCATGGGCTAAATTCCATAGAACTGAGAATTGGGTGCACAAAACATCTGTTTAAAACAGTTATTAGTCCTGACCTGTTCTCAGTCATCAACGTCAAATAGTTTGAGCCGCATGCTTTTTATAGCCTATTTCACTACCCAGTGCCTCTTTTTTCACTCAGTACCGAGTGTAATTTTGAATAACGTTGATTTAAATTAAGCAAATGCGACCAGATGAATGATTGTCGTCCTACCTAATCATGGAGAAGAAGCAGCTGGTCAGGACTAAATAATTGTTTGAAAGGCAGTGGTGGCTCGTCGGCCCTAGCAAAGGGAAGCCAGAACCTTGCCCTTCGAAGCTAAATGACTTACACCTTTCGCAGTTTATTTTTCTTGTTTAGCAGTTGCTCATACGAATTGGTAGGACAGTGAAAACGCAAATGATCAATACGTCTTTATGAAATTAGTTTGCGAGGCTTCTTTCGCAAGAAGCCACGAGAATCCGTTTTCTACAATGTTAATATAGAAGTAAAGAATTCGATGTTGCACAGCTTATTACTTAATGAGCTTCACTAATCAGTTTGCGAATCTATGCTGTCTCATAAGCTACGTGAGTGCGGAATTTATAAAGACATAGGCCTATGGTAATTTACGTCATAATTAATGTATGAAAGAAAACCCCTCAATTTTGTGGTGCAATGTAGGCTATTACAATGCTATCGAAAATAAATAAGATTGTCCTTCCAATTCATATGAGCAACCGCTGATCGAGAAAAATAAACTGCGAAAGGTTTAAGTCATTAAGCTTTGAAGGGCGAGGTTTTGGCTTCCCTTTGTTACGGCCGACAAACCGCCGCTGTTGAAACGGATGTTTTGTCCAGCCCAATTCTCAGTTCCACGGAATTTAGCCCATGATTTCATCGCAGTTAGATCGCATGTGGAGAGGAACCGTGTAATCAGTTGCCAATTAAAATAATTGGAAAACGCGTCAATAAAGAAAAATAATTGAGAACTAGCTAGGATTATCTTAATTGTCATAAAGGGACGTGTGTATGCACCCCAATTCCCATTTCTAGCTCCGCCAATGCTTTCATTTGGACTTGTTTCATTAAAATAATTGAAACGATCATGAAACACATGCACTGTTTCTTTTCCCTGAGTAAAGAGAAGCACGAGAATTCCGGAGTCATCATCGGTTTCCATGTTGCTTGCGGTGAGGTCCACCTTTACGCAAGTGAAACTGAAACTTCAGTGCACAAGGATTTTAATTCCATGTGAGAATCTCATTAATAAGCTTTCATTGAATAATTGCGGATGACGGTGAATAAGCCTAAAAATGCGTAGGATCTACTTCGAATGCGTCAGACTTGGCATCTCTGAGATCCGGATCAGCTGCTACCCCACCGGGCGGGGAGCCCACGGTCCAGCCCCGCTGTTCGGCTTCGGCGTTAATGTCAATGCAAGAGCGCTGTGAAGACGAGCTGACCAATGAGCTTGTGTCTATGTTGCTTTGTTAGTTAATAGTATCGTAAATCATTGTTGTTGGTGATGACATTCAAAATTCGCATTTGTGTTCGTTTCTGAAACACTGGCCATATCGTGATCCTAATCACCATGGACTACGAGGACTCCGGCACGGCACATATCTGAAAGCAAAACCCAAACATAAACACAAGCGAACGGTCCATGCGAGTATGAAGTTGCCCTACAGTCGCTTACTGTGTTCGAAGTCCAAAATTAGCATTCATTTAGTGTAGTATACAATGCAAGAACGCTTAAAACGATTGTACACGCGTTTACGACCAATCCCAGATGAGATCAGAGGTTTGTTCGCGGAAAAGTTAAAAACCCACAAAATCTGGACAGTGTGTGTAAATCATGCCATTGGATAGGCCTATGTGGAAAATGTATCGATAAGAATATTCGTCACAAATACGATAACTATGTCTTGTCTCTCTTTCACAAATTGGCTGTTGAAATAAGGAGTGAAACAAGTAGTTTTCTGCACTAGCTCCGGTGCAGTTTACTTCTCATACGTGGCAGCCGATTCGCCAATCGCTCGCGAGTTTTAAGGAGAGGTCTCAAAGTGTCTGGTCACCTCATTTTTTGCCAATATGACATTCAATTACGAAAGTTAAATGCTGGATTTGTGAAATACAGGCAATAATACACGTCTACACGGTTTATTATCCCCTGACAACACGAAGTGTGAGGGGGATATAGGTTTGACCTCCATCCGTCAGTCCGTCCGAGAGAAAGGGGTCAACTTTTCTTAGAAACTATTACAGATAGGACAACTAAATTTGGTGTGTAGCTTCAGAACATAAAGGCCTTGATGGAGTTTGAAAATAAGAAGCACAGGATTGGCGTGGGATGTTGTTGACCATGTCGACTTGTTTTTTTTCTAACTTAGTAGACCTTTAAATGGGCTGCCACATGATAGGTTTTCAGCAGCTTTGATTTTGAATTGAAATCATGGAGCAAATATAGCTGCATTTAGCGCGTGAAGGTTTAAAACCATAAGACACTCGATTTAATGACTAAAATAAAATAAATAATAAATAAAATTCTTATCAGTTACTTTATTACCCAGGTACACACCACAGGATAATTGGGCTGATTTTTGTTTTGATCTCCCCCTTTCGATCAAAGCCAGCAACGGCCCGATTGTTTGATGTTTGCAAACAACATCGTGTCTGATTTTCCTGTGGTGCGGGGAGTGTTGAGTGATTTTTTAATTTCTTTATTTTTTCCAGTCCGATCCGCTTGGAAGGACTCTGAAGGAGAGGAAGGAAATAATGAAGGAAATAATGAACATGTTTAATATTTGCGATTAGAAATCCTGTAGTGTGTGAGGTGCTCCACACACCATAAGATCAGAAGAGAGATCTTGTGAGATCTGTCTTTTATCATTGAGTGTGTGGTCTCTAAATCTGCGAAGGTCTGAAGACTCTTATAATGTGTGCCAGCCTTAACTTTCAAATGGAATACAATAGTGCAGCACTTCTGATAGAAAATTTTACCCACATGCTTCACAGTTGTAACATAAATATTACTTCCAGTTTATATTATGAAAATTAACTGCTTGACATCATCTCATACATAATGTAACTTATTGTTATCCCAAGCACTTATTTGCGGGTTTAAGTGGAATGATGCAAATTCATGTTTGAGTACTTAAGTAGAAAGTGAAAATTGCAGTTACCCAATACAATATATGGTTATATACCTGTATAACCATTATAATTCATCATGTTTAGTCTCTTTTTGACTGTTGGAACTGAAATCCTGCTCCCATTGTGTAGTACAGACGAAGTTTGTAAATATCCTTCTCTGGTATGATTGATCCAAATAGTTATACTATTGAGCCTTTCTGGTGTAGCAATTTGGTGAGCTGTTACAAAATTCTTTTGTTTGGTTTAGGTTGACAGATGAGAGGATATAAAAAAATGAATACGATTAGATCGCTGGAATCATCCAAAATCTGTGGAGAAAGTATTTCTTTCATCTCGATTGTCCAGTTTAACGTTAAAATCCCTTCCTCCATTTCCCCACAGGAGCTGCACTTCTGAACACATCAGATCAGAATGATGCAGGCAGGAGTGCGTCTGAGACAGGACACTGAGGCGACCCTACCAGAGCTCCCCGCGCAGCACAGGATCAGACAGAAAGAAGAGGACCTACATGGACTGGAGTCTGTCCACATGGCAGAGTCAGAGACAAAATGCACTGCACCAGGACTAGACTCACTGGAGCCAGAGTGTGTAACTGCAAACAGCAGGGTCAGTGATTTACATCACACACAAGCATCACTGATAAAAACAGAAGCTGATCTGTGCCCCTGCAACACTGGGGATCTAAAGACCGAGAACCTAGACTTTACAGAACTGGCCTATGAAACCCATCTGCACCCTGACCAGATAAAAACTGAGACAGATTATGGAGACTATATTAAGGTTGAACATGTTAATGTCTTGCAAGAAGTTATGTGTGTTGATATTAAATGTGATGAAGTGAAGTTTGAATCCAGTGAAGGTACAGTGAGTGATCTCATGAATACTGAGCTTAATGTAGCTGGTGTTGATGGAAAAGGCCAGAGAGAACCATGGCAGTGTGCAGGAGAGCCCAACATAAACAACAAAAAATCAGGGAAAAAACAGTCGGAATTAATCCAAGGTGTGGGAATAGATATAATGGAAATAACCCAGCCCTGCTATCAGCATGAGAAGTGTTTTATGAATAAATCTCATTTAAATGACCTACTAAGAATACATGCAGATGAAGAGCCCTACAAATGTGATCAGTGTGAGAAGTGTTTTTCATGCAAATCTGATTTTAAATCCCACCAGAGAATTCATACTGGTGAAAAGCCCTACAAATGTGGTCAGTGTGAGAAGTGTTTTTCATGGAAATCTGTTTTAAAATCCCACCAGAGAATTCATACTGGTGAAAAGCCCTACAAATGTGATCAGTGTGAAAAGAGCTTTTCTCAGAAAAGCCATTTAAATTCCCACCAGAGAATTCATGCAGGTGAAAAGCCCTACAAATGTGATCAGTGTGAAAAGAGCTTTTCTCAGAAAAGCCATTTAAATTCCCACCAGAGAATTCATGCAGGTGAAAAGCCCTACAAATGTGATCACTGTGAGAAGTGTTTTTCATGCAAATCCGATTTTAAATCCCACCAGAGAATTCATACTGGTGAAAAGCCCTACAAATGTGGTCAGTGTGAGAAGTGCTTTTCATGGAAATCTGTTTTAAAATCCCACCAGAGAATTCATACTGGTGAAAAGCCCTACAAATGTGATCAGTGTGAAAAGAGCTTTTCTCAGAAAAGCCATTTAAATTCCCACCAGAGAATTCATTCAGGTGAAAAGCTCTACAAATGTGATCGGTGTGAAAAGAGCTTTTCTCAGAAAAGCCATTTAAATTCCCACCAGAGAATTCATTCAGGTGAAAATCCCTACAAATGTGATCAGTGTGAAAAGAGCTTTTCTCAGAAAATCCATTTAAATTCCCACCAGAGAATTCATGCAGGTGAAAAGCCCTACAAATGTGATCACTGTGAGAAGTGTTTTTCATGCAAATCTGATTTTAAATCCCACCAGAGAATTCATACTGGTGAAAAGCCCTACAAATGTGATCAGTGTGAAAAGAGCTTTTCTCAGAAAATCTATTTAAATTCCCACCAGAGAATTCATGCAGGTGAAAAGCCCTACAAATGTGATCACTGTGAGAAGTGTTTTTCATGCAAATCTGATTTTAAATCCCACCAGAGAATTCATACTGGTGAAAAGCCCTACAAATGTGGTCAGTGTGAGAAGTGTTTTTCATGGAAATCTGTTTTAAAATCCCACCAGAGAATTCATACTGGTGAAAAGCCCTACAAATGTGATCAGTGTGAAAAGAGCTTTTCTCAGAAAAGCCATTTAAATTCCCACCAGAGGATTCATGCAGGTGAAAAGCCCTACAAATGTGATCAGTGTGGAAGGAGCTTTTCTCAGAAAACCCATTTAAATTCCCACCAGAGAATTCATGCAGGTGAAAAGCCCTATAAATGTGATCAGTGTGAGAAGTGTTTTTTATGGAAATCTGTTTTAAATTCCCACCAGAGAAATCATACTGGTGAACAGCTCTACAAATGTGATCAGTGTGAAAAGAGCTTTTCTCAGAAAGTCCATTTAAATTCCCACCAGAGAATTCATGCAGGTGAAAAGCCCTTCAAATGTGATCAGTGTGAGAAGTGTTTTTCATGGAAATCTGTTTTTAAATCCCACCAGAGAATTCATACTGGTGAAAAGCCCTACAAATGTGATCAGTGTGAGAAGTGTTTTTCATGGAAATCTGATTTAAAATCCCACCAGAGAATTCATACTGGTGAAAAGCCCTACAAATGTGATCAGTGTGAGAAGTGTTTTTCATGGAAATCTGTTTTAAAATCCCACCAGAGAATTCATACTGGTGAAAAGCCCTACAAATGTGATCAGTGTGAAAAGAGCTTTTCTCAGAAAATCAATTTAAATTCCCACCAGAGAATTCATACTGGTGATAAGCCCCACAAATGTAATCAGTGTGAAAAGAGTTTTTCTCAGAAACGCAATTTAAATTCCCACCAGACAATTCATACGGGTGAAATCTCTACAAATGTGATCAGTGTGAGAAGAGTTTTTCTCTGAAATCTAAATTAAATTCCCACCAGAAAATTCATACAGGTGAAACAAGGTGCAGGATCCTACAGGAGCAACGGGGCTTATGAAGAAAAACCTGAAGAACTACATGGAGGCCATCCCCGGTTGTCCTCGTACCCAGGAAGTACAGCTATCCGCAATCAAAGGAACGGTTACCATCTTGAAAAGAGCCCTTGGATAAAATGCAAAAAATGCTTAGGGTGTAACTATAGACCCCAGGAAAGGGGCCCATTACTTACAATAAGAAGAGAAATAAGGAAAATGAAAAGTGAAAAGCCCTACACGTGATCAGTGTGAAAAGAGCTTTTCTAAAATCTAAATGAAATTCTCACCAGAGAATTAAAATATATTCTGCGCATTGAGTGCAGAAAGTGTTTGTCCGAAAATTGTAATTCAACTCTGTATCAAAGAGTTCATACTGGTGAAAAACCGTACAAATGTAATGGGTGTGCTAAGTGTTTTTCTGAAAAATATGAATTAAGCTTGCACCAAAAACTCATTCGGGTGTGAAGCCTTTCTAATGTAGTCAAAGTCAGAAGTACTTTTACGGACATTAAACTTTGTCTGCACCGAAGAATCCGCTCAGGTGAAGAACCCTTCAGATGTACTTGGTGTGAGTGGTGCAGCCCAGCACCAGCTGATTTAAGGAGTTTCTGAAGAATTCATACAGTAGGGAAGCTCTATGAACATCTCAATTTTGGGAAAAGATTTTCACAAAAAAGTTGCTTTAAATATTCACAGGATCAGTCATACAGCTGGGTGGTGTACCTTTGGTTCAACTGTTGCAATTCCAGTTACTGACGTCTCAATCTGGCGTTCCAATGAAGGTCAGAAACGTTCAGTTTTGTTGTTAGTTTTGTGGTCAACAATCTACCACTAATGATGATGCAATGGCAGTGCTCATGTAGGACGTCCAATGATAATTCAGCGTACCCCCGACTCCTGTATTACTGCAGTGCCCTCCACTGACACCCTCTGTTATGAATTAGTGCCTTTGTTCATCCTCTTTGTGTACAAAATTTCTACAGAAAAATAAGTGAAATAAAAAAATGACTGAAGGAAAGAAATGATCATGAAAGAAGTATTTTCTCAAAAATGTGTGCCACAGTTATTGGAATCTCCTTACTATTATTGACCCTCATTTATCAAACTTGCATGCATCAAAAAAATGGGTATACACGGAATCTACCGCAAGAATCGGCATTTATCAATCTGAACGTGAGCGAACGGTCCGCAAAAATCTCACGCCAGCTCCAGGTGTACGAAAATCTGAAAACGGCGAACAGCATGCAAGAACGAGTGCAGCTGTCAAAATGAGTAATAAACCATATGCAGCAATGCGTACGTCATGCTGTTGTTGTTCTTATTTGTAAAAAAAATTAAACTAAATTAATTAATGAATAAATAAATGAATAAAAGCAGGTTTTTTTCCAAATATAAGTGTAATTAATTTCTCTGCACAGATGTCATTATTTATTTATTTCATAAATTTATTTAATAAATAAAATTGCACCTGTGTGGAGAAAATAGTTACTCATATTTGGAAACAACCTGCTTGTCAGGCCAGACGACTGACAATTACAATCTATTTGATTAAGCGCAATGCACAGCTTTGCAGATTTGCAGTGTATGTTCGATGCTCATCCAGTCAGATATTTACTGAACAACAAAAGACACGAAAGTTAGCCTAATTAAAGGCAGACTGGAAAATAAGTTTGTGCGTACTTATTTTAGAAAATCAAATTTATTAATATAGCCGCAAGCGGCAATTCTGGGGTTCAAGCCAAGAATGACAATTAGTAGTTGAAAGCTTTAACAGCTTAAATAAAAAGTGTTGCCACTAAACGTGGCCATGTCCCCCGCAAGGTGACGGAAATAGACTGGGGTGGGCATATCACAAAATTACACATTGAAGCCAAAGATGAATAAAATCACGCAAAGAGCTTTTCAGTTTTTGCATTCACAACAAACGGGACGTGATGGAAGGACAGCCGGACAAATGGACTGAGGGAGCTGAAGACCATGTCCACCGGCCCTAATACACCTTGACCCCAAAGATGAATGGAAACGGTCAAACCGTTCTTGAGATATTGCGTTCACAACAAACGTAATGGGATGGACAGATGGCCGGACAGATGGAGCTGAATTCTATGTCCCCCACCCCTCATACACCTGGACACCAAGGATGAATGGAATTGGTCAAAGCGTTCTTGAGATATCGCGTTCACAACAAACGGGACATAACGGACCGACAGACAGAGCTGGATACTATGTCCTCCGCCCCTAATACACCTTGATACCAAAGACGAATGGAATTGGTGAAACCGTTCATGAGATATCGCGTTCACAACAAACGGTAATGACGGACAGACGGACATAGCTGAATACCATGTCCCCCGCCCCTAATACACCTTGACACCAAAGATGAATTGAATCGGTCGAACCGTTCTTGAGACATCGCGTTTACAACAAACGGGACATGACGTACAGTTGGACGGAGCTGAATACTATGTCCCCCACTGCGCTTGCTATCGTGGCAGCGGGGGAAGAAAGCCACTTTAAGAGTGTGTTTTAGGTATTTATGTGGAGCTATTTTTCCAGTTTAATGATTGGAACAACAATTTATGATGTATAGTCTGATTTCTGTTGTTAGTCTATTTTGTGCATTTATGGCGCCCCCTACTGGCCGACTTGAGAGAAAATTTCAGGCTTTGTTTCCGGTTCTTATGTGGACATATCTTGTGAGTTTTGTAAAGAGTGGAAAATCTATTTATGATTTATAGACTTATTTGTGTTACACCACGTTGATTTGTTTTGCATTTATAGCACCTCCTATTGTACAATTTCAATGAAATTTTCAGAGTATATTTCAAATACTTATATGAATATATCCTGTGAGTTTTATGGCTCAAGGACAAACAATATCTGATTCATAGTCTAATTTGTGGCATACCACGCTGATTTGTTTTGCATTTATAGCGCCCTCTGTCAGTCAATTTGAAAGAGAATTTCAGCGTATGGTTGAGGTACTTAAATGAATATATCCTGTGAGTTTTATGGCAATGGGACAAACAATTGCTGATTTATAGTCTGATTTGAGTTATACCATTCTGCTTTGTTTAGAGCCCCCTATCAGTCAATTTGAATGAAATTTTCTTGGTAGGTTGCAGGTACTAATTTGAATATATCCTGTGAGTTTTAGCCCAGAGTTATAGCCCAGAACGCGTTGCCCTTAGTTATAGCGCCCCCTGCTGGCGGACATATGTAAATTTTTGCGTCTGAGGTGAGTGCAGGGATCTAAACCAATCCTCTAAATTGCCTCACCCTCCCTTGCACGGTTTAGCCTGCAGCACCACTTTTACTTACGGAAAAATAAAAATAATAATAATAAAAATCCGAACAAAAACAATCGGGTTCCCTGCACTGCCGGTGCTGGGAAACGTTTCCCAAGCCCCTCAGGCTTGGCCCCTTAATAATAATAACTAGAACTGCAAGCAGTTATAAAAGGGGGCCAAGCCTACCCGCGTGACTCGGCCCCCAGGTCTCACCGAGCCCACGGAATGCAAATAGCTGTATTTCGTTACCAGGCAGTGGATTGACTCAATATCATACTTCCCAAATTTCGTGCAAATCCGATCAACTTTTATGTCACTTGATGTTTGTCTGTTTATAGCACCCGCTATCGTCCAATTTGGGCCAAATTTGGTACAGAGCCTCTGTTTGAGGCCAGCAGCAAGTGAAAAGAGTTTGATATTGACAGCTTTGACTTTGACACAAATATGTAACAATATGTGTTTTTTAGCTCGCAGAAAAAAATGGTTTATTTATAAGAACCATATTTTTTGGAGTAGCAATTTTCTTTTGATAACTTTTGATGAGGCACGTCTGAAGATTGTTACAGCAAAGTTTTGTGCAGATATAGTTTAAACACTAGGAGGAGTTCGAAAAAGTATGTTTTTGATGTCTAGTAACTTAAAAAGAAAAATATGTGGTGGAAGGGGGTGGGGCCTATGTCACATGATGTGACTATTTGGGGAATAAGTGGATATAAAGATTATGAAGATTTGATTTAAATTGTAGACGTTACAAGCCAAAATGCATTTGCATCTATTACAGCGCCACCTAGTGGACGTGACACACAATTTTTGATATGGGTGGTCTGTCTGCTATTCTAGATATAACCTGTAATTTTGGGAGCCCTCAGCCAATACTTGAGCTAAAATAAAAGTTTGTTGTTTATCTTGTAATAAGCCATGCCCAGTTGTACCAGTCATAATGAATTTCAAAACATGGCCTCAGGAGTGACCCAGCATCCTACCCACCAAATTTGGTGGAATTCAGTCATGGCATTTAAGAGAGATAAATTTCCCACCTTTACAGCGCCACTCCAACCTAAGATCTCAGATTTGGTGTTGTTAGCATTTATTTTCACCGAGATATAGCAATGCAAACATTTGCGCGTATTTTAACCGAACAAAATTCTTTTGATAACTTTAGATCAAGTGAGGCTCCAGAGTGTACATGCCAAATTACAGACTGATCGGACAAAATCCCAAGGAGGAGTTAGAAAAAGTAGGTTTTCCAATTTTTGCGATTTTGCAAAAAAATTTAATAGGCGGAAATGGGCATGGCCTAGCCCATGTGATCTATGGCTATTCAGGGAATCTATGGATATAAAGTTTTTGAATGTGAGACATACGGTTTGGGAGTTATAGCCCAAAACGCATTGCCCTCAGCTATAGCGCCCCCTGCTTGCGGACATATGTGAATTTTGGTGTCTGAGGTGAGTGCAGTGTTTTGGACCAACTATCCAAATTGCACCACCCTCCCTTGCACAGTTTAGGCTGCAGCACCACTTTTACCAACGGAAAAATAAAAAAAACTATAATAATAATAATAATAACAACTAGAACTGCAAGCAGTTATGAAAGGGGGCCAAGCCTCCCTGCGCAACTTGGCTCCCAGGTCCCGCGGAGCCCATGGAATGCAAATAGCTGTATTTCGTTACCAGGCGGTACATCACCAAGAATTGCTCTCAAATGTGAGGTCAAAAAAGGCTGCCCTCTCAACTTTCATGTCAATTGATGCTTCTGTTTATTACGCCCCCTATTGGCCAATTTGCGCCAAATTTGGCACAAAGCCTCTGGTTGATGTTGGAAACAAGTGCCTTGAGTTTGATGTAGATACCTTTGTCTATGACTCAATTATGCAACAATATGTTTTTTCTAGCTAGCAGAAAAAATTTGTTTATTTAGAAGTACCTAATTTTTTGGTGTAGCAAAATTCTTTTGATAACTTTTGATCAGGCCAGTCTAGAGATATGTCCAAATTTTCGTGCAGATGGAGCTTAAACACTAGGAGGAGTTCGAAAAAGTAGGTTTTTGATGTGTAGTGACATAGAAAGTAAAATATGCTGTGAGAGTGGGCGCGGCCAATGTCAGAAGATGCGACTCTATTGGAGGAACACGATGACGTAAAGTTTATGAAGAAATGATTTAAAATGTGGGAGTTTTAAGGCAAATTGCGTTTGCATTTGTTACAGCGCCACCTCGTGGAGTAGCCATGCAATTTTTGGTATGTTTGGTCTGTGTGCTATTCTATATATACCTTATAAATTTCACAGCCCTCAGCATAATACCTGAGCCGAAATTGAAGTTTGTTGTTTATCTTAAAATAAGCCACGTCCACTTTGACCAGTCGCAATCCCCTTCAAGATATGGTCTCAGGAGTGCCCCAGCATTATACTCCCCAAATTTCGTGCAAATCGGATCAACTTTCATGTCACTTGATGTTTCTCTGTTTATAGCGCCCCCTATCGTCCAATTTGGGCCAAATTTGGCACAGAGCCTCTGTTTGACCTTTGCAATGAGTGAAAAGAGTTTGATGTTGACAGCTTTAACTTTGACACTAATATGTAACAATATGTGTTTTTTAGCTAGCAGAAAAAAATAGTTTATTTATATGAACCATATTTTTTGGAGTACCAAATTTCTTTTGATAACTTTTGATGAGGCACGTCTGAAGATTGTTACAGCGAAGTTTTGTGCAGATATAGTTTAAACACTAGGAGGAGTTCGAAAAAGTATGTTTTTGATGTCTAGTAACTTAAAATGAAAAATATGTGGTGGAAGGAGGTGGGGCCTATGTCACATGATGTGACTCTATTTGGGGAATATGTGGATATAAAGTTTATGAAGATTTGATTTAAAATGTGGAAGTAACGAGCCAAAATGCATTTTCCTCTGTTACAGCGCCACCTAGTGGACGTGACACACAATTTTTGGTATGGGAGGTCTGTCTGCTATTCTAGATATACACTGTAATTTTGGGAGCCCTCAGCCAAATACTTGAGCTAAAATAAAAGTTTGTTGTTTATCTTGTAATAAGCCATGCCCAGTTTGACCAGTCATAATGAACTTCAAGATATGGCCTCAGGAGTGACCCAGCATCCTACCCACCAAATTTGGTGAAAATCGATGATGGCATTTAAGAGACATAAATTTCCCATCTTTACAGCGCCCCCTAGTGGCCAACATTAGTCAAATTTGGCTTATTCCCTCACAGTCCCATTCCAACTAAAGATCTCGGATTTGGTGTTGTTAGCATTTATTTTTACCGAGATATAGCAATGCAAACATTTGCATAGCTAGCTATAAAATTTTATTTGCTAAGAATTTGCGCATATTTTGACCAAACAAAATTATTTTGATAACTTTTGATCAAGTGAAGCTCCAGAGTGTACATGCCAAACTACAGACTGATTGGACAAAATCCCAAGGAGGAGTTCGAAAAAGTAGGTTTTCCATTTCTTGCGATTTTGCGAAAAAATTTTACAGGCGGAAATGGGCGTGGCCTAGCCCAAGTGATTCAGGGCTTTTCAGGGAATCTGTGGATATAAAGGTTTTTTTTTTTTTTTGTACTGCATATATATTTCTAGTTTATATATCTATAAAGTTTTTGAATGTGAGACGTACGGTGTGGGAGTTATAGCCCAAAACGCGTTGCCCTCAGCTATAGCGCCCCCTGCTGGCGGACATATGTGAATTTTGGTGACTGAGGTGAGTGCAGGGTTCTGGACCAACCTTCCAAATTGCACCACCCTCCCTTGCACGGTTTAGGCTGCAGCACCACTTTTACCAACGGAAAAATAAAAATAATAATAATAATAATAATAATAATAAAAATCCGAACAAAAACAATAGGGTTCCCAGCACCGCTGGTCCTGGGAAACGCGTATGCGTTCTTACGCGTTTCCCAAACCCCTCGGGCTTGGCCCCCTAATAATAAAAAGCGAAAACAATAGGGTTTCAGCCCTACGGGCTTGAACCCCTAAATATGGCTGCAAGCGGCAATTCCGGGGTTCAAGCCAAGAATGACCATTAGTAGTGAAAAGCTTTAACAGCGTAAATAACAAGTGTTGCCACTAACCGTGGCCTTGTCCCCCGCAAGGTGACGGAAATCGACTGTGGTGGGCGTATCACAAAATTACACATTGATGCCAAAGATGAATAATATCAGGCAAAGAGTTCTTGAGATTTTGCGTTCACAACAAACGGGACATGACGGACGGACAGATGGACTGATGGAGCTGAAGACCATGTCCACCGGCCCTAATGTACCTTGACCCCAAAGATGAATGGAATCGGTCAAATTGTTCTTGAGATATTACGTTCACAACCAACGGAATGGGATGGACAAATGGCCGGACGGATGGAGCTGAATTCTGTCCCCCACCCCTAAAATACTTGGACACCAAGGATGAATGGAATCGGTCAAAGCGTTCTTGAGATATCGCGTTCACAACAAATGGGACATAACGGACAGATGGACGGACGGACGGAGCTGAATACTATGTCCCCCGCCCATAATACACCTTAAAACCAAAGACGAATTGAATCGGTCAAACCGTTCTTGAGATATCGCGATCACAACAAACAGGACATGACGGCCGGACAGAGCTGAATACTATGTCCCCCGCCCCTAGTACACCTTGACACCAAGGATGAATGGAATCGGTCAAACCGTTCTTGAGATATGATGTTGGACAAAGTATTTCTAAGTGGTCAAATGGTCGTAATGACCTTGAGAATAATGGAAAGGTCACGTCAATCGAGTGGGCTGTGAGCACTCCCATAGTGCACCTTGACACCAAAGATGAATGGAATCGGTCAAAGCGTTCTTGAGATATCGCTTTCGCTAGAAACGGGACATGATGGACAGACGGACGGAGCTAAATACCATGTCCCCCACCGCTAATACATCATTACACCAAAGATGAATGGAATCGGTCAAACCGTTCTTGAGACAAGTTGACAAGGAATTTGTAAGTAGTCAAATGATCGTACTGACCTTGAGAATAATGCCAAGGTCACAGAAATCTACTGGGGTCGGCATGTCACACCAATATACCTCAACACCAAAGATAACTGGAATCGGTCAAACCATTCTTCAGATATCGCGTTCAGAACGAACGGGACATAATGGACGGCCGGACGGAGCTGAATACTATGTGCCCCGCTTCGCTTGCCATCGTGGCAGCGGGGGACAAAAACCACTTTAAGAGTGTGTTTTAGGTATTTATGTGGAGCTTTTTTCCAGTGTAATGATTGGACCAAAAATTTATGATGTATAGTCTGATTTATGTTATGTTAGTCTATTTTTTGCATTTATGGCACACCCCTACTGGTCGATTTGATATAAAATTTCAGGCTATGTTTCAGGTTCTTATGTTGACATATCCTGTGAGATTGGTAAAGAGTGGAAAATCTGTGATTTATAGTCTTATTTGTGTTACACCACGTTGTTTTGTTTTGTATTTATAGCACCCCCTATCGAACAATTGCAATGAAATTTTCAGAGTATGTTTTAAGTACTTGTATGAATATATCCTGTGAGTTTTATGGCTATAGGACAAACAATATCTGATTTAAGCCCTACGGGCTTGAAACCCCAATAATAATAAAAATAACAAGAAGAGCACCGCCAACGGTGCATAATATGCCCGTCATGAACATGGATCAGGAAGTGGACAGACAACATGATACCAATATCCAACAGACAACAGCCCCATGTGAGCTTTTACCTTTGTCCATGACCAGACCTTGAAGGGAGGGCCGTAAACATGGAACGCGACACTCCGCTCAGTGATGGTACACGTGTGTGTGAAATATCATGGATGTATCTGAAGCGGTTGAGAAGTTAT
Source organism: Gymnothorax reevesii (assembly GCA_029721435.1). Taxonomy (NCBI): domain Eukaryota; kingdom Metazoa; phylum Chordata; class Actinopteri; order Anguilliformes; family Muraenidae; genus Gymnothorax; species Gymnothorax reevesii. The sequence goes on along the minus strand of CM056574.1, from coordinate 4,020,054 downwards.
GCTCCGGACAAGGCCCATCTGGGCCCCATGTGACCTTTGACCTTTGCCAGTGACCTTGACCTTGACCGGGTGAACGAAATCATGGTGCGCGACACAGCGCCTAGTGATGGTGCACGTTTATGTGAAGTATCACGAATGTAGCTCAAGCGGCTCAGGAGTTATGCTCCGGACAAGAAATTGCGAACAGACAAAAAACAGACGGACGGGGTTGATGACATAATACGTCCCGTCTTAAGACGGGCGTATAATAAAAAGCGAAAACAATAGGGGTTCAAGCCCGTAGGGCTTATTTTGCGGTTCCTTCGAGTGAGTAACCATAAGAGTACATTAACTAGCTAGCTAGCTAGCTTACGTTTCTTTTGTTGCTCAGCATATAGATACCTACGGACACTTCGACCGTGATCACATTTTGACAATGGCAGATCTTCCATTGTTAGAGGAATAAGCTTCCTTCCGAAGTGAGAGGAACTTTCGGCACAGAGATCCCATCCGGGAAAGTGACGAGTGGCTCTCGTTTTGTGTGGCACCCAATAAAATGTCATGGAGTAACAGTGATAAAAGTACAATGAAGAGTGATCTCTGCAGACTGTATTTTACCAGTTACCCTCATGGTGCTCTGATCGAGGCGGGGGGGACTCATCCATGTCCCCACCGGCTCATATTCCCACGATGGACGGGGAGCCTATCAGTGCTGTGACAGCTGGAGGTTCGAGTCTGGTTGGCCTCCACCGCTCCCTGCGCTGTTGCAACCCGTTTTTTGGAGGCGATCTTAAAATCGGACACTTGTTTAACCTACATGTAAAGCATTTGGATCGTCAATTATGTAGGCAATATAACATGAATTATCGTAGATCTATAAATTGAATTTATTAAGGCCAATGTTATTCGCACTTTTACGTGTGGCCAATGCTACATTTTTTAGCTGTGACTAACGCTTCTGTCTGTCCGTCTGTGACACCTTTTTCACCATGTTCCTGTCGTCGTGTCATCATGAAATTTTCAGGAGTTATTGACCTTTCACCAAAGTGATGTCCATGCACAAGGTCGAGGTCAAAGGTCAAGTTCACAGAGATCACGACCTTGTTTGCAGGTTTTCGCGCTGTAACTCCAGTTAGAATTCATGGATCGCTATGAAAGTTTGGAAATAGCTGTTAGGCATACAGGAGGTGTTCCCTATTGTTTTTCAAGGTCACCCGTCAAAGGTCACAAAGGTAAAAAAAGTGTCAATTTTGCCCGATTTCACGATTTTCGCACCGTAACTCAAGTTTAATTCAATGAATGGCTATGAAATCTTACAACAAGCTTCTTGGTATAGAGGAGGGGTTCCCTGTTGATTTTCAAGGTCATCTGTCGAATCCCAAGGTCACACCGGTCAAAAAAGTGTTGATTTTGCCCCGATTTCACAGTTTTCACACCGTAACTCCACTTTAACTTGATGGATGGCTATTACATCTTAGAGCAAGCTTCTTGGTACAGAGGAAGTGTCCCCTATTGATATTCAAGGTCATTTGCCAAGTTCGACATTACACTTGTACAAGAAACCACCAGTCATGGACACTAGGCCTCGTGACGGATGCTAGGCGAGGTCGCAGCTATTAGATCCTTCTGATCTACTTGTTTTCTTGACCACACTTGTAAGTGCGCAAGTTGATTACCATTCCAGTGCCGCGTAGAAAGTACCGCTTAAAATAAGTTTGGCCAAGAAAAAATTTTTAGCTTTGGACACACTTATTTTAAGTGTGGGCAATGGAGAAATGTGCGTCTTGGCCACAATAATAAGTGCGTCTAACAAGACGTCATTTTGGTCATTTAAGTGCATCCAAGCACAAAAATTAAGTGTGAATAGTCACTTCAATTTATTAATGATTAATGAATTAAATCAAACCTCAGCTGCACTCGGGTTTTCCACCCCAAGGGTGTTTACTGCAGCGGCAATAGTTTTCTAAACTGCAGCCTACAGGGCTCCCTTAATTCCACTCTTAAGACTTCCAAATAAAATAATTTTGTTTTTCTCCATCTATCGTCGGCCTACTTATAAAACCTTGTATCTTCAAAATGATAAACTTTACAGGAGAGCAAAAAAAAAAAGTTTAATTTTGCATGTAAGAAAGCAGTTGAGCTGTGTTCAGGTACAATGATGATTTTTCCTCAAAGAATGTATCCAATCAATGAAATTTTGTATTTTGCAATGTTTATGCTATTATCGTGGACATACGAGTTTTTGTTTCTCATCAAATTGTAGATACGAGGTTTATCAGCAGGCCGACGACATTTCCTCCTCAGTTAAGTTCTTTCTTCTTTGCCATCTTTTGAGAGTCCATGTTGTAAAGTGAGCAGGACTATGCCTCCCGGAGCATGAATTTATAGGGGCGTGTCATGTAAATTATGATGGTTTCTGCCGCCAGATTTATCAAAGCCCCGGCAGTTCTGCACCGAAATCTGCGACATACACTCTTTTAGTAAATCAGACGTGACACCTGGCAAACAATGATATTTGCTCCAGAATCTACGCCAGATCCTATGCAAGCTTGATAAATGAGAGCCATTGAGAGAAGCCTAACTTGACTGAGATAGCAGCTCTGAGTCTTTCTTTATAGTGTGTGATGACATTGGAGGGAACATGGCACAATATATACTTAGCACCATTCAAAACACAACGGTATGTACTGTATTTATGGCAAATTTAAGAATCGATTGATTTTTATTGCTTTTCCAAAGAGGCACGAGTGCAAACAAATTAAAACGTGTGCTATTGTAATCCTGACCTGCGCCATTGTGAACGCGCCAAGCACTTCAGTAATAACATTCAGCTGTTTGTGATGTGTTCAGTGACACTTGACTTGTTCTTTTGGGTGCGGTCAATACCCAACAAAAAAAGCAACTGCATCAAGAGAATGGAACGGCTTGTGACACAGGAGAGAGAAAAAGAGCCATTGGCATGCTACGGGCAGGTCTCAGCCACCGAGAGATGGTGTGTCATTTGCACTGTCACCATCCCTGTGATTTTCAATACGGCCGACACAGCAGCCATCTTGAATTTGGTTTCCATTGATGTCAAGGAAAAAAAATGATCCGATCAAGTTAACATTCGGTGTGTAAGTTAATAATGGATAGAGAAAGCTTCCCTTCAAGAATGGGTGCACTCCCATTTTCAATAAGACTACCTTGTCAGCCATCTTGAATTTGAATTTCATCGATTTCAAGCAGGATGGATGATCTGATCAATTTCAAATTTGCTGTCAGTGCTAGTGGCTGGTAGAAGGTTCCTTTTGAAAAGGAGCGTGCTGCGATTTTCAATATGGCCACCTCGGCAGCTAGCATGAATTTTGTTCCTGCTGATTTCAGGGGAAACCAATGATAACTTCAGCGCTGTAGGCAACTATAGTTGCCCAATGATGCAAAATATCAAAATCAGATGCTGTTGAAAACCTATCATGTGGCAACATTTTTAATCCCTTGAAATTTTATTCAGCGCTCAAAGAGTAAAATTGATATTTGCTGCGCGTGTTGTTGGTGGGATGAGGAAGGCTCCTTTTGAAAATGGAGACGGTGGGATTTTCAGTATCACCGTCGTCGCAGCAATTTTATATTTGGTTTCCGTTCTTTTTTGATTAAAATGAAAAGAATCAACGAATGAAATTCGAGTTGTCGAGATATTTATGGTGTATTTTCGTGGTAACGTTAATTTGAATGGCTGCTGTCACGTCATTAACCGTGCAAATATCAGTGGCGTTAAGCGTCTATGCATTGACTTTGAATGTAATCTGTTGTGCGAAAAATTTGTTTCGCGTCCGGTGTGGATGTGGCTTTAGAAGCACTGACAGACGGAAATGCTGTTAAAATCAGCGGCAAACACTGCTGAAGTGGATTGGTAGAATCCAGACAAAAAATTGATCAAACAAAAGAATCCTTTCAGATGGATTTTCTGTTGCTGCCAAAAAGGCTGAACAATGCAGTTCAGTTTGATGCAATGATGCAAAAACTTTTTTTAATATATTCCACTTACAGTGTAAAATATGATATTGTATATAATAAAGTCAAAACGTTATGTATGTCTGTTCTACCCAAAGGGAAAATAATTTCAAATACCCCAAAAGTTTTTTTGAATGGTTCCCGCTTGGCATTTGTAGTTGGCACGTTGTGTAAATCGTAAGTAAAAACAGAATACAATGATTTGCAAGTCTGTTTCAACCTAAAATTCAGTTGAATACACTGCAAAGACAAGTTACTTAATGTTCGAAAAGGTAAACTTTGTAATTTTTTGCAAATATTAGCTCATTTGGAATTTGATGCCTGCAACATGTTTCAAAAAAGCTGGCACAAGTGGCAAAAAAGACAGAGTTGAGGAATGCTCATCAAACTCTTATTTGGAACATCCCACTGGTGATCGGGCTAATTGGGAACAGGTGGGTGCCATGATTGGGTATAAAAGCAGCTTCCCAGAAATGCTCAGTCGTTCACAAACAAGGATGGGGCGAGGGTCACCACTTAGTGAACAAATCCGTGAGCTGATTGTCGTACAGTTTAAAGACAACATTCCTCAACGAGCTATTGCAAGAAACTTAGTGATTTCATCATCTATGGGCCGTAATATCGTCAAAAGGTTCAGAGAATCTGGAGAAATCACTGCACGTAAGCGACAAGGCCGAAAACCAACATTAAATGCCCGTGACCTTCGATCCCTCAGGCGGTACTGCATCAAAAACCGACATCAGTGTGTAAAGGACATCACCACATGGGCTCAGGAACACTTCAGAAAACCACTGTCAGCAACTACAGTTCGTCGCTACATCTGCAAGTGCAAGTTAAAACTCTACAGAAACGCCCCCGGCTTCGCTGGGCTCAAGCTCATCTAAGATGGACTGATGCAAAGTGGAAAAGTGTTCTGTGGTCTGACGAGTCCACATTTCTACTTGTTTTTGGAAACTGTGGACGTTGTGTCCTCCGGACCAAAGAGGAAAAGAACCATCCGGACTGTTATAGGCGCAAAGTTCAAAAGCCAGCATCTGTGATGGTATGGGGGTGTATTAGTGCCCAAGGCATGGGCAGCTTACACATATGTGAAGGCACCATTAATGCTGAAAGGTACATACAGGTTTTGGAGCAACATATGTTGCCATCCAAGCAACGTCTCTTTCATGGATGCCCCTGCTTATTTCAGCAAGACAATGCCAAGCCACATTCTGCACGTGTTACAACAGCATGGCTCCGTTGTAAAAGAGTGGGGGTACTAGACTGGCCTGCCTGTAGTCCAGACGTGTCTCCCATTGAAAATGAGTGGCGCATTATGAAGTGTAAAATACGACAACGGAGACCCCGGACTGTTGAACAACTTAAGCTGTACATCAAGCGAGAATGGGAAAGAGTTCCACCTGAAAAGCTTCAAAAATTGGTCTCCTCAGTTCCCAAACGTTTACTGAGTGTCGTTAAAAGGAAAGGTGATGTAAGACAGTGGTAAAAAGGCCCCTGTGCCAACTTTTTTGCAATGTGCTGCTGCCTTTAAATTCTAAGATTATTATTTTTTTTGCAAATAATCATTAAGTTTCTCAGTTTGAACATCTTGTCTTTGCAGTGTATTCAATTGAATATAAGTTGAAAAGGATTTGCAAGTCATTATATTCTGTTTTTATCTACGATTTACATAACGTGCCAACTTCACTGGTTTTGGGTTTTGTAAATACCTTGGCATGTTTATAATGATGATATTGAAAGACAACTAAGGTCCTTAAATGTCAAAATCAATTTCTTATTGAGAAATTTTGGTGCTTGTTCATTTGATGTCAAACAATTGTTATTTAGCACTCTTCGTGCCAATTAGCATTTTGTCCATCTTTGGTATGATTTTAAACACTCCTGCATGAAATGACTTAATGTTTATTATTGCTATTAACCCTCTATGGTACGCATTATGATCGCAATGGGTAAAAAAATATTTCTGTTGTTTTTCCATCTTAATATGAGACATTTTAACACAATCACTGCACTTTTTCAAAAAAATATATTTAGTTTTAAAAAAATTGTTGCCTCTAGGCAACATTGTATCATAATTGAAGAAACATAATTTGATGTTATCAACAGAAAAAAAAGAATTATATTTCTTCAAAACATGCATTTCTTTCATCAAACACTTAAACTAAGAGATTTATTTGATTTCTGGAACAAGAGATTTCATATTTCACAAAAACGCACATCATATATTCAACCATTGCTCTCAGGCAACATTGTACCATTGTGGAGCACAAATGTATTTCAATCATCGTACCGTCTTATCTAATCATTATAACTGATTAAAAACGTGTCTGATTAAAACATTAAAAAGAGTTAAAAAGTATCCTTATGTTCAGAAACATGTTTATGCACACACACATGCACCTGCTAAACTACACAAGCACCCACATGAACATACAAAATTTCCTCGCTCATGCTTTGTGGAAGTTGAGGAAACAATTCCTCTCATGACACACACAGGTAAGTGGAACATTTTGAGCACTGCACTTTTACATTGCCTGAACACTTTGGGAATTTGCATCTCCTTTTTCGGTCCACCCAAACAGGCCAGTGACCTGACTGATCAAAGCGAACCAGCTGTGATGGGCTGATGCGTTTGCAGGTGTTTTTGGCAGCTCCTCTGCCGGTCCGTCATGTGATGGGCTCCCTCTTATCTTGGCAAGTCTTTTTTATGGCAAATATAATTTATTATATAAATTGTTTTCCTTACAAATGTAATATACTTGTATCCTGACCCATTATACCCTGCATAGCCTCAAGTGATTCCATTACGGTACAATGTTGCCTCAGGGCAACATGTAGTTTTTTACCATTTTCTTAAAAATATATGGAGACGCATTCTGTAAAATCATTGAAAATACAGATTTACTTCAGAGGAAGGCTGTCCTGAATTTTAAATGAAGAATTTTATTTACTTGCAACACCCTTGTAACTGATATTGTTCATGTGGGGATGTCTAAATCTACTCTGTGGAGGCGCTGGTGTTCCATTCTATATGTATGACTTAGTCGATTATTTAGTGCGATTGTTTAATCTGCCGGGTTTTTTTTAATATATATATATATATATATATATATATATATATATATATATATATATATATTTATGTGATCTCGTTACTCTGATGCTGTAAATTGTGGGCTATGAGCCTGAAATAAGCTTTATCTATTATGCACCACCACTTTCGTCTAAAAGGGGTCTTAATAAATTACGTCTCCATTTTTTTTTTTTTGGTGAAAATGCATTGAAAAATACCATTGTTGGCAATGAGAGCAAAAAATAAAAATAAAATCACTTGAGGTAAAAATATGGATAATGACCAAACACACTGCAAACATACATTTTTTTATAACAGTGGAAATGTGTAGCAGATTTTATTTTTTTAAAGTTACATCGCTTTAACTCCCATTTGAAGTCTCATTCCATGGTTCTTGACGCAAAAAAATTTAAATAAAATAAATTGTTTAAACTGGTTTGAGGCAACATTATTCAACAAAATGACCTCTGATGGTTAGTTGTTCCAGTATATTAGGTGAGATAAATTTTGAGCGCTGTCACAGTGTTACAGACGATGGCACGGCAGAATGAGCTCTCTGGGATTGTAGCCGCATTGAGGCCTTACATGATACTGAAGACCCAAAATGCTGCCTTGGTACTGTAAGAAACATCATCAGGCATTTCAAAGAGATCCGTGCGCTGAAAACTAGAGGCAACCGAAGTGCAAAATGGAAGTTAAGTGCTTCCGACATTGTGTGCCTGTTTCACGTTGGCACCTGTCCAATACGTTTTGGTTGCACCTGTTGTGCTGAGCGTCTCTATCCCATTTTTCTGTTGATATTACGTTGATTTTTTTTTTCTGTTTTTCTGAGAATTTTCTGCCTTCAACGAAATACAGTCGCAAATTTCGCGCTTTTGACGGCCTGTTCTTCTGCAAGACGCCCGTGAGGTGAACCTGGACTTGGGCTACGTGGCATCTAGTTAATAACCATGATGGCTTCCCCTTGTTCGCCGACCTCTTTTCCTATCTTATGCTCTGAGAGTAATATGTTTTGTTACTACGACTCTGCGCTTAGCGGCACTTTCATTTGCAAGAAATGTGTCTCATATACTAGCTTAGCTGAGAAGCTTTTACAGCTGGAAGCTCGCATAGAAACTCTGCAGAACATCAGGTCGAATGAGGAGTTCATTGATTCTTTCTTGGTCCAGCCTGAAACGAGTGTAAATGTCAGTTCTCTTTCTGTTTCCCGTTCCTTACCTGCTGCGGCAGCTTCTTCACAGCGTGATGTGTCTGTAACAGTTCGAGGTAAACGCACAGCCATCCAGTCCCTCTCCTGTTAAACTGTTTCATTCATTTGCTCCCCTCCAAGAATTAGGGCCAGATGAACGAGTACCAGGAAAGTCACTAATTATCGGGGATTCCATTGTTAGAGATGTACGGGTGTTAAAACAGGTGTTGCGCCGTAGATTGCACCCCCTTCGCAGGAGCGCGCGTACGTCATTCCAATACAAAAGTGACCCAGTTCGCTTTTATTTCGTAGAGTGAAACACAGTTTCACGTGTTAAAATCTTGCCAAGGATTTACTGCTTTAATTCCGCAACCAATCACAATGCAATAAAGTCCGAACGACAGTATCATATATTTATTTTTTGCGAAGGAGGTACTGAAATTAAATAACAAATGGTATGGCTTCGCGACATAATATCCTAAAGCCACGTGATACGCGTGATAACGAAAGCATAATGATCTTATATCTAGCCTTCGCATTTCACAACATCGGTTTTGAGGAAATATATAGCTATACAGCCAGACAAAATGAAGTTCTGGTAATATGAGCAAGTAGGCGTTTCGCGGCTAAATTGCATTACTATTATATTGGTTGAAAGGCATTTGCGGGATACGCTTATATGCCCACCACATCAGATGTTCTTTTCGAGAAGTCAAATGTTTGTCTAAGGTCTTAACAAAATTAAATGAAGTGAACGAACTAAAGAATGATCAAATAAAAAAAATCCATAAAGACTTCTTTGATGAACTATTTTTACTTAAAACAGATAAACTCCTACAAATAGACCAGTATGAATTGAAAACTATATTTACATCAAAATGCAGCAAATTCTGGGCAGAATAGGAATAACACTATGGAGGGTGGTCAGCTCGTCTTCAGGTGGTCCCACTCCTGACCTGAATCAAACTAGAAAAGCACCAAATGGATGAAACTTACTCAGGTTCCATGAACTGGGCGCCTATGCACAGTGCTAAAAGCACTTGAAGCTGAGGAAAACAAGGGAGAAAAACTCCTGGAAAGAATTCCACGGCAGTGAATGTTTATGGCTTGCTGTGAATTGCTCCCCATGTACTATGGCCCCATGCATGCTGTTACAAGGAATTGATGCTGGGACTAACAGAAATTAAATTCCTGGGGGTGCATTTTATGGCAGCCCGTGATTTTGGCTTGCCATGAATTGCACCCCCTGTCTAACTTAGACTAGGAAAGTGCTACATGCATGAAATTCATTCAGGTTACATGTACTATGGCGCCATGCATGCTGTTAAAAGGAATTGATGCTGGGACTAACAGAAATAAAATTCCAGGGGGGGGTGCATTTTATGGCAGTCAATGTTTATGGCTTGCCGTGAATTGCACCCCCTGTCTAACTCAGACTAGTAAAGTGTTAAATGCATGAAATTCATTCAGGTAACATGTATAGGGTCCTATAAACGCTGTTGAAAGAAACTGGTTCTGTCTTTCAGAAGTTACCTTGTGATTTTTTTACATAAATGTTAGCTACTTAAGATCTGTCAATTTAATAACTTCATTGGCCTCGTCTGTGGTCTTGTCAATAAACTCTGCTATCATCATATGTCTGTTCCCAATATACTCTCCAAGTAATTTACCACATGAAAGGCCCCAAACAACTTGAGCATTTTTGCAGCACAGCTGCACATACATTCCAAATCCTTTTATTTATTTAAAATGTGTGCATGTATATAAATTAAATTAAACAAGACAAATATAACAAGCCTGAACCTTCAGTGATGTGAACAGACAGGAAAGATGCCTTAGTCTGACAACATTTAATCACAATGAACCGTGAAACCTTTATTCGTCCACAAATAAATTAAGCAACGAACAATAAAGCAAGAAACTTTCTGCTACTAAAATACTTTTTAAAAATAATCAAATGGAACTGAAAGGTAAAATTTATTAAAGACAAGAAATAAAAATGACTGCAGTCATTTAACCCTTTGAGCACCACAGGCAACTGTAGTTGCCTGATGGTTAAAGATATCAAAACCAGATGCTTTTGAAAACCTATCATGTGTGTCAACTTGCTTAAAAAAGCTCCCGCAGGGAAGCTCTTTTAAACAAGTTGACACATGATAGGTTTTCAACAGCTCAGGATCATTAAATGTTTAATTCCTTGAAAGTTTATTCAGCGTGAAAGGGTTAAATGTAGAAAATGACACGAAATAAACAAACAAACGCGATAGGATAATTAACCTGCTGCATTTCACCTTTCCCACTTGCTATGTGAAAGCCACTGCTGCCTGCCCAAAATAACAATTTAACAGCCCAAACTCTGTCAAAAAAGAGAAAAGAAAAAATATTATTTTAAGGGCACAGGTATTGTTCATCCAGTGGAGGCCTCTGCACGCATGCATGATGGTACCACCTCTGGCAGACATCACAGCATATCTGAAGTAAGAGAAATCCTTATCCTAAAGGCTTTACATCATTATATATATATATATATATATATAAAGTGCACTTAATTGTGACATTAATATATTAATTTATGTGCAGTTACAAATATTAATATTCCTTCAATTCACAGAATTTCTCACGCACATACTGTAAGTGATGCGCCTTAGGTCTACTACAAAAACCTGCCATGCACGCCAAGTTTGAGTTTTCAACAATATGTGTATGAACTGAGTAATGAAAAAGGCACAATATAAATTTAAGTTCTTTCATTCCTTTATTCACAGTATCAAAACTAGTCTTCACATAAAACAAAAGCATAGAAATTACCGAAGTGATCATAATAATTCTAATCGGAAAGGTGCAAAATATGTCTTTCCCATAGGAAACGCGTCTTGCTCATCTGTTGCTCAATCTCGTCTCTTGAGATGAATTTGAGCTTCTCATATTTGTACTATTCTGCGATCATTTGTTTCTGAGTTACTTCTCCGAAAGGTGCCTTAGGAGCTAGAGATAAGCTAAAAAGAGACAAAACATCACTGAAACCGAGGAAGTTGATTTGAGATAACCATTTGTGCAATAGCTGAGAAGTGGGATAAACAGAAGAGATCTCATAATTGTATGCCCCTGATCTCAATTATGCCTTGGTTATTTTGAAGGAGAACTAAAGAGAACAACTCAAAAAAAAAAAACCCTTCAATATCCTCCAAGCAGTGGGATGCAGAATTATGTTTTTTGGGGAAACTTTTATTCGGTTTTGCCTGTGATTACCGTAGAAATCTTTTTTTTTAACTGTTCTCTTTAATTCTCCTTCAAAATAACCAAGACATAATTGAGATCAGGGGCATACAATTATGAGATCTCTTCTGTTTATCCCACTTCTCAAGTATTGCTCAAATGGTTATCTCAAATCAACTTCCTCCGTTTCAGTGATGTCTTGTTCTTTCATGCATGTAACACTTTACTAGTCTGAGTTAGACAGGGGGTGCAATTCAGGGCAAGCCATAAACATTGACTGCCATAAAATGCACTCCCCCCTTATTTCTGTTAGTCCCAGCATCAATTCCTTTTAACAGCATGCATGGCGCCATAGTACATGTAACCTGAATGAATTTCATGCATGTAGCACTTTCCTAGTCTAAGTTAGACAGGGGGTGCAATTCATGGTAAGCCAAAATCACGGGCTGCCATAAAATGCACCCCCAGGAATTTAATTTCTGTTAGTCCCAGCATCAATTCCTTTTAACAGCGTGCATGGGGCCATAGTACATGGGGTGCAATTCACAGCAAGCCATAAACATTCACTGCCGTGGAATTCTTTCCAGGAGTTTTTCTCCCTTGTTTTCCTCAGCTTCAAGTGCTTTTAGCACTGTGCATAGGCGCCCAGTTCATGGAACCTGAGTAAGTTTCATCCATTTGGTGCTTTTCTAGTTTGATTCAGGTCAGGAGTGGGACCACCTGAAGACGAGCTGACCACCCTCCATAGTGTTATTCCTGTTCTGCCCAGAATTTGCTGCATTTTGATGTAAATATTGTTTTCAATTCATACAGGTCTATTTGTAGGAGTTTATCTGTTTTAAGTAAAAATAGTTCATCAAAGAAGTCTTTATGGATTTTTTTTATTTGATCATTCATTAGTTCGTTCACTTAATTTAATTTTGTTAAGACCTGAGACAAACATTTGACTTCTCGAAAAGAAGAACATCTGATGTGGTGGGCATATAAGCGTATCCCGCAAATGCCTTTCAACCAACATAATAGTAATGCAATTTAGCCGCGAAACGCCTACTTGCTCATATTATCAGAACTTCATTTTGTCTGGCTGTATAGCTATATATTTCCACAAAACCGATGTTGTGAAATACGAAGGCTGGATATAAGATCATTATGCTTTCGTTATCACGCGTATCACGTGGCTTTAGGATATTATGTCGCGAAGCCATACCATTTGTTATTTAATTTCAGTACCTCCTTCGCAAAAATTAAATATATGATACAGTCGTTCGGACTTTTTAGCATTGTGATTGGTTGCGGAATTAAAGCAGTAAATCCTTGGCAAGATTTTAACACGTGAAACTGTTTTTCACTCTACGAAATAAAAGCGAACTGGGTCACTTTTGTATTGGAATGACGTACGCGCGCTCCTGCGAAGGGGGTGCAATCTACGGCACAACACCTGTTTTAACACCCTTACATCTCTAACAATGGAATCCCCGATAATTAGTGACTTTCCTGGTACTCGTTCATCTGGCCCTAATTCTTGGAGGGGAGCAAATGAATGAAACAGTTTAACAGGAGAGGGACTGGATGGCTGTGCGTTTACCTCGAACTGTTACAGACACATCACGCTGTGAGGAAGCTGCCGCAGCAGGTAAGGAACGGGAAACAGAAAGAGAACTGACATTTACACTCGTTTCAGGCTGGACCAAGAAAGAATCAATGAACCCCTCATTCGACCTGATGTTCTGCAGAGTTTCTATGCGAGCTTCCAGCTGTAAAAGCTTCTCAGCTAAGCTAGTATATGAGACACATTTCTTGCAAATGAAAGTGCCGCTAAGCGCAGAGTCGTAGTAACAAAACATATTACTCTCAGAGCATAAGATAGGAAAAGAGGTCGGCGAACAAGGGGAAGCCATCATGGTTATTAACTAGATGCCACGTAGCCCAAGTCCAGGTTCACCTCGCGGGCGTCTTGCAGAAGTACAGGCCGTCAAAAGCGCGAAATTTGCGACTGTATTTCGTTGAAGGCAGAAAATTCTCAGAAAAACAGAAAAAAAAATCAACGCAATATTAACAGAAAAATGGGATAGAGACGCTCAGCACAACAGGTGCAACCAAAACGTATTGGACAGGTGCCAACGTGAGACAGTCACACAATGTCGGAAGCACTTAACTTCCATTTAGCACTTCTGTTGCCTCTAGTTTTCAGCGCACGGATCTCTTTGAAATGCCTGATGATGTTTCTTACAGTACCAAGGCAGCATTTTGGGTCTTCAGTATCATGTAAGGCCTCAATGCGGCTACAATCTCAGAGAGCTCATTCTGCCGTGCCATCGTCAGTAACACTGTGACAGCGCTCAAAATTTATCTCACCTAATATACTGGAACAACTAACCATCAGAGGTCATTTTGTTGAATAATGTTGCCTCAAACCAGTTTAAACAATTTATTTTATTTTAATTTTTTTGCGTCAAGAACCATGGAATGAGACTTCAAATGGGTGTTAAAGCGATGTAACTTTCAAAAAATAAAATCTGCTACACATTTCCACTGTTATAAAAAAATGTATGTTTGCAGTGTGTTTGGTCATTATCCATATTTTTACCTCAAGGGATTTTATTTTTATTTTTTGCTCTCATTGCCAACAATGGTATTTTTCAATGCGTTTTCACCAAAAAAAAAAAATGGAGACGTAATTTATTAAGACCCCTTTTAGACGAAAGTGGTGGTGCATAATAGATAAAGTTTATTTCAGGCTCATAGCCCACGTTTACAGCATCAGAGTAATGAGATCACATAAATATATATATATATATATATATATATATATATATAAAAACCCGGCAGATTAAACAATCGCACTAAATAATCGACTAAGTCATACATATAGAATGGAACACCAGAGCCTCCACAGACTAGATTTAAACATCCCCACGCGAACAATATCAGTTACAAGGGCGTTGCAAGTAAATAAAATTCTTCATTTAAAATTCAGGACAGCCTTCCTCTGAAGTAAATCTGTATTTTCAATGATTTTACAGAATCGTCTCCATATATTTTTAAGAAAATGGCAAAAAGCTACATGTTGCCCTGAGGCAACATTGTACCGTAATGGAATCACTTGAGGCTATGCAGGGTATAATGGGTCAGGATACAAGTATATTACATTTGTAAGGGAAACAATTTATATAATAAATTATATTTGCCATAAAAAATACTTGCCAAGAAAAGAGGGAGCCCATCACATGACGGACCGGCAGAGAAGCTGCCAAAAACACCTGCAAACGCATCAGCCCATCACAGCTGGTTCGCTTTGATCAGTCAGATCACTGGCCTGTTTGGGTGGAACGAAAAAGGAGATGCTAATTCCCAAAGTGTTCAGGCAATGTAAAAGTGCAGTGCTCAAAATGTTCCACTTACCTGTGTTTTTGTCATGAGAGGAATTGTTTCCTCAACTTCCATAAAGCATGAGCGAGGAAATTTTGTCTGTTCATGTGGGTGCTTGTGTAGTTCAGCAGGTGCATGTGTGTGTGCATAAACATGTTTCTGAACATAAGGATACTTTTTAACTCTTTTTAATGTTTCATTCAGACACGTTTTTAATCAGTTATAATGATTAGATACGATGGTACGATGATTAAAATACATTTGTGCTCCACAATGGTACAATGTTGCCTGAGAGCAATGGTTGAATATATGATGTGCGTTTTTGTGAAATATGAAATCTCTCGTTCCAGAAATCAAATAAATCTCTTGGTTTAAGTGTTTGATGAAAGAAATGCATGTTTTGAAGAAGTATAATTCTTTTTTTTCTGTTGATAACATCAAATTATGTTTCTTCAATTATGATACAATGTTGCCTAGAGGCAACAATTTTTTTAAAACTAAATATATTTTTTTGAAAAAGTGCAGTGATTGTGTTAAAATGTCTCATGTTAAGATGGAAAAACAACAGAAATATTTTTTTACCCATTGCGATCATAATGCGTACCATAGAGGGTTAATAGTAATAATAAACATTAAGTCATTTCATGCAGGAGTGTTTAAAATCATACCAAAGATGGACAAAATGCTAATTGGCACAAAGAGTGCTAAATAACAATTGTTTGACATCAAATGAACAAGCACCAAAATTTCTCAATAAGAAATTGATTTTGACATTTAAGGACCTTAGTTGTCTTTCAATATCATCATTATAAACATGCCAAGGTATTTACAAAACCCAAAACCAGTGAAGTTGGCACGTTATGTAAATCGTAGATAAAAACAGAATATAATGACTTGCAAATCCTTTTCAACTTATATTCAATTGAATACACTGCAAAGACAAGATGTTCAAACTGAGAAACTTAATGATTATTTGCAAAAAAAAAAAAATAATCTTAGAATTTAAAGGCAGCAGCACATTGCAAAAAAGTTGGCACAGGGGCCTTTTTACCACTGTTTTACATCACCTTTCCTTTTAACGACTCTCAGTAAACGTTTGGGAACTGAGGAGACCAATTTTTGAAGCTTTTCAGGTGGAACTCTTTCCCATTCTCGCTTGATGTACAGCTTAAGTTGTTCAACAGTCCGGGGTCTCCGTTGTCGTATTTTACGCTTCATAATGCGCCACTCATTTTCAATGGGAGACAGGTCTGGACTACAGGCAGGCCAGTCTAGTGCCCGCACTCTTTTACAACGGAGCCATGCTGTTGTAACACGTGCAGAATGTGGCTTGGCATTGTCTTGCTGAAATAAGCAGGGGCATCCATGAAAGAGACGTTGCTTGGATGGCAACATATGTTGCTCCAAAACCTGTATGTACCTTTCAGCATTAATGGTGCCTTCACATATGTGTAAGCTGCCCATGCCTTGGGCACTAATACACCCCCATACCATCACAGATGCTGGCTTTTGAACTTTGCGCCTATAACAGTCCGGATGGTTCTTTTCCTCTTTGGTCCGGAGGACACAACGTCCACAGTTTCCAAAAACAAGTAGAAATGTGGACTCGTCAGACCACAGAACACTTTTCCACTTTGCATCAGTCCATCTTAGATGAGCTTGAGCCCAGCGAAGCCGGGAGCGTTTCTGTAGAGTTTTTACTTGCACTTGCAGATGTAGCGACGAACTGTAGTTACTGACAGTGGTTTTCTGAAGTGTTCCTGAGCCCATGTGGTGATGTCCTTTACACACTGATGTCGGTTTTTGATGCAGTACCGCCTGAGGGATCGAAGGTCACGGGCATTCAATGTTGGTTTTCGGCCTTGTCGCTTACGTGCAGTGATTTCTCCAGATTCTCTGAACCTTTTGACGATATTACGGCCCATAGATGATGAAATCACTAAGTTTCTTGCAATAGCTCGTTGAGGAATGTTGTCTTTAAACTGTACGACAATCAGCTCACGGATTTGTTCACTAAGTGGTGACCCTCGCCCCATCCTTGTTTGTGAACGACTGAGCATTTCAGGGAGGCTGCTTTTATACCCAATCATGGCACCCACCTGTTCCCAATTAGCCCGTTCACCTGTGGGATGTTCCAAATAAGTGTTTGATGAGCATTCCTCAACTCTGTCTTTTTTGCCACTTGTGCCAGCTTTTTTTAAACATGTTGCAGGCATCAAATTCCAAATGAGCTAATATTTGCAAAAAATTACAAAGTTTACCTTTTCGAACATTAAGTAACTTGTCTTTGCAGTGTATTCAACTGAATTTTAGGTTGAAACGGATTTGCAAATCATTGTATTCTGTTTTTACTTACGATTTACACAACGTGCCAACTACAAATGCCAAGCGGGAACCATTCAAAAAACTTTTGGGGTATTTGAAATTATTTTCCCTTTGGGTAGAACAGACATACATAACGTTTTGACTTTATTATATACAATATCATATTTTACACTGTAAGTGGAATATATTAAAAAAAGTTTTTGCATCATTGCATCAAACTGAACTGCATTGTTCAGCTTTTTTGTCAGCAACAGAAAAACCATCTGAAAGGATTCTTTTCTGTGATCAATTTTTTGTCCGGATTCTACCAATCCACTTCAGCAGTGTATGCCGCTGCTTTTAACAGCGTTTCCTTCTGTCAGAGCTTCTAAAGCCACATCCACACCGGACGCGAAACAAATTTTTCGCACAACAGATTACATTCAAAGTCAATGCATAGACGCTTAACGCCACTGATATTTGCATGGTTTATGACGTGACAGCAGCCATTCAAATTAACCTTACCACGAAAATACACCATAAATATCTCGACAACTGAAATTTGATTGGTTGATTCTTTTCATTTTAATCAAAAAAGAACGGAAACCAAATATAAAATTGCTGCGACGACGGTGATACTGAAAATCCCACCGTCTCCATTTTCAAAAGGAGCCTTCCTCATCCCACCAACAACACGCGCAGCAAATATCAATTTTACTCTTTGAGCGCTGAATAAAATTTCAAGGGATTAAAAATGTTGCCACATGATAGGTTTTCAACAGCATCTGATTTTGATATTTTGCATCATTGGGCAACTATAGTTGCCTACAGCGCTGAAGTTATCATTGGTTTCCCCTGAAATCAGCAGGAACAAAATTTATGCTAGCTGCCGTGGTGGCCATATTGAAAATCGCAGCACGCTCCTTTTCAAAAGGAACCTTCTACCGGCCACTAGCACTGACAGCAAATATGAAATTGATCAGATCATCCATCCTGCTTGAAATTGATGAAATTCAAATTCAAGATGGCTGCCAAGGTAGTCTTATTGAAAATGGGACTGCACCCATTCTTGAAGTTAAGCTTTCTCTATTCATTATCAACTTACACACCGAATGTTAACTTGATCGGATCATTTTTTTTCCTTGACATCAATGGAAACCAAATTCAAGATGGCTGCTGTGGCGGCTGTATTGAAAATCACAGGAACGGTGACAGTGCAAATGACACACCACCTCTCGGTGGCTGAGACCTGGCCGTAGCATGCCAATGGCTCTTTTTCCCTCTCCTGTGTCACAAGCCGTTCCATTCTCTTGATGCAGTAGCTTTTTTCTTTTTTTTTTGTTTGGGTATTGACCGCACCCAAAAGAACAAGTCAAGTGTCACTGAACACATCACAAACAGCTGAACGTTTGTTATTACTGAAGTGCTTGGCGCGTTCACAATGGCGCAGGTCAGGATTACAATAGCACACGTTTTAATTTGTTTGCACTCGTGCCTCTTTGGAAAAGCAATAAAAATCAATCGATTCTTAAATTTGCCACAAATACAGTACATACCGTTGTGTTTTGAATGGTGCTAAGTACATATTGTGCCATGTTCCCTCCAATGTCATCACACACTATAAAGAAAGACTCAGAGCTGCTATCTCAGTCAAGTTAGGCTTCTCTCAATGGCTCTCATTTATCAAGCTTGCATAGGATCTGGTGTAGATTCTGGTGTAAATATCATCGTTCGCCAGGTGTCACGTCTGATTTACTAAAAGAGTGTATGTCGCAGATTTCGGGGCAGAACGCAACTAGAACGCAAATGGCGCTCCACTAAACTCCAGTTATTCCATGGTCCTGTTACTTTTTAAATCTCATGCAGGAAAATAAAAATAATTCTCGATTTCTTCGATTTCAAAATTGTGGCTAAGTTAACTAAGTCATGCTGCAAGTAACCCTCAAATTCCAGTCTCTTGCAGCAGTGATGATTTTTTAAATTTCTTTAATGGCAAAATTATTGGAATTAGAGAGAAGATCACTGCTTCCTCACCAGTTTGTGATGGCGTTTCTTATGATATGGAGTCTTCCACATTGCACACAAACCAGTTTGAGTCCCTTTCTCCTATATCCCTGAGTGAACTAGCCAAATTAGTTGTTACTTCCAAATCATCTACTTGTATCTTGGATCCCATTCCCACAAAGCTGATGAAAGAACTCCTGCCCATTCTTGGTGGCCCAATTCTTCACATAATTAATACTTCTCTGATTTCAGGGATTGTTCCCACTTCATTTAAGATGGCAGAAATCAAGCTGCTGCTTAAAAAACCAGATTTGGATCCCACAGTCCTAGCCAATTATGGGCCAATCTCAAACCTCATATTTTTATCTAAGATCCTTGAAAAATGTGTCGCCCAACAGCTCTCTTCTTTCCTGCAAACTAATGAGGTATTTGACAGTTTTTAGTCTGCCTATAGAAAGCATCACAGCACTGAAACATCCCTCACTGTTGTAGTAAATGATCTGCTTCTCTCTATGGATAGTGGCCGCACTTCTGTTCTCGTCCTTCTCGATTTAAGTGCCGCCTTTGATACTGTAGACCACCATATTCTTCTTCGTAGGTTGGAAAAATTAGTTGGTATTTCTGGACTTGCCCTTTCATGGTTTAAGTCTTATCTGTTTGATAGATCTCAGTTTGTCCGGGTAAATAACAAGTGTTCAGAGTATTCCAAGGTTAACTTTGGAATACCTCAAGGATCTGTTCTGGGCCCTTTGCTTTTTTCTCTATACATGCTTCCCCTTGGAAATATCATAAGTAGACTTGATGTTAAATACCATTGTTATGCAGACGACACGCAGCTCTATATATCCTTTAAACCGGGTGAATATGATCCAGTTACTAGATTAGAGATGTGTCTTAAAGCTGTGAAAGCTTGGATGGCACAAAATTTTCTTTCACTAAACCCAGATAAGACTGAAATATTGGTACTGGGTCCCAAATCTCTTAGAGACTAGTTCATTAAGTTTTCTCTTAGCTTAGATGCCTCTCTGTTTCTGCCAGAGCTGTCGTTAAAAACCTTGGGGTGACTCTTGTTTCAGAACTCTCTTTCCAGGCTCACATCAACAATATCATCCGAGTGGCTTTTTTCCATCTTCGAAACATATCTAAACTTAGAAAAATGTTGTCTCTTCTTCAAGATGCTGAAAAATTGGTTCACGCATTTGTGTCTTCTCGGCTGGACTATTGCAATGTCTTACTGTCTGGTTGCACCAGCTCAGCCCTGAAACGTCTTCAATTAGTGCAGAATGCTGCAGCTAGGGTTCTGACTAGGACTAAGAAATATGATCACATTAGCCCGGTGCTGAAAAATCTTCATTGGCTGCCTGTAAAATTTAGAATTGAGTACAAAATATTATTACTAACTTACAAAGCTTTAAATGACTTGGCCCCAGAATATCTTTGCAGTCTTCTTATTCCTTACTCCCCACCAAGATTACTTCGTTCACAAGGTGCTGACTACTTGAAAATTCCAAATATACCTAGAATTACACTTGGAGGCAGAGCATTCTCTTACAAAGCACCAATTTTATGGAACAATCTCCCAAGACAAATTCGGGCTTCGGACACACTCTCTATCATCAAGAGTAGGCTGAAAACTTTTTTTAGTCAAGCCTTTGATTAGTTTATGATTAGTTATGTGTTGGCTCTGGTGGACTGACTACAACCTTGATTTATGATATATTCACTGTTATGGCCCCAATTTGTTATTACATTTACAACACAACAGCAACAGCAAGGGATGACAGATACAGTTTTAAAAACTTAAAAACATTTAATGAACAGACAACTAAACAACTAACTACGCTACTGACCAAGATTGATAAACAAGACAAAAAAACAGAAATATTTACAGTCCCTTTTTGGTGGGGTGGCTTGGTGATGTCCTGGGTGAGGAAAATGCTCAAACACAGGCAAAAATCCACAAAAGAAACTTCACAGGTCTTGAACAGAATGACAGGTCTGGTCACGTGTATCCTTCTTCTTGCAATTTCTCCTACGACTTTACTGTCTCAATTCTCCCCTTTATATACTCTTTTGCAGACCCCTCCCACCTTTTAGACTTTTTTTTTTCTTTTCTCTGGGACTTGTTTCAGACATGCCCGAAACATTCCCAAACCTAGCTCCAGTCTGAGCTTAACAAAAAAAAGGTAAATACTGCCATCCAGTGGCCTATATTCACATTACATCACGATATTGGAAGCCAGTGTTATGTAAATCCATGTGGAACCGGTGGCACTGAGCATGCATTAACGGTGCCAGTGGGGCTTGCTACAGCCTTAGTCTACGGGGAGGTCCATATGGTACTAGTGTCTAGAAAATCTGAAGTGATCTTCCTGGAATAAGTGTAGGGCCTCTGTGCTGCAGGAAGTGGATGGAGCGGTGTTGACTGTTTCCTGACCAGTCAGCTCCAAAATTCTCATTTGGCACATGATACAGGACTGTATTTTTATTAATACGTAGTAGTTTCTATCCAGTTCCTCACCTCACTTTTTTCTGCCTCACTCCGAGGATCTTTCCCTCCACAACCCTGACTCCTGGATCATCCGAGCCCTGTCCCTCACCATGAGCTCTGGCTGCTGCTGTCCTGATGCGGTCCTGATCCAGTTCTGCACCATCCTCGGCATGCCACTTCCTGGAGCAACTGATAGCACTGTTTAGATGGACTTTAATGGAACTCTATTGTCATGATCTTGTTATTAATTAGCCAGCCCGCGGAGGATGGGCTTCCCCACTATAGCCGGGTTCCTCCTGAGATTTCTTCCCACTGGGGAGTTTTTTCTCACCACTGTTGGAGGATTTTTCTCCCTCCTGGGAGTTTTTTGCCTCATTTGCTGTAGTGGGGAATAGGCTGGGCTCTGCCCTTTCAGTGACTCATCTGACTGTAAAGCGTCTTTGTGACAGTTTATCTGTGAAAAGCGCTATTCAAATAAATTGAATTTGAATTTTGAATTTGTGACAAATAAAAAAAAAAAATTAAAAAAAAAACCGCGGTTGACAGTAAGACAACCCGATGATATCAACAGCACCAGAAGTAAAGCGATGAAAGTATCAAGATCTGCTATTTCTAGACCTCTTTGTGAAAATGGTCTGATTGGTTGTGTTGCTGCTAAGAGCTGGCAATATGGGGGGGGGGGGGGGGGGGGGGGATCAAATTTGCCATGAAATTCAAGGATTGGACACAAATGGACTGGGAGCAAGTCTTTTCGACAGGTGAGTCATAATTTGAATTTTTCTCACCCAATTGCAGAACATTTATGCACTGTTGAGTTGGAAAATGAAAATGTCTGTTTAATCCCTTCAGTAAAACATGGAGGTGGTAATATTATGGTTTGGGGTTCAGTCTGTTTGAAAGGAGCCAGTGATCTCATAAAATCAGCAATCGCTGATTAAAAGAAGTAGCCCAGCATCTTTGTGAGGCACGAAGCAGCATCTGGAAAGAGACTGATTGGTCAGGGATTTTATTTTCAACATTTCAATGTCACTAAACACAATTCTTGCACCACTCAGAAGTATCTCTATCTGAAAAAATTACATCTGGTGGCATAAAAGTTATGAGTTGGCCTGCTCAAAGTCCAGGTCTTAATCCGATTGAGAAAATCTGTTGTAACATAGAAAGAATCTCTTTGGAATTAACTTCAAACCATATGGGACGGTTCAGCGAGTGAAGAAATAAAAAATGTGAAAACTATGCCTTTCACGACTATTTTTTGCTCTGGTGCTGATCTCAACCAATTAGTCAAATTGGCTAATAATGAAATGTCTAAACTTCACTCGTGGTTTAATGTAAACAAACTATCATTAAATCTTACCAAGACCAAATTTATGATATTTGGGAAAAAAGGCCTAAAGGACGACATAGACTTAAAAGTTAATGGTATCAGCATTGAAAGAGTAAACGTATATAAAGTTTTGGGTGTTATGATAGATAATCTCTTAAGCTGGAAACCGCATGTAAATTTAGTTCAAAGAAAGTTAGCTAAAAGTGTATGTATTCTTTAGAAAATGCAGAAATTATTAAACCTTAAGTCTCTTAAAATAATCTATTCAGCCCTCATAGCACCCCATCTACATTACTGCGCTGAAGTGTGGGGTCACACTGACAAAAATACAATAGAACCTTTATTTAAACTACAAAAAAAGGCCCTTAGAATTATTTATTGCGTTCCGTATGGAACTCATACAAATGATTTGTTTATTAAGGCAAAGCTTCTTAAATTACAGGATATAGTAAAATTCAACTCCTTGCAACTGGTCTACTTGGGATATAAAAATTGTTTGCCCAAAAATGTACAAAACCTATTTCTTCAGCGTGACTGCATGCAGCACACCAGAAGTAGGATGTTATTACAATCAAGCAAGGTCAGAACGACTCGTAGGGAGCATTCCCTATCTGTGGCTGGAGTCAGGGCATGGAATGTACTTGATGATAATATAAGGATGGCTGGAGAGCTGAAGGTCTTCAAATATTTGTTGAAATGTGCATACCTGAGTAACTATAAACATGCTCAATCTTGTTAATTGTATTTTGTTAATTGTATCCTGTCACTGGACGCTTCAGACTAACTGTCCGAAAGGCAACTCACATGCCCGACATGCCCGGATGGGACATTCCCGGCCGGTTACGTCATGGATTCATGGGGAAAGTGTCGTTCGCTGTGTTTGACAGTCCTGGACATGAGGATGTGCTTCCTCTCATCTACTCCAAATTAGCTGGAACAAATCGAATGATCGAGAATGGGGTTTTCGGGATAATGTCGCTTTGGATCAAGAGTGGCATTTGAATCTAAGTTATATAAACACTCACTTAATTAGCAATTCTAATTCTGATGATATTCATAAACTTCATGATCTTACTTTCTGACGTTAAAACGTAGCGTACATGGACATTAACTCTGCTGTGATTTATAATCCTTATGATATTTTAACCATTACCAAACTGTTTTTTCTGGAAGCTGGGGGCGGGACTCTGATAAGCGATTTCGCTTCTCCCGCAACCCTTTCGGTCATGATACATGTTGTGTCGTGTTGAAATTGTCATGAAATGTTTACAATCATGCTGAAATAAAATAATTTTAAAAAAAAGAAAAAAAAAAGATTAAATGCTGTAATCAATGTAAAGGGTGACCCACCCGCTGGCAAGGATGGGTGTTAAAATTACTTTCTCAGCTGATAGAACGTCAGGGAATATGTGACTATATTCAATTATGAGCTGCTTTAGCTGTTGTTGTTGTTGAAATGGATCCAGGTGGGACAACTTGGCGTCAATATTTGGAAGAATGACTGAATTTTCAAGTTTGACTGGACCAGATTCATTTTCTAAGGGGCAGTCACAATCTTCTCCAGAATTTTCCAGTTCGACTGTATTTACCATATTGACTGGCTTTTGCTGAGTGTCTCTATCAATGTATTCTTTCAGCATGTTGATGTGACACATTTGTTTTTGTTTCCTCCTTCCAGGAGTTAAAATATGTAATTTAGATCACTGACCTTTCTGAGGACAGTGTAAGGGCCAAAATATCGGGCCCTTAGAGGGTTTCCAGGAACTGATAAAAGTGCAAAGACTTTTTCACCAGTTTTAAAACTTTGATCTTTTGAAATATATCTAGCTTTCATTTTGCCCTGAGCTTCTTTGAGATTAGACTTAACAAAGTCACAAGCCTTAGAGTGACAATTACGGAAGTCAGAGACATACTGAAGCAAGTTCATTGGGACATCATCTTCGGCCAGCAACTTTTCCTTCAGAAGCTTCAAAGGTCTATGGACTGTATGCCCAAAAACAAGCTCAAAAGGAATGAGCCCAAGAGACTGCTGAACAGCTTCACGGGCAGCAAACAGAAGAAGATGGACAGTCCCAGTCTTTCTCTGTGTCAAGGCAGTAGGTCCTTATGTTCTTCAGGATTTGATGGAACCTCTCCAAAGCACCCTGACTTTCAGGATGGTAAGGTGATGACCTGTATTGTTTAATACCAAATTCATGTACAACTTGTTGAAATTTGCCAGACATGAAATATGACCCTTGATCAGACTGAATAGACTTAGGAAGACCAACAAAGCAGAAAAACTTAGTAAGAGCCTTGATGATGGTCTTCGACTTAATGTTACGAAGTGGAATTTCCTCAGGAAACTGGGTGGAAGCACACATGATAGTCAGTAAGTACTCATAACCAGACCTAGTCTTCGGCAATGGTCCAACACAGTGGATGATGATCCGACTGGAAGGTTCTTCAAAAGCGGGAATGGGCTTTAGTCGAGCCTTTGGCATTTTCTGGTTTGGCTTCTTAACCATTTAACAAGTATGACAGGATTTGCTGTACTCCTGTACTTCGGACCTCATGGAAGGCTAGAAGAAATGGTTCCTGACATGTTGAAGGGTCTTCTTGATACCCAAATGACCTGACATAGGATTATCATGGGCCAGACTAAGAGTTTCTTGACGATAAGACTTTGGAAGAACAATTTGATGGGTGATCAACCACTTTTCATCTGCAAAAACTTCAGGTGGACACCACTTTCTTATGCACACCATTTTTGTAGTAAAAACAGACAGGAACTAGAGTAGCCTCTTGTTCACTTGCAGCCTGTGGTAGAAGAAGCGCAAGATCACAAGCTTGTTGTTGCTCATGAATAAGTTGTTCCCGAGACAGAATGCCATTAGAATGACCTGACAAGGACAAGTCTGAAGATTCCCCAGACATCTCAGGACTGGAAGGTTCCTGATGAAAAGACTGCCCAATGAAGGTGTCAACCAGGTTAAAGTCCAGGTCAGCATCATCTTGAACAGCCTTTTTGGCCATAGAACGAGTAACTGCACATGAATGATAGAGGTCTGGAATTTCCTCCTCTATTGAGTCAGATTCTTGATCAATCAAGGGAGTGTCAGTTACAAAAGGAAAGGGCACAACCACATCCCCAGCAAGATCATTACCAAGAAGCAAATGAACACCTTTGAAAGGAAGAGAAGACCTAACACCAACAGTAACAGGCCCAGAGACTGATTTGAGATTAACATTATGGAGAGGTACACTTCTAAAACCACATTCTACTCCTTGAATAAAGACATTAGTCTGAGTAGACGATTTGTCCGGAAAAGGCGGAATATGTGCAAGAATAAGAGATTGGGAAGACCCAGTATCCCTTAGAATTCGAACAGGAGCAGATGAGGAAAAATCATGTGAAAGTGAGACCAAACCATCGGTGATGAATGGCTCAAAACCCTCCATAACAGAATCAGACACAGAAGGTAGAAGATCAGGCGAACTGACCATTGACACAAGATTCTCTCTTAGTGAAAGCAGTTGGCTTGGTTTCTTCTCGTTGTTGCTTTCTCTTCAGAGCATAGCACTCAGAAATAAGGTGACTTAGCTTTTTGCAGTATTGGCAGGACACAGAGGGTAAAGAATCAGAGGATTGCTTCTCACTGGAAGGTTTCCTCTCAGAAGTGGCCTTAGAAGTGTTATTAGAAGAAGTCTTGGACTGAGACTTGATTTAAAATTTAAAAAAGTGGACTTTTGGACAAAAGAAGGCTGGATACAACTTTTGAATTCCACAACCAAAATAATTTGCCTCATTCTGTCAAAATCTTTCTCAACTTTCATGGAATAACACCACTGATCAAACAATTGTTCCTTCAACCTGCCAAATTCAACATGAGTTTGACTGGCTTTGTTGTGAGAATTCCTAAATTTTTGCCTGTAAGCCTCAGGTACCAATTCATAACCCTTCAGAATGGCAGATTTGACAAAATTATAATCAGAACACTGTTGGACAGATGACTGGTTATAGATTTTCTTAGATTTACCAGTAAGAACACTTTGTAACATCTTTTGGCCATTTCAATTTTTCAGCAATTTTTTAAAAATGGGTAAAGTATTGGTCTACATCATTTTCTAGGAAGGGAGGTAAAAGTCTGATGTGTTTAACCGCATCAAAATGATCAGAAAGTCCTAAAGATTTTGTTACAGTACCTGCTTCTATTTTTTCCTCATTTCCAATTCGTACTGCAAGTGCATCCTTCTCTCTTCCAGTTCTCTCTCCAACCTCAACTGCATTTCTCAGCATGAGGATTTTTAGTATTATATAATGTCAACTGACTCTATTCAATCTACCTCTGCACTGGAGCTCAGTTTGAAAACTTTTGACTATACTGAACATAGATCTCACAACATGGAATATACAGTCATATAGACCCAGATCACTTTTTTTCCTCAACATTATTCAACATTGCAAATATGTCATTGAGGAACAATTTGAGGATTATCCAATGACAAATGAGACAATTTATACACTTTAGTAGTAGTAGTCTCTCGATGAAGATTCCAAAACTCCAGGACTGTTTAAAAAATTTCAACCAACATTTTCCAGCCATTGCAATTTCCGAAACGTGGTTAAAAGATGACCAAGAGGATGCTATCCAGCTTGAGGGATATAATTTTTTCTCTAGAAACAGGATGAATTAATGGGGCGGGAGCATTGCACTGTATGTTAAATCAATTCATCAATGCGAAATTGTCAAAAATATGTCCTTTTCCCTAGAAAATATCATGGAATCACAGTTGAGATTAAATGTGAAAAATCAAAAAATATAATTATTAGCTGTGTCTATAGAGCTTCTAGATCAAACATTAATATTTTTGAGGATTAATCTGACAGAAATGTATAACACAATAGCAATTAGCTTCTATTTGTTTGTGAAGACTTTAATATAGATTTTTTAAATCCATTGAGTCAATTGCAAATAATGAAATTCATTAACTCTGTGTTTTGTATGGGACTGTATCCAGCATTTACACATCCAAGCAGGATAACTATGAACACAGCTACACTTATTGATAATATATTAACAAACGTTACTGAAGGCAACTTAACTGGTGGTTTACTTATAAGTGATGTCAGTGACCATTTGCCTTTTTTGCTGCCTTTGAATTACCTGTTGATAAAAATGATCATGATGAAAAAAGAAACTTAACAAGGAAAATAACAAATGTAACCATTGGAAATCTTAGAGGGGACTTATTGCTTCAAAACTGGAACTACATTTATGTTGAGGATATAGACCAGTCATGTGAATTATTATCTCCATTATTTCCAAGTTACACACTAAACACTGCCCACTTGTGGCCAAAGAAGGTAACAAACGGTATGTAAATAAACCATGGATAACAAAGGGGCTACGGAATGCACGTCAAAAGAAAAATCTATTGTACGAGAAATTTTAAAAATTTTGAACTAAGGATGCTGAAAGTGAAAATAAGATATTGATATATCAAGCTATTATTGATGATAAATTAAGCTGGAAATCACACATAAATTATGTAAATCCAAAATGTCGAAATCCATTGCAATTCTGTATAAAGCCCAAGATTTCCTCTCTCAATATTCATTAACCACTTTATATTACTCATTAATAGCTTCATATATGACATATTTCATTGAGGTCGGGGGAAACGCATGTAAAACAAACACATTCAATAACTTTATTTCAAAAGAAAGCCATAAGAATAATCAGTAATAAACCTTACCGTGAGCCAACTAACGCGCTATTTATCTGCTTAAACATTTTGAAATTCAAGGACTTGGTTGATTACATGACAATAAATACCATGTACAATTCAAAAAACAAACTTCTACCTCAACTTGTCCAAAATCTGTTTAAAATGAAGGACTTAAATATCTTGGCCTTTGGCTTGACCCTAATCTATCATTTAAATTTCATATTGATAACATTGTCCGGAAAATCAACTTCAGCACTGGTGTTCTCTACCGTAACAAAAAATGTTTTACTTTTACAGTAAGAAAAAAACTTGTTCAGCAACTCATATTACCAATTCTTGATTATGCAGACATAGTGTACCAAACTGCCACCCCTAAAGCAAACCTTTTCCCTCTCAATGCAGTATACAACCGCCTATGCAGATTTATCCTTGACTGTCCATATACGACCCACCACTGTACCCTGTATGAAAACCTCAACCTACCATCTCCCACTTCAAGAAGACAGCAGCACTGGCTGCAGTTTATCTTCAAATGCATTCACTTTACCTACCCACAATATCTGAAACAACTGCTCATACCATACACATCATCACATCAACTTAGACACTGTTCACAGGTTTACTTTAATATACCCACATCAGCTGGCAAAAAATCATTTATGTTTAAGGCTCCCTGTGACTGGAACAACCTACCTGTCCATATCCGTTCGATAACGTCTTTTCAATTGTTCAAAACTGCGCTGTCCTCTCATCTTGAAACTACCTGCTCTTGCTTTCACTAATCATCAATATCATAATAATAGAACAATTATGCAATGATCCATCTGTTTTGTCTTTGTGTCTTGTTGTTTTGTTCTCGTTTATGCTGTGTTGTTTTGTGTTCTTTTGTTTTTCTGTCTAGTTGATTTGTCTGTATAATATTGTCTGTCTATATGAAGTGTATTTGTATTAAGAGGACACCCTCGAAAACGAGATGGTTTCATCTCAAGGGATTGTTCCTAATAAAGAATTTACAACAACAACTTCAGTTTAACTTGAGAGGAACATTATTATTTGACAAACCAAAGACCTGAACTACTGTAAAAAATCATTGTCTCTCTGTTAATGGGGTGAACATATGTCCTGAAAATATTAAATGATGCTGCACTCTAGTCGGCTTTAAAAGACTATATAAAAACTATATAATTTCTGGTTACAGTATAGAAATGGAAGTTTATTGATTCTGTACTATCACTTTGGACTGTGCGCTGTGCGCTATTCTTTATTTTGTTGTGATGAGAAATTTAAGTTCACTGATTAATTTCAAATGCCTGTGCTTTGCTCTTTTGTATTTGTAGTGATGTGCATAATTTTCTAAGGTAAACGGGGTAGGTGTATATACAGCTTTAGCTTCACCCTACACCCTTTCGGCTGCATAGGCTAACTGAGAAATCCGTTTTTTTTATACTGTTATGGCCCCATGGGGCCTTTGGACAGCAAGGGATGACAGACAAAATTGTAAAACTTTAACAGACTCAATAAAACAAAGACTGACCAAGATATGACGGAATATATATTTTAAAAAATGAGATAGTTACAGTCCCTTGACAATGGAGATGTGGTTTCAACCTCATAATCAGAGGAATCATCTGCAGACAAAGCCGAATGGCCTTGTTGAGCTTTACCCTTGAGGACAGTTCGCAACATCAGAGGCCAGTGTTCCTTTGGCCACTGACAACTCTTAGCTACCTTCTCGAAGCACTGGAAATACTTATCAACATCCTTCTCCGAGAATGGAGGCACCAGCTTTACCTCCTGGCTGCCATGAAATTTGTTTTCAGCTGCCATTGATTTTTAGTAGCTCCATTTAGAGCCTTTCTTCTCTATCTAACTTCTGTGAATCTAAATCTCTCTGTCTCTCTCTCTTTCTGCTCTTTCCTCTTTCTCTCTCGCCAATTTTTCTAACTCAAACTGCCTTTGTTTTTCTTTTTCCTCCCTTTCTTTCTCAAGCGTTTTTAATTTAAGTTCAATTTCTACATTTGGATTTTCCACTGGAAACTGTTCCAGATCTCCTGGTGCAAACACATTTTTATCAATGTAATATTCAACGATCTCACTAGCCAGTCTTGCTTTTCGCATGGCTGGTTTTACCTCTGTCAGCTTTAACTGTCTGCATATTCCTAGCAGTTCTGTCTTTTTAAAAGACTTCAAAACCTCTACAGTTGGTGATGCCAAAAAATTATCCATTGCTGTTGATCTGTCAATATTTACCAAGGAAAATTCAAAAATCAATTTCACACTTTGAAATTTTAGATTTTCAATAAATGACTCTCACAATGGTCTATCCCGGACTTGAGTTCCCAATTTGTTATGAACCCAATTTGTTATGACATCACGGACAGCAAGGGATGACAGACAAACTTTTAACAACTTAAACAGATTTAATCATCAAATACTGCCCAAAATTGAAATATTAACAAAAAAATGAGATATTTACAGTCCCTTTAGGTGGGGTTGCTTTATTGCAATGTATTGGGACAGGAAAATGCTCCAACACAGGTAAAAATCTACAAAAAGCTCAGGTCTTGTAAAGACTGACAGGTCTGGTCAAATGTATCCTTCTCCTTGCAATTTCTCCTACTACTTTACTCTCTAAATTACTCTCCTTACATACTCTTTTGCAGCCCCCTCCCACCTTCCAGACTTATAATTCTCTGGGACTTCCCCTCTCAGACATGCCCAGGACATGCCCAAAACCTAGCCCCAGACTGGGCTTAACAAACAATGTCAATACTGCCAGCTAGTGGCTTTTTTTTCCACATTAGAATACATTCTGTCCATCTATCTGTCCGCTCGCGTAACTCACGTAACAGTGGTTAGCATTGCTGCCTCACAGCAAGAAGAAGGTTGTGGGTTCAAATCCGGCCTGGGGCCTTGCTGTGTGGAGTCTGCATGTTCTCCCCGTGTTCGCGTGGCTTTTCTCCGGGTACTCCAGTTTCCTCCCACAGTCCAAAGACATGCGTATCAGGCTAATTGGAGACACTAAATTGCCCATAGGCAGGCCCGTCGACAGGGGGGGACAAACGGGTATCTTGTCCCGGGCCCAGGGAGGAGGGGGGCCAAGAACTGGGCCCTCATGAAATTGTGGAATAATTATTCTATTTTATTTCAAAATATGCCTATTTGTGTAAGAAATATATATTATTTGCATTAAAGAAATGATTTCTTATTGTTTTTACCATTATTGTCCTTGAAATAGGGATCAAGAACCCCCTGCCACTCCCAACACAAAAATGGTTTGGCCTGTGATCAAAAATGCGACGTCATTTGATTTGCGCTTCAGTCTGCCGACGTGTGTCAGTGCGAGTCAGGGGCATAAAAAAGAAAAGAAAAGAAAAAGAGAAGAAGAAACCAGGAGCCTTAAGGACTCAGTAAATAAATATTTTTAAAAAGGTTCCTCTGATGATGCAGGTACGAGTAAAGGCAGGGCAGAGCCAGGTAAGGCACAGAGCAGCCACCGTTTTCCAGCCCCGTTAAGTCACCCGGTCCAGCTTGTCTTGCCCCCCCGCCAGGCTGAGCGTCACGTGTTTATTTATTTTACTGTAAATAGGTTTTTATGCACCAAAATAGGGCCCTATGGTTCAGTGACGTGTCGTAGAGATTAGTTTGGTGAGGCAGAAACCTCCCCTTTGCTCGATTAGCAGTTAACGATTAACTAATTTAGTAAGACTATTCGGCGGAATGACGGGCAGTTTAAGTTTTTGCGGCGTTATTACGCATTGCATCGAACCTGAAATGCTCAACAGCAGATTTGCGCGTACTTGCTTCCAGAAAGCCGAAGCAATTTCATCAATAAATATTAAAACAGTTCAACTAAACTAGTTAAATTTAAGTCAAGAGCGCATCAGCCACACGGGACAACAAGCTATTTTATGTTTAAAATGTTCCGTTCCTTATCGCGCTGATAGGACCGGGGCGTATACTGTGTAAAAAGATTGACGCAGCACTCCGGTCTGAAAAAAGAAGCCCATACGGAAGTACCGTAAAATGGCATTCTATTTAATGGCCAGCAGATGGCGACATCGGTGGTTGCTGAAAGAAGTTCAATGCTATAGAAGACTATGAGAAAATGACCCTACTTTCCCACCTGATTTTTCATTTAAATAATAATTTTTCACATTATCTTATGGTTGCTATAGCAAGTTTCAAGTCTCTTTGATATATCATAATGTTCATTTTTGAAAAGTATGGTCCCAAGTAGACGAGAATAAAGAATAAAGTCAGAATATGCTCTAGAGGCGTGGCTATCCTCTGGTCCTCGTCCGACACGGTCAGATCCACCTCTCGCATCCCTCCCCGGATCTTGATTCTCGCTCTCGTCCAATAGAAATTACATCCGGTTTCAAAATTACAAAATGGCGCAATTCAAATTGCCAAAATCAAGGCTCCCTTTATGGTATGCCGAAACTAATGGGTGACGTCACGGTTGCTTCGTCCATCTTTATATACAGTCTATGGACCAGAGGTTGGGGTGAGTAGGTGGGAACGGGGCCCATTCAGAGTATTTTGCCCTGGGCCCGGCCAAGGCTGTCAGCGGCCCTGCCCATAGATATGAGTGTGAGAGTGAATGGTGTGTGCGCCCTGCGATGGATTAGCAAGCTGTTCAGGTTGGGTCCCTGCCTTTGTCCGTAGCCAGCTGGGATAGGCTCCAGCTCGCCCCGTGACCCTAGTGAGGAATAAGCGGGTATAGAAAATGGATGGATGGATGAGTATCTACCATTTCTCGGTGGTCTGCTAAAATTAAACCCTGCTACCAAAACTGTAAAAACAGCAACATAAACTGTTGACTCGGTAGCATAAGACTATGAAACTGCAACATGTTCTATCGCATCCGTCTTTGCCATTTACTGCGCTTGCGCGTGCAGGCCCAGGCTTCTTTTAGAGATGGCAGAATCACGCGTGTCTCGTTCGGTTGATAAAGCTTTCAAATATGACGTTATTGTTAACGCAAATGTATAACATCCATCCATCCATCCATCTTCAACCGCTTATCCGGGGCCGGGTCGCGGGGGCAGCAGTCTAAGCAGGGATGCCCAGACTTCCCTCTCCCCGGACACTTCCTCCAGTTCTCCCGGGGGTATCCCGAGGCCAGCCGAGAGACATAATCCCTCCAGCGTGTCCTGGGTCTTGCCCGAGGCCTCTTCCCGGTGGAGCATGCCCGGAACACCTTCCCAGGAAGGCGTCCAGGGGGCATCCGATAAAGATGCCCGAGCCACCCCAGCTGGCCCCTCTCGACGTGGAGGAGCAGTGGCTCTACTCTGAGCTCCTCCCGGGTGACAGAGCTCCTCACCCTATCACTAAGGGAGCGGCCCGCCACCCTGCGGAGGAAACCCATTTCAGCCGCTTGTACCAGAGATCTCGTTCTTTCGGTCATGACCCAGAGTTCATGGCCATAGGTGAGGGTAGGAACGTAGATTGACTGGTAAATCGAGAGCTTTGCCTTTCGGCACAGCTCCTTCTTCAAATGTATAACAATGAATTGTAAGACGTAGCTGTTACATCTACATTCTCGTAAATTCACTTATTTTAGCATGTCACCACCGAAAATGAACGATGAAATGTACTCTGTCGATTTCGCTATAGTCTTAAGCCATTTTCACATAGCACGCACTCGGCGCAGATCTCAGCCACCGCAGCCATTCATTGTCTATGTGATCGCTGGGCGCCAGGGCGCACCATTCTGCGCCGAGGAGGGCGCAGCGAGAGGCTGGCGCCGCCGCTGGACAGGGCACTGCCACTGGATAGGGCGCTGCGCCCAAGTTGAAAATATTGAACTTTGGTGCAGTGCCCACCTCGGCGCGTCCAATAGGAGAGAATATTGGAATCGGAAAAAAATCAGAAAGGCAGAGCAAAAATGAAGGAGAGCATCATTGTGGCGGTCCCTCAGCATGCAGAGCTGTGGGATACGAGACTCAACATCTACCGGGATCTCGCTAAAAAAGCCCAGGCATAAAGAGAGATATCCCACAATTTGGGAATACCAGGTGTGTTTAAAAACTGGCAGAGATATCGTTAGCATAGCATAATTGCCCCCTCAGGCCGTCCACACCGAGAAAGATAACTCGCACGACTCACTTCTTATGTAAATGCTGATTTAGCTACTTTGATTAGTTCACATTGGCGGTACTTTCTCTTCAGCGAACCCATTTTTGCTTCGTTGGAAAATTGACGTTGGCTGAGCTTCACGGCTGCTATTCAGCGATTACATCTGGAGAGTTAACTTCATATAATGTATCCTATCCTTATGGAATTATTTAAACGATATGTAATGAGTTTCTCTGCGATGTCATCTGCCATGTTGAATGAACATGACATGTTGTAGTGAAGCCCTATAAATTCCGACGGATTTGATAGTCGGTTAATTTTTCCATCGTTCATAAAATTGCTCTGAAAGTGATCACAGCGATATCATTTGCCATTATCGTTGTCGTTATAGTTGTGGTGTGGACTTCGCCATCTGCGTGAGTTGGAACGATTTTTAAAACTATATCTTTGTTATCGTTGTAGTTATCTTTCTTGATAGCAAACAGTGCCACATGCGTGCACAACGCGCATGCGTGCGCCCTACTCGGCGCCCACTCTGAAAGCCACTCAACACAGTCTGCGCCGTACCCAGCGCAGAGCGCCGTCCAAACCGCGTGCTTTGTGAAAACGGCTTTAATGTTGCCAACTTGGCGACTTTCTCGCTAAATCTGGCCCTTTCAGTGCTGGACTACACCAAGAAGTCACTGACAGATACTATTTGCAAATTCAAGCAGAAATGGCTGCTTTACAGGTTGACTTACGCCATTTTGAGTCCTCATGCATGTTGACTGGGGAGGAGACGCGGTTCATTTCATTCATATTACGCGCATGTTCCAGTCTTTCAATGCTTTCGAACAGGGGACGGGCTCACGGCAGCACCCGCTGCTCGTTCAGGGGTGCGTTTCCCAAAAGCATAGTTGCTAAGTAAGTTAGCAACTTCCATATATTGAACTATGTATTTGCGCCGCCAGTGTTTCCCAAAACCATCGTTCGAACTTTCAAGGTAACTTGCGTAGTGCGAACCGTTGTTAAAGCTGCAGTCTGAAGTTTTAGAAAAGTAACTTTTTGTCATTTTTGCTAAAACTGTCACTGTGTACAGACAGTATTACATATAACTAGTACTCTGTAATTTAAAAAAGGCTCATTTAAACCCACCTAATGCTCCTACTGCAATTTAAAAGAATCGTTCGGACCGACTAAAAGAACCAATTAGAGCCAGGATGGTGTCTGACAGCCGTCAAACAGTGCACATGCACGCGCTGCAGACAGCCCCCTCCCCCTTCCTCCTCAGTTCACGCCAGTGCTCAGTCAAGTTCAAATCTCCGAGAGCGGGTTCAGGAGCTTAGAGCCATCAGCGAGGAAAAAAATGCCGATACCTCAGTTTCCAGAAACAGCACACATGGCTAAGACTAGTGAAAAAGGAAGCCAGAGGGAAAAAAAAGTGCAAAAGAAAGAAAAGAAAAAGAAACCCAGGATAAAACCAGAGTGAACATCGGAGTGGATTTTTAAAAGTGGAAGGAACTCCGTGATCTGAAAGGTTTAAAAACTGACGCAGAGTTTGCAACTTTTCTCCTTGACAGGTAAACCCCTGCTTTGTTTGTTGGTTCATTTTTGCTTTGCAAATAAGCGAGTTGGCGTCGCTGACATGATCACCAAACTAGCCCCAGCCCTAACCAGCATCAATTCATTTTCACTCTGCCAATAAGTGAGTGAACATCGCTTACGAGCACAGTCGCTGTTCGAATAGCCAGAGTCTTGTAATTGTTATAGTACTCCGCTGTGCATGTGATGTTACTGTGATGTTGCAGTCGAACTAACGTTAGCTTGTTTCGGATGCTAGGGCTAACGTCGCTGGCATTGTTTTATTAGAAAGCAGCAGAAAATCTCTTTATGAAGTGACCTGGCAGTCTTATCAGTTGTGTTGTTGTCCTTATAAATATGTGCAACGTTTCTGTGCTCTCACAGCTAAATGCTGACATACATGAGTTACTGGCCATTCAGCTGGATTCACAACAGTTTCGGTACTCAAAAAACGGGTAACTTCCTGAAATAAGTCCTGGGTTTTTAATGAATACATACTGCTGTTGATTACTTTTCATGTTCACGTGATTTATTTCTGCTCGTTTGTTGGCAGGCGTGTCGTTGGACTTGAAAAATCCGGGGCTAATAATTTTTTTTTTTAATAATTAATCCTGGCTAATTCTAGATGGGTTTCCGTTATTAACATGTTTTTCAATTCACTAATAATAAAGTGGCAATCGAAGACATTGCTTCTTTTCCTCATGCGATCTAAAAGCAACAAAATAATGGGCTGCATTCAGGACAGAAAAATAATTTAATTATAATTATGTCTATGCACCTGCACTCGGCGACGGCATTTCAGACTAGTAAGTGGTTTCGTCCGTTTACATTTTCCAATTGGACAAATGTCTATTTTTTTAATACTAATTGAGCGACCGTGCCGCAAAAACATGGGTATGTACTTGTCGCCGAAATTACCTTCATTAGCTGAAGAGTTATGAAATGCCATCACCGAGTGATTATAATCACTCCTAATTATAATCTAATTATTTTTCGGTACTGAATGGAGCCTATTATTTTGTTGCTTTTAGATTGCATGACGGAGATAAGCCATTTCTTCAACTGCCGCTTGATTATTATTGAATTGGAAAACGTGTGAATGAAGGAATTTGCCAGGACTAATTATTATCCCTCGCCGTGCGATTAGCGCGAAGCGGGGATATAGCATTGGGCTCCGTCCGTACGGACACATAAAATTGAGGCGGCGGGGGATATTGCCATGTTAGTGGCAAACACTTGTCTTCAATAAAAGGAGGGATATTAGCCCCGGAATTTTCAGGTCTAACGACGCGCCGGTTTGTTGGCCAGCAGTGTTGACTGTTCGCAACAGAAACTTCTTGCCTCGGCAACTTGGCTGCTTTCATAATGTGAACGCGCAAAATCTCTCCGCAGTTGCATGCAACAGTTCGCGTGCCTTCGCGTGCACGGTAGCTTTCTAGGGGAGGGTCTGAGGAGTGCAGTGGAGAGGGAGGGGGAGGGATCTGAAAGTTGCTTTTTTCAAATTTTTGTGCGAAGTCCTCTCTCTCCTCAAAGTTACAGACTGCAGCTTTAAACGATGCAGGTGTTCCCCAAAACCGTAGTTCGAACGAACATTTGCAACCACTGTCGTTCAGCTGTGTAGTTCCAACTACTGCTCCCCAGCTGTGGTTAAAAGCTTAGTTCCTTGTGATTGCGTCGGAAAATGCAATCCACGAAAGGTAAACATAAGGTCAGTAGCTGAAAATGTTCAATGATCTTGCCGTACAAACATGTATAACATCAACACAGTGATTTGAAAAACACTTTAGTTCTCCTCTTAGGCTTTACCCAATAAGATTTCCAAGGATTCGATTATTATTCCAGATAAGGCGGAACTTTGTGATATTTTCAATAAGCATTTTGTTCATGCGGGTCTCCTCTTTGAGAATGTGGGGTTACTGCCGGGTCTCCCTAGCGGTGATGACAGGCCTTCGGTACCTGTACCCCATAATTCCACCAGCTTTTCCTTGCGTACTTTTTCCGAAAGGGAGGTGCTTGATGCACATCGTAGCGTTGACCCTAAGCAGTCTACTGGTGCGGATAAATTAAACCCAGGCCTTTTATTGCTGGCCTCACCCTTAATTGCAAATATACCTACGCATATTTTTAATTTATCCCTGTTGACTGGTTCGATTCCTGTCTTATGGAAAACAGCCTTCGATCTACCCTTACATAAGGGTGGCTCTTCTGATGATCGAAATAACTATCGGTCAATTTCACAACTGCAGTGCTTAGCTAAGGTTTTGGAGAAGCTGGTCAATAATCAAATTTGATCATTTCTATCAGACCATGCTGTCCTGAATGTGTTTCAATCAGGCTTCAGACCTGGTCACAGCACTGTGTCAGCTGCAGCTAAGGTTTTAAATGATTTTGTTTATGCCTTGGACAATAAGCAAGATTGCGCTGCCCTTTTCATTGACTTATCGAAGGCGTTTGACATTGTTGACCATTCTCTACTCATAAAGCGGTTAAATGCTGTTTGCTTGATATTAAATCTTTAATTTGGTTTAAAGATTATCTTTTCGGTAGGTGTCAAGCAGTTGCAGCTGATTGCTATCAATCTGACTTTATTTTTCTTAACAAGGGGGTTCCTCAAGGATCTATCTTGGGGCCCCTGCTATTTGCACTTTTTATTCACGATTTTGGTGCTAATTTTATTAGTAGCACAATCCATTTATATGCAGATGATACGGTAATGTACTCAGCTGCCACTTCTGCAGAGGTTGCTCTTCAAAATTTGCGGTCAGATTTCAAAATCCTTCAACAAGCTCTTTTAGACCACAAACTAATTTTAAACTCTGGGAAGACAAAATTCATGCTATTTTCTCAGAAACCTGGTGCTAGCTTTTATAATGGTAGCATTATTACAATAAGTGGAATTCAAATTCAAAGGGTTCCTTACTACAAATACCTGGGCATTTGGGTTGATGATAAACTTAATTTTAGGAAGCACATATATGAGCTGGCAAAGAATTTGAAACCTAAACTGGCCATGCTATACAGAAATAAAGCCTGCTTTCCGAAGAGTTGCAGAAGGTGGATTGTTCAGGCAACTATTCTGTCAAGAATAGATTATGGCGACATAATCTATATGCACGCTGCTTCTTCATCGCTGAAGTCGCTTGATGCAGTATACCACGCTGCCTTAAGGTTTATAACGGGTGATGGCTTTAGAACGCATCACTGTAGTTTATATTTAAAGGTTGGTTGGTCCTCATTGGCCATTAGAAGGGGGCAACATTGTTGCATTTTTATATACAAGGCATTCCTGGGTAAGCTGCCTGGTTATATGCTGGTTTGCTTAATTTTAGTATGGGGGAGTACAATTTACGTGGTCTGGATTATTTGGTTTTAGATATCCCGAGGGTTCATTCCGAACTGGGTAAAACTGCCTTCCAGTGCTATGCCTGTCAGAAATGGAATAGGCTGCAACATTTGTTAAAATTGGAAGGACTTATTTCATTTGATTGTTTCAAAAGTCTTTTATTGTCTGCCATGAAGCATGAATGTACTTGTTATGTGTAGTTTTCTGTTTGTTTTATTGTGGTATTTGGTTTTTTTTATGGTTCATAACTGGGCTCCATTGCAAGAGAGAGCTTGCTCTCAATAGGACTCCCAGTATAAATAAATAAATAAATAAATAACTACTCTAGTCTAGTAATTCAAGACTTGTTTTTTTCCCATTGTCATTAGAGCGGGAGGTAGTTAATTAGCCTGCTTTACGGGATCATGGTTCAAGACAGTAGTATTGTTGAGTAAATCTGTAAAGCTTGTGACTTCTTGTTGCGAGTCATAGGAAGAACATATGATCTCCCTGTTTACCTTCATGTATTTTTATGTCTCGATAGGAGAGGATGTTGTTTGCCCACTTGCAACTGTGAATTCTCATTCAATGAGTTTCCTTTATTTTCATGACTATTTACATTGTAGATTTTCACTGAAGGCATCAAAACTATGAATGAACGCACATGGAAGTATGTTTGTATCTGACAGTTGTCCAATAGGGCTGTTGGCTGTGAATCAACATGACTAATGCACAACACAACTGACGGTCCCAAGCCCATTGATAAGGGAAGAAATTCCTCTAAATAACCCTGACAAGGCACACCTGTGAAGTGAAAACCATTTCAGGTGACTATCTCTTGAATCTCATCATCATTGTGCAAAGCAGTAATCAGAGCAAAGGGTGGCTACCTTCAAGAAACTAGAATATAATACTAGAATAGAACTAGAATATAATGATAATGTTTTCAGCAGGTATTTCACACTTTTTTGTTAAGTACATAATTCCACGTGTTCATTCATAGTTTTGATGACTTCAGTGAGAATCTACAATGTAAATAGTCATGAAAATAAAGGAAACTCATTGAATGAGAAGGTGTGTCCAAACATTTGGTCCGTACTGTATATATATGACAGAGGATGGGAAAGTGTTGATAAAAAGTAAGGGGGTGGGGGAGATGGAGGTCTTTTTGCATAACATTTGTCATTCCTTGTGGTCTGTGGAATGCACGGTCATCTTCAGCATCCTTTACAGAGATGCCCTCATCTTCCGGGAGCTGGACATTTGCTGTGACGGCCATGCTGTGCACGACGTAGACGAACTGCCAGTCTGAGAGGATTCTAGAGACTCAGGGTAAAGAGCGGCCCTGAGACACAGAAGGCCATGCCAGAGGGGGGCCAATGTGGAGTGGCCCAGTGAGAGGATGGCTAATGTTGAGGGGTCCTCCTGTGTGTGGGTGCCCAATGTTGGGGGGCCCTGGGAATCAAACTGCAAGGGACAAGGCGTAAATGGGCTTAGATGAAATGGGCGGAGGGGGAGACTCTCATGTTAGGGAATTGTGCACCACAGATACCTATACCCCTGGGACTCCCACCAGCACCTCTGGGTTTAGCCTGGACAAAACTCTCCTCAGGAGTAAGAGGAGGCCGACAGACCGGCGCTCCCACCACCAATCCTCTGTAGTGCACTCCTTAGAGCTGCTACTCACCTTCGTAATGTCCAGCTGGCAATCCCTCCATCCACTCCACCCCCCCCCCCCCCCTTCTTATCGACTGCACTGCATCTCCATCCGTGGCCCTCAGAATATATTTTTTCTGTGGCCTTGTGCCATTTTTTGTTCTTTGAGTCAATGAAGTAATTTTTAAGTAAGGAAAAAGAAATAAAAATGTTTACTTTTTATATTCCATTTTTGTCTGTGTGTGTATTTCTACGTCCATGAGTAACGTGGGTGACCTTAAATAAATATTTACTACATATATCAAAAGAGACAAGCTGACACACAAATCGTCTAAATTTAATGATCACTTGTTCATCGGAGCACACGTTGCCATGAATAAAAAGACAGCGTGGGAAAAAAAGCTGTCTATGCAGGAGTCGAACCCTTAGTCTATGACGGGTGCGCATTTCCATATAGTCGGCTTTATTCTCTACACCACTTTTCAAAGTGGAGAGCAGCTAAGTATGTGTATAACTTGAGAATATTAATGAATTTAAAAATTTCATACTCGCTGGTGGAGTTCATCTCATTAAATGCACTGAAATGGCAAATCGTTTTTTAGATTTTTTTTTTCTTCCTAAGAATCGTTGCCTAAAGTGTCTTTTCATTTAAATGGTAAATTTTATTGTAGCTAGTTTGTATTTGATCACAAAATAATATGCCAAAAGGACAAATTAGTATTGTAATATCGATCACAACTGCCGTATTTAGGCACAAATACCAAGTTTTTAAGCTTTCCGCGGTGAAAATCAGACTGGAGTGCTCCTGGTAACATTTTTGATCGCTGTACTGTTCACATTAAACAACTTTTTGTCTTGTAGTCAGGAGTCTTGATGCCATTGTGGTTTGCACACCACACTGACTGGTGACTGGGACGATTCTGTCTGTTTCCAAAACAGGTTTTGTCATGAAAACACAAGGCAGCAGTGTGCTGATTTACTGCGAAAAAACCAGGCAGAAAAAGACATCATGTCTGAGAGAATGGAAAAAAAAAAGATAGTGTAATGGTGCATTCAGGAACCACACGCAAGTACCAAAATTGCAAAAATTGTAAGTCTTCATTACAAAATGGGTCAAAACCAGAAAACACAGGAATTGCCAAGCCAAAGTCAAAATCCAAAAACAAAGTCGATAAACAGGCAGGGTTTGAAACCAGAGAGGCAGATGTGCAACAGTACGTGAAACAGTAATCCAAAAATCGCGGTCAAAAATCCCGAAGGGAAGGTCATACCCAGGGCGTCAATAACAAGAATCCTGTTCACACAGAAAAAGGGTCAGAATCCAGGAAGTAGCAAACAAGAACAAGAGGGGGCGGGGCAATCACAAGGTCGTACAAAATATGTCGTAGTTAGAAGCAATAATCAAAAGGCATCCAAGGCTCTCTGCACTAGTGAAAATTGATCAACGTTCTCACAAGGTAAAGACCTGAAATAGACAAGATGGATGTCACATGCTATGCAGGGCCAGGTGAATTGGATCAGAACTAACTACAAAGGGAAATACACAAGGGGCGGAGATTAGAAGAGGGCGAGTGCTGAGATTGCATTAGTACTAAATAGTGGTGGTGCAACTCTACAAATTAACCCAAGTGCTCATAAATAATTAGTATGTACATGGGTAAGTAAGGTTAGTAAATATAATACAAAATATAAATGTAAGTAAATTAGTAATGAAGGAAAGCAGAGCAAAGGATGTAACGAGAACTGAAGTAATAAGGTGAAACACCAGAAACCACTGAGATCACCTGAAGCATGTGGGCATGCAGACTGGGAGGACGGACTGTACCATACTGATCACAAGACAGGGGTGACAAAGTACTACGAATACAGAGATGGCATAAACAGAAAAACCGGATGTACAATAAGCAAAATGAAAAAATAAAAGACATGGCCTAAATCAAGAATCATGACAGATTGCCTGTTTTGCAGAGAGTTGTAGGTAAATAAATAATTCTGTGTTGGAAATGTACAGGTAGCACAGCTGATGCCCACTTGCTCAGCTGTGTAAACTCCGCAGGAAACAATGCCGCTTTCATACATTAACTCACCCAAACATCATCTGGTACTGGCACTCCGGAGCTCAGTGGTCATTCACACAGCTATTGCCAGCGCGGAGGCATGAACTAGGCTTGAGCCGGTTCAGAAAATTTCGAAGTGCTGGTTTGATTTAATGCCAAATATCAAACCGCAGTAATGCTGTGTAAACTGCCAATACACACAAGGTTAAATAAGAAGAAGAAAAAAGACAAAAAGTGCTAATGACTCACTTAACTCACTTGACATCAGCACGTGCCAACATTTTAGTGATTATTAGTCTTTTGTGCAATTTGTGCAGAACTGGGGGGTGGATGCGGGGTCTGTCAGTTGAGGACGCGTCTCACTGTTTTTCTTGACAAGACCCGGATGGAGTTGCTGGAGTTTCCCCAGACAGCGGCAGTGTAGCTGGCCGAAGTGAGTGCCTGACCGGCGGGTCAGTAAGAACCGGGGCAGGTCTGACACATACCTCCATCTGCTTCACTGTCGCTGTCTTTGGAAACTCCAGCAACTCCCTGCGGTTAATTCTCATTAATTCCTCAGTATGTGTGCGTCTTACAGCTACAACGGACGCTGTCGCTGCTGTCAGCCCCCGTCGGATTACGCTTTAGTTTACAGCATCAGATTCAGCTCAGTCTTCTTTTATATCCTAACCTTTAAAACAGATGAAAAAATTACCGTTACCCTGCTGTGCTGCGGTTCTTTAGAGGATCCAGCATTGCCTGCCATGTTCAAAAATTTGTTTTGCCCTCCAGGGCTTAGCCCCGGTCACGCGACTGAGAACTATGAATAGCCCCGTGACACGTCGGCACGTTGCTGATGTTATTTCAATAGTGAGTCATTAGTGCTTTTTTTTTTTTCATCGATTTAGCCAGTTGACGTAAAATTAAATCAACTGGAGCAGTTAAACCGGGAACCAGCACAGGCAGCATAAACACCACACCACTACCTGGGCTGAGTCTTCTCGTTCCTCTTCCTCATCCTCGATGGTGTCTGGATGCTCAGGCCCATGTGATCTAATTCCTCTTCTTCAGGCACATCTAAGAGGACAGAGGCCTATGGACCTTGAGGCATCTTATACTGCTGCAGAACCACCTTAATTCGCTCTGTCACTTCAGCGAGTCTTCTTGCTTGAAGACAGTGGAGTCCACTTCCATCTTCTACATGTCGAGAGAGAAAGAGGATAGAAAACACAACTTACTGCATGTATATTGAGACCTGCGTTCAGACAACAGCTCAAACACATTATGCTTGATGGGTGAGCCAAAACTTCTCTTCAAAGGATCTTTTATCCAACATTCAGCCCCACTTGATGTCACACTCCAGCACCAGCATCTCAGATCAAAATAAATGGGAGCATCTGCCACATCTCCCCCCTCCTGTCATCTTCTCAGCCAAGTGTTGTGAAGCAATTCTTTTCAGTGTGCTGAATCATTTCACAATCAGTCATTCACATTAACTAATATTCATAGGAATCATACACAGAACTGAAAGTCCTGAGCCGCTGTGACTGAGCGCGCTGCCACTGTGGGTCAACCTAACTCTATGCCTACCACACGTTTTTGATGGGCTGGATGTTGTATATTTCACTTTTAACTTATCGCATCTTGCAGGCTCTGTCTGGAGGACCC
Source organism: Gymnothorax reevesii (assembly GCA_029721435.1). Taxonomy (NCBI): domain Eukaryota; kingdom Metazoa; phylum Chordata; class Actinopteri; order Anguilliformes; family Muraenidae; genus Gymnothorax; species Gymnothorax reevesii. The sequence goes on along the minus strand of CM056574.1, from coordinate 3,975,071 downwards.
CTGCCAGGTTCTGCAACCACGTGCAGTGCTGGGCCGTCTCCAACAACAGGACAGAGAGTTCCTCTTGCAGCCGAGTCGTCAGCAGGTACCAGTCATGTAGTTTTTTCTTGATGCCGATTGTTACTAATGATCCAAAACCGTTACATTAATGCATTACAGTTTAGCAGCGGTGGGAGAAAAACAGCAATTCCTAGATGCATTGCAGTGTGGCTGTGTAGGAGTCTGAATCGATTCACAAATCTTAAAAAGCAATTTCCCGAATGATAGTAAGGTAATGCCGGTGGAATGAAAAAGGTGGAACTCAGAAGTGCAGGGAGCTGCACGCCGGATGGTTTTTGAGAAACATAACAAAAACATGCTGTGGTGAAAAAATGGCTGAACATGAAATCCAACCAGCACCCTCTGGATTGAAAGCCGGCATGTGGAAGTGCTTCGGCTTCTATGAAGCTCCATCGCAACTTTTATTGCCAAGGATTTGCATCCCTTTTCGGTCGTTGAAAACCAGGGCATTCATGCTGTGTTGGGCACTTTGGAGCGGAGATACAACATCTCAAATCGGCAGTATTTGACTGAGACAGCGGTCTCCACACTCTACAATGAGACCGAAACCAAAGTCATGGACTCACTGCAGAAAGTGGGTAGGGTAGCTCTAACGTGTGATGCATCAACGTCTATTGCCACGGAATCTAACGTTACTGTGCACTTTATCCCAGATGGATGGCAGATAGCATCTCTTGTACTCCAAACAAGAGCTATGACTCAGCCACACGGGCGCCAACAAGGCTGAGCTGCTGAATAATGCGGCAGAAGAAGGGCAGATCACTAAAAAACAAGTAGCAAGTAGTCACACAGTGAGAAAAAAATTAAACATATACAAAAGACCTAAGATGCATTGATAATAGTTTTATCGTCGCATCGTAGCCCTCTGAATTGTAATCAAATTGAATCATTGGGGACCTAAAGATTCCCACCCCTACAATTTAATATTACAGTTTGTAATGCAACCATAACATTTTTGAAGCATTTGAAAAATGCACCACTGCCATCGTCCTCCCATAGCCATAGTGTCTCAGTGCTCCGTCCAGCTAGAGACTGGTCCACCAGGGTCACAACAATCTTTTTGGAGTCATCTGCAACAAGACTGTTGTACTTCTCAATCTCCTGGAGAAGACGCTTTTTATCTATTGTCAACTTTCTTTGGAGACGATGGCGAAGCTTGTTGCTGTCTACAAAGACACAGGTTTTTAGGAGAAACTGCGAAAATGCAATCAATTAAAATATGCAGACACACATACAATGTTATATAAAGACCATATGCTAACTTTTTTCTTATATCAGATAATTTAAAAAAAAGCCTACGTACCATTCTGACGGTAGAGGCTTTATTTTTGTTGCTTCACACCCAGATGAAGACCCTCAGTGGACTGCTGGAGATTGAGCAGATTTGTTACTTGGGTCTCTGTAGATATGGGTTAGAGTGAAATTAAACTCGGATGCATTGTGTATATTACACTATACGGAGATCCCAAGATTTTTTCAGCACTAATCCTTCACTGATTGTGCATATATTTTTTTTACCTTTTGAACAAAAATATTTATTATTAGGAAAGGACTGCAAAAAAGCACGTACTGTATACAGTTTTGTCCATACCCCTCCGCCCATTCCTTGACTTCAGCAATCCGCAGCTCTGCCTCTGCGCCTGAGCACTGCAGCTCCGTCTTGAGTTGTGACAGCTTCTCTGCCTCGTCATGTGCCCTTTTCGATGTCTGAAATGTTTTGCAGTTCGAAATCATAATGCTAAACCTCTGGCCAGGAGCAAGAAAATCATGACAAAACAAAGAAGAATATGGAACATACCTCCAAGTGTCTCGTGGAGAGGGCCTTGTGTGGTGTCTTGTGGAGAGGGCCTTGTGTAGTGTCTTGTGGAGAGGGCCTTGTGTAGTGTCTTGTGGAGAGGGCCTTGTGTAGTGTCTTGTGGAGAGGGCCTTGTGTAGTGTCTTGTGTAGAGGGCCTTGTGTAGTGTCTCGTGGACAGGGCCTTGTGTAGTGTCTTGTGGAGAGGGCCTTGTGTAGTGTCTTGTGGAGAGGGCCCTGTGTAGTGTCTCGTGTTTGTGACAGTTCCAGCCCATTGCATGCACAGTGAACATGTCCACAATTGCTATAGTATAAGAAGACTTACATTATGCTCTAGAATTTATAAACAATATTCGATGATCGTACAAACTCAAAGACTTACTATAGTGAGATACCTGCTTTTGACACGTGCTTTGTTGTCAGGGTATAACGAGGGAGGGAGCTGTTGCCCCGCTCCACCTCCTCACCAGCAGTTGTTCCAGCTCCCTCCTGTTTACGACCGCTGCATTTAATCGGTTGCAAGGATGAGTGGGATGGGGTACGTCAGAGCCAATGAAGCATTTTAGCAATGTGGACTAATATTATGGACATGCACGGTAAGGCTGTCCATTTTCATAGAAACACATCGCATGTTTAATTGAAAATAATAGATAACAGACAAACCTCACACTCGGTGACATGAGCTCTTGCATGCATGATGCTCAGGAAGGCTTTATTCGAGTAAGGCCCTTGAGAGCTGAAATGACAGCAGCAACCTTTTGCAGATATGGCCAGTATTTGCATGCCACATCCATGGCAAAAAATGTTGCCTTTCTTGGGAGAATCTCCTTTTGGAGATACAGGGGATAAGCAATTATTTCCCCCCCGTACATATTGAGGTGCCGAAAGACAGCAAGCCCAACACCTCCCTCGTCTCGATTGGTGGTAGCTGGCCTTGAGGTGTCCCTTGCAGCTGCCCACTTCAGAGTCCCTACATGTGCCTCTCGCCTGTATCTGTGAATTTAGAGCATTAAAAGATTGTTAGTGCAAGATAAGGAGAGTCAAATCATTGCATCACTCCTGCCAGTTATTCACTCAATAAAATTTTAAATACATGTCTGACTAACTGAGGACTAGGGAGTACAGACTACATTAGAACAGGACATGTAATGGTTCCTTTACTTACAGAACTGATTTGTCAGTGTATAGCTTAAATTTACATTCTTCACCTCCATCTGTATTGTGTCGACAAAATCTGACACCTCACTGTCTTTGGCTAGAAACAGCCCTTCAAAAACAGCCCTTCATTAGATCTAGGGGGGGAAAAAAAGATCTATTACACACTCTTGTTGTTGCTGAAAATGACGACCGATTTACCGAGGACAACTTAAAGCGCACCTTCCAGTATGGCCAAAGCAATAAAGCTTCCTGTTGCTATCTGCTGATACTGCTACCATTTCAGGTGTGCAGGTGGGGCAGGTGAAAGGGGTATTACAGACTGAACTGTAATACTGAAGGAAGCTCCGCTGCAGGTTATCCTCATTTATCTGCCCAGACTACAAAGTATATCAGCAAAAAACAAATGAAAAGCAATTTGTCTTACACTAGTTGTGTTTTTAAGACCTATAATTTTTTAAATTCATTAAGAGTTTTATTTTTTAGGAGTAGCATAAAGGGACTACAAATTCATTTTAATCAGACAACATTCATTTGCAAAATGACAAATTAACCTCAAATCCTTGCGGTGAGATCACTTTCAGCTCCTGAGAAGAGTATTTCTGTATTGTGGAGGCTCTGGCAGATGTCCACTCTTGACAAGGTCCTTCCCATCAGGCAACCACCGATGCAGGTTTATTTGGCACCCATATAGTGGCAGATGCAAGTCATAATGCCCTGATCATAATAAAAGAACATTAGTAATGCACATTGACACATAGCATATTGCAAGACTAACACAGGTCTAAATACAGTGTTTTGGCTATCACGAAAGTCACCACGACTGTTGGACTGGTTGACATTATAATAGACTCATGAACCTAATGTACGACGACTCCAGAATATGATGCAATTAGTTTATTTCCAATAAAAAACACGAAATAGCACTGGCTCACTTCGCATGGCTCAAGGTCAAAGACTGTTTGCTTCCCAGTCCAAATCAGCAACACCTGTACGGGTGAGCTCACCTATATGTGCTGTGGGCCGACAACAAAATCACCCAGTGTTCATATAGTGACATTACAATAATAAAACATCATTAACATAATGGCTGCAACACACCGGCTCCTAATGGTTCATTGGCGACAGACACAACAATTCTATTTCAAACAACCAAAGCCAATATAGCAACACCTTAAAAAATAAAAAATACCATAGAAAATAGCAGTTGGATTTATTTTTATATATAATATCAATAATGTCAATTCAATGTGCAATAAAAGTCAATTCATAGGACTCCAATATTCTGTAGTGAATGTTTGTCGTAAATATCTCATTGTCCATTAAGAATGTCTTACTGTCCATCAATAACAATCAAATGTCTTCAGAAGTTCAAGAACTAGACCCACTGTTGAAACTCGGTCTTTACAACTGGTCCAGGGTTACTGTGCTGCTTGGAAAAGGCACAGCTTGGTGATAGGCCTGACTAAAATATTAATCTTAGTCTTAATGCTCGCAGAACGTACAAATCCATTCTTGTCTGCAAATGTGTTCTGAACTCGGCCCAGCAGCCAAGAACTGCGGGGAGCGGAAGAATCCACTACCAAGACCACATCTCCTGGAATAAGGTTCCTTTTCTTTCTATTCCATCTGTGACCCTCCTGGAGCAAAGGTAAATACTTTCGCGTCCACCTTTTCCAGAATAAGTCTGAGATGTATTCCACCTGTTTCCACTGTCTCCTGGCGTAGCAGTCCTTGGCATCAAACAATCCTGGTGGTAATACAGGCGTTCCTTTTGTTGTCAACATGTGACTGGGTGTGAGAGCTTCGGGATCATCAGGATCATCGGATACTTGCCATTTAAAATGGCCTCAGCTTCACACAGCACTGTGTGAAAGCTCTCATCATCCAATGTCTGCTGCTGGAGAACTGAGGTAAGTATCTTCCTTATCAATCGGATAATACGTCCCCATACTCCTCCATGATGGGATGCAGCAGGTGGGTTAAAACTTCACTCGATTCCATCTTGCAAAAAAGCTCTCTGGATTTTGCTGTGGTCCAGAGAAGCCAGCATCTCCCTCAACACTCTGTGCTCCGATGAAATTTGTTCCGTTATCCGATCTCATGTGCTGAACTTTCCTACGTCGACAGACAAATGTACGTAGAGCATTGATACATGAATCTGTGTCCAATGAGTCGGCACATTCCAGCTGGACTGCCCTGCTTGCCATGCATGTGAAAATGACCCCGTAGCGCTTCACCTCGCTTCAACCCCCCTTCACTTTGACAGGTCCAAAATAGTCCACTCCTACATTTGTAAAGGGGGGGAGGTCAAGAGAAACTCTCTCTTTCGGTAAGTCAGCCATTTTTTGTTCTCCTGGTTGTACTCTTTGTCGCTTACAGACTCCACAGTTTGAAAATCGCTGTTCTTGCTGCAGCTGGTGTTTGTTATCCAGCAGCTCCTGCGTAATCTGGAGAGCAGATGATTCCGTCCGGCATGACCTAACTGGCGATGGATATATTTCAGAATCAAGGACACGTGATGTTCCTTAGAGAGAATGACTGGATGTTTTGTTGTTTCAGGCATTGCTGCTTCTCTCAAACTCCCTCCAACTCTCAGTAACCCATCTTGCAGTATGGGATCCAACTTGTAAATTGCTTTGCCCCGTTTTACTCCAGGGCTGCCTGATGTCAATGCTTTGATTTCAACATGATACATTTCTTGCTGACTGAAGTGGATTATGGCTGACTCTGCCTCCTGAAGATCTTTCACAGACAGGCTTTGTCCACCAAGAGTACTTTTCAGCTGCCGCATTTCATTCTCCACCTGAGCCTTTTCCTGTACATGCCTTCTCCTCTGACACAACTTCAGTAGAGTCCTCTTTACCTTCATGAACCAGGCAACTGTGCTTTCAAGCTTCCTCCAGTCTGAAAAGTACGTTATCAGTTGGTGAGTGATATTAGGGCTGCCAGCAACCACAACAACATTCACAATGTGGTCCTTCTTGACCTCAGGATCTTCATCAATGACTGGGTCTGATTCTGCTCTTTCACTTGGCCACTTCTCTTCTGGCATTCTCAGAAACTCTGGTCCCTCAATCCATCTGTTCTGCCTCAACAGCTGTTCTACTCTCAGTCCTCTCGAAGCGTTGTCTGCCGGATTTTGTGCTGTAGGGATATATCTCCACTGTGAGATGTCAGATTCTTCCCTGATGAGAGACACTCGGTTAGCAACAAATGTGTGGAATCTTTTATCCTCATTTTTGATGTACTTGAGAACTAAGGTGCTGTCTGTCCAAAATACAGATTTCTCCAGTTCAAGGTCCAGTTCTCCTTGCAGCATCCGGTTGACTCTGACAGCAACAACAGCAGCCGTGAGCTCCATCCGAGGGATTGTCATTTGCTTTACAGGTGCCACTCTCGACCTTGCCAAGGATAAAGGTGACATGAGTGTTCTCTCTACTTTGGATCCTGATGTAGCTGGCAGTGCCACATCCATCCTGGCTGGCATCAGAAAAATGATGCAACTGTAAGCTTGTTGGTTGTCTAAAGCTCTAGAGCTTAAGGCATCGACGAACTCTGAAGTCTGACACCCTTTCAAGGTCAGTCAACCACCTTTTCCACCTTCCCTGCTGAACTTGGGGTATTGGATCATCCCATTGATACTTCATGCGGCAAAGCTCCTGCAATATCATTTTTGGCCCAAGTATAAGTGGTGCTAAAAATCCTGAGGGGTCATACAATGAGCTGACCATGGACAAGATTCCATGTCTTGTGTACGGCTGCTCCTTGATCGCAAGCTTGAAGGTGAATTTGTCTGTTTGGACACACCACTGTAGGCCCAAAGCCCTCTCCAATGGCAACTTATTGCGGTCAAGATAAAGTTCATGAACAGGTGCTGACCTGTGCTCTTTGTCAATGGCCTGCAACACTTTAAGGCTATTGCTAGTCCAGTTTGCCAGCTGAAATCCTCCCTTTTTACAGAGTGCCATTAGGTTATCAACTATGTGCTCAGTTTCCTCCTCCGTTGGCATGCTCTTGAGCAGATCGTCTACGTAAAAGTTGAGTTTCATGGTGTCTATTACTTCAGCAGGGAACCTTTGCTGGTTGTCGTCTGCGGTCTTGCAGAGGGCATAGCAAGCGCAGCTGGGTGAAGAGGCTGCACCAAAAAGGTGAACAGTCATACGGTACTCCACCGGCTTCTATTTGATGTCACCTGCTGGCCACCACAAAAACCTCAACAATCAGTGTTCATCAGCAACCTTGACCTAGTGGAACGTGGCTTTAACATCTGCCATTACTGCCATCGGTTCAAGTCTGAATCTGGTCAGCACACCCACTAGAGTACTGGTTAAATTAGGTCCTTGTAATAGCTGTTGATTCAGTGATGTTCCCTTCGGAATTCGGAAGCACAGTCAAACACTACACGCAGTGTTTTCTTCTTGGGGTGATGTACTCCATAATGGGGCATGTACCAGACTTTATGATTGGGTTGACTCAGTACATGCTGGGGTACTCTTTCAGCATATCCTTTGCTGGTTACATCCTCCATGAAGACCCTGTATTCTTGATAGAAGGCGTGATCGCGTAGGAAGCTCTTCCTCAGTCCACTCAGTCTCTGCTTAGCCACATTGCGATTCTTTGGAAGCACAACATCATCTGTCCTGAAGGGGAGTTTCATTTCGTCATGTCCATCTTGCAGCTGCACTGAACTAGATACGACATCCATGAACCTTCTGTCTTCTCTGGACATCTCCTCTTTGCCTGAGGTTCTCTCATTGAAATCAGGGTTATACTGATCGACAAGCAGTTCCTCCAGCCTGTCTACTGCAATTCTGTTTACAAACACTGTAGAGCAACCATTTTGCACGTTTCTGATTTCTTGATGGGGTCCACTTATAACCCATCCCAGCAGAGTTTTGAAAGTGTATGGTCCTTCTCCAATGCCGTTTATCACTTCCCAGGGTTCCATTAACTTGGATGCGTCAGCAGATCCACCTGAGACTGGATGTAAGGGATACGGATGCCATTCAAATATGGCCATTTTACCACTTCCTTGTCTGAGATTATGTTAGATGTTGACACAGGTATTGTTGTCTGTGACAAAACCTCAGGAAGCCTATAAAACTGGTCACCGTTAAAATTGGCTATGTCCAAACCGTGCAGAATGAACCGTGCTTCTTTATCTGATGTCATAGCGCGCAAGTGAACCTTTGCTCTCCTTCCGGTCATTTTTAGTCTCATCATCAAGCCTTCAGAGCAGAATGTGGATGTGCTGCCTGGGTCAAGAAATGCATATGTTTGAATGATTGTATCACCTTTGGAGGACTTTACTTGTACTGGGATAATTGAGAGAATCCCATTACTGTTGCCGGCTCCTGTATGTCCAGAAAATGTAGAGACAACTGTGCTATCACTTGCCATTTCCTGTTGCCCATGATCTTCCATTTCCTTTTCCTTGTTTATGTGAAGAAGACTTGGATGCTTCTGCCCACACACATTACAAGTCATGCGCCTTTCACACTGTTTACTGATATGTCCAAGATGAAAACAGACAAAACAAATGCCTTTCTCCTTTAGAAAGCTTATTTTCTGTGTGTGTGTCTTCCTCTCCAATTGCGGACACTGCTCCAGCCTATGATCAAGAGAGCAGCACAAACACAGATTTTCCTTTGCGGTCTTGTGCTCTTCGCCTTGTCTCTTGCCCCTGTAGTTACTCATAGACTCAGCAATATCACTCTGTTCGGTGTTAACAACAGTAGTAGCATATGTGTTACCCTTAAACCTTGCTGGTGATTTGCTCCTGCTCTTCTATATAGACTTGGATGGCTTTTCATGATACTGCAAATCTCCGAAAATGGGATCGGATGCTATTTTCACTTGCCGTTCAATGAAAAGAACAATGTCCATAAACTGAGGTCTACGTTTGTGTCGCTCCCAGAACTCACAAGCCTGTGTCCTCCATTTTTCTTTCAGCTTATAGGGGAGTTTCTGAACCACAGCTCTCATGTTTGCTGGCATGTCAAGTTCTTTGACATATTCCAACTCTTCCATTGCGTTTCAGCATTCACGAAGAAAGGGTGAGTATGCTTTCAGTCCATTGACATCCTCAGCCTTCAACAGAGGCCAGCCAAGCTCTTTGTCCACATATGCAGCAGTGATTTTCAACTCATCCCCAAAATGCTCCTGTAGCAGTTCCATTGCTCTCTCATAACCTCTGTCGGGGGGCAAATGTTGACAACTGCGGACCAGTTCTTGAGGCTCCCCTCTTGTGTATTGCTGGAGGAAGTACAAGCAATCACCCTTGTCAGTAGTCTTATTTACCACACAGTGCTGAAAGGCTCTGATGAAAGCTCTATATGAAAGAGGATCACCATGAAAGACTGGAATTTCCCTTGTTGGTAGAGAATTCATATTGTGATGTTGCACCAAGAGCTGGGTTATTTGATTTTGTGATTGAAGGAGATTGTACATGCTGCCGTCCTGGCAGTTATCCTGAACATGAGCGGACTGTAGGGAGTGTCCTGAATCCTGGCTGGGAAAAAACCGCACGTGAGCATGGATATGAGAATGTTGGCCAGCCTGTCCAGAATCCTGGCTCTGAGAAGGTTTAAAGGATATTCCAGAATCAATCACTTGGGTTGTTGTCCAATGTCCCTGTACCCTAGATGCCTGTGGGGTTATATTGTGAATAGGACGGTGAAGATTTTTGTTTTGAAGACACATGTATGCTGTTCATAATAGTGCTTGGAGGCTTTAAGGGTGCATGCCTGCTTTTCATAACACTGCTGGGAGGTTTAAATTCATTGTTATCCGGATTAAGCAGTTTGATCCTTTCCTTTGGCCTTGCTCCTTTCCTGATGTAGGATTCTTCCTTGTGACATCTTGTTATTGAGCTCCCACCACCCATGCTCATCAACACAGCTAATATAGCGGAGGATGCTGCAATCTCTGTTTCAAGCTCAAGTTGCTCCTGTTTCCTACGGAGCTGCTCAGTTTGCTCCTGCAGTACATGTTTGTTGTGCAAAGCAGCAGCCCGGGGTTCTAGGGCAGCCTTTTCAGCTGCAGCTTGAATCCGTTGGGATGAAATAGTGGAAGATCGACCACTCCTGGAGCTACGCCGGCTCCCCTGTGATTGTTTACCAACACTTGTTTCCACATTGGATGCACTGTCATCAGGCAGTACATCTTAACCATCATCAACATTATAGGCATTGTCAATAAAATTGTCAATATCACAAACATCATTGGTTTCCAACCATTTTGTAACAGCATGGGTAACTTCATTATCAACACCTCTCTTCAACCATTTTGTAACAGCACCAGTAAATTCATTGACACATCATTTTTGCCTTATACCACACATCATGTTTGTTAGCTTCATCGGGTGGGAGTAAAGACAACAGAATTGTGTTTGCATTTTGTGCGTCCTGACACATCAATGTATATTTGTCAAACTCAGATTTTACTATTTCTTTAGAATCCCGATCCCTGTTACACATTAATTCGTTTATATTGTCCTTTATTTTAATCGCTCTGTTTAGAAAACATTTTTTTTTTTGTTTGCAAACTGTCTATTTTGTCCAGTAAAGCTTTCGCAGTGAGTTGCCTTTTACGTTTTGAAGCCTGTTGAATTTACACATCATCGGTAGGCGCAGGTCTGTCATCAGCCACGCCCCCCACATCAGAAGAATTGGTTACATAAATCGCTTTGCCATCAGTATCATTATTTCCCGGATTCACCACATCTCCATCTTTACTTTGATACGAGGTCATCATCAAGTTTTAGGCAATCTTTGTTACCGGTTTGTTTGTAGATGTCCAGGTTATGGTTACTCCACTCAACGGCGCTTTGGTTGTGGTGGCAAATTGATCACTGACCTGTTCGTTGATCAACTTTTTACCCGGAGAATGAGAAATGAGAAATGAGAACTCGAACAAGAAGACAATGCAGGTAGGCTTATGTCAGTCCTTACCTTAGTCATGAGTGTAATACTGTCCATCCTCTCCTCTTGAGATGTGGATTGACGGGGGAATGGCTTTAAAGAAGCCATTTACTATGCTGCCCCTGCTGTGGAGTTGTCATTTGGTGTGATACTGAGCATTACAGTCCCCACAAAACCACTCCTCCGGAGGCGCTCTCTTCACCTAAGCAGAGAAAACAGTGTCATTGTTTTGGGTCAAGAGGTCATACATAACTAAGCATGAGCGATCTTACCACGTAACTCCGAGGAGTCCGTCAACAAATGTGACTGAGAAGCTCCGGAATCCCTTAGGATATATATGGGGACAGGAGTAGTATGCTCATTCAGAGCCACAAATCCCTCTGACACAAATGGAAGAAATTCCTCCCTCACAAAGTCAGCTGTATTAGGCTTTTTAACCCCACAAGAAGCAGGCAATTTAGCAGATTGGTTATCTACTACAGGGGTTTCTAACCTTGTCTTCACAAAGGCATCGGATTTGGTATCCTTTTCTATTTCTTTCTTAGCTTTAAGAAACCAACAGTTATATGTAACATGACCAGATTTCCTGCAATAATTTCAAAATAGACCACATTTGTCACTGTCAGCTTTTACACTTTCATCAGACCTGTTACTGGATTTCTGAGCACCATCACCAGATTTGTCTTTGTCTTTGGGTGAGGAATCTTGGGTATCACCGTAACCCTTTTTCAGAAATAGGGACCATCCATTGTTACTGCTAGACTGAAATTTGGACTTATGTGTGAGAACATATTCATCTGCAAATTTGGCAGCTGATTGCAAATTCAGTGCTTGCTTCTCATTAAGGTAGGTCTTAACATCATCCTTAACACAGTTCTTGAATTCTTCAACTAACACCATCTCTTTTAGTGAGTTGAAATCATCCTTGACCTCCATAGAAGTACACCAGCGCTCAAAGCAAACCTTCTTCTCGTTAGAAAATTCCACATAAGTCTGATTTTCAGATTTCTTCAGACCTCTGAATTTCTGTCGGTAAGCCTCAAGAACCAACTCATAAGCTGTCAAAATAACCTTTTTGACAACCTCTTAATCAGAGGAATCATCTGCAGACAAAGCCGAATAGGCTTGTTGAGCTTTACTTTGCAACATCAGTGGCCAGTGTTCCTTTAGCCACTGACAACTCTTAGCTACCTTCTCAAAGCACTGAAAATACTTACCAACCTCCTTCTCCGAGAATGGAGGCACCAGCTTTACCTCCTGGATAGCATGAAATTTGTTTTCAGCTTCCATTTTGATTTTTAGTTGCTCCATTTGGATCCTTTCTTCTTTATCTAACTTCTGAAAATCAAAATCTCTCTGTCTCTGTCTCTCTTTTTCTGCTCTTTTCTCTTTCTCTCCCTCAAATTCTTTTTCTTTTTCCTCCCTTTCTTTTTTCTCTTCTCTTGCTAATTTTTCTAACTCAAACTGCCTTTCTTTCTCTCTTTCTGCACTCTCGAATTCTCTTTGTTTTTCTTCTCTTTCAATCTCTAGCATTTTTAATTTAAGTTCCATTTCTACATTTGGATTTTCCACTGGAAACTGTTCCAGATCTCCTGGTGCAAACACATTTTCATCAATGTAATATTCAAACAATCTCTCTAGCCAGTCTTGCTTTTCGCATGGCTGGTTTTACCTCTGTCAGCTCTAACTGTCTGAATATTTCTAGCAGTTCTGTCTTTTAAAAGACTTCAAAACCCCTACGGTTGGTGATGCCAAGAAATCATCCATTGCTGTTGATCTGTCAATATATACATAGGAAAATTAAAAATAAAAAAAAAGCAATTTCACAATTTGAAATGTTAGATTTTCAATAAATGACTCACACATTGGTCTATCCTGGACTTGATCCCCCAAATCAAGGCAAATCAGGCAGCAAGGGATGAGAGACAAAATTTAAAAACTTGAACAGATTTAATAAAATAAAGCACTGACCAAGATCGATAATATAAAAAAATGAGTTACAGAGATGGGGTTGCTTTGTGCGATGTTCTGGGACAGGAAAATGCTCCAACACAGGCAAAAATCCACTAAAAGCTTCACAGGTCTTGAAAAGAGTGAGAGGTTTGGTCAAATGTATCCTTCTCTTTGCAATTTCTCCTACTACTTTACTCTCTCAATTTTTCTCTTTATATACTCTTTTCCAGCCCCCTCCCACCTTTTAGACTTTTTTCTCAATTCTGTGGGACTTCCCATCTCAGGCATGCCCAAGACATGCCCAAAACCTAGCTCCAGACTGTCTTTCCAAAAAAAAAAAAAAAAACAAAGTCAATACTGCCATGTACTGGCTTCCCCCCCCCCAACATTTAAATATAGATCAGCGGTTGCGGCGCTCCGGCGGAGGCCAACCAGACTCAAACCTCCAGCTGCCACCGTTCGAGGAGCAGGGCTCCCCCTCCATCGTGGGAAGGAGAGAGAAGTGGAGAAAAGAAGGATGGACAAGGAAGAAAGAAGATTGGAGAGAGAACTGGATGAAAGAAGGTTGGAGAGGAGGAAGGAGAGAGAACTAGAAGAAAAAAGGATTCAGTATGAATTGGAAATGAAGAAAATAGAAGCAAGTACTGTTTCAAAATCTTCTGGACTTTCTGATCATTTTGATGTGGATAAAGACATCAGACTTGTTCCTGCTTTCATAGAAAACTAGACTTATGCTGTCAGAGGTGACGGCTGAGGGTATATCCCTGAACGCCCCCAATCCTCCAATTCCCCAATCCTTGAATAGACCTTGAATAGACTTTCATTTGAACTCTGTGAATCGGACAAGTGGTTCTGAAGATATGGTCAAAATGGTAATTTCTCCATCAAAAAGCGCCACCTGGTGGCAAAATATCGAACCATACAGGTATGATGTAATCATGTGACACATTGTGAGGTCATGACCTTGCAGTTGCACATAATTTCATGTAAATTGGACAAATAGTTCCAAAGATATTGCAAAAATGGTGAATTTTATGTGACAAAGCTCCACCTTGTGTCAAAATATTGAACCAAACAGGTATAATGTCATCGTGGGACACATCCTCAGGTCATGACCTATCATTTGCACTTGATTTGAGGTCAATCAGACAAATATTTCCAGAGATATGATAAAAACAGTGATTTTTTCCGTTTTTGGCCCCTGGCGGCCAATCTAGAAATCCTCAATTGTCCAAAATCGAATCAGCTCTTCCTCTTTATGATACTTACTTGTGTGCAAAACCTGAAATTTGTAATTGAAATATTACTGAAGTTATCGCGGAACAGTGATTTTTTTTCAGTTTTTGGCCCCTGGTGGTCAATCTAGAAATTGTAAATTGTCCAAAATCGAATCAGTTCTTCCTCTTTATGATACTTAATTATGTGCTAAACTTGGAATTTCTAATTGAAATATTACTGAAGTTATCGCGATAACATGTGGGGCGGCGGCAGTCGGACCAAAAACATAATATCCCCGGAACGCCATTTGGCGTTCGGGGATGTAATAAAAATAATAATATAATACAATTCATGATTAACTTGACAAAAACAGATCCTCCCCTGTCTGGATTTGACCTCATGCACAAGCAATTTTACTTTGTCTTCTGAGAAACGTGGCAACCTTCCTCTCTCGATCAAGGGTTTCGGTTTGAGGATTTGGGATAGTGCAGCCTGCCCCTAAAGGAAATGGCACCTGGGACAATGATTGGTTTAACTGGTGAAACGCCCAAACCATGCCTATGCATAATATAGCGGGTAGCGCTGGTCTTTTAGGGCTATGGGCAGGTGTGCAAGATGGCAACTTTTGCAGGGGAACGCCTCTTAGGCAATGCCAAATCCCCAAATAACTGGTTTACGGACTCTAGCTTAAGATGGGGCATTAGGGCTTCTCTTCCTTTCAAAGGTTTTCACTTGCTTCTTGGTTATGATCTTGCTGGGGATAAGGTTGTGCCCTACCCTGCTGTAACTGACACTTATTTGATTGATCAAGTATCTAACTCTATAGAGGAAATTCCAGACCACTTTTCTTCATGTGCAGTGACTCGTTCTATGACCAAAAAGGCTATTCAAGGTGATGCTGACCTGGAATTCAACCTGGCTGACAACTTTATTGGGCAGTCTTTTCATCAGGAACCTTCAAGTCCTGAGATGTCTGGGAAATCTTCAGACTTGTTGTGATGGCTGTTAGGAATTGGACGCCAAAAGCAGCGGCCCGAAATAAAAGGCAAAAAGCGTGCTGAGAGACTGAGACTGAAAACGCGAGACTTCCGCTACCAACTGACCTGACGCCATCTGAGGTAGAAAAAAGGCAAGCTCGAAGATACCAAAAGAAAAGGGAAAAATAAAACAAAGATTCGCTCTCTTACTATAACTAGGCCTAAAATATGCAACTAAGCCCTGAACAGTGCTCTGTCTCAAGACCTTAACAGCTAAAGCGCAAATAACTGACACTCTGGCAAAGGATGCGAGGCGAAACGGGAGCTTAAAGAGTCTGGGTAACGCCCCCAATTAATACCAGCTGGCCCAGGAATCCGATTGGGAGCGAAACGATATCGGCCCGGACGAGAGCAACAAAAAGAGCTCTCGAAGCTTCTAAACCATGACACTTGTCCTTGTCAGGTCATTCTGATGACAGTCTGCCTCGGAAAACAACTTATTCAGGAGCAACAAGCTCGTGATCTAGCGCATCTTCTACCACAGGCTGCAAGTAAACAAGAGGTCTAATGTGGGAAAAGGAAAGAAGCCACTACATGGCAGTATCTACTTTTTTTGTTAAGCCAGTCTGGAGCTGGGTTTTGGGCATTTGGGCAAGGAGAAGGATACATTTGACTAGACCTGTCACGTTTTTGAAGACGTGAAGCTTTTTGTGCATTTTTGCCTGTGTTGGAGCATTTCCCAAAACATCGCACAAAGCAACCCGATCTCTGTAACCATCTCATTTTTTTTTATTTTATCAATCTTGGTCAGTGCTTTATTTTATTAAATATGTACAAGTTTTAAAATTGACTGTCATCCCTAGCTGACCAATTTCCCGTAACAAATTGTGGCCATAACAAATTGGGGGCTCGTCCGGGAGAGATCATTGTGTGAGTCATTTATTAAAAATCATGAAATTGTTTTTTTTTTTTTTTTCACATATATATACAGTATATGACAGATTAACAGCAATGGATGATTTCTTGGCATCACCAACTGTAGACGTTTTGAAGTCTTTTAAAAAGACAGAACAGCTGGAAATACGCAGACAATTAGAGCTGACGGAGGTAAAACCAGCCATGCGAAAAGCAAGACTGGCTAGAGATCGTTGGAAAACACCAGTTAGACCCACCTGTAGCTCCATTGCCGCCTATCCCATGCAGCATTTGGATAGCCCTTCTCCAAGGTCATCATTCATTGTGTTGGTCCATTACCCAATAATAGATCTGGAAATCAGTATTTGTTGAAAATCGTGTGTATCTGCCAAATTCCGTGAAGCCATACCTCTATGCAACATGAAAGCAACTGCAATCTTGAAGGCTTTGATAAAGTTCTTCACGTTGTTTGGCCTTCCCAGGGAAATTCATTCAGAACAAGGTAGCAATTTCACTTCCGGATTGTTTCAGCAGGTTGTGTATGAACTTGGTGTGAAGCAGATTCTTTCTAGTGCCCATCATCCAGAAAGTCAGGGTGCCTTAGAGCGGTTTCATTCCACTCTCAAGACAATGATGAGGACTTACTGTTATGACCACGAGAAAGACTGGGATGAAGGTGTTCATTTGCTGTTGTTTGCAGCTAGAGAAGCAGTGCAGGAGTCTACTGGATTCAGCCCGTTTGAGCTAGTGTTTGGCCATGAAGTGAGAGGACCTTTGCTATTGTTGAGTGAACAATGTCAAGAGAAAGTCTAACAGACTGATATGCGGCTCTATATTAGCAAGTTCAAGGAAAGATTGCATGCAGCTTGTGACCTAGCCAACGCGAACTTGAAATCAAGTCAGGGAAAAATGATAACTTAGTATGATCATAAGGCTAGAAGCCGTGAGTTTAAACCAGGAGACAAGGTCCTTGTGTTGTTTCTGTTGCAGTCAAATCCATTCCAGGCTAGATTTCATGGTCCTTATGAAATTCTGACAAAACTCAATGATCTCAATAACAAAACCCAAAACCAGTGAAGTTGGCACGTTGTGTAAATGGTAAATAAAAACAGAATACAATGATTTGCAAATCCTTTTCAACCTATATTCAATCGAATACACTGCAAAGACAAGTTACTTAATGTTCGAACAGGTAAACTTGGTAATTTTTTTGCAAAAATTAGCTCATTTGGAATTTGATGCCTGCAACATGTTTCAAAAAAGCTGGCACAAATGGCAAAAAAGACAGAGAGTTGAGGAATGCTCATCAAACACTTATTTGGAACATCCCACAGATGAACGGGCTAATTGGGAACAAGTGGGTTCCATGATTGGGTATAAAAGCAGCTTCCCTGAAATGCTCAGTCATTCACAAACAAGGATGGGGTGAGGGTCACCAATTAGTGAACAAACGCGTGAGCTGATTGTCGAACAGTTTAAAAACAACATTCCTCAACGAGCTATTGCAAGAAATTTAGGGATTTCATCATCTACAGTCCGCAATGTCGTCAAAAGATTCAGAGAATCTGGAGAAATCACTGCACGTAAGCGACAAGGTTGAAAACCAACATTGAATGCCCGTGACCTTCGATCCCTCAGGCGGTACTGCATCAAAAACCAACATCAGTGTATAAAGGACATCACCACATGGGCTCAGGAACACTTCAGAAAACCACTGTCAGTAACTACAGTTCGTCGCCACATCTGCAAGTGCAAGTTAAAACTCTACAATGCAAACCGAAAGCCATTTATAAACAGCACCTAGAAACGCCGCCGGCTTCGCTGGGCCCAAGCTAATCTAAGATGGACTGATGCAAAGTGTAAAAATGTTCTGTGGTCTGACGAGTCCACATTTCAAATTGTTTTTGGAAACTGTGGACGTCGTGTCCCTCCGGACCAAAAAGGAAAAGAACCATCCAGACTGTTATAGGCGCAAAGTTCAAAAGCCAGCATCTGTGATGGTATGGGGATGTATTAAGCCCCTGCTTATTTCAGCAAGACAATGCCAAGCCACATTCTGCACGGGTTACAACAGCATGGCTCCGTAGCAAAAGAGTGCGGGTACTAGACTGGCCTGCCTGTCGTCCAGACCTGTCTCCCACTGAAAATGTGTGGCGCATTATGAAGCGTAAAATACGACAACGGAGACCCCGGACTGTTGAGCAACTTAAGCAGTACATCAAGCAAGAATGCGAAAGAGTTCCACCTGAAAAGCTTCAAAAATTGGTCTCCTCAGGTCCAAAACATTTAGTGAGTGTCGTTAAAAAGAAAGGCGATGTAAGACAGAGGTAAAAAGGCCCCTGTCCTAACTTTCTTGCAATGAGTTGCTGCCTTTAAATTCTAAGTTAATGATTATTTGCAAAAAAATAAAATAAAGTTTCTCAGTTTGAACATTTAACATCTTGTCTTTGCAGTGTATTCAATTGAATATAAGTTCAAAAGGATTTGCAAATCATTGTATTCTGTTTTTATCTACGATTTACATAACGTGCCAACTTCACTGGTTTTGGGTTTTGTACATTGTGAAGACTCCAGATAGGAGAAAGCCAAAACAGTTGTGTCACATTAACACGCTGGAGCCTTATCATGATAGGAATGCTAGAGTTGCAGCTGTTGCTTCAGATCCTCCTATGGCCGAGACTTGTGAAGATGAAGAGTTTCAAGATAATGAACCTAGAATTAAAGCTGAAGTTCTTTCATGTAAATTTTCAAATTCTGAAATGTTGCAAAATCTTCACGTAAAACTCCAGCACTTAGAACCCTCACAGAAAGATCAGTTTGAGAGGTTGATCAAGAAATATGAGGATCTTTTTCCTGATGTTCCAAAAAGAGTTTCTATAGCCTCTCATGATGTAGATGTTGGTGATGCCAAACCAATAAAACAGCATCTGTACAGGATGTATCCTGAAAAGAGAAAGATGGCTGAGAAAAAGGTTGAGTACATGTTAGAGGGTCTGACAATATCATGTTCTAACTCAGATTGGACTTCACCCTGTGTGCTAGTTCTAAAACCAGATGGAAGTACTAGGTTCTGTACAAATTATCACAAACTCAATGCTGTAACTAGAACTGATGTGTTTCCAATACCTAGGATTGATGATTGCTTGCCGTATTCTATCGATACAAAGTCTCTGACCGAGATTGATTTATTGAAGGGTTATTAGTGTGCGCCTTTAACCGAGAGGGCCAAGAGCATCTCTGCTTTCGTCACACCATCTGGGCTATACCAGTATGAAGTCCTACCCTTTGGCATGAAAAATGCCCCAGCCATGTTCCAAAGGATGATACAGTCTACAATCGCCGGATTGCTACACACGGGTGCGTACATCGAGGACCTGATCACATGGAGTGACTCGTGGGAAGAACATCTAAAAGATGTAGAGACGTTGTTCCAGCGCCTGACCCAGGCTAACCTGACTATTAACCTGAACAAGAGTGAGTTTGGTTGTGCTACTATCACGTATCTTGGCTACGTCATAGGCTAAGGTAAGGTGGCACCCAAAAATGCTAAAGTCCAAGCCATCATGGACTTTCCAGTTCCTGACAAAAAAGTTTGCGCCGCTTCCTTGGAATGATTGGGTTGGACCGCAAGGTCTGCAAGAACTTTGCTGAGATTGCTCAGTCTCACAAACTAACTGAAGAAAGGCGTAAAGTTCACTTGGGATGAAGCATGCCAAGGAGCCTTTAATTGCCTGAAGTCTCTGCTGTGTAAGCAGCTGTAACACACACACTCTTAGCTGTCCAACGTGTCCGATGATGACGCTTGCTCCAAGGGGGGGTGGGGGCGGGGGTCAGCGACCCTGTCGCTGGTGCCACTTCTCGTGGGCGTTGAGTCCAATCCTTGAGCCGGATACCCGCTCGTAGATGGAACAGGGGAAGCCAGATGCCAGGGGGGTACCAGCCGCCCGCTGGTGTTGTTGAATGCGCCTATTGGTTCGTCGGTCTTGGTTTGTTTTGTGTATTTGTGAAACTGCAGTGGCACTGGTGATCTGCCAGGCTGATCTGTCGAGTGCCAGAGTTTCAAGTTGCGTGGTGTTGATGTTGGCTCGCTTTAGGAGGTCCCTGGTGTAGTCCTTAAAGCGCCGCTTTTGCCCCCCAGCAGAGCTCTTTGCACCTCTCAGTTGGCCGTAGAGGACCTGGCAGGGCAGGCGGTGGTCAGGCATGCAGATAGTGTGTCCAATCCACCGAAGATGTCTCTTTGCCATGGCTGCTTCCATGCAGATGGAATTATTGTTCTTGAGGATGTCAGTATGGGGGACTCAATCTTCCCAGGAAAGACTAAGGATCTTCTGTAAGCAGCGGATGTGTAAGGCCTCCAAGTTAGTGATATGCTGGCGGTATGGGGTCCATGACTCTGCCCCATAGAGGAGAGTGGAGAGACATACAGCATTGTAGACGGCAGTCTTGGTACTGACCTTCAGGTTTCGGTTTTCGAATACCCTGCTGCGTAAGCGACCAAAGGATGACGAGGCTTTATTGATACGGATGTGCAGTTCAGTGTCAAGGGAGCAGCATGAGGACAAAGTGGAGCTAAGGTAGGTGAAGTGATCCACTGTGTTTAGTGGAATGCCATTTATATGAAAACTGGGGCGTGTGGAGGTTGGGTTAGTGAGTTGGGACATGACCTCAGTTTTTTTAATGTTGACCTGAAGACCAAAAGATTGATACAGACTGGAGATGGTGTTGAGGGCGTGCTGCATAGAGTCTGGGCTGTGAGCTAACATAGCGCAGTCATCAGCGTACTGAAGCTCACAGATCTGACAAGTCTCTGTCTTTGTGTGAGCCTGGAGCCGTCTGATGTTGAAGAGGCTTCCATCTAGGCAGTACTCCACCTGGACACCATCTTCATGTCCCATGCCGCAGTGGAAGAGGCACGTGATGGCAGAGAGGAGGATGTTAAAGAGCACTGGAGCCAAGACACAGCCCTGCTTCACCCCAGCGTTCAGCTTGAAGAGCTCTGACTGGAGTTCTCCTGTGAGCACTCTGGCTTGCATCCCTTCATGGAGCTGCAGGAAGATGCAGAGAAACTTGGGTGGTACCCCAAGTTTGGAGAGGAGTTTCCAGAGCAACTCACACACACACACACGTGTAGACTTAACCATTTTTGTATTAAAACGAAAAATTTTGCCTTTGTTATGGCCCCAATTTGTTATGACATTTATGACGGCAAAGGATGACTGACAAAAATTTTAAAACTAAAACACATTTAACAAACACTTTTAACTAATCTTCTATCTACTCTACTGACCACGATTGATAAACACAAGAACAAAAATATTTACAGTCCCTTTGGTTGGGTTGCTTGGTGATGTTCCGGGAGAGGAAAATACTCTGATACAGGCAAAAATCCACAAAAAGCTTCACAGGTCTTGAACAGAATGACAGGTGTGGTCACATGTATCCTTCTCCTTGCAATTTCTCATACTACTACACTCTCTCAATTTTCCTCTTTATATACTCTTTTGCAGACCCCTCCCACATTTAGACCTCTTTTTTTTTATTCTCTGGGACTTGCCCCAGACATGCCCAAGACATGCCCAAACCTAGCTCCAGTCTGGGCTTAACATAAGAAAGGTCAATTCTGCCATCTAGTGGCTTCTATTTGCATTACACCTCCATTCCAAAAGGGAATAATTTTGACTCATAAAGGCAAAATTTTACTTTTCAATACAAAAATGGTTAAGTAGACACTTGTGTGTGTGTGTGTGTATATATATATATATATATATATATATATATACACATAACAAAATATGCTAATAAACGTGATATATACACATACTCAAACACGGGATAAGCAATCAACAATTACATTGTCAGTACCCTTTACATGCTTAATTTCCAAGTCAAACTCCTGTAAAATCAAACTCCAATTCAACAATCTCCGATTCTTGTTTTTCATCTTACTCAAAAACATTAACGGATTGTGGTCAGTGTACACAATCATTGGCTTTTGTCCTGTACAAACATAAACCTCAAAGTGTTGTAAAGATGGAACCAGAGCCAACAGCTCCTTCTCTATCATGGAATAGTTCTTTTGGTGGTGATTGAACTTCCTGGAGAAGTATGCCACGGGATGCTCAATGTCATCAGAGTCACTTCTCTGTAGGAGCACAGATCCACAAGCTTGGTCGCTAGCGTCGACTGCGATGGAGAACGGTTTGTTGAAGTCAGGAGATTTGAGCACGGGGAAGTGACACAGCAGACTTCAGGCGATCGAAGGCTCTCTGGCATGGATCATCCCAAGTGAATTTTACGCCTTTCTTCAGTTGGTTAGTGAGACTGAGAGCAATTTCAGCAAAGTTCTTGCAGAACTTGCGGTAGTACTCGATCATTCCAAGGAAGCGGCGCAAAGCTTTTTGTTGTCAGGAACTGGAAAGTCCATGATGGCTTGGACTTTAGCATTTATGGGTGCCAACCTTACACCCTGGCCTATGACGTGGCGAAGATAAGTGACAGTATCACAACCAAAGTCACGCTTGTTCAGGTTAGCAGTCAGGTTAGCCTGGGTCAGGCGCTGGAACAATGACTCTACATCTTTCAGATGTTCTTTCCAGGAGTCACTCCATGTGATCAGGTCATCGATGTACACACCTGTGTGTGGCAATCCGGTGATTGTAGACTGCATAATCCTTTGGAACGTGGCTGGGGCATTTTTCATGCCAAAAGGTAGGACTTCATACTGGTATAAACCAGATGGTGTGGCAAAAGCAGAGATGCTCTTGGCCCTCTCAGTTAAAAGTACACACTAATAACCCTTCAATAAATCAATCTTGGTCAGAAACTTTGCTTGCCCTACTCTATCAATACAATCATCAATCCTAGGTATTGGAAACACATCAGTTCTAGTTACAGCATTGACTTTGCGATAATCTGTACAGAATCTAGTACTTCCATCAGGTTTTGGAACTAGCACACAGGGTGAACTCCAATCGGAGTTGGAGGGTCTGATAATGTCATGTTCTAACATGTACTCAACCTCTTTCTCAGCAATCTTTCTCTTTTCAGGATTTATCCGGTACGGTTGCTGTTTTATTGGCTTGGCATCACCAACATCTACATCATGAGAGGCTATAGAAACTCTCTTTGGAACATCAGGAAATAGATCCTTATGTTTCTTGATCAACCTCTCAAACTGATCTTTCTGTGAGGGTTCTAAGTGCTGGTGAAAGGAACGGGCTTAGACTCCAAGTGCAGTTCAGCATCGGCAGGGCGTTTATTGGGATTGACAAAGCTCATGGTCAAGGACAGAAATAGATCAATAGCCAGGCAAACAGAGTAATGCAGAATAGGCAGATTCAAAGTCAGAGGACAGGCAAAGTAATCTAGTAACCAGGGAATCAGTCCGCACATAGACAGTACCAAAGGGGGTATAGCTAAGGGAATGGAAGGGGAAGGAAAAAGGAAGTTGGATGGGATAAGGGAGAACACAGGAGAGACTAAACAGATGGATACAAAATGGGAATAAGGGATAACGAAGTACTAATCAAGCAATCCGCAATCAAACCATGTAATACAAACAATCAATACGAGACTTACGGGAGAATCACAAGAAACGAGCAATCAATAATCGAAACCAGAAAAGCGCAGAAACGAGACGACCAAGACGAGCTGTGGGAAGAAACGAGTCGACAAGAAGCTGAGGAAAAAGTGGGTCTTAGATACACAAACGAATTAAGTGGAATCCCAGCTAAACACAGGACAGCTGTAGGGAGAGGTGGAACTAGAAAAGCAAGGACAGTGATAGGAGAGAGAGGAAAAACAGGTGGAGTTATAACTGATCGAACTAATCACCCGTGCCTCACTAAACTACTCTCAGGTGTGGATAGTCAATGAGAACAGCGAGAGAGAAAGTAGTGGAAATACCTAACGAAATTACAGGGAAGAGAGTGTGATGAAAAAGGCAAGATGCCACGACACAGAAACGAGAGGAAAACATTCAAGACCAAGACAGTGCAAAAACATACAAACTCTAAAAGAATAAACATGATAAATAAATAAATAGCGACTAAAAGAATTAAAACATACTAAAAACAAACATACAAATCAGCAATTTCGAACAGCTGGAGTTTTACATCAAGATTCTGCAACACTTCAGAATTTGACAATTTACATGAAAGAACTTCAGCTTTAATTCCAGGTTCATCATCCCGAAACTCCCCCTCATCTTCACACGTATCGAGCATAGGAGAATCTGAAGTGACAGCTGCAACCCTAGCATTTCTGTCATGATAAGGCTTTTCTCCTATCTGGAGTCTTCACAATGTAATTGAGATCATTGAGTCTTGTTAAAATTTCATACGGACCATGAAATCTAGCCTGCAATGGATTGGACTGCAAGGGAAACAACACAAGGACCTTGGCTTCTGGTTTAAACTCACGGCTTCTAGCCTTATGGTCATACCAAGTTTTCATTTTTCCCTGACTTGATTTTCCCTGACTTGGGGCTGCAAAAAGAGTATATAAGGAGAAAAACTAAAAGAGTAAAGTAGTGGGAGAAATTGCGAGGAGAAGGATACATTTGACCAGACCTGTCACTCTTTTCAAGACTTGTGAAGCTTGTGGATTTTTGCCTGTGTTGGAGCATTTTCCTGTCCGAGAACATTGCACAAAGCAACCCCATCTCTGTAACCATCTCATTTTTTATATTATCAATCTTGGTCAGTGTTTTATTTTATTAACTCTGTTCAAGTTTAAACATTTTTTCTGCCATCCCTTGCTGTTCGATTTGCTGTAGCAAATTGTTATGCCATAGCATAACAGAGGCTACTCAAGTTCCTCTCCGTTTTTACTGCAAAAATGGTGTGCTTTAGCTTACAAATGGATATTTTATTTACGTGTCATGAACTCAAGGTGCCCAACCCACATGGGCTAATAACACAATAAACATGACAAACGACACGAAAGAGAGCGTAAAGAAATAAACAAAACATAAACAAAAATAAGGAAAAATATACATACACTTATACCTGCACATATGGACTACATACTGTATATATTACCAAATTCAACTCAAAGGTACTGCACATCTTCTCTTTTCCCATGTTCCACAAATAAAGTTAACTGTATGAAAAACTCCTATTCTGAAACATAATTCAAGTTTTTCATAATCATCCAGGTAAAAGAAACCATTGAATAACAAACTCATTTTTTCAAAAAACACATGTCTAAGTTCATCGTACAGAGGACAAAGGAACATAAAATGAATCTCATTTTCGATCTGTCCTAAATCACAGAGCAGGCAAAGTCTCTGTTCCTCAGGTACACCCCTAAACCTGCCCTTCTCTATGGCCAGAGGTAAAGTGCCGGAACATAACTGGGCGCAGAGGGATCTTTGCATTTTGGATGTATTTTGTTCAACATATTTTTCTACTTCATATGTGTTTTTTCATAAGGCAATATGTTCTTAATTTGGGTTCATTCCATATTTCTACAGACCTTTTTTCTTTATGTTGTTGAAAAATAAATTTTTTAAATGTCTCGAATAGTGAAACTTGATCTATTGTGAAATATATATGACAGATCACAAGTGGAAAATAAAGATTTCACCTCTCTGGCCCAAGGAGATACCTTTGATTTTTCCCAGTTGCAAATCTCTCTAGTCAGTCTATGCTCAGGCATATTTACCAATCTATTCCATAGACGAGCATTTCACATTCATGCCTAACTTTTGACGGTTCCCAACCCATGTCTCAACACATGGCAGCTATTGGTGTATGTTTATGAACTCTGAAGAAAGTGTGGATAGCTCTGTACTGACCTGTGTCAGATTTAGTCCGTTCATAAAAACCCCAGACCCCCGCTGCGTAGTCTAAGACAGGACTTACACAAGATTTGTACAGTTGGGTAAATGCCTTGAAGCCTTGGTCTCTACAGTTCTTAACTTCGCTCAGTACAGAGCCCAAACCTCTGCCAGCTGAGTCTGATAGAATACCAATAGCTGGTTTGAAGGTCAGGTGTTCATCTAATGTCAGGCCAAGGTATTTATACTCATTTCCATATGTCAATGGTGTTGAATCAAAATTAAATACAAATGAACTTCTTTGTACAGCCTGTTTTCTAAAATGAACAATTTGGGTTTTCTCCTGATTAATCACAAGTCTCCATTTCCAACACCAATCTGAAACTCGATTTAACATACTCTGCAAATCTTGTTTGCATGCAGCTAATGAGACAATATCATCAGCATATAAAAGAATTAGGGGTGGGCGGTATAAAAGGTATAAACGGTATGCGGTATAAATTTGACCAACGGTAGAGATTTAGGGTTATACCTTCCTATCGCGATAGTTCATTGTGTCACCACAACAAGGAAGGAAGAAAAATGGCTGCGAGCAGTGATCGCATGGAGGAGGAGGAGCTCGTAAAAAAGACCGGCTCAACGTCTGTGATATGGACATGGTTTGGCTACAAGGTGTCAGATAGTGCTCAGGAGAACATAATCTGCAGGATATGCCGGGCGACAGTGATCGCTAAACATGGAAACACGAGTAACCTGTTTTATCATTTAAAAGCCAAACACGTTCTGGAATATGAAGAAAGCCAACGTAGGCGTGGTGACGCGCAAAAGCTAAGCCAGTCTTAAAGTGGAAGGAAAAAAGTTGGCACTACACAACAGTAGTCTATCACCCAGGCATTTTCAAAAGGCGTAGCGTATGATCAAAAAAGCCAGCGGTGGACTGACATAACGAAGTCCATCGCAATATTTTTGTGCAAAGACATGGTGCCTTTCCAAACCGTAGAGAGAAGCGGCTTTTTAGGCATGGTGAAGACGCTTGATCAACGTTACGTGGTACCAAGCCGCAAATATTTTAGCCTGGTGGAAGTAGCCAGACTGCATGACAAGGTTCGCAATGAAGTGTTAAAAGAGCTTCGTGACATAAAACACTATGCAACCACACGGACTTGTGGTCGAGTCGCACTATGGACCCGTATATCAGCCTGACAATCCACTTCATTAACGACGACTGGAAGTTGTGCGGCAAATGTCTGCAAACATCGTATTTCCCTGACGATCACACAGGGGAGTTGATTGCCCAGGGACTCAGGGAAGCGCTCGCATCATGGGAACTTTACGAAGAGTTGCAGGTATGCATCATCACTGACAACGGCGCTAATGTCGTTAAAGCAGTGGGACTCAATGATTGGACACGACTCCAGTGCTTCGGCCACAGGCTTCACCTGGCCATTGGTAAGTTTATATTTTTTGTTGGATAATGGCAAGCATAGCCAGTTCTTTGCTTGATACAATGCTGCCCTACAAAGGCAAAGTGCAGTGCTATAGAAGTTTATTTGTCTTAAAG
This sequence comes from Gymnothorax reevesii, assembly GCA_029721435.1. Lineage (NCBI taxonomy): Eukaryota > Metazoa > Chordata > Actinopteri > Anguilliformes > Muraenidae > Gymnothorax > Gymnothorax reevesii. Next base: position 3,947,732 of record CM056574.1, on the reverse strand, counting down.
GGCCAGAAGACAATTTCCCTACACGCCTACAGTGAATACACTGGCAAGTGGAACCATTCGCAATCCCGCTACAATAATGGTGATGTTTTATGTACTTATGTAATAGGAAATGAGATATAGTCACAAGACAAAGCAGGTGTTACAAAATCAGTTATCACCACAAATAATTAATTAACAATAAATTAACTTCTAAACTCAATTTGAAAAATATGTAGTTATTGCATTTTGGCTTTGTAGGGCACAATGGGCACTGGTCACAATGGACACAAGTTTAACTGTCATTAAAAAACAGAGAAATTCTGTCCTGTAGATTTGACACAGCATGAGTATCAACTGCCATGTCCTTAATATTGTACAGATAGCCTACCTGTTTTTCTGGAAATGTAGATGTGTCAAAAAAGCCTTCATCATGGAATTGAACAGATATTGTTTTGTATTGTAATCTGGTGTTAGATTGTGCTTGTATTTAGACCCATATCTTGATGTACTCTAGTATTATGTGTTTTGTTACTGGAGCTGGACCAATAATCTCTCACAATTTTGTCAACAGAAGCGAGTGTGAAGGAGCCCCGGATTGACCGTGCAGTTGGAGTGTGTAAGAAAATTGTGAGTGCATTTTCTTACACAAATAAGAGGAGAAAAGCATTGGCCAAAGCCCAGGCTGAGCTACACCTGCCTCATCACCGCCTCATCACAGAGACTCCAACAGGATGGGGGTCACGGCAGCAAATGATTGAGAGGGTGCTAGAGCAGGAGAAAGCGATCACACAGGTCCTGAAAGAGGACAAAAAAACCAGGCACCTGGTACCTACTTGGCAGGACATTGATGTCTTGGAGTCAGTAAACAAGGCCCTCAGTCCACTGATGGAGTTCACAGATGCACTTTCTGGCGAGGACTATGTTAGAGTGTCCTATCTTAAACCTGTGCTCCATGTCCTCAACAACAAGGTTCTGGCTCCAGGTGATGATGACACAGAACTAACAAAGCATATGAAGAGGACCATTCTCCAGCACTTAAATGAAAAGTATGCTGATCCTGCCACTGATGACCTGCTGGATATGGCCTCCTTCGTTGATCCACGGTTCAAAATATCATACATAGCAGACAACCGAAAAGATTACATCAAGACAAAAGCAGTGGCAGAAATTCAGGCCCTGCTGGAAAAGCACTTGTCAGCTGCATCATCCACACATTCACCACCACATACCAGCACAGCAGCTGCTGAAGCTGGACAGACCAAGAAGGTAAAGCGCAGCCTGTGCAGCTTTTTCAAAAAGGCATCCATTCCTGGCCCAGCTGCTCTCGCTGACAGAGATGCAATTGAGGTAGAGCTACAAAGCTACCTGCAGGCACTGGATGTGGATGGAGAGGCCGACCCATTAGAGTGGTGGAAGCTGCACCAGGCAAATTTTCCTAGAGTGGCAAGCCTGGCCCGGAAGTACTTGTGTATTCCGGCAACCAGTGCACCATCAGAAAGGGCATTTAGTACAGGTGGCAATATTGTTACGTGCCACCGAGCTGCACTAAAGCCAGAGAATGTGGACAGGCTTGTGTTCTTGGCTAAAAATCTGCCGTAAATGTGTAAAAATGATGTTCAGTGTTTGCTTGCATGTATGAGAGAAGCACAAAAACAAACACAAAATTTTGTTTACAGAAACGAAACCAAAGGAAGCTATTGGAGTTGAAGTACTGTAGCATAACTACCTCTAAAGTTTCTTAAGTTTATTGATTTTGCACTCCATTTGATAATTTTGTGTCTATATGTTTGGGTATGTTTGTTTACAGGCTTGAGTTTACCTCTAAAGTTGATTGTTGTTTTGCACATTCAAGTCATTTTCAATTTCAAAGTTACCCATTTTACCTTGTTGTACTATTTTTTATTATTTATATATCATGCATGTTTATATTCCATGTTAAGAAACTTGAAAGTGAAGTTACTTGTTTTATGTTTTGTACAATTACAGTTTTGCACAATAAATTTTCTTGCCATATTCTTGACTTATGTTATTTAATAGTTTAAAAAACAGCTTCCTGCTTGAATGCTTTTACCATGGGCTCTGGTGCCTATTAAGAAGCTGTTAATACTGTTAACAGTTAGTACTGTAACATACCAAAGTATACCGTGATATATCCCGTCTACCGTCAATGGTTCAAATTATACCGTGATATAAATTTTAGGCTATATCGCCCACCCCTAAAAAGAATAGCCACAATCATATCGATTTCTTTGTTTGAGAACCCTTTTTCAACAACAACAGCTAAAGCAGCTCATATTTGAATATAGTCACATATTCCCTGATGTTCTATTGAGGACTGATATGGTTTACCATGATGTCATCCTACAAGATAATGCCAAGCCTGTAAAACAGCAGGATGGATCCAGAGAAGTGGAAATACCGTAAACAAGAAGCTAAAAACCAGCTTGAAAATGACTTTGTTGAGCCAAGTAACCGTGACTGCAGTTTTCCATGCATCCTAGTTCCGAAACCCAACAGAACATATAGAATGGTGATGGACTACAGGGAAACACGGACTCATATCCTATTCCAAGGATTGATGACTGCGTTGACAAAGTTGGACAGTCAAAGTGTGTTACCAAATGTGATCTCCTCAAGGGCTTCTGGCAGATCCCTCTAAGAGACAGAGCAGAGGAGATGTCTGCCTTCGTCACACCAGATGAGTTATACCAATACAAGGTCATGCCCTTTGGAATGAAAAATTCTCCGGCCACCTTCCAACGTCTGGTAAACAGAGTGATCACTGGACTACCAGGATGTGAGGCCTATATTGATGACGTTATCATCACCAGCGACAGCTTCGAAGAGCACCTCACCTACATCAGAAACTTATTTCAGAGAGTGAGTGATGCCAAGCTGACCTTTGTAAAGCTACAGTTGTTTACTCAGGTCATATTGTAGGACAGGGTCAAGTCAGACTAATTGATGAAAAAGTTATCACTGAATTTCCTGAGCCTACAACTAAAAGACTACTAATGAGATTTCTAGGGATGGCTGGCTAATAAAGAAAATTCTGTAAAAATGTCTCTATCATTTCTGAACCTTTGACAAATTTACTTAATAAAAATGCAAAATTTGTTTGGGATGAAAAATGTCAAAATTCATTTGACCAACTGAAAGCTATCCTCAAAAATGCAGCAGTTCTCTTATTTCAGGCTGTTGATGCCAGTGATATTGTTGCAGGCACAGTTTTACTGCAGGAAGACACATCATCCTGTTTGTTAATTTTCCAAAAAGTTTGATTAACATCAGAAAAAACTATTCAACAATTAAAAAAGAATGTTTGACACTTGTTTTGGCTTTACAACATTTTGAAGTTTATTTGACTTGTTCAGCTACTTCTACGAAGGTCTTCAGTGATCACAATCCCCTCACATTCTTTGCAAAAGATCGGGGTAATTTGTCATCTGCATTTGACCCATCCTATAGTTAGGAGCAGTGGGCAGCCATGGAGCAGCACCCAGGGACCAACTCCAGTTCTAAAGCTAGTTCCTTGGTCAGGAGTACAGGTTGGAGTGTTCCTATGATGCATGTTTTTGTGGGTGGGAGTACCCGGAGGAAACCCACACGAACACGGGGAGAACCTGCAAACTCCACACAGAAAGGCCCCAGGCCGGATTCGAACGCACAACCTTCTTGCTGTGAGGCAGCAGTGCTAACCACTGAGCCGCTATATTTAGTTTATTCATTCATTTATTTAGTCTATTTATTTATGTATTTTACTAATAAGAGCAACAACAGCATGACGTCCGCATCGCTGCATATGATTTATTACTCATTTTGACAGCTGCACTCGTTCCTGCATATTGTTTGCCGTTTTCAGATTTGCGTACACCTGGTCAGAGCCGGCGTGAGATTTTTGCGGACCATTTGCTCACGTTAAGATTGATATTTGATGACTCTTGCTGGAGATTTGACGTACACCCATTTTTTGGTGTACGTAAGTTTGATAAATGAGGGCCAATAAGAGTAAAGAGATTCCAATACCTGTGGCACACATTTCTGAGAAAATACTTCTTTCATGATCATTCTTTTCCTTCAGTCATTTTTTATTTCACTTATTTTTCTGTTGAAATTTTGTATACAAAGAGGATGAACAAAGGCACTAATTCATAACAGAGGGTGTCAGTATCAGTAGAGGGCACTGCAGTAATACAGGAGTCAGGGGTTATTATTGGACGTCCTACATGAGCACTGCCATTGCATCATCATTAGTGGTAGATTGTTGACTACAAAACAAACAACAAAACTGAACTTTTCTGACCTTCATTGGAACGCCGGATTGAGACGTCAGTAACTGGAATTGCAACAGCTGAACCAAAAGTTGGCCACCCAGCTGTATGCCCGATTCTGTGAATATTTAAAGCATCTTTTTCGTGAAAATATCTTCCCAAAATTGAGACGTTCATAGAGCTTCCCAGCTGTATGAATTCTTCAGAGGCTCTTTAAATCAGCTGGTGCTGGGCTGCACCACTCGCACCAAGTACATCTGAAGGGTTCTTCACCCGAGCAGATTCTTCGGTGCAGACAAAGTATATTGTCTGTAAAAGTACTTCTGGCATTGACTGCATTAGAAAGGCTTCACATCCGAATGAGTTTTTCGTGCAAGCTTAATTCATATTTTTCAGAAAAACGCCTAGCACACCCTGTACATTTGTACAATTTCTTACCAGTATGAACTCTTTGATACAGAGTCAAATTACAATCTCAGACAAACACTTTTGGCACTCAATACACTGAATATATATGAATTCTGGTGTGGGAATGTAATGTAGATTTCTGAGAAAAACTCTTCTGAGACTGATCATGTGTAGGGCTTTTCACTATTCATTTTCCTCATTTCTCTTCTTATAGTGTGTAATGGGCCCCTTTCCAGGGGTCTATAGTTACACCCTAAGCATTCTTGGCATTGTATCCAAGGGCTCTTTTCAAGATGGTAACCGTTCCTTTGATTGCGGATAGCTGTACTTCCTGGGTACTAGGACAACCGGGGATGGCCTCCATGTAGTTCTTCAGGTTTTTCTTCATAAGCCCCGTTGCACCGACCACCACAGTTATTATATGAATTTCTTTCAATGACCAAGTTGTTTTTAGGTCATTTTTTAGATCTTGGTATTTTGTTACCTTTTCTCTTTCTGCTCTGTTAAGTCCATAATCATTGGGGACAGTGAAATCTATAATTTTGGCACTTTTCTCCTGCCTATTCCAGATGACAATGTCTGGTTTTATTGCACCTCCCTCCATGAACCTTCCAGTTGGGATGACTTTGTCGTAGAAGATCGTTACTTTCCCGTTAGAGACCACTGGTGCTGGTTCATGGTCCCATATTTTCTCCTTGGCTTCCACTTCCAGGTCTTTGCATATTTTCCAGGGCAGGTATTTGCAGATCTTACTGTGGCGGGAGGTATAATATCCATCTGACAGGAGGGTTTGGCAGCCTGATACTAAATGTTTCACACTGTTATATGACAGAATCTACATAGATCGTTTTGTGATATTCCTGCCATCTTCTGAAAGCCATTTGTTAAAAGCCCCTGATATTGGGCTCCAACTATAATTCTCTCTCCATCGAATCCCAGCTCTCCATTCTTCAGCCACTGTATTGATCCCTCTTTGTCGATGTAATCCTTTTCCAGTTCTTCTTGGAAGCGTCCAGCCCTACGGTGCTGCTTCCATCTGTCCATTCTGCGACTCTGTTCCATTTTGCTGAATTTTGCCCGTGCATTTCTTGCTAGCTTGGTTGCCTGTGTCAGTTTGTTTCCTCGTCTCTCTTCAAAGATGTCTCCAGCAAAGTTTTCAGCCAGTTTCATGAGAGACGTCTGCTGGGGTAAAGTCTCAGCATGTTGTTGTGCAACCATTTTCATCACATCCTCCTTAGTGCTCTTTAGGTACTGTCCCATGCTAACAACTGTTGCCCTGTAGGCGTGGTTGATCTCTGTAAGGCCTAATCCGCCTTCTCTGCGAGGGAGATATATCCTATCCATACTCTGGTTTCTGTAAGTCACTTTGTGTAAGGTGAGTGTCTTCCTGGTCTTAACCCCTTTGTGCAGAAGCCAAATTTGGCTATTTATGGGTTACCCACTTTAATGCTGTATAATTCAAGATTTAAGCTTCACAAAGAGGAAAAATGTGGCTCAATTCAGGAAAGACACTTACAGCATTTAGAATTACATTGTATTTCAGTTTATTTTCATGATTTTGGTAGAGAAAATGAGCAGCAAACATAAAAAATCTTCATGAGAATTCACCATTGAAATTGCAAAAAAAATAATGCTGACGATTGAAAAACTGCTGGGGCTTAAAACTATACATTTCTGGTATCATAAACTCCTTGAGCACAAGTAGAATTCATCTTCAACATTACATTCTAGATTACCTACATGCTATTAGCCAAATTATACAGCTACCCAAGTGTCTCCCCAAAGTCTCAAAAAGATTTGCTGTCAAATCATTAAAAAAAATCATGTATTTAACACAATTAAAGCTTTAAGGCATGAAATTTAATATGAACGAATGATTTTCTGGTTGAGTTTAGTATGAATTTATCAATATCAGTGCAGTTGAATATCAGTGGTCACAAGTAACCTCTCCAAATACGAAACATGCCTTTTCTCCATAATAAAGTTTAGAGTTTTGGCCATTTTTCTTCAAAGCCAGCACAAACACGCATTAAATAAACTGCTAATTAAACGGTCAGAACATTCACCCTGTAATGAAAGCTACCAGTCCCCTCTTCAAAGCTCAAGAACCCATTTCAACACTTATAAGGAGCAAGTACACCTCACTAACTCAGTAATATCTGAATTCTGAAATATACCTTATTTTAACTGAACAGACACTCCACTTTCAGGGAATATCAAATCCATTGCGTCTCCCGATTCAAAAGAAACGTGCAATGAACGTACCGGGGGTCCACACCAAAATGCACAGGCAGTTCGCGTTTTAAACAGGAAAAAAACCTCGACATTCGACTTTGTTGAGTACATATACATTCCGAAACAGAAAAAAAAAACAAACAAAAATAGCAGCCTGACCTTTTTCGTGAATCCCTCCTCCAGAGACATTGACTGTATAAAATAGAGACCGATGTATCCAGTAGCAAGAACCCTCCGGTCCAGTTTCATTCGAAATAATTCCAATAGAGCATATCGTTCTCATTTAAATCCTGTAATGTAACTGAACACTTCAAGGCCAGTTTTGCGAACCGATTTTCTATAAATCCCGTCTATTTTAGCCGCGTAATGTGCATAACGTAGACAGGATACAACCGAGCCTGCTGATACGCATTGGTTTGTATGCTCTGTGTTTGTCCAATCAATGTGTTTCACTTACTCTAAAATGTTTAAACACTCGGGAATTGGATAAGAAACGAGCCAATCAATACATTGTTATCAGGGAAACTTCACGAGGCCATGAAGTGTAACTCTACAATTACGCAGAAGAGCTTGAGTGTATGGTTGAGTGATTGGCTATCAACGCCAGTACTCGGGTGGATATTAGGAAGCGCTGGATTTGTCAATGAAGGAATCTACGCGTAAATCCACGGTAGGGAACTACAATTTTTTTTTTGTATGGGACAACTGTAATAGGCAATAGAATGTGAGAGAATCAATACCATGTCGATTTTTTTGCCTCAGAAAACTGATTTTTCTGAACTACTAATTGGAATACTGTTAGCTCACTGTGGCTAAGCTGTTTGCTACAAAGGATAACGATTTTTTCTGTGTCAAGATATCGTTTTTTTAAACTGCTGAATCGACACTATGGGCAAGGATACTGACCAGTTTGCACATCAGGCTTAGCTGAGGAGTTTAATTCATGCAGCTCTCAAAAAACAGGGAGTGGAGTGAACTTCACCGTATTCAGAACCGCGTTCGAGGTCTGCTTGCTTGTGAACATTCAATAACTGATCCGGGGGTGCAATCTAGTGATCGAGTACAGTAACAGCGTGCTTCCAATTTGCAGGTCTATAGACGCGGGCATCTACATCTGCAGAAAGGGGTTAATATGTAGCTTGTCCAGCTCACCTTGCGGCCAGTCTATTATGCCAAAACCGTAGGTCACCACAGGGATTGCAAATTGGTTTATGGCAGTGATCTTGTTCTTTGGTGTTAATTCGGACTTGCAGATATTTTTTAGGTGGGTTGTGGAAACTCATACTAGGCACAAGCCTCGAGTGCCTTCGGTCCCACTGTCAAGGGGTTTACCAGGAGAAATCCTTGTATGAGGACGCTTCATACTCCATTGGAGCGAACCCCGACTAAAAATTCCACAAAATAAATATGGACAAGAAATCAAGTAAGGATAAAATATACTGGCCGGACGTCGCCCAGGATAAAAAGGTCCCCACATTACGCCTCGGCACTAGGGCGTGTGAGGAATATCATAGTGCCACTTCTCTCTGTGCTACGGAGATTAGTCCCTCCTCTGCAAGCACTCAGCTGGGTATCCCATTAGGTCAGCTACGAACTGACCTTGGGCCCCAGAAACAGGATTGTCGAAGGACAAGTAAAAGGAATAAACGAAAATATGAAATTATAACCTGGTCCATCGAGGAGAAGAGAGAAATTTTCCACTGCTTCGCCTACTCTAGGCATGAGAAGTGGGGCAGGCGGAAGAACATTGTATTTGAGGAGCAAATAAAGGAAGCGGACCTACCACCTGAGAAGAAGGGAGCCACCACGACCGCCAATCTAGCCTCAATCGCTTCCCAAATTCATAGGTATCTGACAAATGAAGAAATGACAAAGATTAAGGAGGAGGCTCGTAAACAAGCGGAAACGGATTTCCAAGCCAGAGGAGAGAAAGACCAGCAAAAATTTGCACGGAGCCAATGGACAATGGAGGAGAAATGGGTGTTGCTCTGGGCGACAGAGTATGCAAAAGCAAAATACATCAATCAGAGAGAAAGATGTCAAGAATGGCAACGGATCTTCCATCACCACTGCCCTAGTAAACAAGACATACCCAGAAGCAAACTCACCACTCAAAGACACAACACCCGATTACAAAAATACTTCACAGAAAAGGAATTAGAGTGGATGCGAGCGGAAGTAATTAACTTAATCAGCAATACAATCTGTCCCTGTGCTGAGCCCCTAGGGATGCCAGAACGACAGCCAAAAGATCCTCAAGAACTACTCCCCAGGGCAACCTCACTTGGGCCACCTGCCTCCCCAGCGGCAGATACTTTGGCGGACACTGAACCAGAAATGGAGCAATCACAAACTCCTGAGGGACAGTGTCAAAGGAGCCCCATACCAACTCAGGAATCAGGAGAGCTGCTGCCGCGCACAGAGTTAGAGCAATTAGAGTTGGAAGAACAACTAGCCAACAAAATTGAAGAAACCTGAACAATGAGCATGATAGAACGTCCTAAACTGATTAAATTAAAAGAAAACAAAAAGTTCAAAGCATTATTATGCAGGGTGAACGCTGGCCTTGGAAGACTGGTTACAGCAGACGCCACGCTCACGGAGTTGAATTATGTAAACTACGGAGCTGCATAGTTTATACAGACTAAGCTAACCCCAAAACATAAAGAAAGCAGAGAAAACGGGAACAGGAAAATTAAGACCGAACCACCCGGGAAAAAGAAGCTAAATCAGAAAATCCACAAGCTGAGAACTGAAATCTCTCAAATTGCGACTTTTAGAAATGAGCAAAAACATACAAAGAATCTCACCCGTAAAATTAACACAATAAAAAGAAGATATAACATAAGCAACGACCAGCTTATTGGACGCCTGGCAGAACACCAAGCTCTGATTAAAGCCTTAGCTGCACAAATAAAGAATAAGGACAGAAAAATAATATCGAAACAGATCAATAAGCAGTTTACTGAAAACCCAAGAACAGTCTATAGAACTATAGCGAAAGACTCTATTGAAGTCCGAGAACCACCAACGAGGGAACAAATAGAAGGATACTGGAGGCCACTATTTGAAGACCCAAAACAACATCAGGAGAACCAGTGGGCTGAAATCACTAAAGAAAAAAACAGAGACAAACAACAAATGCCCACAAATGTAATGGCAGAAGAAGAAATAAGGAAGAAAACCAACAAATATTGTAACTTTAAGATGCCAGGAATAGACAAAATCCCAAATTTCTGGTTGAAGAAAATGACGGCTCTACACTGCCGCTATGTCATAGCCTTTACTAAACTACTGAAAGGAGAAGAATATCCTGAATGGCTAACCACTGGTAATACCAACCTGATACCGAAGAGTACTGATACGCAGCTACCTAATAAATACAGACCAATATGTTGTCTGACAACAACATACAAGTGGCTTACAGGGATCATAGCTGATGCAATTTATGAACATCTTCATGAGGGAAACTACCTGGAAAACGAACAAAAGGGATGCATAAGAAAAAGGCTCGGAACTAAGGACCAACTCTTGATCAATAAGGCTATCCTTGATGACTACAAAAGAAGACAGCGAAACCTTAGCATGGCATGGACTGACTATCAAAAGGCATTTGACAGTGTGCCACATTCCTGGATACTGAGATGCCTGGAACTATACAACATCAATAAAGAAATGAGATCCTTCCTTGGGACTCAAATGACTAAGTGGAAAACCACCATTACCCTAAAATACTCAGAGGGACACACAATAATCCCAGATGCCCAAGTTCAGAGAGGAATCTTCCAAGGAGACAGCCTGTCAGCGCTCCTATTCTGCCTCACCATGGACCCTCCCAGCAAGCTACTCAAAAGCTACGACATCAGTTACGACCTCAGCAGAAGTAGAAGCAGAGAAGGTAACAAGAGAGTGAACCATTTTCTATTCATGGATGACCTAAAGCTCTATGCTGAGTCAGAACAAAAACTTGGCCAACTTGTTGGAGCAGTTTATAAGTTCTCCAAGGACATTAGTCTGGAATTTGGTCTGGAAAAGAGCTCTAAATGTACAATTAGGAAAGGTAAGAAGGTAGTGACAGACAATATTCTGCTGGGGGAGGAAAGTTGTATTGCAGATCTGGCCAAGGACTCCGCATACAAATATCTGGGAATAGAAGAAAGTGCAACACTAGAACAAAAGAAAATGAGGGAAGGAGTCAAGAAAGAATACTTAAAGCGTCTAAAAAAATATCTGCAAGTCCAAATTAACACCGAAGATCACCTGTATGAATTCTCTTATGGGACATTAATTTAGATTTCTGAGAAAAACTCTTCTCACACTGATCACATTTGTAGGGCTTTTCACCTGTATGAAATTTCTGGTGGGAAATTAAATGGGATTTCTGAGAAAAGCTCTTCTCACACTGATCACATTTGTAGGGCTTTTCACCTGTATGAAATTTCTGGTGGGAAATTAAATGGGATTTCTGAGAAAAGCTCTTCTCACACTGATCACATTTGTAGGGCTTTTCACCTGTATGAAATTTCTGGTGGGAAATTAAATGGGATTTCTGAGAAAAGCTCTTCTCACACTGATCACATTTGTAGGGCTTTTCACCTGTATGAATTCTCTGGTGGGAAATTAAATGGGATTTCCGAGAAAAGCTCTTCTCACACTGATCACATTTGTAGGGCTTTTTACCTGTATGAATTTTCTGGTGGGAATATAAATAGCTTTTCAGAGAAAAACTCTTCTCACACTGATCACATTTGTAGGGCTTTTCACCTGAATGAATTTTCTGGTGGGAATATAAATAGCTTTTCAGAGAAAAACTCTTCTCACACTGATCACATTTGTAGGGCCTTTCACCTGTATGAATTCTCTGGTGGGAATTTAAATTGCTTTTCTGTGAAAAACCCTTCTCACACTGATCACATGTGTAGGGCTTTTCACCCGTATGAATTCTCTGGTGGGAAATTAAATCGCTCTTCTGAGAAAAGCTCTTTTCACACTGATGACATCTGTGGGGCTTTTCACCTGTATGAATTTTCTGGTGGGAATTTAAATCAGAATTACGAACAAAACACTTCTCACACTGATGACATTTGTAGGGCTTTTCACCTGAATGAAATCTCTGGTGGGATTTTAATTTAGATTGATGAACAAAACTCTTCTCACACTGATCACATTTGTAGGGTTTTTCACCTGAATGAATTCTCTGATGGGATTTTAAATTAGATTTATGAACAAAGCTCTTTTCACACTGATCACATTCGTAGGGCTTTTCACCTGCATGAATTCTGTGGTGGGAATTTAAATGGATTTTCTGAGAAAAGGTCTTTTGACACGGATCACATTTGTAGGGCTTTTCACCAGAATTAAATCTCTGGTGGGATTTTAATTTAGATTTATGAACAAAACTATTCTCACGCTGATCACATTTGTAGGGCTTTTTATCTGCATGTATTCTTAGTAGGTCATTTAAATGAGATTTATGCATAAAACACTTCTCATGCCGAGAGAAGGGCTGGGTTATTTCCATTATATCTATTCCCACACCTTGGATTAATTTTGACCGTTTTTTCCCTGATTTTTTGTTGTTTGTGTTGGGCTCTCCTGCACACTGCCATGGTTCTCTCTGGCCTTTCCCATCAACACCGGCTACATTAAGCTCAGTATTCATGAGATCACTCACTGTACCTTCACTGGATTCAAACTTCACTTCATCACATTTAATATCAACACACACAACGTCTTGCAAGACATTAACGTGTTCAACCTTAATATAGTCTCCATAATCTGTCTCAGTTTTGATCTGGTCAGGATGCAGATGGGTTTCATAGGCCAGTTCTGTTAAGTCTAGGCTCTTGGTCATTAGTTCTCCAGTGTTGCAGGGGCTCAGATCAGCTTCTGTTTTTATCAGTGATGCTTGTGTGTGATGTAAATCACTGACCCTGCTGTTTGCAGAAACACAAACTGGCTCCAATGAGTCTAGTCCTGGTGCAGTGCATTTTGTCTCTGACTCTGCCATGTGGACAGACTCCAGTCCATGTAGGTCCTCTTCTTTCTCTCTGATCCTGTGCTGCGCGGGGAGCTCTGGTAGGGTCGTCTCAGTGTCCTGTCTCAGACGGACTCCTGCCTGCATCATTCTGCTGATCTGATGTGTTCAGAAGTGCAGCTCCTGTAGGGAAATGGAGGAAGGGATTTCAACTTTAAACTGGACAATCGAGATGAAAGAAATACTTTCTCCACAGATTTTGGATGATTCCAGCAATCTAAGTTTTTTACATTTTTTTATATTCTCTCTCATCTGTCAACGTAAACCAAACTAAAGAATTCTGTTCCAGCTCACCAAATTGCTAGACCAGAAAGGCTCAATTGTATAACTATTTGGATCAATCATACCAGAGAAAGATATTTACAAACTTTGTCTGTACTACACAATGGGAGCATGATTTCAGTTCCAGCAGTCAAAAAGAGACTAAACACAATGAATTATAATGCAGGTATATAACCATATATTGTATTGAGTAACTGCAATTTTCACTTTCTACTGAAGTACTCAAACATGAATCTGTGACATTCCACTTAAACCCGCAAATAAGTGCTTGGTATAATAATAAGTTACATTATGTATGAGATGATGTCAAGCAGTAAATTTTCATAATATAAACAGGAAGTAATATTAATGTTACAATTGTGAAGCATGTGGGTAAAATTTTCTATCAGAAGTGCTGCACTATTGTATTCCATTTGAAAGTTAAGGCTGGCACACATTACAGGAGTCTTCAGACCTTCACAGATTTAGAGACCACACACTCGATGATAAAAGACAGATCGCACAAGATCTCTCTTCTGATCTTATGGTGTGTGGAGCACCTCACACACTACAGGACTTCTAATCGCAAATATTAAACATGTTCATTATTTATGATCTCTCCTTCCAAGGCCTTCCAAGCGGATCAGACCGGACAAAATCAGTCTTAACACACCCCACACCACAGGAAAATCAGACACGATGTTGTTTGCAAACATCAGACAATCGGGCCGTTGCTGGCTTTGATCGGAAGGGGGAGATCAAAACAAAAATCAGCCCGATTATCTTGTGGTGTGTACCTGGTAATAAAGTAACTGATATAAGAATTTTATATTGAGAGTCATTAAATTGAGTGTCTTTCGGTTTTAAACCTTCGCGCGCTAAATGCAGCTATATTTGCTCCATGATTTCAATTCAAAATCAAAGCTGCTGAAAACCATGCGGCATCATGCGCCAGCCCGTTTAAAGGTCTACCAAGTTAGAAAAAAAACAAGTCGACATGATCAACAACATCCCCCGCCAATCGTGTGCTTCTTATTTTCGAACTCCATCAAGGCCTTTATGGTCTGAGGCTACACACAAAATTTAGTTGTCCTATCTGTAATACTTTCTAAGATGTCCCCTTTCTCTCGGACGGACTGATGGAGGTCAAACCTATATCCCCTTCACAATTTGTGTTGGCGGGGGATAATAAACCGTGTAGACATGTATTATTGCCTGTATTTCACAAATCCAGCATTTAACTTCGTAATTGTATGTCATATTGGCAAAAAAATGAGGAAACTAGACACTTTCAGATCTCTCTATAAAACTCGCGAGCGATTGGCTAATCAGCTGCCACGTATGAGAAGTAAATTGCACCGGAGCTAGTGCAGAAAACTACTTGTTTCACTTCTTATTTCAACAGCCAATTTGTGAAAGAGAGACAAGACATAGTTATCGTATTTGGGACGAATATTCTTATCGATACATTTTCCACATAGGCCTACCCAATGGCATGATTTTCACAAACGGTCCAGATTTTGTGGGTTTTTAACTTTTCCGCGAACAAACCTCTGATCTCATCTGGGATTGCAAAAACGAAAAGTTAGCATTGGTCGTAAACGCGTGTACAATCGTTTTACGCGTTCTTGCATTGTATACTTCACAAAATGAATGCTAATTTTGGACTTCGAACACAGTAAGCGACTGTACGGCAACTTCATACTCGCATGGACCGGTCGCTTGTGTTTATGTTTGGGTTTCGCTTTCGGATGTGTGCCGTACCGGAGTCCTAGTCTCCGGTGACTAGGATCACGATATGGCCAGTGTTTCAGAAACAAACACAAATGTGAAATTTGAATGTCATCAACAACAATGATTAACGATACTAGTATAAGGCGTTAAATGGGTCTCAAAACTCGAGCACATAAAAAATGAGCGCTCAAGACCCTCTCGAGCCGCTCGCAAACACAAAATGCGCGCAATTTCAATATTATGTGCTGTTTAAGTTTAAAACGCGCTCTCAATGTCAAAATACGCTCGCAATATCAGAATATGCTCGATTGCCGATTAGACTTTTAGACTTTGGAGGCGGGACCTTCAGAGCTGACCATGAGCATTGATTGGCTGTTTGATTTTTTTAACCTGGTTTACTCTCTATACAGCTCTGCCGTAAACTAGGCAACAGAATAAGAAATCAAGGACAACCATAATGCCGGAGCAAAAAGGTCTTTAACAAAGCGAAATCTTTCATTGATCCCATTTTAATATTGTTTGAGGGTATTGGTTTCATTCACTGTGCGTAGCTACAATGATGCTGTATCATGGCTAGCTAAATATTTAATGCTAGAAGAGCCTGCTTCCATCAGTCCCAACATCAATTATTTTACCATGCTATTTTGGCGCCAAATTTCCCATAGACGGACACTTAGCTAGGCCATTTATGTAGCAATATAATTTTCTTGAGTTGTTCCAATTCATCAGGTTCTTCAAGCAATTTTCTGCTACCCATCAAGACAAGCTGCTTCGCGTTTCAGCGCATATACAGACACAAAATCTTGGGCTTTGTTTCTTCACTGACATCATAAATATCCTTATAGCTATATCTTTAAATTTTTTACATTGCCCTCCTACTTGTAAGCATTGTAAGATACTTGTATGACTAACTTTTCCGGAAAATGTAAAAATTAGACATGCAGCATTTCACTTGTATCTTTGCTTATCCAGGTCATTATAACATGAGCGAATGTTATTAGAAGTCAACAAAAATAATTTTGCAACTGTGGGCTGTTTCATAGAGCAATATTAAAGCGAAAACAAAGACTGTCCGATCGTGGTGTGCTCATCGGGTGCGCCTAAGGTTGTATTTTTAGTTGAGGTAGCACAAATCGTCAGAACACTGGCCAAGAATGAAGTTTTGAGTTCATACATTCTTTGAGCAGAAAACGAAGAATACAGCTTTCTTGACCAGACGAGGCTAAAGTCATGACATAGCAGCTTTTTAATATTTGCAATAATCTATTATGAGCTACTGGCACACTATGGTGTCGTCATTGCGTAGGCTATTGCTTTGTTGGGATGATATGGTTCGCAAATATTCGCTATATTCAGGTTAATGCTTTCAACGTATCTTGGCCTATAATTACAAGTCGATGCCATTGGAGCAAGTGAGTTATAAGTACTGCGCCAGATGGCAAGCACCTCCGCTCCGGATCTGCCCCGGCTCTGTGCCGACTCCAGCTGATCCGGCTCAGAGCCGGGGCAGATCCGGAGCGGAGGTGCTTGCTATCTGGGTGTAGACAAATACAATGTTACAAATAAATAAAATAGCCCTAATTTAATTTAAATACTTTAGGCCTAAATAGATGCCAGTTTGCTATGAGAGCAGTGAAAGTGTAAGGGGGCAAAGGCTGTTTAATACGGCACATAAACACCCTTAGGGCCGATTCATAGTCGACGCGAGTCACGCAAGCAACGGACGCAAGCAACGGACGCAAGCAACGGATACGAGCAACGCAAGTAACGCCCTCCCTTTCATAGTGTACACGGTGTACGCAAGCCGCACGGGCGATACGTGAAATGCAATACACCGCTCACACAATAGGGGGTAGCAGCGTCATTGGTGACATTTCGGCTGCCATTCTGAGTGACATTCAATGATCTCTATAGAATGACTGCATAGCTGACTGACCCCGAGTCTCTTTCCAGCGCAGAAAACTATTAGCAAGTTATTTGGTAAGAGAATTCATTAACTGTCGTTGCGATGGATATATCGTGAATAATAAGTGAACGTTAAACGCCTATTATCGGTTTACCTTTACATGACACATAGCCACCTATAATTAACTAGTCAAGGTGGTCGTCTCTAGAATATAGCCCACTTCAAATTAGTTATCCTTTGCGTTCGCCTAATTTATACACAAGATTTCACGACTGCATCTGACTGCATCATTGATACACAACGCTGTATTATAATTGATAGCATTTGTAAGCCCATTCTATGAAAGTTTGGGCTGTAGATGGGGTAATTGGCTCATTTATGGAAAGCTAAACTTCCACGGAGGTGAGTGCTGAGGGTATGTGTACCACTGGATGTCGCTGACTATTTTCAAGCAAAAGCAAGGTCCATAGGCTGAAAGATGCCCGGACGCTAGGCTAATGTTAGGCAGTCACTGGTTAAATCAAGGCTAATTTTAAACAGCACAAACGAAGCGAACGCAATCGTATCGTATGATTTGAATCTACTTTTGCTAGGTTTCCAGTGGAAATGCATTACTGCTGAAGTGGCACTATCACTAATACCCAACAGTATAAGTTTTTCTCCCCCCCCCAGTACAGTCTTCTTCTATTATGTGGGCTAAAAAGTGTAAATTAAGTACATTAAATACCTTACCGCCGCCGTTGGCCATGGAAGGTATTACATGCGTTGCTGCGTCGCGTATTGAAAAATCAGACTACACAATCGAACGCATCATGGCGGCCAATGCGTCGCGATGTCTCGATGCGTTCGCGTTTGCATACCTTTGCGTCGACTATGAATCGGCCCTTAATTTACTGAACAGTTAACATTGTAGGCTACTTGTGTACGGCAACATTGATGGCTTGTGTCTATTACTCATTTGCTCAACGTTATCGAGTTGTAAATAAAGGCTGAGAGATGTTGAAAGTGATGAATGTGAATTCACCTGAATGTGGTGAATATTTCCGAACCATATCCTCCTATCAAAACCATAGCGAGCCAATAGCTCATAATGGAATGTACTGCAAATATTAAAATACTGCTACTTGTTACGGCATTAGGTTAACTTGTCAATAAACCTACACAAATAATGAACGAACTGAAGATCGTAACTCTCGGCCGGTAACTCTCAGCATCAGAAAAGAAATATTGTTTGGAGGAAGTGATAATTAAGAACTACTCAGGAATAGAGTATTGCTTCGCAAATGACATAGCCATGGGTAAATTGATGCTAAAATAGGCTAGCTAAGTATAAGAATTAACGTGCGGGGACTGACGTTAGCCAGCTTTTTGAACGCAAAATATTTAGCTAGCTATAATCATTGCTACGTATAGTAAGTGAAACCAATACCTTCAAACAATATTAAATGGGATCAATGAAAGATTTCGTTTTGTGAAAAACTTTATTGCTTCGATAAGATTGTTGTCCTCTTTGATTCTGTAGCCTAGTTTACGGTAGTTGAAAACCAGTTATAAAATCAAACAGCCAATCAAAGCTTATGGTCAGCATTGAATGCCCCGCCTCCAAAATCTAAGTCAAATCGGCAAGCGAGCGTGTTCCGATATTGCGAGCGTATTTTGACAATGAGAACGCGTGTTGAAGTATTGCGAGCACATTTTGACATAGAGAGCGCGTGTAGAAGTTGCAAGCGAGCACATTTTAAAATTGAGAGCACATAATATTGAAATTAAACGCAAATTGAGGTTGCGAGCAGCTAGAGAGGGTCTTGCGTGCTCAGTTTTTATGCGCTCAAGTTTTTTTTTTAATTTTTTTTTATTTATTTATTTATCCTTTATTTAGCCAGGAAGGTCCCATTGAGAAACAAGATCTCTTCTTCCAGGGAGTCCTGGTGAAGACAGCAGCATGAGCAGTTTCACATGTATACATACAAGACATTTAAAACATTAAAAAAATTAAAAAAAAAAAACAATTTGACACGTACAATATATCAAAGCAGCACAGAGGAAAAAGCGGGCGGAGAGAGAAAATCTCAGATTAAGTAAAACGGACTGAGACTGATTTAACACCATACTAGTAACCAACAAAGCAACGTAGACACAAGCTCATTTGTCAGCTTGTCTTCACAGCGCTCTTGCATTAACACCGAAGCCGAACAGCTGGGCTAGACCTTGGGCTACCTGCCCGGTGGGGTAGCAGCTGATACGGATCACACGGATGCCAAGTCTGACGCATTCGAAGTAGATCCGACGCATGTTTTAGGCTGATTCACCGTCGTCCACAATTAATTATTCAATGAAAGCTTATTGTATTGGCGTTTCTGCAAACTTTAGACTAAGCCAATACTGAATACACCATCGGAACTTGAATTTACGCATAGGCTACCGGCAATGAAACTGTCCACACGGATGGCTATAGTTTAGTAGATTTATTCCCATAACGGCAAACAGTTCAATCTCCATGCAGCTTCATTGTAAAAACCGTGTGTCCACCAAGTGCTCCAACTCGACCTGTGGCCAAGGGCCTACCTTAATGGTGAAATGACCAATTACATAGATCGGTGCCCCCTCGTGGTGAAAAAAATAATAATGCGGCTTCAAATAAACAAATGAGTACAGTGAATAAGGCTTCTACACTTATCAATGAGATTCTCACGCGGAATTAAAATCTTTGTGCATTGAAGTTTCAGTTTCACTTGCGTAAAGGTGGACCTCACCGCAAGTAACATGGAAAGTGATTATGACTCCGGAATTCTTGTGCTTCTCTTTACTCAGGGAAAAGAAACGATGCATGTGTGATGAATGATTGTCGTCCTACCTAATCGGGGAGAAGAAGCAGCAGCACCTGGTAAGAGTGGAGTGCTCTCGGAGTGAACCTTCTGTTAATCATGATAATGACTGAGAACAGGTCAGGACTAATAATTGTTTTAAACGGACGTTTTGTCCAGCCCGTTTTTTTGTCCAGCCCAGTTGTCAGTTCTACTGAATTTAGCCCATGATTTCATTGCTGTTAGATCTCGTCTTCAGTTGCCAATTACACAATTGGAAAACGCGTCAATAAAGAAAAATAACTGAGAACTAGCCAGGATCTATCCTAATTGTCATAAAGGGACGTGTCTGTGCCGCCTCAATTCCCATTTCTAGCTCCGCCACTGTCTGAAACATCTTTATCCCAATTCCATTGCTTTCAATCTCAGTAAAGACAATCGTGAGAATTCCTGAGTCATAATCGATTTCCGTGACACTAATGGGGAAATCCGCCGTAATGCACGTGAAAGTGATTAACAGAATGCACAATGACTTAAATTCTGCGAGTGAATTTCTCCAGTGCGCGGTTATTGGAATCTTGCGAACTACGGCACAGGAGGGTGAAGGCCACTAAGAGGCGACAGACTCTAGCGAATGCGTGAGACTCAGCATCTCTTTTTTGGGAAGTGATGTAAACTCATTCCATCGTTCGGAGTCTCGTTACAGCCTACCACGACACACCCATTTGGCATGTTGATGAAAGTTAGCTCAAAATCAACAAAATCAAGGATTGATCAAAGTGAAATCAATTATCAGTAAAGACCAAACCACTGGTCGATCAGCTGGAAACGTTTGCAACTTACTTTTCACACGTCACAGGTCATATGACTATGAGGACTGTGTGCAACCATCCTGGTGCCCGTGCCACATTCCGCTTGCGCTGAAAGTGAGGCCCTGGTAACAATGACCCAATGGCGGCCTCCAGTGAAGTAAATCCAACATGGCGGACCAGGTAGGTTTATCATTGAAATGTCTTCGTTTTGATATTTCTAGGAGGTGTCATGAAATGTCATTGTAGTCATAAATACATTTCAATATACCATGTTGATTACCGATCTCTATACATTTTTAGAACAAAGGGATATTTTTATTTTGGCATGTGTACTTGCCAACAGTGGCGTAGCCAGCGCGGGTGCTGAGACACGTCACTTTCTGACAGCAATTAGTAGGCTAGTTCTCAATCATTTTAATTTATTGACGCGTTTTCCAATTATCGTAATTGGCAACCGAAAACACTTTCTCTCCAAATGCGATCTAACAGTGATTAAATCATGGGCTAAATTCAGTCCAGTTGCGGAACACGAACAGAGAATTGGGTGCACAAAACTTCCGTTTAAAACAATTATTAGTCCTGACCTGTTCTCAGTCATTTTCATAATGAACCGAAGGTTCACTCCGAAAGCACTCCACAGTTAACAGGTGTGGCTTGTTCTCCCTGATTAGGGGAGGGAAACATGAGGGTTGGGAAAGTAGTGGAACCATTACTTGAAGATATCAGACTCTTTGAAAATTCTGGTATAAACATAAATGTTCAGGGAGAAAATCATAAGCTGTTTGGGACTATCATAGTATTAACAGCAGATAATTTGGCAATGCACATATTGTGTGGTTATGTCGAGAGCTTCTCCGCCAATAAGCCTTGCCAGTTTTGTTTGATAGACAGAGAACAAATACAAACTGTGCTGGATGATGATTATGTTGATGCAAACTAGAGAGTTACACAGAACATGCCAGGCTCTCTGATGCAAGTTCAACTGGTGTGAAAGAAAATTCCTGTTTAAACACTTTGAAGTACTTCCATGCAATGGAAAACATGTGTGTCGACATTATGCATGATGTATTTGATGGCATAGCTCCATTGGAGGTGAAATTATTGTTAAGGCAATTGATTTATGAAGACAAGTGTTTCACATTAGAGCAGCTTAACCTGGAATTCCATCCAACTAAGGCTGCCTAATTTTTCAACTAGACACCACCAACACCATGTGGACCTACCCGATGACTTAGGCCGTAGCAAGCCCCACCGGTGCCGTGTAAGTGCAATCTCAGTGCCACCGGTTCCACATGGATTTGCGTAACACTACACCAGTGCCATATGGACCTCCCCGGTGACTAAGGCTGTAGCAAGCCCCACTGGCACCGTTAATGCAGGCTCAGTGCCACTGGTTCCACATGGATTTACTTAACTCAGGCTTCCAATATCTTGTGAACCCATCAACTAGGTTTTAGTCAGTCTCATTAGAGCCAAGTAATGTTTCTACATAAATAATCATGATCTAATCATAGGCTTGACTAAAAAGGTAAGTTTTTAGCCTACTCTTGAACACACAGACTGTGTCTGAGGCCCGAATTTCCGTTGGGAGATTGTTCCACAAGATTGGGGCTTTGTAGGAGAATGCTCTCCCTCCAGATGTAACTCTAGATATAGTTGGAATTTCCAAATATCCAGCACCTTGTGAACGAAGTAATCTTGGAGGGGAGTAAGGAATGAGAAGTGCACCAAGATATTCTGGGGCCAAATCATTTAAGGCTTTGTAGGTAAGCAGTAGAATTTTATATTCAATTCTAAATTTGACAGGCAGCTAGTGAAGATTTTTGAGTACTGGGCTAATGTGGTCATATTTCTTCGTCCTGGTCAGAACCCTAGCAGCAGCATTCTGCACTAATTGAAGGCGATTCAGGATAGAACTGGTGCAGCCTGACAGTAAAACGTTGCAGTAATCCAGCCGAGAGGACACAAATGCATGAACCATTTTTTCGGCGTCCTGAAGAGACAGCATCTTTCTCAGCTTAGATATATTTCTAAGATGAAAGAAAGCCACTTTTATGATGTTGTTAATGTGACAGTGCAGAGAGAGTCTGAATCAAGGGTGACACCAAGGCTTTTAACAACAGCTTTTGCAGAAACCCGGAGACTGTCGATGATGTTGTTAATGTGACAGTGCAGAGAGAGTCTGAATCAGGGGTGACACCAAGGTTTTTAACAACAGCTTTTGCAGAAACCCAGAGACTGTCGATGATGTTGTTAATGTGACAGTGCAGAGAGAGTCTGAATCAAGGGTGACACCAAGGTTTTTAACAACAGCTTTTGCAGAAACCCAGAGACTGTCGATGATGTTGTTAATGTGACAGTGCAGAGAGAGTCTGAATCAAGGGTGACACCAAGGTTTTTAACAACAGCTTTTGCAGAAACCCAGAGACTGTCGATGATGTTGTTAATGTGACAGTGCAGAGAGAGTCTGAATCAAGGGTGACACCAAGGTTTTTAACAACAGCTTTTGCAGAAACCCAGAGACTGTCGATGATGTTGTTAATGTGACGGTGCAGAGAGAGTCTGAATCAGGGGTGACACCAAGGCTTTTAACAACAGCTTTTGCAGAAACCCGGAGACTGTCGATGATGTTGTTAATGTGACAGTGCAGAGAGAGTCTGAATCAGGGGTGACACCAAGGTTTTTAACAACAGCTTTTGCAGAAACCCAGAGACTGTCGATGATGTTGTTAATGTGACAGTGCAGAGAGAGTCTGAATCAAGGGTGACACCAAGGTTTTTAACAACAGCTTTTGCAGAAACCCAGAGACTGTCGATGATGTTGTTAATGTGACGGTGCAGAGAGAGTCTGAATCAGGGGTGACACCAAGGCTTTTAACAACAGCTTTTGCAGAAACCCGGAGACTGTCGATGATGTTGTTAATGTGACAGTGCAGAGAGAGTCTGAATCAGGGGTGACACCAAGGTTTTTAACAACAGCTTTTGCAGAAACCCAGAGACTGTCGATGATGTTGTTAATGTGACAGTGCAGAGAGAGTCTGAATCAAGGGTGACACCAAGGTTTTTGACAACAGCTTTGGCAGAAACCCGGAGACTGTCGACGTTGAGAGAAAACTTGAGGAATGTGTCTCTGAGTGATTTGGGACCAATTACCAATATTTCAGTTTTATCTGAATTTAAAGAGAGAAAATTCTGTGTCATTCATGCTTTAACGGCTTTAAGACACATCTCTAATCTAGTTAGTGGATCGATTTCACCTGGCTTAAAAGATATATAAAGCTGCGTGTCATCTGCATAACAATGGTACTTCACATCATATCTACTTATGATGCTTCCAAGGGGAAGCATGTATAAGGAAAACAGCAGAGGGCCCAGAACAGATCCTTGAGGTTCACCTTTGAATACTCAGACGAATTACCATTTACTTTGACAAACTGATATAAGAAAGATAGGACTTAAACCATGAAAGGGCGAGTCCAGAAATACCAACCAGATTTTCCAGCCTGTGAAGAAGAATATGGTGGTCTATCTTGTCGAAGGCAGCACTTAGATCAAGTAGGACAAGGACAGAGATGCGGCCACAGTCCATGGAGAGAAGTAGATTATTCATTACTACAGTGAGGGCTATTTCAGTGCTATGATGTTTTCTAAAGCCAGACTGAAACCTATCATTTACCTTATTCATTTGCAAGAAGCAAGTGAGCTGTTGGGCAACACATTTCTCAAGGATCTGGACTAGAAATGGGAAGGTTTGAGATCGGCCTATAATTAGCTAAAACTGTTGGATCTAAATTTGGTTTTTTGAGTAGAGGCTTAATTTCAGCCATCTTAAATGAAGTCGGAATCAAACCTGAAATCAGGGAAGAATCGATTATGTGCAGAATTTGACTGCCAACAATGGGCAGGAGTTCCTTCAGTAACTTACTTGGGATAAGATCTAAGAGACAAGTTGTTGATTTGGAAGTAGCAACCAGTTTCGAAAGTTAGCTCGGGGATATGGGAGAGAATGAATCAAATTGGTTTATATGCATAGCATGAGGTTTTAAGTTAAGGCCTTCACCAACTGCCAGGGAAGCACTAATGTTTTCTCTAATTTCAATTATTTTGCCACTAAAGAATTTTAAAAAATAATCACTGCTGCAGGAGGGTGGAATTTGAGGGGAACTTGCAGCATGGTTGTTTGTGAATTTGGCCAGTTTTGAACAAGAATCGAGGGTCATTTTTATTTTCCTGTATAAGATTTGCAAAATAAGACGACCTAGCAACAGACAAAGCATGCTTATACACAAGGCTCTTTCCAAGCACATTGGAATACCTGGAGTTTAGTGGAGCGCCATTTGCATTCTAGTTGACGGGATTTTTGCTTTAGAGTCCGCGTCTGGTCAGTGTACCATAGTTAGTGTACTGTACCATGGTCAGTGTACCATAAGCCAAGTGTTATTGTGAACTTGAGATCATCTAGAGATGCTTCCTGGCAAACAGCTTCTCTAATGTGGTGCTTTTTACAGGCTCATCCATTTTTGGTGGGGGACTTTGTTGAGAAGAAAAATGATTATTGGCGTTAGTTTGTATTGTTGCGTGAAATTTGCACCATTATTTTTGCGCCAGTAGTGACAACAGGGCTTGCTGTTATTTAAAAACAACTCATTACGGATCATCATTCCCTTTTTAAAAAGCTACATGGAAGAAATCTCATTCCAAAGCACCACTTAATGACACATTACCCGAGGATGATCTGTCTGTTTGGGCCCATCTCTCAGCTTTGGTGTATGCACTTTGAGGCCAAGCACAATCCTTTTAAGAGACATGCTCATGTGGTTTGCAATTTAGACTCTAGCATATAAACATCAGGTGCAACAACTTCACAACTTCAAGATGAGTGACCCATTTTGCTCTCTTTCTGATGTTAACAATACATTTCCAATACTCACTGGCTCCATGTAAGTACCATCAAATATCCTAGATGGGCCAAAAGGGGACATATTATGAAAAATTAACTTTTCAGTGCTTTTTCTTGAATATAATAACTCTCAGGTGTACCTACTGACACAAAGTGTGCAACATGACAACCAGGTCAATCTGGAGTAAGCTGGCCTTTCCTTTACTACTGTGCTGAATCTGGCCAGTCAGATTCTGTCCTTCTACATAAAAAGTGGGGCATGGAAACGCCCCTGTGCATTATTTTATCATCATGGGCGGGGTCAACTACGGCATCCTGGGAAAAAAAACAGTGTATTTACGCGGCCAATAAGAGGTCCGACCTGAAAAAAATATACAACTTTAATTGTATGCTATTTTCCAACAATTTACAGCACTTCAGCTGCTCGGAAAAAAACACAGTTGCCCTTGAACTAACCAACTGACGTATTCAATCGGAGTAAACTGGGTGCTGTAGCGATCAGCTTTTTCGGTCACAGTCACTGCGGTTGCGAAGTCGGACGGTCGTTAAACTTGTACAAACATTTTGAATGGTCCGTGTGTGTTACTTTCCTGGAGGTGAAAGCAAAGCTGTATCCAGGTGCACTTACAGCTTCCACCGCATTCCTTTGTGGGATATTGGACTTCGGCAGCTGTGGTAAGTTGCGGTCAACATGGATATTAATGCGCCACCCGTATCCCTAAAAGAGCTCAGTATTTGCAGTATTCATATTGCAAAGAGGATTTTGTGAGGGAAATCTCAACGGTGCAGGCTGAAGAGCACTGCTGTCCCCATGCATCAGGTAACCCTGCTGAAAAAACCAGCAAGGACCAACACCAAAACACAGCATATGCTGGTGTACTGGTCGCACAATTTTTCTAGAGTCCCCACAATAGATCACTACAGAGCCTTACAATAGACCTGGGTGACTTTTCAAACCTATCTGGGCGGAAGCTAAATTGAGAAAAGCCAAATATCGAGGCTTGATTCCCTGAAAAATAGAAATTTCACTCATCCATGCAATTTATCAATTCACTGGACTGGTCAATGTACTTGGTAAACACATCCCAGAAAATGAGTGAAATATCAACCATTAATTTTAATAAGAAATTGAGTAACATCAAAAAAATTCTGCTGCCCTGGAAAGGAAACATCTGACCATTTATGGCAAAATAACTTTAATCAACTCATTAGTTGTACCATAATTTACATACCTATTCATGGCATTACCAATCCCTAAAGATTCATTCTTCAAGATATATGAACAGAAGATATTCAAATTTATATGGAATGATAAACCTGTTTAAAGGAACCAGGACTATAATGACTTGTAGGCTTCATAAGATTAATTTTGGTATCAGTCATATTAACGTGAGTCAAAAAATATCCTAGATGTCTTCGTTTTTATAAAATTTGAAAATATAATTTTACTCGTAGGTCGTCATTGTTGTTTATGTCGCAATGCAGACTGGGTAGTGACGTCAAATGGTTGCTCAACTGACAGAACTGACCAGTTCTGTCAATTCGCCAGTACCGTAGTTATGACTCTACAGCAAGAAAAATTACATCAATTCATCCTCTTCAATTTGAACCCGAGCGCCTGAGCATTAACGAGGAGGTAAAAACAGAAAATAACCAAAATGAGCATAAAAATGAAGACCAGAGGAGACGAGATGAGGCGAGAGTTGGGCAAACCCAGTGGTTCCAGTGCAACAACGCGTCGCCATGACAACCGAGAGGAGCTCCCATTTTTGTCAGCAGCTGTTCGAGGTCAGCATAAGCATAGCCTGGGTTTTCTGATCCGCTGCACCCCAATATCAGCAATTTCAGATATTAGCATCCACCACGGTCATGGGCTTTATAGCCTACAGAACTTGGGGGGCCTGTCGATGGGGGGAGCGGGTTTTGGATATGACCGGTGTGTACCAGATGTTATTGCAAGCCTTGAATTTTGGCAAGAATAAACTACCGCAACTGTTCGGATACGACTTATTTACAAGTCAATCGATGTTTTTGTTATAGAATTATATATTTTAAAACTCTAATAAGAAGTTAGAAGTAATAATCATGTAGTAGAAACGCTTTCCTTATGGATGACAACTTGCGCATTTGTCACAAAGTATGAATTAGTACATTTACTTAATTTTTTGTTGGATGCCCAAAATTTAAATCTTGCTCGTGTCACTGTAAATGATAATTTTCCGTGGAAAAATATTGGTTTTAATGATGTAAGACATTGGTGCGCACACAGTGCGCAAATTGATAACTATTCCATTAAATCAGAATAGAAATGCTTTACACAGTATACCTAATTTGCATAAGTGACAAATCTGAAAACCTAATCAGTCTCTGGGAGAACAGTTTTTAATCTGGGCTATCCCATGACTCTTGGCAATGAGAAGGGCTTTATCGCATTGATTTGTCGGTAACAGCCAAAGTTTATTCTTGAGATTAGCTCCAAAATTATGAGTCAAAGGCGACTAAAGTCAGCACACTTTACGTTCAACCGTTTGACCCAACTGAACTAGTCCCCGCTAACCTGACATGCCAGACTGTTC
The DNA here is from genome assembly GCA_029721435.1 of Gymnothorax reevesii. NCBI lineage: Eukaryota > Metazoa > Chordata > Actinopteri > Anguilliformes > Muraenidae > Gymnothorax > Gymnothorax reevesii. The sequence continues at coordinate 3,919,810 of CM056574.1, read as the reverse complement.
CATATATCCGCCACGGAAATATTTCACATGTCCATCCGGGAAAGAGCCGTTTAAAAAAAGTCTCCAGGGGAGGAACCTTCAAAAAAATCTGCGGCTGCTGATTGGACGATGGTTCTTCTCGTCACACTCATCACCGACCAATCCACATTAAGCCACAGTACGGCGTAGTAGATGTGCGCCGCTGCTGAGAAGCAATAGAAACAAACAAGAGCTTGAGAAACAGCTGTGATAATGGCGCTACACAAATTTTGCAGTTTTTGTAAAGTAAATTTGAGAATCAAGGGGATGCTATCAAGTACAAAAAAATATTTGAATCAAACAAGGCACTTAATTAGCAAATGGTTTCCGAACGATTGCAAGGACCGGGCTTAACTTTAAAAATGATGACTCGAGATCCATCCGGATTTGTTGGGCATGAGCTATTCACAGGCTCAACAAGTTTAAGTCTTTATTAACAGTAAAAATGGAGTCAAATCAAAACGTTTGTTTAACAATACACGAGGCGTACTATTTGGCGTTAAAGAATACAGACTTTTGAGCAATATCATTCTTCATACATGGGCAGATGTGGGATGTTGTGACACAATCGGCACCAAACTGTACACAATACAAGCAGCTAGACCCTGTTATTAGCCGTTAGCTTGAACTACGTTTCAGTCCTTAGACTATCATCTTACATTCAATTAAACCACGCAGATGTATCAATCACCACTTATATGTGACATGAACCTCGCCGACGAATATGGAAAGGCTCAAATGAAAATGCTTAAATCAAAAGCTAAAATGGAAAAGATGAAATTATCATTTGATTTATTTGTGTTTGCATTTTTCCATTACCATTTTACATTTGGCATTTGCCATTTTGATTTTCAATTTTCCATTTGGCTTCTCCATTTGGATTTCTCATTTAAAGTTTCCGTTTTCCATTTGCCTTTTCAACTTGTATGCAAATAAGGAGGTGCGGCCCAGAGGTCGGGGGGACGGTCTGAACCGGCTGAGTGCAGTGGCACCTTGTGGACAGCAGGGGGCTCCTGACTGCTAAGCCAACCTACAGTCTATGATATAAACCGGCAAAGCAGTATATATATGGCCGTTTCTCAATAACAAGAATGCTAAGAACGGATTTGCATTCTTGGGAAGAACATTCTCGCTAATCGTTGTAGGAAGAGTGCACTTCCAAAAATGGTTAAATAACACGTGTGTGTGTGTGTGTGTGTGTGTATATATATATATACATACTCAGACACAGGATAAGCAATCAGTAATTACATTGTCAGTACAGTTTACGTGCTTAATTTCCAAGTCAAACTCCTGTAAAATCAAACTCCAATTCAACAATCTCCGATTCTTGTTTTTCATCTTACTCAAAAACATTAACAGATTGTGGTCTGTGTACACAATCATTGGCTTTTGTCCTGTACAAACATAAACCTCAAAGTGTTGTAAGGACAGAACCAGAGCCAACAGCTCCTTCTCTATTGTGGAATAGTTCCTTTGGTGGCGATTGAACTTCCTGGAGAAGTATGCCACGGGATGCTCAATGTCATCAGAGTCACTTCTCTGTAGGAGCACAGATCCACAAGCTTGGTCGCTAGCATTGACCGCGATGGAGAACGGTTTGTTGAAGTCAGGAGATTTGAGCACGGGGAAGTGACACAGCAGAGACTTCAGGTGATCGAAGGCTCTCTGGCATGCATCATCCCAGGTGAACTTTACGCCTTTCTTCAGTTGATACTGGTACAGTTTTTTTGAAAATATAGTTTACATCCCATGCTTAATAATTCTAGAATCACTGAGTCATTATTCTGTGGTTGTGGTGGCACCAACAGAGATGCCTTGACGCCATCCATTCAGGCCTATGTATCTTCAGCACCCATAGGTGCCTTGATCGTTGTTTTCTGACTTTTCAGTTTTAACATTTTAATAAATTGTTGCTTATTTTTAATAACTTGTCTTGCCTCAATGATCTGAAAACACTCAAATAATTCTCCCCACTTATTGGTGGGGACTAAAACAAAAATGGGCATTTTTGGGTGGTGGTGCTTGATTGCAACATATGTCAATCTCTGGCATGTAAAGGGTTAATGAGGCAAAAAGCCTTCTTGAAATTTTTATTATGAATAGCAGAGATACAGAGGAACATAATAAAAAAGGTTTCACTGAAATTCATAGGGGGCACACTGACATATGGCCAAATGAAAATTGCATAAAATCGCGTTCTTGCCATAAAAAGCACCACCTATGCAAAAGCACCTCAACTAATCCACTGCCATTTATGCAAATTTGGAAAGAGTCCCAGTGTATCCAAATATGCAATAAATCAAATTCGCTAGAAAACGTCACAAAATTTTCACATGAAATTCGTTTCAAACCTCCCTCCTATGTGCACATGGTGCGACAAATTAAATAATACATTGATAACAACTAAAACACAGATTTGATTTCACTCTTAACAGTTTCAAAATAGACTAAAAGTCAAAATCAAACGAAAAACGCAACTTTGTGCAGTGTTTGCAGTGTTACTTTTAACAGCATTCAACAGTTTTTGGAGTAATTGTTTGATTTGCCGGTGTTTTTACCGCTGACTTTATACATAAAATATTAATTAGTTTTTACGTTTCGGTGTGCCACTGCCTACCTCGACCCAAACCTCACGGTTCGTTACTGCTGAATTCTATATCCCCCGCTACGCGCTAAACGCGCGGCGGCGGATAACAAGAGCCTTCTGGCAATGACAGATCCTCCCGGCTGTGGGCTGTGTAACAACCTTTAAAAGGCACATCGACACATCATGATTGACATGTTTGCCAAGTTTAGTGAAGCGAGCACATTTAGTTTCCGAGTTATGGCCCGGACAACCTCATGTTTACAGACGGACAGAGAGAGACAGACAGGCGGACGAACAGAGCGATAGATATATCCCCCGCATTATAAGCCGGGGGAATAATCAAACATCTCACTACTTAATGAAACTGTTCCGCAGTCAGCTCTTGCCTGACCGAAATGGCTGAACTCCTTCTACACACAATGCTATTGGGTACCGAGAGTTAGCGATACTCAGACGATTAAACTCACAAACTCCGGTGAAATGATCTCCGTCATCCGACGAATTGAGCTCTGAAGAGAGTCACTCCACCTTCGGGTTGGATGTGATGTTCGGGCGTCTCTTGTAAAGCGTTGGCTTGACACTTGCAGACGAGCTCGTTGTCACTGACCATAAAAACGCCGGGCAATCAGACCAGCAGGACTAGAAGATGCAGCTTTATTCATTTTAGCGTGGATCATAACATACCTGCCCGCTACGGCACACTAAACTTATCATATATGAACAGATTAGAGAAATGAAAACAGAGGGAGAAACCGGACAAAGGGAGGCGTTGCGGTTAGAAAAAGAATAACGTGCGAGCAGGAAAACTAACCTAATTTCTCTCTCTGCCCAAGTTTTCTTCTTTTGAATTAGATTATTTTTTAAAACCATTCTGGTGCATTACCGCCACCTACCCAACTGGAGCGTGAATCAGGAGATTTGCGCGTCTAAATGACATTAAAATAAATATCAAAAAAAAAAAAAACCACTTAAGATACTTTACTATATTCTTTCCAGCTAGCTAGTGATCGGATAATTAGTTGATCATTTAATGGAGACCAGACTAATGGAAAGAATATAGTAAAGTATCTTAAGTGTTTTTTTGGTTTTTTTTTTTTGCTTTCTCTAAAGCTGAGATCAAGGTCTTCCTTTCTTCCTCATAACCCCTACATTCTATCACCACGTGTAGGACAGATTCTACCTCCTCACTCTTTAAAAATTTCACTGTTGCGGGTTTCCCTATTTTTTGAAGTGATGAATTGAGCCCTGTATGTCCTATTCTAAGTCGAGTGATGACTGCCTCCTCCTCTCTGATTTCTGACAATATTCCTACCCCTCCGAACCTGTCTCTGGATGTTATAAAGATGTCTGTTTGTGTCCTGTATATCCCAGAATTCCTGCCATATTTTCTCCATTTGTTCTCTGATTATCTTTTTACTTTCATTTTTAGCCAAAGGAATTTCCAGGTCTATTGTTTGCAGTTTGAGTGACTGCTTTGCCAATTTGTCTACACCTTCATTTCCCTCTACTCCTACATGAGCTGGAACCCATACAAAACAGACAGTCATGTCTTGTCTGTGCATTCTGAATGTAATAATATGAATTTGAAAAATTAAATCTAGTCTGCATGATTTAAGTGTTTTGATGCTTGCCAGTGCTGCCAAGCTGTCAGAAGCTATTGGAGTTATAGTAGTTATTCCTTTCCAGCCATTGCAGAGCTGTTAATATTGCTATAAGCTCAGCTGTATACACTGACAATTTATTTGATGATATTTTCTGAATTACTGCCTCATATTTATAAATACTGATAAATACTGCTGTTCCTGTTCTTCTGGACTCAGGATCTTTTGAACCGTCTGTGAATAATAATAATTTTTCTCCAGTGTTGTTCGATGTACACACAACAAAAATATAAACACAACACTTTTGTTTTTGCTCCCATTAGTCATGAGATGGACTCAAAGATCTAAAATTCATTCCAGATACACAATATTACCATTTCTCTCAAACATTGTTCACAAATCTGTCTAAATGTGTGATAGTGAGCACTTTTGCTTTGCTGAGACAATGCATCCCACCTCACAGGTGTGCCACATCAAGATGCTCATCAGACACCATGATTAGTGCACAGGTGTACCTTAGACTGTCCACAATAAAAGGCCACCCTGAAATGTGCAGTTTTGTCTCACAGCAATAATGCCACAGATGGCGCAAGTACTGAGGGAGCGTGCAATTGGCATGCTGACAGCAGGAATGTCAACCAGATCTGTTGCTCGGGCATTGAATGTTCATTTCTCCACCATAAGCCGTCTCTAAAGGCGTTTCAGAGAATATGGCAGTACATCCAACCGGCCTCACAACCGCAGACCACGTGTAACCACACCAGCCCAGGACCTCCACATCCAGCAGGTTCACCTCCAAGATCGTCTGAGACCAGCTACTCAGACAGCTGCTGAAACAATTGGTTTGCATAACCAAAGAATTTCTACACAAACTGTCAGAAACTGTCTCAGAGAAGCTCAACTGCATGCTCGTCGTCCTCATCGGGGTCTTAACCTGACTCCAGATCGTCGCCGTAACAGACTTGAGTGGGCAAATGCTCACATTCAATGGCGTCTGGCACGTTAGAGAGGTGTTCTCTTCACGGATGAATCTCGGTTTACATTTTTCAGGGCAGATGGCAGACAGTGTGTGTGGCGTCGTGTGGGTGAGTGCTTTGCTGATGTCAATGTTGTGGATCGAGTGGCCCATGGTGGTGGTGGGGTTATGGTATGGGCAGGCATCTGTTATGGACGAAGAACACAGGTGCATTTTATTGATGGCATTTTGAATGCACAGAGATACCGTGATGAGATCCTGAGGCCCATTGTTGTGCCATACCTCCATGAACATCACCTCATGTTTCAGCAAGATAATGCACGGCCCCATGTTGCAAGGATCTGTACACAATTCTTGGAAGCTGAAAATGTCCCAGTTCTTGCATGGCCAGCATACTCACCGGACATGTCACCCATTGAGCATGTTTGGGATGTGCTTGACCGGCGTATACGACAGCGCGTACCAGTTCCCACTAATATCCAGCAACTTCGCACAGCCATTGAAGAGGAGTGGACCAACATTCCACAGGCCACAATTGACAATCTGATAAACTCTATGCGAAGAAGATGTGTTGCACTGCATGGGGCAAATGGTGGTCACACCAGATACCGACTGGTTCTGAGTCCCCAGACCCCCAATAAAGCAAAAACTGCACATTTCAGGGTGGCCTTTTATTGTGGGCAGTATAAAGTACACCTGTGCACTAATCATGGTGTCTGGTGAGCATCTTGATGTGGCACACCTGTGAGGTGGGATGGATTGTCTCAGCAAAGCAAAAGTGCTCACTATCACACATTTGTGAACAATGTTTGAGAGAAATGGTAATATTGTGTATCTGGAATGAATTTTAGATCTTTGAGTCCATCTCATGACAAATGGGAGCAAAAACAAAAATGTTGCGTTTATATTTTTGTTGAGTGTAAAATAAAGACAGCGGTTGACAACGTGCAAGCTTACGGCTACTTCATGATTTCATGATTTTTTAAAAATCCTCCACACAGAATAATATTAATACGTGCAGGATTGACGTTCTGTCTTCTTCAGTCTCAATGCCTTTGGACTTCAATTTCGTTGTACCGCGGGCCCACTCAGGCGAGATGTAGAAAAATCTATATAGATTTCCTCTAGAACGCACTCAATGGTCGCGCTGTCAAGTGCTGATATTGTCCATTGAAAATGTTAAAGGCCCGTACAACTGCTGCCTATTGTAGTTAAATCTGCGGTCCTTGAGGCATTTTCAGGTCGATCTGAGGAGGACACACAAAATACTGCCGCTTCCGTGTCTGTGAAAAGACATCTTCTTAATTAATTATATCGTTGGCTGCAACGTGTTCATTGTGAGTAATGTTCTGGGAGATTATGGTTGGGCATACCAATATGGCGGCACGGATACTTCATAATTATGACGTCATCAGCTATCCAGTTCTTCTATATAGATCAGTGGGTTTAACCGGCTTTCTTTTTGATGATGTTCTGGTTTGCTGAGGAGCTTCGGTACAGCACCGGAAAATAACATGCTCGGAGGCTGTCGGGTCAAGTCTCAAGAAAAAAAAAATTGCTCATCGTTGTAGATTGTAAATTGCAGGCCTGGTGTTCCTGCGCTGTCGGTTTAAAATGTCAAGGCTTATATCGTTGGATTCCGTGGATTTCCTTTTTTTGACGTATCGTCGGTATACATGGCACGGATCCAGTGGAGATGCCAGCGATAGAGCTCTAATATTATGTTATCCTACTTTTTGCTAGAAGCTTACGTACTCGATTGGTGCTTGAATTGTGTTCGGTTTAGGAAACTGTCATAATGAGTTGTTATGGCCCCAATTTGTTATAACCTACTGGACAGCAAGGGATGACAGACTAAATTTTAAAACTTAAGGAAATTTAATTAAACAAATAAAAACTGACCAAGATTGATTTTTATATATATAAATGAGATTGTTACAGAGATGGGGTTGCTTTGCAGTGTTCTAGGACAGGAACATACTTCAACACAGGCAAAAATCCGCAAAAAGCTTCACAGGTCTTGAAAAGAGTGACAGGTCTGGTCAAATGTATCCTTCTCCTTGCAATTTCTCCTACTACTGTACTCTCTCAATTTTTCCCTTTATATACTCTTTTGCAGACCCCTCCCACCTTCCAGACTTTTTTCAATTCTCTGGGACTTCCCTCTCAGACATGACCAAACCGAGCTCCAGATTGGGCTAAACAAAAAAAAAAGTCAATACCGTCATCTAGTGACTTTTTTTCACATTACAGTTCTCCATTCCCCTCTGTAGGTTCAGCTTCCCCTGGATTTGGATCTAGATGGGGTTTGGGAACAATTTACTGAATTTTTGCTATATGTCCGTTTGTCAGCCCATATTACTCAAAAAAATAATAATTTCTCTGTTTAATTTGAAGTTTTCTCATTGTCACCACTGCTAATTCCTTAAGGGAGGGGGGTCTGCAATCTTTGTCTTGTTCGTCACTGGTTATGTTTGTCACTTTAAACTCCACTATATAAGAGGTCTAATGGCTGGGGGTCAGTTTGGTGCAAGATGTCTCGACCCATCTTTTCCGAGCCTATTTCTGATAGCCCCAAGCAACACCTAGATCATTTGTTCAAAATAAGTGCTGTTCTTCAGCGGCTATGCAAGATATATCTACGCTCTCTCTATCAACTAAGCCACTCGTCATCTTCAGCAAAAGCGTTCTACGTGCACCCCAAAGCATCTGCAATAATCAAAGCCTTAAGATCCCTGAAGCCTTTTCAGTCCACGGTAAGCTTGCAAATGTCTGGTGGTCAGTGGTTGTTTATTCTGTATTCCTGCGGGCATTCGCTAATCGCATGCCGGGCTCTGCACCCCTAGCCATTCCTGGCTAATCATCATGCAAAAGACAAGAAAACAAAATGCAGGGCTTTGCATCCCTTAGCCATTGCTGGCTATCATCATGAAAAAAATGCAGAGCCTGGCAGCCCCGAGCCACTGCTGACTATCATCATGCAGCACGCAAAAAATGCAGGGCTTTGCAGCCCCCAGCCATTGCTTGCTAATGTCTGGATTGTATAGTTCTTTAGAGCTCATTTGTGTCCCATGTCATGCTCATCATGTTTTCCTCTCTCAGCAGCCCATGGTTCTTGGTCATTATTGATGTTCCTGCATGGTGAGAATTCCTTCCTTTCTCTGGGGGATTCATCAGGCTGCGTTTTCGGGGAGCTTCCTCCCCTTTTTTGGGGGGATTTTTCCAGCTGCTGCTCTGAGCCGCGCTCCTGCTCTACGAGTCTCCCGAAGAGTCCGAGCGCTAAAGACTTGTCTGATTTAACCATGTCAATTCTGACTGCTGTACCCCTGCTGTCCTGATCCTCTCATCCCTAATTTACCATCAATTTATTATCCAGCCAGCGGAGGATGGGCTTCCCCAGAATAGCCAGGTTCCTCCTGAGATTTCTTCTCAATGAGGAGTTTTTTCTCACCACCGTTCGGGGCTTTTTTCTCCCTACAGGGAGTTTTTTTCCTGCTATTCGAGGATTAGGGTTTAGTCTGGGCTCTGCCCTTTTCTCTATATACAGCACTATATGAATAAAATTGAATTGAATTCAACTTATGCTCAACGCATATTAAAATTTTTCCTGATTTCACTCGGTCTCTCCTGATTGAACTGATATTAGTATTTTGTTACATGTTGTAGATGTTCCTGCAGATTTAATTCCAGAAGTTAGTGTTAGTTTGGATGTTGAGATCTTTTTCCCATTTGTGTATTGGAATGTATAGCGTGCTGTCAGAACCAAGGAGGATATGAGTTTATACAGTTTAGAGATCATTCAGTAGTGGTGATTCCTTTAGGTCAATGTTGTTGAAATCAATTTGTTCCTTAATTGATTGTTTTAACTGGATGTATTGGAAGTACTGATTTTTTTTACTGTTGTATTTTTCAATTAACTGCGGGAAGGAAAGCAGACTGTCATTTTCAAAAATATGGTGCATATGTGAGATCCCTTTTTCTTTCCATTTATTGCCAATCATAGCTGATTTTTTTTATAGTGAAGTCAGGGTTGTGCCAAATTGGTGTGTGCATGCTGGGACTGACTGGGAAGTTTATCAATTTATTGATTTTCCACCAAGCTGTCAGAGTTGTGGAGATTGCAGGACTCTTGAAACAACTGTGTTTTTTAATGGGACTGCTAATGAAGGGCAAGTCTGCCAATGATAAGTTCTCTGAGTCTGTGTGTTCTATGTCAATCCAGGGGTGGATGGGGTCATGGTTTGCATGTATCCATTTGATGAGGTTTTGTGTTTGACTCACCAGTAACAGTTATGAAAGTGAGGTGCTTCTAGGTCTCCATGGTCTTTGTAGTATAGATAGTTTTATTCTGGGTTTTTGATTTTTCCAATAGAATTTTGTTAACAATAAGTCCAATTTTTTAAACAATTTTGCTGTCGGTTGGACAGGGATCCTGGTGAACAGAGTGATTTTGGGTAGTATCATGATTTTTATTGCAGAAATTCCGCCAATGATGGATAGTGGTAGTGACACCGTCTCCATTCTGTCTGGTGGTCTGTCTCCATTCAAATACCTCCTAATCCCATTAAATCAAAGCCATTCCAGTTGTTTTCAGACAAAAACATTTATTCAGGGAACAGAATTGAAAAAGTAGGTGACCCATCTCACCATTTTAAGGCTTAGGCCTACTTATGACAAAGTAAAGTGAGTTGAAAATAAAATATATACTGGAACAATTGACCATCAGAGGTCATTTTGCAGAATAATGTTGCCTCAAACCAGTTTAAACAATTTTTTTAGCATGAAGAACCATGGAATGAGACTTCAAATGGGTGTTAAAGCGATGTAACATTCAAAAAATATAATCTGCTACACATTTCAACTGTTATAAAAATGTATGTTTTCAGTGTGTTTGTTCATTATCCATATTTTTACCTGAAGGGATTTTTTTTTTTGCTCTCATTGCCAACAATAGTATTTCTCAATGCATTTTCACCAAAAAAAAAAAATATGTGGACGTAATTTATTAAGACCCCTTTTCGACGAAAGTGGAGTTGCATAATAGATAAAGTTTATTTCAGGCTCATAGCCCACGATTTACAGCATAGAGTAATGAGATCACATAAATATAGTTTAAAAAAAAACCCGGAAAATTAAACAATCAACTCAACTAAGTCATACATATAGAATGGAACACCAGCGCCTCCACAGACTAGATTTAAACATCCCCACGCGAACAATATCAGTTACAAGGGTGCTGCAATTAAATAAAATTCTTTGTTAAAATTCAGGACACCCTTCCTCTGAAGTTCACTAAAACTGAACGCTGAGTGAGACACAAACATGGCATTGGCACTACTCCATCTAGGGAAATATAGCATTTTCCTAAATAATAATAATAATAATAATATCATTAATAGTAATAATAAACAATAAGTCTTTTCATGCAGGATTGTTGAAAATCATACCAAAGATGGACACAATGCATACTGGCACAAAAAGTGCTAAATAACAATTGTTTGACTTCAAATGAATGAGCCCCAAAATTTCTCAATAAGAAATTGATTCTGACATTAAAGGACCTTAGTTGTCTTTCAATATCATCAATATCAGACTTCTCATTCATTGTAAACATGCCAAGGTATTTATGTCTGGATACAAAAACCAAGCGAGTACCAATCAAAATAAGGGCACCGTAGAGCGTGGCATATGCCCCCGCCTGTATGTTGATCAGTGGTGGCCATATTGGATATCGCACGACGTCGGTTTGCGACAGGAACCTTCCTCTAGCCACTCCCAATACGCCATTAAGAAATGGCATCAATCCGACGAAGGCTTCTATAGTTATCCCACGGAAACTAAAAGTTTACAGATGACGGACGGACGGACGGACATGGTAGACATAATGCCCCCCTTTCCTCTTTGGAGGGCGGGGGCATAAAAACTTTTGGGGTGTTTGAAATTATTTTCCCTTTGGGTAGAACAGACATGCATAACTTTTTGACTTTATTATATACAATATCATGTTTTACACTGTAAGCGGAATATATTAAAAAAAGTTTTTGCATCACTGCATCCAACTGAACTGCATAGTTCAGCTTTTTTGTCAGCAACAGAAAATCCATCTGAAAGGAAAAAACGGGTTGCAGCAGCACACGGACCGGTGGAGGCCAACCAGACTCGAACCTCCAGCTGTCACAGCACTGACAGGCTCCCCCTCCATCGTAGGAATATGAGCCGGTGGGGACATGGATGAGTCCTCATCCCCTCGATCGGAGCTGCATGAGGGTAACTGGTAAAATACAGTCTGCAGAGATCACTCTTCATTGTACTTTTATCACTGTTACTCCATGACATTTTATTGGGTGCCACACAAAACGAGAGCCACTCGTCACTTTCCCGGATGGGATCTCTGTGCCGAAAGTTCCTCTCACTTCGGAAGGAAGCTTATTCCTCTAACAATGGAAGATCTGCCATTGTCAAAATGCGATCACGGTCGATGTGTCCGAAGGTATCTATATACAGAGCAACGAACAAAACGTAAGCTAGCTAGTTAATGTACTCTTATGGTTGCTCACTCGAAGGGACCGCAAAATATAGAAAAGTTTGATGAAACGAGTGTAAATGTGCACGCGCTAGTAATAAATTTGATTTTCTAAAATAATTACGCGCAAACTTCTGCCAGTCTGCCTTTAATTAGGCTAACTATTGTTTGTTCAGTATATATCTGACTGGATGAGGATCTGACATACGCTGCACATCTGCCAAGCTGCGCATTGCGCTTAATCAAATTGATTGTAATCGTCAGCCGTCTGGCCTGACAAGCGGGTTGTTTCCAAATAAGTGTAACTAATTTCTCAACACAGGTGCAATTTATTTATTTAATAAATACATTTATTAAATAAATAAATAATGACATCTGTGTAGAGAAATTAATTACACTTATATTTGGAAATAACCTGCTTTCAGTCATTTATTTATTCATTCATTTAGTCTATTTATTTATTTTACAAATAAGGACAACAGCAGCATGACGTCCGCATCACTGCATAGTGTTTATTACTCATTTCGACAGCTGCACTCGTTCCTGCATGTTGTTCGCCGTTTTCAGATTTGTGTACACCTGGTCAGAGCTGGCGTGAGATTTTTGCGGACAGTTCGCTCACGTTCAGATTGCTAAATGCCGATTCTTGCGGGAGATTTGGCGTATACCCATTTTTTTGGTGTAAGAGAGTTTGATAAATGAGAGCCAATAAGAGTAAAGAGATTCCAATACCTGTGGCACATATTTCTGAGAAAATACTTCTTTCATGATCATTCTTTTCCTTCAATCATTTTTTATTTCACTTATTTTTCTGTTGAAATTTTGTATACAAAGAGGATGAACAAAGGCACTAATTCATAACAGAGGGTGTCAGTATCAGTGGAGGGCACTGCAGTAATACAGGAGTCGAGTTACGCTGAATTATCATTGGACCTCCTACATGAGCACTGCCATTGCATCATCATTAGTGGCAGATTGTTGACCACAAACTAACAACAAAACTGAACTTTTCTGACCTTCATTGGAACGCCAGATTGGGACGTCAGTAACTGGAATTGCAACAGCTGAACCAAAAGTTGGCCACCCAGCTGTATGCCTGATCCTGTGAATATTTAAAGCATCTTTTTTGTGAAAATCTCTTCCCAAAATTGAGACGTTCATAGATCTTCCCCGCTTTATGAATTCTTCAGAGACTCCTTAAATCAGCTGGTGCTGGGCTGCACCACTCGCACCAAGTACATCTGAAGGGTTCTTCACCGGAGCAGATTCTTCGGTGCTGACAAAGTGTAATGTCCGTAAAAGTACTTCTGGCATTGACTACATTAGAAAGGCTTCACACCCGAATGATTGATGGTGCAGGCTTAATTCATATTTTTCAGAAAAACACTTAGCACACCGAGTACATTTGTATGGTTTTTCACCAGTATGAACTCTTTGATACAGAGTTGAATTACAATTTTCAGAAGAACACTTTCTGCACTCTGTTACGGGCAGTTGCATGTTTCAGATTATTCTGGAATATTCCAAATTGGAAGGAGGATTAAATTCAAACGATTTATTAAATTTATAAATACGATTTATTAAATGAATGTAGCTATTACAATTGTACAGGAATGGGTAATGAAATTACTACATTAAAGAAGAAATACTATCCTCAAACTGTCTCTCACGACGTGATGTTCTCACAACGATGGTGAAAATTCACTGGTATCTGACGTCTCTGGTGTGGTGATCCTAATAACCACAAAGTCCGTATCCAAAAGGTCTGTAATCCAAAGTATAATTGCACTCAGCAAAGCCGGTCAAGCCTTCAGGTGTAGCAGACCGGAGATGATTATCATCCCTTTCTCTTTTCCTGAGTGTGTGAGATCCATTGGCTGCAAGTTCTCTTTATATAGGCATTTAATTATTTATACATTTATATATAATGTAGAATCCTGACTGACATCACAAAGAAGAATCTTGAAGGTGATAGAACTCCCCAGATGCCTCTTGAAGAATCTTGCAGACGGTAGAACCACTGATCTATATGGGGAACTGGATAGCTGATGACGTCATAATTTTGAGGTAACCGTGCCGCCATATTGGTATGCCCAACTATAATCTCTCAGAACATTACTCACATTGAACATGTTGCAGCCAAAGATATAATTAATTGAGAAGATATCTTTTCACTGACACGAAAGAGGCGGTATTTTATATTTCCTCCTCAGATCGACCTGACTGAACGAAAAATGCCTCTAGGACCGCAGGTTTAACTACAATAGGCAGCAGTTGTACGGTCCTTTAACATTTTCAATGGACGATATCAGCATTTGACAATATGTACGACCAATGAGTGCATTCCATCGGAAATCTATACGGATTTTTCTACATCTCGCCTGAGTAGGGCAGTGATGCAACGAAATTGAAGTCCAAAGGCATTGAGAATGAAGAAGACAAGACGTCAATCCTGCACGTATTAATATAATTCTGTGTGAGGGAATTTGAAAACTTCCATGAAAAAATAAAGTAGCCGTGAGCTTGCACCTTGTCAACGGCTGTTTTTATTTTAGAAACAAGGGGTGTGAGATTCAATCGCGCATAACGCATATGTAACTCCCAACGGATGTCTTGTATTGAGTTTTCTCTTGGGCAGTCTTCACTCAGTAGCTGCCATGAAGCTGTAGGCTAATTTTCCTACGAAGCGAAAGTGGGTTCGCTGAAGAGACCGCAGTGTAAACTAATCAAGGTCGCTAAATCAGTGTTCACATGAGGAGTGAAGTGAGTTGTGCGTTGTGGAGATGTGTGTAAAACTGCCTGCCATTCATTGTCGAGTGTGAATCACATTATCTGGTTAAGTACCTCCAACGTTACATCCTCATTGATAACCAGGCAGAATTAAAATTGTCCGTCAACGGTAATTGAGTGTCAACAGAACATTAGCCTTTTTAAGTGCTGGTACAAATTTGCCGTAATGATTAGACCAGTCAACACCTGGTTTTGTTGTCTAGTTAGAATGGTCTAATATTATAGACAGTGTTACACAGCAGCTTTAATGGATTATCTAATTTATGCCGTATGACATTGATTGATCTGGTTAACTTCAGTTCGGTATTCTAGGTAGCTTTAGGCTAACCTGATGGATCACGCTAGCGAACATTAATCTGAATTGTTCCAATAATAACAGTTAGATGGGCTAACATTGACACATTATCTGCCGTTAAGGTAGATGGCCAGTGGCCAATAATAAGCAATATATTCGTTGAAATTCATTTATGTATATCCGTCTTCACTACAGCCAGTGCATTGTCTCACCACATCCCCCAGAAAATGTCGCTCCGCATTGCAAGGCTGCACATCTGCGCTTCTCTACCATAGAATACTATATGACGGCTGCTTACTACCAGACAGATTAAAATGGCCGCCCAACCACTTCCGCTTGCTTCATCCTCCCAACGCAGTTCTGCATCACGTCAGCAATCCAGTTATTCTGTATAGATCAGTGGGTAGATCTCTCCAGATGGAAGAATCTATGGTGTTCTCAGTCTCTAGTCATTATGTTTACAAGCACTCATGAATATTCATTACCCTTACATAAGTACACAGAAACTACTGGCTGAGCAAAATAATACAATCAGGTGTTATAAACCCTCATAACGTAACAACTCAATACACTGAATATACATGAATTCTCTGGTGGGAATTTAATGTAGATTTCTGAGAAAAGCTCTTCTCACACTCATCACATTTGAAGGGCTTTTCACCTGTATGAATTCTCTTATGGGACTTTAATTTAGATTTCTGAGAAAAACTCCTCTCACACCAATCACATGTGTAGGGCTTTTCACCCGTATGAATTTTCTGGTGGGAAATTAAATGGAATTTCTGAGGAAAGCTCTTTTCACACTGATCACATTTGTAGGGCTTTTCACCTGTATGAATTCTCTGGTGGGAATTTAAATTGCTTTTTTGAGAAAAACTCTTCTCACACTGATCACACTTGTAGAGCTTTTCGCCTGTATGAATTCTCTGGTGGGGAATTAAATGGAATTTCTGAGAAAAGCTCTTTTCACACTGATCACATTTGTAAGGCTTTTCACCTGTATGAACTCTCTTATGGGAATTTAATTTAGATTTCAGAGAAAAACTCTTCTCACACTGATCACATTTGAAAGGCTTTTCACCTGTATGAATTTTCTTGTGGGAATATAAATAGATTTTCAGAGAAAAACTCTTCTCACACTGATCACATTTGTAGGGCTTTTCATCAGTATGAATTTTCTTGTGGGAATATAAATAGATTTTCAGAGAAAAACTCTTCTCACACTGATCACATTTGTAGAGCTTTTCACCCATATGAACTGTCTGGTGGGAAGTTAAATGTCTTTTCTGAGAAAAACTCTTCTCACACTGATCACATGAGTAGGGCTTTTCACCCGTATGAATTCTCTGGTGGGAAATTAAAACGCATTTCTGAGTAAAGCTCTTTTCACACTGATTACATTTGTGGGGCTTATCACCTGTATGAATTTTCTGGTGGGAATTTAAATTAGAATGACGAACAAAACTCTTCTCACACTGATCACATTTGTAGGGCTTTTCACCTGCATGAATTCTCTGGTGAGAATTTAAATGGATTTTCTGAGAAAAGCTCTTTTCACACTGATCACATTTGTAGGGCTTTTCACCTGTATGAATTCTCTGATGGGATTTAAAAACAGATTTCCATGAAAAACACTTCTCACACTGATCACATTTGTAGGGCTTTTCACCAGTATGAATTCTCTTGTGGGAATTTAAATGGCTATTCTGAGAAAAAGTCTTCTCACACTGATCACATTTGTAGGGCTTTTCACCGGAATGAATTCTCTGGTGGGATTTTAAATCATACTTCAATGAAAAGCTCTTCTCACACTGATCACATTTGTAGGGCTTTTCACCTGTGTGAATTCTCTGGTGGGAATTTAATTTAGATTTCCATGAAAAGCTCTTCCCACACTGATCACATTTGTAGGGCTCTTTATCTGCATGTATTCTTGGTGGGTCATTTAAATGAGATTTATTCATATAACACTTCTCATGCCGAGAGAAGGGCTGGGTTATTTCCATGATATCTATTCCCACATCTTGGATTAATTCCGACTGTTTTTTCCCTGATTTTTTGTTGTTTGTGTTGGACTCTCCTGCACACTGCCATGGTTCTCTCTGGCCTTTTCCATCAACACCGGCTACATTAAGCTCAGTGTTCATGAGATCACTCACTGTACCTTCACTGGATTCAAACTTCACTTCATCACATTTAATATCAACACGCATAACGTCTTGCAAGACATTAACGTGTTCAGCCTTAATATAGTCTCCATAATCTGTCTCAGTTTTGATCTGGTCAGGATGCAGATTGGTTTCATAGGCCAGTTCTGTTAAGTCTAGGCTCTCGGTCTTTAGATCCCCAGTGTTGCAGGGGCTCAGATCAGCTTCTGTTTTTATCAGTGATGCTTGTGTGTGATGTAAATCACTGACCCTGCTGTTTGCAGTAACACACTCTGGCTCCAGTGAGTCTAGTCCTGGTGCAGTGCATTTTGTCTCTGACTCTGCCATGTGGACAGACTCCAGTCCATGTAGGTCCTCTTCTTTCTCTCTGATCCTGTGCAGCGCGGGGAGCTCTGGTAGGGTCGTCTCAGTGTCCTGTCTCAGACGGACTCCTGCCTGCATCATTCTGCTGATCTGATGTGTTCAAGAGTGCAGCTCCTGTAGGAAAATGGAGGAAGGGATTTTAACTTTAAACTGGACAATCGAGATGAAAGAAATACTTTCTCCACAGATTTTGGATGATTCCAGCAATCTAATCGGTTACATTTTTTATATTCTCTCTCATCTGTCAACCTAAACCAAACAAAAGAATTCAGTAACAGCTCACCAAATTGCTACACCAGAACAGCTCAATTGTATAACTATTTGTATTGTTATGGCCCCAATTTCTTATTACAATCTACAACACAACAGCAACAGCAAGGGATGACAGACACAGTTCTAAAAACCTAAACACATTTAATTAAACAGACAAAGACTAATAACAACTAACTAACTGACCAAGATTGAATACATAAAAAAAAAACAGAAATAATTACAGTCCCTTTTTGTGGGGTGGCTTGGTGATGTCCTGGATGAAGAAAACAAAGGCAAAAATCCACAAAAGAAACTTCACAGGTCTTGAACAGAAATGACAGGTCTGGTCGCATGTATCCTTCTTGCAATTTCTCCTACCACCTTACTGTCTCAATTCTTTTCCTTATATACTCTTTTGCAGACCCCACCCACATTTAAACCTCTTTTTTTTTTTTTTTTTTCGGGGACTTGCCCCAGACATGTCCAGGACATGTCTAAACATAGCTCCAGTCTGAGCTTAACAAAAAAAGGGTAAATACTGCCATCCAGTGGCCTATATTCACATTACACCTCCATTCCAAAAGGGAAAAATTTTGACTCATAAAGGCAAAATTTTTCTTTTCAATACAAAATGGTTAAGTGAACACTTGTCTATATATACATATCATACAATATTCAAATAAACACATGACATATATATACATATTCAAACACGGGATAAGCAATCAGCAATTACATTGTCTGTACCCTTCGCATGCTTAATTTCCAAGTCAAACTCCTGTAAAATCAAACTCCAATTCAACAGTCTCCGATTCTTGTTTTTCATCTTACTCAAAAACATCAGTCCCCGGGGAATTCCGCGATTCCGCGATCGCGGCGTTTTCCGCAGAATCCACACTTCACCGCGGAAACCGCGGAATTCACTGATTTCGCCGCGGAATTCCAAAATATACCGACACAAGCTGGTCAAAACCACGATTTTGTCTTTTCACAGACATCTGTGACCGCCGCGCATCTCATCTCATCAAGTGTGAACTTGACCGCCAGGCAGTGATTGCGTCGTTGGCGACAAATCTACGTTCTTTGCCCAAGTTGCGTGGCGTATTCTGTATGAAAGTTTAAAAATGAAGCGATTTCTTGAGAGACCCTAGCCAGCAGTTGGCTAGACTGCCAAGTATATTACAGCCAAGGACAGGGCCAGTCAGTTTTCCTTCTGATACAAGGACGGCGGAAAGCTCTTTTGTCGGCCCTTTAAAGTGGTAGGCTAATAGAGCACATTAGAAAATCGACAGTCGAGGACCATGCCAAATCTGCAAAACACAAAAGATGAATTCAAGAACAAAAACAGAGTAGGTCTACCGGCCAAAAGCAAAAAACCATCGCCACAACAAGACAGAGTCAGCGTGTGAGCGGATTGAGGTAAGGAACTGCCTTCACATCAGTCCTAATTTTTCTTTAAAAAAAAAAATCTGCAATATTTAGGCCTAGACTAGACAGATTCGCGTCTTTGCATTGACTTTTTAATGTGATCTGTCGTGCGAAAAATTAGTTCGCGTCCAGTGTGAAAGCAGCTTTATTGTAAACATTTAGCTACAATGATATTTTTGGGTAAAGAAATAATTAAACAATTCAGAACGACAAAGCAACAATTAAAACATCTATTTTGATTAATACACATTCAGATTCAACATTTATAGCCTAACGGCATAACCATATGGAAAATCGTTGCCTATTTATTATGAAATAATTAATCGGAACAATGACACGGAATTAGAAAACAACAGGTAGGAGCTAAAATTCCCAGACGGGTCTGAGGCACCTGCAGCAGGTGACGAGCGTCTTAATTTGTGAGCAGCTCCTGCGGACCTGGCACTGTCTCCGTTTTGCTGCCAGTGTCCCAGACAGTACTGACACGTAATTTATATGTGGTAAAATGTAAATTTATATGATAGGTATTTTCATCATCCTTATATGTTCATCTATTTATTTTCGTCATCTTTTCATTTTCTTTTCAGTGTGAAATCAAGGTGATTTCACCCACTTTGTCTCGCTTTTTTGATATCAATAATAAAAGTCTTTACGTTTAAGGCAAGTTTTGGTAATGAATCATTCAAGAATTAAACATCAAGAGCAATAATTGTGCAACAGATTTTAGTGTCTTCCTACTTTGTTTCAAGATATTCTTTAATACTAAAAGTAATGGTAAACTTCTTTGATTTTTGAATGAATGAGGGTTATACTTACTTGCCAAAGGCTACCGCAGAATTTTTGCAGAATTGACTATTTCTTGCAGAATAACCGCAGAATTTAGCTTTTTTGACCGCAGAATTTGGTGAGATTTCCCGCGGAATTTCATTTTTTTTACCGCAGAAATCCCCGGGGACTGAAACATTAACGGATTGTGGTCAGTGTACACAATCATTGGCTTTTGCCCTGTACAAACATAAACATCAAAGTGTTGTAAAGATAGAACCAGAGCCAACAGCTCCTTCTCTATTGTGGAATAGTTCCTTTGGTGGCGATTGAACTTCCTGGAGAAGTATGCCACGGGATGCTCAATGTCATCAGAGTCACTTCTCTGTAGGAGCACAGATCCACAAGCTTGGTCGCTAGCATCGACCGCGATGGAGAACGGTTTGTTGAAGTTCGGAGATTTGAGCACGGGGAAGTGACACAGCAGAGACTTCAGGCGATCGAAGGCTCTCTGGCATGCTTCATCCCAAGTGAACTTTACGCCTTTTTATCAGTTGGTTAGTTAGACTGAGAGCAATCTCAGCAAAGTTCTTGCAGAACTTGCGGTAGTACCCGATCATTCCAAGGAAGCGGCGCAAAGCTTTTTTGTTGTCAGGAACTGGAAAGTCCATGATGGCTTGGACTTTAGCATTTATGGGTGCCACCTTACCCAGGCCTATGACGTAGCCAAGATAGGTGACAGTAGCACAACCTAAGTCACTCTTGTTCAGGTTAACAGTCAGGTTAGCCTGGGTCAGGCGCTGGAACAACGTCTCTACATCTTTTAGATGTTCTTCCCAGGAGTCACTCCATGTGATCAGGTCATCGATGTACGCACCCGTGTGTGGCAATCCGGCGATTGTAGATTGTATCATCCTTTGGAATGTGGCTGGGGCATTTTTCATACCAAAGGGTAGGACTTCATACTGGTACAACCCAGATGGTGTGGCAAAAGCAGAGATGCTCTTGGCCCTCTCAGTTAAAGGCACACACCAATAACCGTTCAATAAATCAATCTTGGTCAGAAATTTTGCTTGCCCTACTCTATCAATACAATCATCAATCCTAGGTATTGGAAACACATCAGTTCTAGTTACAGCATTGACTTTGCGATAATCTGTACAGAATCTAGTACTTCCATCAGGTTTTGGAACTAGCACACAGGATGAACTCCAATCTGAGTTGGAGGGTCTGATAATATCATGTTCTAACATGTACTCAACCTCTTTCTCAGCTATCATTCTCTTTTCAGGATTCATCCGGTACGGATGCTGTTTTATTGGTTTGGCATCACCAACATCTACATCATGAGAGGTTATAGAAACTCTCTTTGGAACATCAGGAAACAGATTCTCATATTTCTTGATTAACCTCTCAAACTGATCTTTCTGTGAGGGTTCTAAGTGCTGGAGTTTTACATCAAGATTTAGCAACACTTCAGAATTCGACAATTTACATGAAAGAACTTCAGCTTTAATTCTTGGTTCATCATCTTGAAACTCCCCCTCATCTTCACACGTTTCGGCCATAGGAGAATCTGAAGTGACAGCTGCAACCCTAGCATTTCTGTCATGATAAGGCTTTAGCATGTTAATATGACACAATTGTTTTGGTTTTCTCCTATCTGGAGTCTTCACAATGTAATTGAGATCATTGAGTTTTGTCAGAATTTCATAAGGACCATGAAATCTAGCCTGCAATGGATTGGACTGCAAGGGAAACAACACAAGGACCTTGTCTCCTGGTTTAAACTCACGGCTTCTAGCCTGATGATCATACCAAGTTTTCATTTTTCCCTGGCTTGATTTCAAGTTCTCTTTGGCTAGGTCACAAGCTGCACGCAATCTTTCCTTGAACTTGCTAACATAGTCTAACAGACTGATGTGCGGCTCTTCCTCTTGCCATTGTTCACTCAATAATAGCAAAGGTCCTCTCACTTCATGACCAAACACTAGCTCAAATGGACTGAATCCAGTAGACTCCTGCACTGCTTCTCTTGCTGCAAACAACAGCAAATGAACACCTTCATCCCAGTCTTTCTCATGGTCATAACAATAAGTCCTCATCATTGTCTTGAGAGTGGAATGAAACCGCTCTAAGGCACCCTGACTTTCTGGATGATAGGCACTAGAAAGAATCTGCTTCGCACCTATTTCATACACAACCTGCTGAAACAATCCTGAAGTGAAATTGCTACCTTGGTCTGACTGAATTTCCCTGGGAAGGCCAAACAACGTGAAGAACTTTATCAAAGCCTTTGAGATTGCAGTTGCCTTGATGTTACGTAGAGGTATGGCTTCGGGGAATCTGGTAGATGCACACATGATTGTCAGCAAGTACTGATTTCCAGATCTAGTCTTGGGTAATGGACCAACACAATCAACAATGACCTTAGAGAATGGCTCCCCAAATGCTGGGATAGGCTGCAATGGAGCTACAGGTGGGTCTAACTGGTGTTTTCCAACTACCTGACAAGTGTGACAGGTTTTGCAAAAGTTGGAAACGTCTTTCCGAAGCCCAGGCCAAAAGAAGTGTTTCATGATCTTATCAAAAGTCTTGTTAACACCAAGATGACCTCCTAAAGGTAAACTATGAGCCATTGTTAAGATCTCATTCCTGTAGACCTTCGGAACAACAATTTGCCTGACCACTGCCCAATCTGCTTTGGCAGGGATATCAGGAGGGCGCCACTTCCGCATCAGCACACCATCCTTGAGATAATACCCAACTGGAACTGCGTCTATTTCTTTATCAGGAAGGGCTCTCCTCTTTAGTACACAAATTTCAGGATCATTAGTTTGCTCCTCAATCAACCGCTTTCTGGACAGAGACAAGTCTCCAGACACATCAGAATCACCAGACCCATCCGGCTGGCTGAATAGAGAACTGATAAAAGTATCTGATAAGTCCTCAAACGGAGAAACCATAGTAGGCCAATCAGAGTCATGAGGCAAACCACCTGAGTCCTGACTATTCAATGTGCTGGGCGGCACCACAACATCATCTTCTTTAGCCTTCTTGGCCATAGCACGAGTCACTGCGCAAGAAGGATACAGAGATGGGTCCCCATCCCCATCTTCAGTGCTCGGCTGTGAAGTAAGATGTACAGGGGGAACTACTTTGCCCCCAGCCAGGTCATTGCCTAGAAACAGAGAAACACCCTTTATAGGTAGACTTGACATAAGTCCCACCTTTACCTGTCCTGTAACTAAATCTGACTTCAAGAATATAGAGCGCAGGGGTACAGATACAGTCCTCCCTTCAATACCTTGTACAAGTATGAAATCCCCTGAAGCGGTCTCATCACGTAACTCCAAGGAGTCCATCAACAAGAGTGACTGAGAAGCTCCGGTATCCCTTAGGATATATATGGGGATAGGAGTAGTATGCTCATTCAGAGCCACAAATCCCTCTGACACAAATGGAAGAAATTCCTCCCTCACGAAGTCAGCTGCATCAGGCTTTTTAGCCCCACAAGAAGCAGGCAATTTAGCAGATCGGTTATCTACTACAGGGGTTTCTAACCTTGTTTTCACAAAGGCATTTGGTTTGGTATCCTTGTCTTTTTCTTTCTTAGCTTTAAGGATCCAACAGTTAGTTGTAACATGACCAGATTTCTTGCAATAACAGCAAACTAGACCACTTTTGTCACTGTCAGCTTTCACACTCTGATCAGACCTGTTACTGGATTTCTGAGCACCATCACCAGATTTGTCTTTGTCTTTGGGTGAAGAATCTTGGGTATCACCGTAACCCTTTTTCTGAAATTGGGACCATCTATTGTTACTGCTAGACTGAAATTTGGACTTATGTGTGAGAACATATTCATCTGCAAATTTGGCAGCTGATTGCAAATTTAGTGCTTGCTTCTCATTAAGGTAGGTCTTAACATCATCCTTAACACAGTTCTTGAATTCTTCAACTAACACCATCTCTTTTAGTGAGTTGAAATCATCCTTGACCTCCATAGAAGCACACCAGCGCTCAAAGCAAACCTTCTTCTCATTAGCAAATTCCACATAAGTCTGATTTTCAGATTTCTTCAAACCTCTGAATTTCTGTCGGTAAGCCTCTGGAACCAACTCATAAGCTCTCAAAATAACCTTTTTGACAACCTCATAATCAGAGGAATCATCTGCAGACAAAGCCGAATAGGCTTGTTGAGCTTTACCCTTGAGGACAGTTTGCAACATCAGAGGCCAGTGTTCCTTTGGCCACTGGCAACTCTTTGCTACCTTTTCAAAACACTGGAAATAGTTGTCTACGTCCTTTTCAGAAAATGGAGGAACCAGTTTTACCTCCTGACTGGCACAAAATTTATTTTTAGTTTCAATTTAAATTTTTAGTTTCTCCATTTGGAGTCTTTCCTCTCTATCCAACTTCTCTAATTCAAAATCTCTCTGTCTCTGTCTCTCTCTTTCTGCTCTTTCCTCTTTCTCTCTCTCAAATTCTCTTTGTTTTTCTTTTTCCTCCCTTTCAATCTCTAGCATTTTTAATTTAAGTTCCATTTCTATATTTGGATTTTCCATTGGAAACTGTTCCAGATCTCCTGGTGCAAACACATTTTCATCAATGTAATATTCAACTCTCTCTCTAGCCAGTCTTGCTTTTCGCATGGCTGGTTTTACCTCTGTCAGCTCCAAATGTCTGCATATTTCCAACAGTTCGGTCTTTTTAAAAGACTTCAAAACCCCTGCGGTTGGTGATGCCAAGAAATCATCCATTGCTGTTGTCAATATAATTATATAGGAAAATTCACAAAAACAATTTTACAATCTGAAACGTTAGATTTTTAATAAATGACTCACAAAATGGTCTATCCCGGACGAGCCCCCAATTTGTTATGGCCCCAATTTCTTATTACAATCTCCAACACAACAGCAACAGCAAGGGATGACAGACACAGTTTTAAAAACCTAAACACATTTAATTAAACAGACAAAGACTAATAACAACTAACTAACTGACCAAGATTGAATACATTAAAAAAAACAGAAATAATTACAGTCCCTTTTTGTGGGGTGGCTTGGTGATGTCCTGGATGAAGAAAACAAAGGCAAAAATCCACAAAAGAAACTTCACAGGTCTTGAACAGAAATGACAGGTCTGGTCGCATGTATCCTTCTTCTTGCAATTTCTCCTACCACCTTACTGTCTCAATTCTTTTCCTTATATACTCTTTTGCAGACCCCACCCACATTTAAACCTCTTTTTTTTTTTATTTTCGGGGACTTGCCCCAGACATGTCCAGGACATGTCTAAACATAGCTCCAGTCTGAGCTTAACAAAAAAAGGGTAAATACTGCCATCCAGTGGCCTATATTCACATTACAGTATCAATCATACCAGAGAAGGATATTTACAAACTCTGTCTGTACTACACCATGGGAGCAGGATTTCAGTTCCAACAGTCAAAAAGAGACTAAACATGATGAATTATCATGGTTATACAGGTATATAAACATATATTGTATTGGGTAACTGCAATTTTCACTTTCTGCTGAAGTACTCAAACATGAATCTGCGTCATTCCACTTAAACCCGCAAATAAGAGCTTGGTACAACAATAAGTTACATTATGCATGAGATGATGTCAAGCAGTTAATTTTCATAATATAAACAGGAAGTAATATTAATGACATAATTGTGAAGCATGTGGGTATAATTTTCTATCAGAAGTGCTGCACTATTGTATTCCATTTGAAAGTTAAGGCTGGCACACATTACAGGAGTCTTCAGACCTTCACAGATTTAGAGACCACACACTCGATGATAAAAGACAGATCGCACAAGATCTCTCTTCTGATCTTATGGTGTGTGGAGCACCTCACACACAACAGGATTTCTAATCGCAAATATTAAACATGTTCATTATTTACGATCTCTCCTTCCGAGGCCTTCCAAGCGGATCGGACCAGAAAAAAAATCACTCTTAACACACCCCACACCACAGGAAAATCAGACACAATGTCGTTTGCAAACATCAGACAATGGGGCCGTTGCTGGCTTTGATCGGAAGGGGGAGATCAAAACAAAAATCAGCCCGATTATCCTGTGGTGTGTACCGGGTAATAAAGTAACTGATGTAAGAATTTTATTTTGAGTCGTTAAATTGAGTTTTACGGTTTTAAACCTTTGTGCGCTAAATGCAGCTATTAGTGATGCGCGGGTCGGCCCGGAACCCGTGGGTCCCGCGGGTTTACCCACGAGTCGGGTTGATATTTTAATAACATTTAGCGGCTGCGGGCGGGTTGGGCCATACAGTGGCGACATCTAATTCCCACGACATTGCGAATAAAAAGTATAATAGGCTATCGGCCACTTGAGGGCTCTAGACATACAGCCTAGATAATATGCTCTTGTCAAAGGATGCAACGCTACCTTAAGCAGAATAGAATGCCAATTGTACCTCTCCCTCTTCTACTCTCTACTCTCGATGTGCACGAACTCACTGGTGCGCGGCTTAATCCTCCACGGTTAGACTGAGGATCTAAAGGTTGAATGATAGCTCATCTTATAAATCGTTCTGCAGTCAGCACCAAAATATTATATAGTAGTAGTAATTTTATTGACCTGTGGGTCCAAACAACACATAGACAAAACATTTTTCCACCACTTCAGAGTGAAAGGCATATGACGATTCGTATTAAAAAATAAAATCAACTTGTTGAGGTGCTTCCGTTTATCAGCTACGTGTTCTCTAGGAACAGAGCGTGTGCTGCCATCGGCAGTAAAGAGACTTCTTGGATGTACATTTCTATAACACCATTCTATAGGCTACACATAGGCCTATCACCCAAACGAATAGGTAACTTATTACTGAAGCTTATATGGTCATAAACTTAGCCTTGCTCTCATTAATTACCATACCACGAGACAAAGAATAATCGTGTAAAATTCCATGGTGGCCAAAGCAGTCCACTGCGTCCCAACAACAAGCGAGCGAACCTTCAGTTCGGCTGGCCATGTCCAGGAAGCGCGCCGTAATCGCTTATATATATTTTTTATCTAATTGCCTGCGATCCACATGTGACTAAGAACGGCCAGAAGCTGTTGTTCACTGAAATCTCCTTCCTTCCTCAGGAGCATTTCTATGATCCAGATTCGCACTGCGGATTCCTAGAGTCCAATCTCCGCAACATGAGACTGAATCTAGAGCAGGACCAGAGGCGTTACAAAAAGAGAAAGGCAACCAGTAACTGCAGTGAAGTCATCACTTCTCATACTATGGAGGAAGGGCATGCCAGCACAAGTGAGTGGGTCACCCTCACCAAAAGGTTGCGGCCCTCATCTGAGAACCTCTCAACGATCAAAACTGGCATGGAAAACACATACAACCATCGCAGGGCCTGGATAACTAAGGACTCCCCCACTCTCGATGAAATATTCACAGAGTACCCTAGGTTTTTGGACATGCCAAGTCTGGTAAGTTGCTTGGTACCCTGGTAGTGGTTGATTTTGTCTAGTCCTACTCCACTCAAACATGTTTTACTATTAAGTTTTTTGTTGAACATGTCAGCATATCTGTATATTGATTGATTGTTCGCTACACATGCATTTTAGTGGACACACTGTGCCCCGAGCCCAGCCTGGATGACTTTGCGTTGTGAGGCGAGTCCCTACCCTAAACCTAACCCTAACTTTAACCTTAACCCTAAACCTAAACCTAACCTTAACCCTGGATGACTTTGCGCTGTGAGGTGGAACGCGGAAGTGCGTCCGCTAAAATGCGTTCTAGCCGATTGTTGAAAAGATTTTTTTTGTTCTTCTCTGTGTAAGCTCGATTCAGAGTTTGGCAAGCTCACAGGTGGAAAGACTGATGTCTTTTTGCGACGATGGGAGGCCAACATCGTCCCCTAACTTAAAGCACTGGCTGCCTTGGAAACAAGAGTGTCCTCTCTGTTGACAGGTGTTGAGGAGATGACTGAAGGTATTACTAACTTCTCTCCTTGTCTCCTTTTCCCTCTCCCCTCCTCTCTTCTCTCCTCTCCTCAGGAGAGGGCTCCTTGTGTCATGGTTTGTTAGGTGTGCGTGTAGTTTGGACTTTTCTTTGCGGCTCTCGTCCCAGAACGATATCAAATTCCTGGGCCATTGAAATCTTTACCCAGCTGGTTGATTGGGGCGGCGCTTTCCCAGAATCTATATAAGCAGGATGTCCGGCACGCCTCCTTCGCTAGAGTGTCTGCGTTTAGCTTCGCACTATAGCCGAAGATATCTGTAGTCAGGTTTTGTATGACTTTCTTTCTTCTTATTGTTGGAGTTTCTTCTCCCTTTTTCTATCTCAGTTTGCTCCCGTTGTTCGGGCTATTACAGGTCCTTTGGAAGCGCGAATACTTGTGTTTGGTCTGTATTATTCTCTGTGTTTGTACTGTGTTCATGCTACTCTCTTTCTCTCTGTCGTTGCACTTGGCGTCCGTATACTACCGGCCATTACACCTTGTCTCCTCTCATCTATCCTCTCTTCTCCTTTCCTCGCTCCCCATAGTGGGATGATTCTGAAGGCTTGAGTGTACCAGTAGAAAGGAATAAAATAAAAATCATCAATTTAAGAAGTCTCCTCACTCCGTCTTAACATGACTAATAAGTGAATACCATTAAGTATTACTAATAAGTAAATATCAAATTATTTGAAAAATGTTAAAGATTATACTACTGTTGTGTTTACCTATCATATTGAAAACTGTTGGTAAATGGTTTAAAATATCATTGTGCTTATTGATGATAGAATGAGCTCTAAACAATCAATTTGATTTACTGATAGAATGAGCTCTAATCACTCAGAGTATTTCACTGGTGCAGTATAGTGTATTGCATAATGCATTTCTATTTTCTTGCCATCTTTGTCACAGTCAGATGAGACTTGTTATGCTGCCCTTGTGTTGCTAACCCACCTGCTTCCCCCGGTTGGTGCCAATCGTTGCAGTCTTAGATCTGCAATAACGCACTTGATTGATTTTGCACCGGTATGTTTTCAGTCAAGTTCAGATTCAATTTTGCTTAATGAAAGCATTTGTTTGTATGCCACTGATCACTGATGTGAAATGTCTCTCTTTTCTGTCTATAAGCTTGGAACGAGTATTGCATCGCTTTGCAAGGATCCTGCAGCATCGTCCACAACTCACCAACCCCAGCTGATGTGCATTGGTGATTTGAAGAGTGCGACCAGGCAGTACGTCATTGTTGCCAAGAACGACAACATAACCATTCCTCTGGATGATGGGCTAACGTGTGCTGTGGACAAACTTTTCAAACTGTTCTGGGTCTGTAATTTGACCTATCCAACTCCGCTCAGCTCTGTCTTCACCTTCTTTGAGTATGTATATGACATACCATTCTCCACACAGAGAAGAACCAAAGTACTGGAATTGATTTCACAGCTTAAAGCTTGTCAGTAAAGCAACATGTTCACCTGTCCAAAATGCGGTGAGTCTCGTTTCACAGAGGTGAGAAACCTCATTTGGCATCTTCGTGAAATACACTGCTTATCAGATGGACAAAATATGAAAATTACATGCAGCCATGATGGCTGCCCGCGGACATATCATAACTTAAATTCATTTTCAAAGCATCTCCATAGAACTCATTCTACAGTTGATTCTACGCCATCAACAAGGGCTGTCTCAGTTCAACCAATTTACCAGAGAGGGGCATCAAATATTTTAGTTGAAATGGATGATCCCATCACTGGTGATTTAGAAATGTCCAGTGATGATGTAGATGTAGAATTGGAGTCAAGAAAACATGCTGATCTTAATGAATGTGCAGCTTCTTTTGTGGCACAGATGTATGCATCATCAAATGTGACATTAACAGATGTGACAAGAAGTGTAAACTGTACAAAGGAGTTTCTTGAGAGAACTGTCGACAGGTTGAAACAGTCCACGGCTTCTTTGTTGAGTAGTTTGGATGTACCACACGACTGTGAGAATGTTCAAACATTAATGAAGGAGTTTGAAAGTGCTAAACACATATTTGAAAACGTGGACACACAATATAAAATGCATAAATACTTCACAGAGAAGTTTTCCCTTGTTAAACCTCATGAAATTTTCCTGGGACATAGGTCTGATAATGCAAGACAGGATGGTCTAATGAAACAGATTTTGGCAGCAGATGCATGTCAGGACATATCTGTCATTGAAACTTTAAAGTTTCTATTCCAACATGAGGAAATGCAAGACCTCTTTCTTCAGAATAGGAAGAGCACTAATAACAAAATGCATGATTACTGAGATGGGTCTCACTTCTCCTCAAACCTGCTGTATAAAAAGTACCCTGATGCTCTTCAAATACAACTTTACTTTGATGACTTTGAAACAACAAATCCTTTGGGTTCAAAGACAAAAATACATAAACTAGGAGCTGTCTACTTTACTTTGAAGAATTTTCCACCACAGTCCAACTCCTCTCTGGCAAATATTCACCTTTGCCTTCTGTTTAACTCAGTTGATAGAGATGTATATGGATTTGACAAGATTTTGCAACCACTTCTGGATGACTTCAAATTTCTGGAAAATTCTGGTCTTACAGTGGAGTTAAAAGGTCAAAGCCATCTGCTGTATGGTACAGTTTGTCTGTTAACAGCAGATAATTTGGCAATGCATTCACTTTGTGGATATCTTGAAAGTTTTTCTGCAAACAGATTCTGTCAGTTTTGTATGATTGACAAAACAAATGCACAGTTCATATATGATGAAGATGAAGTTGAGCTGCTTACCAAAGACAGTTACAAGCAACATGTCAGTCTAAATGAACCAAGCAAAACGGGTGTGAAAGAGGACTCGTCTGAATAAGCTGCAGTATTTCCATGTAACAGAAAATATAAGCGTTGATATCATGCATGATATACTTGAAGGTGTAGCCCCGCTTGAGGTCAAATTAATGTTGCGCCATTTCATTTATGAGGAGAGGCTGATGAGTTTGGAACAGCTAAATAACCGAATTTCAAGTTTTCAGTACGGATACAGTAATGTGAAAAATAAGCCAAGTGTCATAATGAACTTGAGGTCTAGTGAAAGTGCAGTAAGGCAGACAGCGTCTCAAATGTGGTGCCTTTTACTGGTCTTGCCCTTTTTAATAGGAGATCTTGTTGACAGAAAAAGCAAACATTGGCATTTGTTGCTTATATTGAGGGAGATATGCAGCATCATCTTTGCACCAGTTGTTACAAATGGGCTTGCTGTATTTCTAAAAGCTGATAATAGAGCACCATACTCTCTTCAGAGAGCTGTATGACACAAATCTCATCCCGAAACATCATTTTATGCTACATTATCCAAGGATGATGGTTTTGTTTGGTCCTCTGTCTCAACTCTGGTGCATGCGATTCGAAGCGAAGCACAATCCACTTAAAAGACTAGCACATGCTGTTTGCAACTTCAAAAATGTCTCAAAGACATTGGCTCTAAAACATCAGATTCAACAGATGTATCACTATAAGCTTATTGACTATATAAAAGCAGATTTCTTGTTGACTAAGTTGAGGTTAACCCTTGAAACTGAGCTCTCTTTGACTAGTACTGTATTTGTGACTCACAGTGTTGATGTGTATGGCCAGACTTATAGAACTGGCTCTATACTGCCGCTTAAGAAAGACCACAGAGAAGAACCTTTGTTTGGGGAAGTCATCCATATATTGCCACAGGCAGTAAATGAGTCAATAAATGAGTCCATTCTCATGTTTGTGAGAATCCTGACAGTCAAGTATTTCGATGACCATTTTTATGCCAATGCAGTAGAACGATCAAAAGACTATGAACTGATAACGCTGGCTGAAACCTCTGATTTTCGCCCATTAGATATTATGACAAGTTATGACACTAGAGACCTGTATTTGAACCCAAGGTACAAAATTGTATAGCTGTATTGGACCTTGTTTGTTTATCCCCCCGCGCGCGCGCACACACACACACACACACACACACACACACACACACACACACACACACACACACACACACACACACACACACACACGCACACACGCACACACGCACACACGCACACACGCACACACACACACACACACACACACACACACACACACACACACACACACACACACACACACACACACATCTCACACACACACATACATCACATACATACATCATACACACACAACACTCACACACACATCATACACCACGCGCACATACATCACACATCAGTGTGAATCTTACAGGGACAGGGGAGAGTGATAGGTTGAGGGTAATATGTGATTTTGGATCGCAGACTATCACTCACATTAGGCCTCAGCAGGCCTTTCTGAGGCAAAGTGACAATGTTTGCAGTTATTCATCTCATCTGTTTTGTGATATTATTAGGGCCGGTAGGCTATTGTCAAGGTGTGGCGTCCGTCGTCTGGAACATTATATGTAAATGTATTTGAATAGTTACTGCAACTATTTATGACCATGACATTGATTTTCATTGGTTCAAATGTCAAATTGGTCCTATTTTAAAAAAAAATTTTTTAGCTGTTGGATATCTCCATTATATTGGAAATATGAAATGTACTGAAATGCATTTGTTGTAATTGAGTGAATTGAATTTAAATTTAGTCTAATAAATTCACATTAACAAATTTACTTGTTTGTCTTGTTTCCACAAGTGGAAATTGTTTATACAGCATGTTCATAATCATGAAGGGGTAACTACACATTTATCCATTTAAACACATTTTTGTGTCAAAATAACACATCTTTGTGTAGATTTATTTGACACAATAGATGTGTTAAAATAATTGACACGTTAGTTTTGTCAAATTTGACACAACATGTTTTGTCCCTGAGCTGATGCAGCACGTGTTAAATTTTAACACATCATGTGTTGTTTTTAACACGTCTGTTCTAAGAGTGTAGGTAGGACGACAATCATTCATCTGGTCGCGTTTGCAACGTTATTCAAAATTACACTCGGTACTGAGTGAAAAAAGAGGCACTGGGTAGTGAAATAGGCTACAAAAAGCATGCGGCTCAAACTATTTGACGTTGATTTAAATTCAGCAAATACGCGTCCAGATGAATGACTGTCATCCTACCTAGTCTGGGAGAAGCAGCAGCACCTGTTCAGACTGCAGTGCTCTCGGAGTGAACCTTCTGTTAATCATGAAAATGACTGATGTTCTACGGAATTTAGCCCATGATTTCATTGCAGTTAGATCTCGTATGGAGAGAAACCGTGTTTTCAGTTGCCAATTACGATAATTGGAAAACGCGTCAATAAAGCAAAATAATTGAGAACTAGCCAGGATCTATCCTAATTGTCATAAAGGGACGTGTCTGTGCCGCCCCAATTCCCATTTCTAGCTCCGTCACCGTCTGTAACGTCTTTATCCCAATTCCATTGTTTTCAATCTCAGTAAAGACAATCGTGAGAATTCCCGAGTCATATTCGATTTCCGTGACACTAATGGGGAAATCCGCCGTAATGCACGTGAAACTGATTAACTTAATGCACAATGACTTAAATTCTGCGAGTGAATTTCTCCAGTGCGCGGTTATTGGAATCTTGCGAACTACGGCACAGGAGGATGAACGCCACTAAGAGTGGAGAGACTCTAGCGCAGGGATGGGCAATCACGGTCCTGGAGGGCCGGTGTGTATGCAGGTTTTTATTCCTATCAATTACCCTGACTAATTGAGTTAATTGATTGCATGCACAAATATAGATTTTCGCAATGATTCGATCAAAGGAAAATGTTTTATGAGGGGAGACAAGACTAGTCTTTATAGTTTCATGATAATTTAAAGAAATGCACATGAAACGTCAGATTTCATAAATGGTTTGGCTAATTGAGACAATCAACTAATTAAAGACCAGACGTTGGTGTGAAAACCAGGGACAGATACGGCCCTCGCTGCCCACCTCTGACCTAGCGAATGCGTGAGACTCAGCATCTCTTTTTTGGGAAGTGATGTAAACTCATACCATCGTTTAGAGTCTTGTTACATCCTACCACGACACACCCATTTGGCATGTTGATGAAAGTTAGCTCAAAATCAACAAAATCAAGGATTGATCAAGGTGAAATCAATTATAAGTAAAGACCAAACCACTGGTCGATCAGCTGGGAACGTTTCAACTTACTTTTCACACGTTGTATGACTACAAGGACCGGGTGCAACCACTTTTTGAGAGGTGGAGCTTAGGATCGTACAAACCAGCCAAATCTTAGTTTTCAAATAACGATAAAAAGTTATAGAAAGCATTTCCAAATATGTGTTGCATATTAATTTGCTACATATGATCCATTTCTTTGAAAAATAGCCAAAAAATTTTCTGAGTGAATCTTTAAAAGCTCTCCAGCAGGGGAGCTTTTTTTTAACAAGTTGCCACATGATAAATTTCAAAGAGCACAAGATAATTAAATGTATATATTTTTTTTATTTTATTTCGGCGCTCTAAGGGTTAGCACTTGTGAACAAGACAAAATGTGAAGAAAAAAAACTTTATAGGGAAATTATTGTAGCCAAGCAAACACAACCAATGAAAATCCCCTGTGCTGTAAGGCAGTAAACAACATTTTTGCGCGCAAGCAGTAGGCATATAAGACAATATTTAAAATGTTTAGGACCCAAGACAAAAATTCATAAAATGGATGCCATGTACTTCAGCATAAGAATCCTGCTGCAGGAATTCAATTCATCCTGAGCTCATATTCACCAGCGTCTTCTTTTCAGCTCGATAGACGGGGAAACATGAGGGCTTGGGAAAGTAGTGGAACCATTACTTGAAGATATCAGACTCCTTGAAAATTCTGGTATAAACATAAATGCTCAGGGAGAAAATCATAAGCTGTTTGGGACAATAACTCTATTAACAGCAGATAATTTGGCAACGCACATATTGTGTGGTTATGTCGAGAGCTTCTCCGCCAATAAGCCTTGCCAGTTTTGTTTGATAGACAGTACAAATTCAAACTGTGCTGGATGATGATTATGTTGAGATGCGAACTAGAGAGTTACATAAAACATGCCAGGCTCTCTGATGCAAGTTCAACTAGTGTGAAAGAAAATTCCTGTTTAAACACTTTGAAGTACTTCCATGCAACGGAAAACATTTGTATCGACATTATGCATGACGTATTTGATGGCATAGCTCCATTAGAGGTGAAATTATTGTTAAGGCAATTGATTTATGAAGACAAGTGTTTCACATTAGAGCAGCTTAACCACAGAATTGCAACATATGACTATGGCTATATGAATTACAAAAATAAGCCAAGTGTCATTGTGAACATGAGATCATCTAAAGGTGCTTCCTGGCAAACAGCCTCTCAAATGTGGTGCTTTTTACAGGCTCATCCATTTTTAGTGGGGGACTTGGTTGAGAGGAAAAATGATTATTGGTGTTAGTTTATATTGTTGCGTGAAATTTGCAGCATTATTTTTGCACCAGTAGTGACAACAGGGCTTGCTGTTTTTTAAAAACAACTCAATATGGATCATCATTCCCTTTTCAAAAAGCTACATGGAAGAAATCTCATTCCAAAGCACCACTTTATGACACATTACCCGAGGATGATCGGTCTGTTTGGGCCCATCTCTCAGCTTTGGTGTATGCACTTTGAGGCCAAGCACAATCCATTTAAGAGACATGCTCATGTGGTTTGTTATTTAGACTCTAGCATATAAACATCAGGTGCAACAACTTCACAACTTCAAGATGAGTGACCCATTTTGCACTCTTCCTGATGTTAACAATGCATTTCCAGTACTCATTGGCTCCATGCAAGTACCATCAAATATCCTAGATGGACCAAAAGGGGACATATTATGAAAAATTAACTTTTCAGTGCTTTTTTAATATAATAACTCTCTGGTGTACCTACTGACACAAAGTGTGCAACATGACAACCAGGTCAATCTGGAGTAAGCTGGCCTTTCCTTTACTACTGTGCTGAAGCTAGCCAGTCAGATTCTGTCCCTCTACGTAGAAAGTGGGGCATGGCAACGCCCCCGTGCATTATTTTATCATCATGGGCGGGGTCAACTACGGCATCCTGGGAAAAAAAACAGTGTATTTACGCGGCCAATAAGAGGTCCTACCTGAAAAAAATATACAACTTTAATTGTACGCTATATTACAACAATTTACAGCACTTCAGCTGCTCGGAAAAAAACACAGTTGCCCTTGAACTAACCAACTGACGTATTCAATCGGAGTAAACTGGGTGCTGCAGCGATCAGCTGTTTCGGTCACAGTCACAGCGGTTGCGAAGTCGGACGGCCGTTAAACTTGTACAAACATTTTGAATGGCCCATGTGTGTTACTTTCCTGGAGGTGAAAGCAAAGCTGTATCCAGGTGCACTTACAGCTTCCACCGCATTCCTTTGTGGGATATTGGACTTCGGCAGCTGTGGTAAGTTGCGGTCAACATGGATATTGATGCGCCACCCGTATCCCTAAAAGAGCTCAGTGTTTGCAGTATTCATATTGCAAAGAGGATTTTGTGAGGGAAATCTCAACGGTGCAGGCTGAAGAGCACTGCTGTACCCATGCATCAGGTAACCCTGCTGAAAAAACCAGCAAGGACCAACACCAAAACACAGCATATGCTGGTGTACTGGTCGCACAGTTTTTCTTGAGTCCCCACAATAGATCACTACAGAGCCTTACAATAGACCTGGGTGACTTTTTAAACCAATCTGAGCTGAAGCCAAATTATGAGAAAAGCCAAATATCGAGGCTTGATTCCCTGAAAAATAGAAATTTCACTCATCCATGTAATTAAGTAATTGGGCGGCATGGTGGCATAGTGGTTAGCACTACTGCCTCACAACAAGAAGGCCGTGGGTTCGAATCCGGCCTGGGGCCTTTCTGTGTGGAGTTTGCATGTTCTCCCCGTGTTCGCGTGGGTTTCCTCCGGGTACTCCGGTTTCCCCCACCCATCCAAAACATGCAATATAGGAACCCTCCCTCCCTCCTGTTTGGCTGTGTGTGAATGTTTGGTGGTGGTCGGAGGGGCCGTAGGCGCATACTGGCAGCCACGCTTCCGTCAGTCTGCCCCAGGGCAGCTGTGGCTACAAAAACGTAGTTTACTACCATCAGAGTGTGAATGAATAATGCCTCCATTGTAAAGCGTCTTTGAGTGTCCAAAAAAGCGCTATATAAAATTGATGCATTATTATTATTGGTCAATGTACTTGGTATACACATCCCAGAAAATGAGTGAAATTTCAACGATTAATTTTAATAAGAAATTGAGTAAAATCGAAAAAATTCTGCCGCCCTGAAAAGGGAATCATCTGACCATTTATGGCCAACTTTAAATCAACTCCAGTTTACATACTTATTCATGGCATTACCAACCCCTAAAGAATCATTCTTCAAAATATATGAACAGATGATATTCAAATTTATATGGAATGATAAACCTGTTTAAAGGAACCCCGACTAAAATGACTTGTAGGCTTCATAAGATTAATTTTAGTATCAGTCATATTAATGTGAGTCGAAAAATATCCAAGATGTCTTCGTTTTTATTAAATTTGAAAATAGAATTTTACTCATAGGTCGCCATTGTTGTTTACGTCGCAATGCAGTCAGGGTAGTGACGTCAAATGGTTGCTTAACTCAGTTCTCTCAATTCACCGGTACCGCAGAGAAAAATGACATCAATTCAGCCTCTTGAATTTGAACCCGAGGGCCCGAGCGTTAACAAGGAGGAAAAGACCAAAATGAGCATAAAAATGAAGACCAGAGGAGACGAGATGAGGCGAGAGTGGGGCAAACCCAGTGGTGTCAGAACAACAACTGCGTCGCCATGACAACCAAGAGGAGCTCCCATTTTTGTCAGCAGCAAAAAAAAAATAAATAAATAAAATATCCAAGGTTTTAGTGATTTTCAGTGCCCTAAGTGTACTAAGAATTCAATAAAATAATAAAAAACAGAATTATGACCCAATGTACACTGAACAAAAATATAAACGCACCACTTGAAATACTGGCACCATTTCAAGTATGGCATTATGAAATACCAAATATATTTGTTTTCATTTGCAAAAGGAATGTTTCCATTGATTGATGTCTAAAATTTGAGTTCAGCTCAGACATTGAGTATTTTTTCACCGGTGTAATGATTGGTATGAGTAAACGAGTGCGGTGTACCCAGACACTGCTCAGACAGAATGAGCAGTACTCAGACAAACCTTGGGCCGGGGACTATAAAAGGCCTCACCAAAATGTTGGATTTTGTCAGACGCAGCCATGCCTCAGATGTCTCAAATTATGCGGGAGCGTGCCATTGGCATGCTGAATGCTGGAATGTCCATCAGAGGGGTCGCGGCACAGCTGAATGTTCACTACAGTACCATAGTTCCTCTACGACAGTTTTTCCCTACAGAATGGAAGCACTGCGAACAGGCCTCATCGGCATCTTCCACGTGTGACCACCCCTGCTCAGGATCGTCACTTCCGGCTGGTGCACTTGCGTGAACGTTTCAGACCAGCGACACGCACGGCTGATGAGACCGTCGGTCTGAGCAATACACGAATCTCTGCTCAAACAGTTTGCAACCACCTCCGAGAAGCAGAATCGCATGCTCGACGCCCTCACCGTGGGCTGGACCTCACAGACGTACGCCGCCGGAATCGTCTCGCATGGGCTAACGCACACTTCCGGTGGCCCTTGGCACGATGGAGAAACGTGCTGTTCACAGATGAATCAAGATTCAACTTGTATCACGCGGATGCGAGACGTCGTGTGCGGCGCCGTGTCAGTGAACGGTTTGCTGACACAAATGTCGCCCGGAGAGTCGCCCATGGCGGAGGCGGTGTCATGGTGTGGGCAGGGATTGCACACAGACAGAGAACTACATTGCATTTCATCGATGGCAACTTGAACGCCCAAAGGTACCGTGATGAGATCCTCGCACCAACTGTAGTACCATTTGTCCAACAGCATAATGTCATGTTCCAGCATGATAACGCCCGTCCTCAAGTCGCGAGGGTCTGCACCCAGTTCCTCACAGCCCAGAACGTTCAGGTGCTGGACTGGCGGGCATATTCGCCCGACATGTCGCCCATAGAACACGTTTGGGATGCTCTGGATAGGCGTATCCGGGACAGTGTTCCAGTCCCAGGTAATGTGCGGCAACTCCGGATAGCGCTCCAGGAGGAGTGGAACAACATTCCAGAGGCCACCATAGACACTCTGGTAAACTCCAGGCGTAGGAGATGTGTCGCATTGAGAAATGCGCGTGGCGGACATACGCGATACTGAACTGTGAAATTTATGGTATCCACCCCTGCCCCGTTGAAACTGTTGCCAAACTTTTGATTGTGCGTGTATCAAGGTGTAACGGACATCAATATGATCAGTACAGATGTCTTTATCATGTCGTAAAATTAGCTGAGGTTCACGTTATCCCATATGTAATAAAATTCACAAAACATCTGGGAGTGCGTTTATATTTTCGTTCAGTGTATATTCAAGCCAACGAACACATGCAATCTTTGATTTCTAAGTCAAGTCAAAATTAGTCACAAGCTCCAAGCTTGTAAAGAATTTAATCTGCCACTATTGCACTCAGATAAAAGTCAAAAAACATTCATTGAATATAACCAATATATCAATAAAATCATTGACTTCTTAGTCAACTCCAAAATCATATCACAAGGTCACATGCTCATGGGATTTTATGAATTTAGACTTCCCTGATGTACTGTGTCATAGCAAAAATGACAAATAAGAACATAATCACAGTAGATACACACCACTAATAAATCTTTTTTCTTTATCCAATCATCTGTAGAAAAAATCTATATGTTGTGTGAGTATTTTCAGCTTCCAATTATTGACTAAAAACACAATCCTGATGGAACTCCTGGAAATATGCATGACATAGTGACCTAGAGACCTAGTAAGCCAAACGACAACGAAAAACAATGTCACTAACTAGCTACACTCGGCTATATTCGGTGTCCAGTGACGCTCCATTTACACGAAAAAACAAAAAGTGAAACTACAAGGAAGGGCTCCTCGTCGAGGTCCTGAAGCAAAACCCAAAACCAGTGAAGTTGGCACGTTATGTAAATCGTAGATAAAAACAGAATACAATGATTTGCAAATCCTTTTCAACTTATATTCAATTGAATACACTGCAAAGACAAGATGTTTAATGTTCAAACTGAGAATTTTTTTTTTTTTTTGCACATAATTATTAGCTTAGAATTTAAAGGCAGCAACACATTGCAAAAACGTTGGCACAGTGGCCTTTTTACCACTGTGTTACATCGCCTTTCCTTTTAACGACACTAAGTAAACGTTTGGGAACTGAGGAGACCAATTTTCAAAGCTTTTCAGGTGGAACTCTTTCCCATTCTTGCTTGATGTACAGCTTAAGTTGTTCAACAGTCCGGGGTCTCCGTTGTCGTATTTTACGCTTCATAATGTGCCACACATTTTCAATGGGAGACAGGTCTGGACTACAGGCAGGCCAGTCTAGTACCCGCACTCTTTTACTACGGAGCCATGCTGTTGTAACACGTGCAGAACGTGGCTTGGCATTGTCTTGCTGAAATAAGCAGGGGCGTCCATGAAAAAGACATTGCTTGGATGGCAACATATGTTGCTCCAAAACTTGTATGTACCTTTCAGCATTAATGGTGCCTTCACATATGTGTAAGTTTCCCATGCCTTGGGCACTAATACCATCACAGATGCTGGCTTTTGAACTTTGTGCCAAAAAACAGTTCGGATGGTTCTTTTCCTCTTTGGTCCGGAGGACATGACGTCCACAGTTTCCAAAAACAATTTGAAATGTGGACTTGTCAGACCACAGAACACTTTTCCACTTTGCATCAGTCCATCTTAGATGAGCTTGGACCCAGCGAAGCCGGCGGCGTTTCTGGGTGCTGTTGATGAATGGCTTTCGCTTTGCATCGTAGAGTTTTAACTTGCACTTGCAGATGTAGCGACGAACTGTAGTTACTGACAGTGGTTTTCTGAAGTGTTCCTGAGCCCATGTGGTGATGTCCTTTACACACTGATGTCGGTTTTTGATGCAGTACCGCCTGAAGGATCGAAGGTCACAGGCATTCAATGTTGGTTTTCGGCCTTGTCGCTTATATGCAGTGATTTCTCCAGATTCTCTGAACCTTTTGACGATATTACGGACCGTAGATGATGAAATCCCTACATTTCTTGCAATAGCTCATTGAAGAATGTTGTTTTTAAACTGTTTGACAATCAACTCACGCATTTGTTCACTAAGAGGTGACCCTCGCCCCATCCTTGTTTGTGAATGACTGAGCATTTCAGGGAAGCTGCTTTTATACCCAATCATGGCACCCACCTGTTCCCAATTAGCCCGATCACCTGTGAGATGTTCCAAATAAGTGTTTGATGAGCATTCCTCAACTCTCTGTCTTTTTTGCCACTTGTGCCAGCTTTTTTGAAACATGTTGCAGGCATCAAATTCCAAATGAGCTAATATTTGCAAAAAATTACAAAGTTTACCCGTTCGAACATTAAGTAACTTGTCTTTGCAGTGTATTCAATTGAATATAGGTTGAAAAGGATTTGCAAATCATTGTATTCTGTTTTTATTTACGATTTACACAACGTGCCAACTTCACTGGTTTTGGGTTTTGTACATAATACTGCCATTGGAATGACTACTAATACTTGTATCCCAATTTAAAGTACTGAAAAGCAAAAACGATTTTGGCATCACCCATGCCATTTTGAATAAGAATATCTCAGTAACTACAAATATAACCCTGCTGCATTTTTGTCAAGTGATAGAAGACAGATGGAACTGTCTTTTAGAACAAGTTGGGGTCTCTGACACCTGTCCAACATGGAGATTTTTGCCACCAAAAACAGCCAATTAAAAATCTCGTCCAACTTTGGGAGCTCATATTTTCCAAACTGAGGTACCTAGAAAGCTCCAGCTTGCTAAGGTATCACACAAGTTTGTGTAGAATGGAACCCAGGGTTATCAGAACACTTCTGTGCAGTATTTCTAATACCTTTAAGGCCCTAAACCCCACTCGCGAGTAGGTTTTTCTTAATTTTTGGCATTTTTAGCAAGCCCCCATGGCCTGCAGAGTGTAGGGAAACACCTGGGGATGTTTATGGAGCACTAGCTACATGCAGAGGCCTTGTATACCAACTAACAGCTCTCTGATATGTCTAGAGGTTGAGAATTAACCACTTAAAGATGCAAAAAACCCTGGCGAGGCTTTTCTTGGCTATTTATAGCCCAAATTCTGAAAATTTCAGACCCCCATAACTCAGTAACTATTTGAGCTACAGGCCTACAATTTCGCATAGAAAGTACTTTTGTGACTATCTAGTGGCTTGTAAATTTGAGACTAATTTGAAAATGGTGCAGCAACACTCCCAAGGAATATCTGGTCCTTTCACTTGGAATGACCCCATAGCAACCACCAAGCAACTCACCTCTGAAATGCCACTAAACACTGTTTTTATTTTTTATATGTTAGTATTTTTTTTTTACGACTAAAAAATGCAGACAAAATATAGAAAGAGACAAAATAGACAATTGAGTAGTCCCAGCAGCATCCCAGGGCACCCCTGTGTCCCACCTGCAGAGGCCAGGCCCACTCTTACAATTCCAGCGGGAATTGTCTAGTTATAATTACTATACCACAAGCCATCTGTCGTCTCGAATATCCGCAATATCGAAGTCGTGTCTTTTCCGCAGTGTTGAAACTTGCCGCCGCGGCCCCTGCCCACACAGCATGACATTTGACCGACAGTGCCTTAGCCGGCTAATTTGAAAACGGAAGTTCTGTAGAATGCGTCATGCATAAGATCAATTCAGTTACGGAAATACTAAAAATATGCTGTAGATATTAAATCGCATTTTCATGACCGAAAAATCAAAGTTTTATGGTTTTGTTTTTTTTTTTTTAATTTTGAAGATAAAAACGCGGAATTCCGCGAATTAGATCACATCCCTGTGATGTAGATAGTTTAAAACTCCTAAGATGGTTGCAGAGACCTGCTGTTTAATAATCATCATTATCATTCTTCTAATGATTATTATTATTGTTGTCTGGCTTACCTTATTGAAATCTGATATTTTGTAATTTATGTAAAGATGTGTATATGTGCTCTTAGACTCAGGAATGCTCTCAGGTATGTCCGGTTATGTGCATAAGGTGATATGTATTTGTACAGTAATATGTTATGAAAATTCTTATGACTGAAAAAGTTAAAAAATGTACAAGGTGTATGTAGTGGAGAACTGACGGTATGATTATGATGAATTACTGATGGAGGAGGGGTGGGGTACAGTAAGATGATTATGATTAATTACTGTTGGAGGAGGGGTGGGGTACAGTAAGATGATTATGATTAATTACTGATGGAGGAGGGGTGGGGTACAGTAAGATGATTATGATTAATTACTGATGGAGGAGGGGTGGGGTACAGCAAGATGATTATGATTAATTACTGATGGAGGAGGGCTGGGGTACAGCAAGATGATTATGATTAATTACTGATGGAGGAGGGCTGGGGTACAGCAAGATGATTATGATTCATTACTGATGGAGGAGGGGTGGGGTACAGCAAGATGATTATGATTAATTACTGTTGGAGGAGGGGTGGGGTACAGTAAGATGATTATGATTAATTACTGATGGAGGAGGGGTGGGGTACAGCAAGATGATTATGATTAATTACTGATGGAGGAGGGCTGGGGTACAGTAAGATGATTATGATTAATTACTGATGGAGGAGGGCTTGGGTACAGTAAGTTTTTACTTCTTCCCACTCCCTTTCGAATGTATAAATTGAACTCGATATTGTATAAACTTTTTTTTTCTTGGCCTTTCTGTTTTGTATACATTCACTCTTCTGTACTGGTCTTTTTAATTATATATTCAAAATAAACCGTCAAACCAACCAATGAGGTGTTAAGAAACAATCAATCAAGCCGAATCAAAAAACAATACCCTCGCCCCCCCCCTCCGGAGATAAGATATCAGTTTCAGTG
Source organism: Gymnothorax reevesii (assembly GCA_029721435.1). Taxonomy (NCBI): domain Eukaryota; kingdom Metazoa; phylum Chordata; class Actinopteri; order Anguilliformes; family Muraenidae; genus Gymnothorax; species Gymnothorax reevesii. The sequence continues at coordinate 3,876,024 of CM056574.1, read as the reverse complement.
CCACCCCTTTGTGAGCAACGGTCTCAGTCCGGCCACCCCGATGAAAATTGTCTGTCTCCGCCACTGCTAAACTCAGTTCAGAAAAATAATTTACTCGTAACCGCACGCTTCACGAAACTGCTCTGGATCTTCCGCGCTACATTATTTGACTCATCAGGTGATCAAACACGCTCTTCATGATCGCCTATCTGGTTGAAATTAAATCAAAAACAAAGATGAGAAACATCTGTACGCAGTTTTGAGTATGGCTGATTGAAAGGCAAAACAGCGCGTCCAAACGAATATTTTCCGTCTTTCACGAGAGTGCCTACTCCAAGATGCAGCTAAAACAGTATCATATATATAACAAAAAGGAACATAAAGTCCGAAAACAATAATAATAAGACATCTCACTGCTTAATGAAACCGTTCTGCAGTCAGCTCTTGTCTGACCGAAATGGCTGAACTCCTTCTACACACAATGCGGTACCGAGAGTTAGCGATACTCAGACGATTAAACTCACAAACTCCGGTGAAATGATCTCCGTCATCCGACGAATTGAGCTCTGAAGAGAGTCACTCCACCTTCGGGTTGGATGTGATGTTCGGGCGTCTCTTGTAAAGCGTTGGCTTGACACTTGCAGACGAGCTCGTTGTCACTGACCATAAAAACGCCGGGAAATCAGACCAGCAGGACTAGAAGATGCAGCTTTATTCATTTTAGCGTGGATCATAACATACCTGCCCGCTACGGCACACTAAACTTATCATATATGAACAGATTAGAGAAATGAAAAAAGAGGGAGAAACCGGACAAAGGGAGGTGTTGCGTTACGGGAAGTAAAAACTCTGCGCAGGCACACTGGCCTGCCTCACAGATTCTTCTTCTTCTTAGTGTAAACGGCGTGATATAATTTGCTTATGGGGCATTACCGCCACCTACTGACTCGGCGTGTGGGCCAGTCTCCAGGTTTATTTCAGTAACCTAATTCTAAAGCAGGGCTGCCCAGCCCTGTTCCTGGAGATCGACCATCCTGAAGGGTATCACTCCATTAAAAGCAAATCACTCCTGCTTCCCCAGTTACAGATATTGACGAGCTGCTAATGAGCTGAATCAGGTGTGTTGAATTGGGGTTGGAGTAGAAACCTACAGGATGGTAGCTCTCTAGGAACAGGGTTGGGCAGCCCTGTTCTAAAGGATCCTTTCCACTAATGTACATTCTGAGATTCTCATTCTGCTTATTACTGTCCCCCTCACACCCACTCATACACCCCCACACTCTTCAGGAAACCCAACACGATCCTCATCTTAGTCCCCCCTCCCTCACGAAGCGCTTCCTTCACTCCTATTGCCCCAACTCTTATTTTCCTAATATTCCATTACTTTCCTCTCCTTCTCATACGCCTTACACTCTAACAACATGTGGTCCACTGTCTCCACCTCCTCCCCACATCCCTCACACAGCCCTGTCACATGTTTCCCCATCAGCTTCAGTGTCCCATTCAGTGAACAATGCCCTACCCTCAACCTCATCCACACTACCTCATCCTTCCTACTGCCCCCCCCCCAATACTCTGCCCCCTCACACTCTTCTGAAGCTGGTAGAGGTGACGCCCCCTCTCCTCTCCTCCCCATCCCACCTAGCCTGCCACTTCTGACATACCTTATCCCAGATGACCCCCTTCGCCTCTGCCTTGCTGAATCTAACAGCCATATCCACCCTCTCTTTTTTTCATGCCTCCTTTGCCACCTTCACCCCTAGATGCGCAGGTACCCACATAAAATGGATTTCTTTGCCCTGACTCACACACCTGGTCACGCTCATCAATACCTCATACAGAATGTCCTGCCTACTACTTGAGTGGAAGGATCTCAGACTCGCAAGCACTGCCGCGGAATCGCTACAAACCAAAACCTTTTCCATCCGAGCCAGCTCCACCCATCTCACTGCCACTAGCATCGCTACCATTTCCACGGTATATACACCTAATCCATCTGAGGTTCTTCTGTTTATCTTCACCCCCCTTTCTGGCACCACTATACCAAATCCTGCATTTCCAGTGCTAGGATCCTTTGACCCATCAGAATATATTTCTGTGTATCCCTCATAACTCCCACCAATCAGCCTTTCAAATTCCCCCACCAAATCAACCTCTCCCCTTCCCTCTTCTTGTCCAGCAACCTCCAATCTACCTCTGGCCAATCAAGTTTCCATGGGGCTACCGCCGGGATCACCACTGTGGGCCCCAGATTAAGATTCCCCACCCCATATTCCCCTGCTACCTCCCCTCCCATCCTTCCAAAATTCTTCCTTCTTCCCTTCCCGTTTTCCCAACATTCCCCCAAAACCCCCTCAGTGGGGTGTGAGTCCCCTGCCCCTTCAGATTTATCCAGTTGTTAGCCATCAGCTGGTCCCTGATTATTCCCCGATATACTGTCCTCAAGGCCACTACACTCGCTCCCCACCTCCTCCCTGTCAAACACCTCATTACATTTATTACTTTATTACTTCTCCACTGCCCTCTTGATATGTCCCTCCCAGGTCAGGTGCCAATCAAATACAACCCCAAGGTACTTGAATGCCCCCACTTTCTCCAGCCTCTGCCCGTACATTTTCAGTCCTAGTTCTCCCTCTCTCTTTCTTGTAAAAAATACCACCTTGGTCTTCTCTACTGAAAACCTACTGCCCCAGTCCAACCCCCACTTCTCTACCCCACCTATGGTCCCCTGCACCTTCTGTACCGCCCCCTCCAGACTCCTCCCCCTCTTCCAGATTGCCCCATCGTCTGCAAAAAGGGACCTCCCTATCTCCACAGGCACTTCATCAAAGATATCATTTATCATGATTGTATATAATAGCGGACTGATTACACTCCCCTGTGGAGTACCATTGCTCACTTCCAACTGGCTAGACAATTCTGACCCCACTCTGACCCGGATCCTCCTCTGCTCCAGGAAATTTGCCACCCAATTAAATACTCTCCCCCCAACCCCAAGCATGTGCAGCTTAATCAGCATTCCTTCTCTCCACATCATGTCATATGCCTTCTCTACATCAAAAAACACAGCTACCACTGACTCCCTGTTCACCTGGGCCCTCCTCACTTCATCCTCCAATCTAACCACTGCATCCATGGGGTTTCTCCCTTTCCTGAACCCACTCTGGTGCCCTGCTAGCAGCCCTTTCCTCTCCAACACATATGTCAACCTGTCCGCCACCATCCTCTCCATCAGCTTACACACATTTGAGGTCAGGGCTATAGGCCTACAGCTAGATGGCATCGTTGGGTCCTTACCGGGCTTCAGTATCGGCACTACCACTGCCTGCTTCCACACCCTCGGCATCTTGCCCTCCCTCCATACTCTGTTATAAAGGCCTAGCAGTGCTCTTTTGCCTCCCTCTCCCATGTTCTGTAGCATACTATAACACACCCTATCCTCACCTGGCGACGTAGGCTTGCACTTTTTCATTGCCCTAACCATCTCTCCGATCATAAACGGCTCATCTATCACACTGTTCCCTCCCTTCTTCCTTCCCACTGTCCCTCGGCGGCGTCTCAATGTCTCTTCCCTACCCCTTAACCCCTCCTCTGACAAATTCTCCTCACTATGAACCCTTGCAAATGCCCTGACCATAATCTCTGCCTTCTCCCCATCTCCCTATCTACTCCACAATCCTCGGTAATAATATTGCCACGAAACAATTAAAATTTTGATAATTAACTTCCACTGAACCACTTCTCCAAAATTCCTTGAATTTCCTCCTCTTTAAGATCACTTATCTCTAAAATCTCCTGAGCTGCATGTATCACCGTCCTAATTCTCTCTGTTTTTGTGTCAATCTCACTTGCACAATTTATCACCATCGCAATGAAAGCTAAAATCTTTCGCTTGTCGACAGAAACTAACTGCTTATCAGGACTGTGTGGTTCTTTCCCTTTCATTTCAATTGTGCCCATTTCTTTCCTCACTGATTTCTTCTCGAGCCTCACCGTCTTTGTAGCCTCCACATACGACATTTTCCTCTGTATCCTAGTCCACTCAACTTCAATTTCTAATTCTCTGCGTTCAGATTGTTTTGCCCCCGCTTCATGGTTTCCTCTGCAGTGATAGCAAACAGTCTTCTCTTTTGTTAAATCACACCACTCTTCTGAGCACCCCTCTTTACCACATCTTCTACACCAATACTTCTCATTTTTGCACACTGCCACAACATGACCATAACCTTGGCACCAATAACAACAAAGGGGAGCTTTTTCAAACACCCACACCCTGTTACTCACATAATAAATTAAAATTCGTTCTGGCAACTCATTTTCAAACTCTAGGAGCACCGCCATACTCTCTTGTTTACTCCCATTTCTATAGCTATGTAATCGCCTCGCGGTACAAACTCCTTCTACCTCCAAAAAATCATCTGGATTCACTGACAAAGAAACCCCTTTTATAACTGCCTTTGCTGTCGCTGTCGTTTCAGTGAGAAACACTTTACTGGACTATTGCCAAATACTTTTATTTTTCGCGCCTTTTCCATTTGTCTTTTTGCTACACATCCACAGTCATTGTTCCACTTCTCGCCATCCTCACGGACTTAACATCTCCAATCTCTTTCTTGACAAATTTTCCAACTTGATGACTATCACAGAACACTCGGTTGACTTCCCAACTCTCTCCGACCGCCTTAAAGCCAACAACAAAAATCTCTTCATTTATTTCATTCTCAAATCCCTTTTTCCTTTTCTTTTTTCCCTTCTCCTTCTCCTTCTTCATGCTCCATTTGCACTCTCCCGGATTTTATTTCTCTCCTTGTTCAAAATCATCGCCAAGCCTCATTCAATCTTTTCCCGATCTACAGTCTGCCTAGTCAGACCATAGAGAAATACAGTAGACCAGTTGGGTTTAAGACCGGAATTCCGCACACGCACGCCCAATATAGCTGATGTGGGGCAAAAAGAAATTTGGGGTGCGTTCCAGCGCGTCTCAAAGTAAGCCGACTGCACGAGATTCTTGAAAAATTAGGCGAGAATCTTGCTGAAGTTGCGCGATAAGCCCTCCAAACCCTGCGATAGCTGCAGCCATTGTGGAGTTCGGAGGGCTTATTGTGCAACTTCGGCAAGATTCTTGCATAGTTTTTCGGGAATCTGGCGCAGCCGGCTTACTTTAATTACAAAACCAAGCAGGATTACTAGGCATAGTGCCACTTTGATAGATAATATCTATACTAATGTACTGGATTCTGATATATTTTGTGGCATCATGATAAATGACATTACTGATCATCTGCCAGTCTTTGCTATTTGTGATTGTAAGGTAGATATAAAAGACCAGGCCAGATCGAAAATCCGGGAATACACAGAAATCAGAATTAAAAGTGAAAAAAGGCCAAAGGAACTAGAATTAGATATGTTAAATCAAAAATTGGGATAATGTATTAGCAGACAACGACCCGAATAGAGCGTATGAGGCTTTCCTGTGGACTGAAAATTCTCTGTATGATACCCACTGCTTAGTCAAAACAATCAATAATCTGAAGCAAAACAAAGAGAGAAGACCTTGGGTTTCAAAAGCAAAAAAAAAAAAAACTTTATACAAGCAGTTTCTGAGAGAAAGGACTGAGAAAGCAGAAGTAAGATATAAATCTTACAGAAATAAAATTACAAGCTTGTTGATGAAGCATAAAAAGGAGTATTATGAAAAGCTTTTAACAGGAAATAAACATTACACCAAAAGTCTTTGGAATATAGTAAAGACCGTTTCTGGGAGGGCTCCGAAGAGGGAGTACCCTGCCTTCTTTAATGTTCATGGTAAACAGGTAGATAGCATGGATCTAGTCGTGGAACATTTTAACAGTTATTTTGTGAATGTTGGGCCAGAACTAGCAAAGGGCATCGAACCCTCACACCTTAGATGGGACGACCTTGATAAGGATGAGGAAGTACAAGACACATTGACATTAACTCCTGTTACTGAATCCGAAATTAGATCAATTCTGAATAACTGTACAGCTAAGACATCTGTTGACGTAAACCAATTAGATATGAAATTACTGAAAACACTAACCAACGCAATTGTAACTCCACTTACGCATATATGTAATCTATCCTTCTCTTGCGGAGTGTTTCCAGATAAAATGAAGATGGCAAAGGTTATCCCTCTCAACAAAAGCGGGGATAAATATGATTTCTCAAACTATCGACCTGTCTCGATTTTACCTCAATGTTCAAAAATCTTAGAAAAACTCTTCAATGATAGATTGGACAATTATATAGATAAACACAAATGTCTATGTGACAGTCAGTATGGGTTCAGGAAAAAGCATTCGACAGCACTAGCCCTAACAGAACTTATTGAGATGATCAAAGATTCACTAGAATCAAAACTATATTCTATAGGTATATTTATTGACCTGAAGAAGGCTTTTGATGCAATAAATCACGATATATTGATTGAAAAACTGTATAAATATGGAATAAGAGGGACCGCATTAAAATGGATTAAAAATTATTTAAGAAATAGAACGTAATTTGTACAGATGGGCAATAATAAATCAAATTGCCTGGACATTACCTGTGGAATTCCTCAGGGCTCGGTCATAGATCCTAAGCTCTTCATAATCTACATAAATGAGATTGTTAAGGTATCCGATATTCTAAGATTAATTTAATTTGCTGACGACACGACTATTTTCTGCTCTGGTGCTGATCTCAACCAATTAGTCAAATTGGCTAATAATGAAATGTCTAAACTTCACACGTGGTTTAATGTAAACAAACTATCATTAAATCTTACCAAGACCAAATTTATGATATTTGGGAAAAAAGGCCTAAAGGACGACATAGACTTAAAAGTTAATGGTATCAGCATTGAAAGAGTAAACGAATATAAAGTTTTGGGAGTTATGATAGATAATCTCTTAAGCTGGAAACCGCATGTAAATTTAGTTCAAAGAAAGTTAGCTAAAAGTGTATGTATTCTTTAGAAAATGCAGAAATTATTAAACCTTAAGTCTCTTAAAATAATATATTCAGCCCTCATAGCACCCCATCTACATTACTGCGCTGAAGTATGGGGTCACACTTACAAAAACACAATAGAATCTTTTTTAAACTCCAAAAAAAGGCCCTTAGAATTATTTATTGCGTTCCGTATGGAACTCATACAAATGATTTGTTTATTAAGGCAAAGGTTCTTAAATTACAGGATATAGTAAAATTCAACTCCTTGCAACTTGTCTACTTGGGATATAAAAATTGTTTGCCCAAAAATGTACGAAACCTGTTTCTTCAGCGTGACTGCATGCAGCACACCAGAAGAAGGATGTTATTACAATCAAGCAAGGTCAGAACGACACGTAGGGAGCATTCGCGATCTGTGGCTGGAGTCAGGGCATGGAATGTACTTGATGATAATATAAGGATGGCTGGAGAGCTGAAGGTCTTCAAATATTTGTTGAAATGTGCATATCTGAGTGACTATAAACATGTTTAATCTTGTTGATTTGTATCCTGTCACTGGGCGCTTCAGACTAACTGTCCGAAAGGCAACTCACAGCACATTACAGACAGCTGAACCAAAATGGATCTTATAAGCTGGTCGTTTAATGCAATCGACAAAATTATCTCCGGGAGGCGTGCAGGTTCTGGAGAACCGTCATGCCCGGATGGGACATTCCCGGCCGGTTACGTCATGGATTCATGGGGAAAGTGGCGTTCGCTGTGTTTGACGGTCCTGGACATTGAGGATGTAGAAGATGTCTATATAACTGGATTCATGATAGTAGGTCTGCCATCATTGGGGTTTGGACTGCATTTGATTGATCAAAGGATAAAGAAAATCTGGAACGGCATGGCCACCTTTGTTAGAAAGCTCAATAAAATTGGGCTTGACGTTAAGGAAGGCAACGATGGACCGGACAAACTGCGAGAAGTCATTACATCCGATATGGGAAGGGTGAACCCAGGTGATGGAAATGATGACTGATCAAGAGATCCAAGCATAGATCCGGTATCATTGCTTCCTCTCATCTACTCCAAATCAGCTGGAACAAATCAAATGATCAAGAATGGGGTTTCGGGATAATGTCGCTTTGGATCAAGAGTGGCACTTGAATCTAAGTTATATGAACACTCACTTAATTTGCAATTATAATTCTTATGATATTCATAAACTTCATGATCTTACTTTCTGAAGTTAAAACGTAGCGTACATGGACATTAATTCTGCTGTGATTTATAATCCTTAATGATATTTTAATCATAACCAAACCGTTTTTTCTGGAAGCTGGGGGCGGGACTCTGATAATCGATTTCGCTTCTCCCGCGACCCTTTTGGTCATGATACATGTTGTGTGTTGAAATTGTCATGAAATGATTTTCAATCATGCTGAAATAAAAAAAATATATAATAATAAATGAACCAAATGACGTCTTGTTCGACACACTTATTATTGTGGCCAAGACGCACATTTCTCCTTTGCCCACACTTATTTTAAGTCTGTCCAAAGCTAAAAATGTTTTCTTGGCCAAACTTATTTTAAGTGGAACTTTCTAAGCGGCACTGGAATGGTCATCAACTTGCGCACTTACAAGTGTGGTCAAGAAAAAAATGTAGCATTGGCCACATGTAAAAGTGCGAGTAACATCAGCCTTAATAAATTCAATTTATAGATCTACGATAATTCATGTTATATTGCCTACATAATTGACGATCCAAATGCTTTACATGTAGGTTAAACAAGGGTCCGATTTTAAGATCGCCTCCAAAAAACGGGTTGCAACAGCGCATGGACCGGTGGAGGCCAACCAGACTCGAACCTCCAGCTGTCACAGCACTGATAGGCTCCCCGTCCATCGTGGGAATATGAGCCGGTGGGGACATGGATGAGGCCCCCCCGCCTCGATCGGAGCTGCATGAGGGTAACTGGTAAAATACAGTCTGCAGAGATCACTCTTCGTTATACTTTTATCAGTGTTACTCCATGACATTTTATTGGGTGCCACACAAAACAAGCAGCCACTCGTCACTTTCCCGGATGGGATCTCTGTGCCGAAAGTTCCTCTCACTTCGGAAGGAAGCTTATTCCTCTAACAATGGAAGATCTGCCATTGTCAAAATGTGATCACGGTCGAAGTGTCCGTAGGCATCTATATACTCAGCAACAAAAGAAACGCCAACTAGCTAGTTAGTTAGTTAACCCCTTTGTGCAGATGCCAAATTTGGCCATTTATGGGTTACCCAATTTAATGCTTTATTATTGAAGATTTAAACTTCATAAAGAGGAAAAATGTGGCTCAACTCAGAAAAGACACTTACAGAATTTAGAATTACATTGTATTTCAGTTTATTTTCATGATCTTGGTAGAAAAAATGAGCTGCAAACATAAAAAAATCTTCATGAGAATTCACCATTGAAACTGCAAAAAAAAATAATTCTGTGGATTGAAAAACTGCTGGGGCTTAAAACTTTACATTTCTGGGATCATAAACTCCTTGACCACAAGTACAATTCATCTTCAGGGGGCCGCCAAGCCAATGTTGACATGCAGATTAAAAAAAATTGAAGTATGTATTATGATTAGTCATTATAAGTGGAAAACTCATTGTAATATATTGCTAAACTGTGAAAACGTAAATAATGATGTATATATGTATAATGTACTGCAATAAATGCATTGAAATTAAATAATATTATTGTTGTCATTCCGTGACAATTTGCCTCTTGTAATTCCGTGACATTGACATTTTGAAATTTCTTGCCCATAAAGCAGGGTTAAAGTCAATATTTGTTTCTATAACTTACAGTACTTACAAAAAACACCTTAAATATGAACATATTGAAGTTTCAAAACTTAACTATGATAGGAACATCACTTTCTGGATAGTTAAACAGAACATTTTGTGTAATGCCGTGACAGTAGTTTTTGCTTGTTTCTTCGATGAAAATTTCTCAAAAAATATATTTTCACTTAATAATATTAAAGAACAATACCTTCAATATGACACATCATACTTGATTTTATCTTATTTAGTTGTAGAGTTACATCCCAAAATGTAATGGGACTGTAATTCCGTGACAGCTTGGCGGCCCCCTTCAACATTACATTCTAGATTACCTACATGCTATTAGCCAAATTATACAGCTATCCAAGTGTCTCCCCAAAGTCTCAAAATGAAGTACCGTCAAATCATTAAAAAAGCATGTATTTAACACAAAGTTTTAAGGCATGAAATTTAATATGAGCAAATTATTTTCTGGTTGAGTTTAGGATGAATGTATCAATATCAGTGCAGTTGAACATCAGAGGTCACCAGTAACCTCTCCAAACACAAAACATGCCTTTTCTCCATAATTAAGTTTAGAGTTTTGTCCATTTTTCTTCCAAGTCCCCCAAGCCAGCACAAACACGCATTAAATGAACAGCTTATTAAGCAGTCAGGACATTCACCCTGCAATGGAAGCTACCAGTCCCCTCTTCTAAGCTCACAAACTCATTTCAGCACTTATAAGGAACAAGTACTACTCAATAACTCAATAATATCAGAATTCTGAAATATACCTTATTTTAACAGAACAGACACTCCACTTTCAGGGAATATAAAACAATTTATTGCCTCCCTGGATTCAACAGAGCCGTGCAATGAACGTACCAGGGGGTCTACCAAAATGCACGGGCAGTTCGCGTTTTAAACAGTGAAAAAAGCAAGACATTCCACTTTGTTGAGTACGGTATACATTCCAAAACAAAAAAAAAAAAAAAACAAAAGTAGCAGCCTTACATTTTCATGAATCCCTCCTCCAGAGACAGATGTAACCAGTAGCAGGAACCCTCCGGTCCCGTTTCATTCTAAATAATTCCAATTGAACACATCCTTATCTCATTTAAATCCTGTAGATGCAACTGAACACTTCAAGGCTAGTTTTGCGAGCCTTTTTTTTCTATAAATCGCGTCTATTTCTGCCGCGAAATGTGCACAGGGTAGACAGGATACAACCGAGCCTGTTGATACGCATAGGTTTGTATGCTCTGTGTTTGTCCAATCGATGTGTTTCACTTTCTCTAAAATGTTGAAACACTCGGGAATAGGATAAGAAACAATCCAATCAATACATTGTCATGGGGGGGGTTTCACAAGGGCATGAAGTGTAATTGTGCAGTTACGAAGAAGAGCCTGAGCATATATTTGAGTGATGGGCTATCAACGCCAGTACTCGGGAGGATATAAGGAAGCGCTGAATTTGTCAATGAAGGAATCTACATGTAAATCCATGGTAGGGAACTACAAATTTTTTGCATGTGATGACTGTAATTGACAGTAGAATGTGAGAGAATCAATACCATGTCGAATTTTTTGCCTCAGAAAACTGATTTTTCTGAACCATTAATTGGAATACTGTTGGCTCACTGTGGCTTAACTGGTTGCTACAGAGGATAACGATTTTTTTCTGTGTCAAGATATCATTTTTTTTAAACTGCTGGATCGATACTATGGGCAAGGATACTGACCAGTTTGCACATCAGGCTTAGCTGAGGAGTTTAATTCATGCAGCTCTTGAAAACCAGGGAGTGGAGTGAACATATTCAGAACCGCGTTCGAGGTCTGCTTGCTTGTGACCATTCAATAACTGATCCGGGGGTGCCATCTAGTGATCGAGTTCAGTAACAGCGTGCTTAAATTTGCAGGTCTGTAGACGCAGGCGTCTACATCTGCAGAAAGGGGTTCATGTACTCTTATGGTTACTCACTCAAAGGGACCGCAAAATAAAAGTTAGATGAAACGAGTGTAAATGTGCACGCGCTAGTAATAAATTTGATTTTCTAAAATAATTACGCGCAAACTTCAGCTAGTCTGCCTTTAATTAGGCTAACTATTGTTTCTTTTGTTGTTCAGTATATCTGACATACACTGCATATCTGCCAAAATCAAACTGATTGTAATTGTCAGCCTTCTGGCCTGACAAGCAGGTTGTTTCCAAATATGAGTAGCTAATTTCTCAACACAGGTGCAATTTATTGATTTATTAAATAAATAATGACCTGTGTAGAGAAATTAAGTACACTTATATTTGGAAACAACCTGCTTTTATTCATTTATTTATTCATTCATTTTGTCTATTTATTTATTTTACAAATAAAAACAACAGCATGACGTCCGCATCACTGCATAGTGTTTATTACTCATTTCGACAGCTGCACTCGTTCCTGCATGTTGTTCCCCATTTTCAGATTTGCATACACCTGGTCAGAGCTGGCGTGAGATTTTTGTGGACCGTTCACTCAGGTTCAGATTGATAAATGCCGATTCTCGCGGGAGATTTGGCGTACACCCATTTTTTTTGGTGTACGCAAGTTTGATAAATGAGGGCCAATAAGTATGAATAGATTCCAATACCTGTGGCACACATTTTTGAGAAAATACTTCTTTCATGATCATTCTTTTCCTTCAATCATTTTTTATTTCACTTATTTTTCTGTAGAAATTTTGAATACAAAACCCCAAACCAGTGAAGTTGGCACATTGTGTAAATCGTAAATAAAAACAGAATACAATGATTTGCAAATTCTTTTCAACCTATATTCAATTGAATACACTGCAAAGACAAGTTACTTAATGTTCGAACAGGTATACTTGGTAATTTTTTGCAAATATTAGCTCATTTGGAATTTGAAGCCTGCAACATGCTTCAAAAAAGCTGGCACAAGCGGCAAAAAAGACAGAGAGTTGAGGAATGCTCAAACACTTATTTGGAACATCCCACAGGTGAACGGGCTAATTGGGAACAGGTGGGTGCCATGATTGGGAATAAAAGCAGCCTCCCTGAAATGCTCAGTCATTCACAAACAAGGATGGGGCGAGGGTCACCACTTAACAAATGCGTGAGCTGATTGTCGAACAGTTTAAAAACAACATTCCTCAACGAGCTATTGCAAGAAATTTAGGGATTTCATCATCTACGGTCCGTAATATCGTCAAAAGGTTCAGAGAATCTGGAGAAATCACTGCACGAAAGCGACAAGGCCGAAAACCAACATTAAATGCCCGTGACCTTCGATCCGTCAGGCAGTACTGCATCAAAAACCGACAACAGTGTGTAAAGGACATCACCAAATGGGCTCAGGAACACTTCAGAAAACCACTGTCAGTAACTACAGTTCCTCGCTACATCTGCAAGTGCAAGTTAAAACTCTACAATGCAAAGCGAAAGCCATTTATCAACAGCACCCAGAAACGCCGCCGGCTTCGCTGGGCCCAGGCTCATCTAAGATGGACTGATGTAAAGTGGAAAAGTGTTCTGTGGTCTGACGAGTCCACATTTCAAATTGTTTTTGGAAACTGTGGACGTCGTGTCCTCCGGACCAAAGAGGAAAAGAACCTGTTATAGGCGCAAAGTTCAAAAGCCAGCATCTGTGATGGTATGGGGGTGCATTAGTGCCCAAGGCATGGGCCACTTACACATATGTGAAGGCACCATTAATGCTCAAAGGTACATACAGGTTTTGGAGCAACATATGTTGCCATCCAAGCAACGTCTTTTTCATGGACGCCCCTGCTTATTTCGGCAAGACAATGTCAAGCCACATTCTGCACGTGTTACAACAGCATGGCTCCGTAATAAAAGAGTGCGGGTACTAGACTGGCCTGCCTGTATTCCAGACCTGTCCGCCATTGAAAATGTGTGGCGCATTATGAAGCGTAAAATACGACAACGGAGATCCCGGACTGTTGAACAACTTAAGCTGTACATCAAGCAAGAATGGGAAAGAGTTCCACCTGAAAAGCTTCGAAAATTGGTCTCCTCAGTTCCCGAACGTTTACTTAGTGTCGTTAAAAGGAAAGGCGATGTAACACAGTGGTAAAAAGGCCCCGGTGCCAACTTTTTTGCAATGTGTTGCTGCCTTTAAATTCTAAGTTAATGATTATTTGCAAAAAAATAAAAAATTCTCAGTTTGAACATTAAACATCTTGTCTTTGCAGTGTATTCAATTGAATATAAGTTGAAAAGGATTTGCAAATCATTGTATTCTGTTTTCATCTACGATTTACATAACGTGCCAACTTCACTGGTTTTTGGTTTTGTACAAAGAAGATGAACAAAGGCACTGATTCATAACAGAGGGAGTCAGTATCAGTGGAGGGCACTGCAGTAATACAGGAGTCGGGGGTACGCTGAATTATCATTGGACGTCCTACATGAGCACTGCCATTGCATCATCATTAGTGGTAGATTGTTGACTACAAAACTAACAACAAAACTGAACTTTTCTGACCTTCATTGGAACGCCGGATTGGGACGTCAGTAACTGGAATTGCAACAGTTGAACCAAAAGTTGGCCACCCAGCTGTATGCCTGATCCAGTGAATATTTAAAGCATCTTTTTTGTGAAAATCTCTTCCCAAAATTGAGATGTTCATAGAGCTTCCCTACTGTATGAATTCTTCAGAGGCTCTTTAAATCAGCTGGTGCTGGGCTGCACCACTCACACCAAGTACATCTGAAGGGTTCTTCACATAAACAGATTCTTCGGTGCAGACAAAGTATATTGACCGTAAAAGTACTTCTGGCATTGACTACTTTAGAAAGGCTACACACCCGAATGAGTTTTTGGTGCAAGCTTAATTCACATTTTTCAGAAAAACACTTGGCAGACCCAGCACATTTGTACAGTTTTTCACCAGTATGAACTCTTTGATACAGAGTTGAATTACAACTTTCAGACAAACACTTTCTGCACTCAATACACTGAATATACATGAATTCTCTGGTGGGAATTTAATGAGGATCTCCGAGAAAAACTCTTCTCACACTGATCACATTTGTAGGGCTTTTCACCTGTATGAATTCTCTGGTGGGTATTTAATGTAGATTTCAGAGAAAAACTCTTCTCACACTCATCACATTTGTAGGGCTTTTCGCCTGTATGAATTTTTCGGTGGGAATTTAAATTGCTTTTATGAGAAAAACTCCTCTCACACTGATTACATTTGTAGGGCTTTTCACCCGTATGAATTGTCTGGTGGGAATTTAAATGGCTTTTCTGAGAAAAGCTCTTTTCACACTTTTCACATTTGTAGGGCTTTTCGCCCATATGAAATTTCTGGTGGGAATTTAAATGGATTTTCTGAGAAAAGCTCTTTTCACACTGGTCACATTTGTAGGGCTTTTCACCTGTATGAATTCTCTTATGGGAATTTAATTTAGATTTCACACAAAAACTCTTCTCACACTGATCACATTTGTAGGGCTTTTCACCTGTATGAATTGTCCGGTGGGAATTTAATGTAGATTTCAGAGAAAAACTCTTCTCACACTGATCACATTTGTAGGGCTTTTCACCTGTATGAATTCTCTGGTGGGAATTTAATGTAGATTTCAGAGAAAAACTCTTCTCACACTCATCACATTTGTAGGGCTTTTCACCTGTATGAATTCTCTTATGGGATTTTAATTTAGATTTCAGAGAAAAACTCTTCTCACACTGATCACATTTGTAGGGCTTTTCACCTGTATGAATTGTCTGGTGGGAATTTAATGTAGATTTCAGAGAAAAACTCTTCTCACACTGATCACATTTGTAGGGCTTTTCACCTGTATGAATTCTCTTATGGGAATTTAATGGAGATTTCAGAGAAAAACTCTTCTCACACTGATCACATTTGTAGGGCTTTTCACCTGAATGAATTGTTTGGTGGGAATTTAATGTCGATTTCAGAGAAAAACTCTTTTCACACTCATCACATTTGTAGGGCTTTTCACCTGTATGAATTCTCTTATGGGAATTTAATTTAGATTTCAGAGAAAAACTCTTCTCACACTGATCACATTTGTAGGGCTTTTCACCTGAATGAATTGTTTGGTGGGAATTTAATGTCGATCTCTTAGAAAAACTCTTCTCACACTCATCACATTTGTAGGGCTTTTCACCTGAATGAATAGTTCGGTGGGAATTTAATGTCGATTTCTGAGAAAAACTCTTCTCACACTCATCACATTTGTAGGGCTTTTCACCTGTATGAGTTCTCTTATGGGAATTTAATGTAGATTTCAGAGAAAAACTCTTCTCACACTTATCACATTTGTAGGGCTTTTCACCTGAATGAATTCTCTGGTAGGAATTTAATGTATATTTCTGAGAAAAACTCTTCTCATACTGATCACATGTGTAGGGCTTTTCATCCATATGAAATTTCTGGTGGGAATTTAAATGGATTTTATGATAAAAGCTCTTTTCACACTGATCACATTTGTAGGGCTTTTCACCAGTATGAATTCTCTGGTGGTATTTAAGAACAGATTTCCATGAAAAACGCTTCTGACACTGATCACATTTGTAGGGCTTTTCACCAGTATGAATTCTCTGGTGGGATTTAAGAACAGATTTCCATGAAAAACACTTCTGACACTGATCACATTTGTAGGGCTTTTCACCTGTATGAATTCTCTTATGGGAATTTAATTTAGATTTCACACAAAAGCTCTTCTCACACTGATCACATTTGTAGGGCTTTTCACCTGCATGAATTCTCTTATGGGAATTTAATTTAGATTTCAGAGAAAAACTCTTCTCACACTGATCACATTTGTCAGGCTTTTCACCTGTATGAATACTCTTATGGGAATTTAATTTAGATTTCAGAGAAAAACTCTTCTCACACTGATCACATTTGTAAGGCTTTTCATCTGAATGAATTCTCTTATGGGAATTTAATATAGATTTCAGAGAAAAACACTTCTCACACTGATCACATTTGTAGGGCTTTTCACCCGTATGAATTGTCTGGTGGGTATTTAAATTGCTTTTCTGAGAAAAACTCTTCTCACACTGATTACATTTGTAGGGCTTTTCACCCGTATGAATTGTCTGGTGGGAATTTAAATTGCTCTTCTGAGAAAAGCTCTTTTCACACTGATTACATTTGTGGGGCTTTTTACCTATAAGTATTTTCTGGTGGGAAATTAAATTAGATTTACAAACAAAACTCTTCTCACAATGATCACATTTGAAGGGCTTTTCACCTGTATGAAGTCTCTGATGGGAATTTAAAGTAGATTTATGAACAAAACTCTTCTCACAATGATCACATTTGTAGGGCTTTTCACCTGTATGAATTCTCTGATGGGAATTTAAAGAAGATTTATGAACAAAACTCTTCTCACAATGATCACATTTGTAGGGCTTTTCACCTGTATGAATTCTCTGATGGGAATTTAAAGAAGATTTATGAACAAAACTCTTCTCACAATGATCACATTTGTAGGGCTTTTCACCTGTATGAATTCTCTGATGGGAATTTAAAGTAGATTTATGAAAAAACCTCCTCTCACACTGATCACATTTGTAGGGCTTTTCACCAGTATGAATTCTCTGGTGGGATTTAAAAACAGATTTCCATGAAAACCTCTTCTCACACTGATCACATTTGTAGGGCTTTTCACCTGTATGAATTCTCTGGTGGGAATTTAATTGAGATTTATGAACAAAACTATTCTCACGTTGAAAACATTTGTAGGGCTCTTTATCTGCATGTATTCTAAGTAGGTCATTTAAATGAGATTTATGCATAAAACACTTCTCATACTGATAGCAAGGCTGGGTTATTTCTATTATATCTATTCCCACATCTTGGATTAATTCTGACTGTTTTTCCCCTGATTTTTTGTTGTTTGTGTTGGGCTCTCCTGCACACTGCCATGGTTCTCTCTGGCCTTTTCCATCAATACCGGCTACATTAAGCTCAGTATTCATGAGATCACTCACTGTACCTTCACTGGATTCAAACTTCACTTCATCACATTTAATATCGACACATATAACGTCTTGCAAGACATTAACGTGTTCAACCTTAATATAGTCTCCATAATCTGTCTCCTGTTTGATCTGGTCAGGATGCAGATGGGTTTCATAGACCAGTTCTGTTAAGTCTAGGCTCTCGGTCTTTAGATCCCCAGTGTTGCTGGGGCTCAGATCAGCTTCTGTTTTTATCAGTGATGCTTGTGTGTGATGTAAATCACTGACCCTGCTGTTTGCAGAAACACACTCTGGCTCCAGTGAGTCTAGTCCTGGTGCAGTGCATTTTGTCTCTGACTCTGCCATGTGGACAGACTCCAGTCCATGTAGGTCCTCTTCTTTCTCTCTGATCCTGTGCTGCGCTGGGAGCTCTGGTAGGGTCGTCTCAGTGTCCTGTCTCAGACGGACTCCTGCCTGCATCATTCTGCTGATCTGATGTGTTCAGAAGTGCAGCTCCTGTGGGGAAATGGAGGAAGGGATTTTAACTTTAAACTGGACAATCGAGATGAAAGAAATACTTTCTCCACAGATTTTGGATGATTCCAGCAATCTATTCTTTTACATTTTTTTATTTTCTCTCTCATTTGTCAACCTAAACCAAACTAAAGAATTCAGGAACAGCTCACCAAATTGCTAGACCAGAAAGGCTCAATAGTATAACTATTTGGATCAATCATACCAGAGAAGGATATTGACAAACTATGTCAGTGCAACACAATGGGAGCATGATTTCAGTTCCAGCAGTCAAAAAGAGACTAAACACGATGAATTATAATGGTTATACAGGTATATAACCATATATTGTATTGGGTAACTGCAATTTTCACTTTCTGCTGAAGTACTCAAACATGAATCTGCGTCACTTAAACCTGCAAATAAGTGCTTGGTATAATAATAAGTTACATTATGCATGAGATGATGTCAAGCAGTTAATTTTCATAATATAAACAGGAAGTAATATTTATGTTACAATTGTGAAGCATGTGGGTAAAATTTTCTATCAGAAGTGCTGCACTATTGTATTCCATTTGAAAGTTAAGGCTGGCACACATTACAGGAGTCTTCAGACCTTCACAGATTTAGAGACCACACACTCGATGATAAAAGACAGATCGCACAAGATCTCTCTTCTGATCTTATGGTGTGTGGAGCACCTTACACACTACAGGATTTCTAATCGCAAATATTAAACATGTTCATTATTTACGATCTCTCCTTCAGAGGCCTCCAAGCGGATCAGACCTGACAAAATCACTCTTAACACACCCCACACCACAGGAAAATCAGACACGATGTTGTTTGCAAACAGATAATTGGGCCGTTGCTGGCTTTGATCGGAAGGGGGAGATCAAAACAAAAATCAGCCCGATTATCCTGTACTGTGGACCAGGCAATAAAGTAACTGATAAGAATTTTATTTTGAGAGTCATTAAATTGAGTTTACGGTTTTAACCCTTTGCGCGCCAAATGCAGCTATATTTGCTCCATTATTTCAATTCAAAATCAAAGCTGCTGAAAACCCATCATCATGTGGCAGCCCGTTTAAAAGAACTCCAGCAGGGGAGCGCTTTTAAACAAGTTGCCACATGATAAATTTCAAAGAGCACAAGATAAAATTAAAAATATTCATTTAATTATTTCGTTGCTCTAAGGGTTAACACTTGTGAACAAGACAAAATGTGAAAAAACATTTTACAGGGAAATTATTCTAGGGGGCCGCCAAGCCAATGTTGACATGGAGATTAAAAAAAAAATAAATTTGAAGTATGTATTATGATTGGTCATAAGTGGAAAACTCATTGTACTATATTGCTAAACTGTAAAAATGTAAATAATTATGTATAATATATTGAAATAGATACATTGAAACTAATTAATACTATTGCTGTCATTCCGTGACAATTTGCCTCATGTAATTCTGTGACACTGACTTTTTGAATTTTCTTGGCCATAAAGCAGGGTTAAAGTCAATATTTGTTTCTATAACTTACAGTATTAACAAAAAACACCTTAAGTATGAACATATTGAAGTTTCATAACTTAACTATGATAGGAACATCACTTTCTGGATAGTTAAACACAACTTTAAAAAAACCACGTCAATTTTGTGTAATTCCGTGACGGAGTAGTTTTTGCTTGTTTCTTCTATTAAAATTTCTCAAAAAATACATTTTCACTTAATGATATTAAAGAACAAGTTAATACCTTCAATATAAAATATCATACTTGATTTTATCTTATTTAGTTGTAGAGTTCCAACCCAAAATGTAATGGAACTGTAATTCCGTGACAGCTTGACGGCCCCCTGTAGCCAAACAAGTACAACCAATGAAAATCCCCATGTTACAACTGTGCTGTATGGCAGTAAACAACATTTTTGCGTGCAAGCAGTAGGCATATAAGACAACATTTAAAATGTTTAGGATCCAAGACAAAAATTCATAAAATGGGTGCCATCTACTTCTGCATAAGAAACCTGCCGCATGAATTCAATTCATCCTGAGCTCATATTCACCAGCATCTTCGTTTCAAACATGAGGGCTTGGGAAAGTAGTGGAACCATTACTTGAAGACATCAGCCTCCTTGAAAATTCTGGTATAAACATAAATGTTCAGGGAGAAAATCGTAAGCTGTTTGGGACTATCACTGTATTAACAGCAGATAATTTGGCAATGCACATATTGTGTGGTTATGTCGAGAGCTTCTCTGCCAATAAACCTTGCCAGTTTTGTTTGATAGACAGAGAACGAATATAAACGGTGTTGGATGATGATTATGTTGAGATGCGAACTAGAGAGTCACACAGAACATGCCAGGCTCTCTGATACAAGCTCAAGTGGTGTGAAAGAAAATTCCTGTTTAAACACTTTGAAGTACTTCCATGCAACGGAAAACATTTCTGTCGACATTATGATGGCATAGCTCCATTAGAGGTGAAATTTTGCAGCCATCTGCCAAAACAACATCATTAAGGGAGTCCAGACACAAAACATACACCATAAAATTAGTCTTTATGCTGATGACATTATACTCTTTATCCAAAATCCCCACTCATCACTTCCAGAAACAATTAAGCACATAGAAACAAACATTCTCTAGCATCTCTAACTACTCTTAACTGGCATAAGTCATCCATCCTCCCATTGTAAAGTAATAACCGGGATATGACAGCCTGCACTTCATCTATTCCTTTATGCACAGATCATATCACATATTTGGGAATTAAATCTCCCCCAGGCTATCAGAACTGTTCAAGCTCAACTATTCTCCATTGCTTAAAATAATAAGACAACCTCCTCCGTTGGATGAATCTACCACTCTCCTTAACAGGCCGAATCGCAACAGTTAAAATGTCAATACTTCCAAAAATTAATTATCGTTTTCCCATGATTCTAGCCCAACCTACACGCTCATGGTTCAAATCTCTTGATTCAAATATAACAAAATTCTACTTGAAAACTAAAACACCAAGAATCAAACTAACAACTCTACAAAAACCAAAGACACAAAGAGGCCTTGCAGCACTAAATTTTCATCATTACTATCCAGCAAATAAACTACAATACATATTCAAATGGATCCATCCCCAGCAATCAGACACTACGTGGGTAGACCTGGAACAGACACTTTGTAACAGTATTTGCACTTCTGATTGACCATTTCTCAGTCAATCCTTTAAAACCCACCCGTTTTAAAACACTGACAATATCTACGACCCTGATAGCCTGGTGGAAATTCCACAGCATTACAAACTCTACACAAGGTCCATCTAAACTCACTCCAATCTGGTACAACCCTGACTTTCTCAGCAACAAGAAACCGCTCTACTTTCGCACGTGGTCTGATAAAGGAATCACTCACTTGAGACACATTCTCCAGAACAATGCTCTTGTCCCATTTACTCACCTGGTCCAGGAGTACGGCATCAGGAGCAATAAATTTTTGGAAATCATCAATTAAATCATCAATTCATGCCGCAAGAAATATCACAACCACCAACCTAGACCTCCCAGCAGCATGATTAGACCTCATCAATATTCATTCAGTCAAAAAACTCCTTTCTAAAATATACAGAATAATATTACAGTGTGATAACTCACTTCCTACTACAAAATGGGAAACAGACCTGTCAATTGCTCCTGATGCCAACTTCTGGAGCCAAATCTGCAAAAACATCTATCATGTCAAAAAATGCAAATCTACAACTAATTCAATACAAGGTACTCCACTGACCGCATTATACTGGGCACAAAATGTTTAAAATGGGGTTCTCTCCAGGCACTTGTACGAACTGCACCCAAAACATCTCCGACACCTTTATTCACGCGATCTGGTATTGTACACCGGTTCAGCAATTCTGGAAGGATGTCACCTCATCCCTCTCAGTCCTCTTGGGCTGTCATATCCCTTAATCCCCATCACTCTGCTTACTTGGTGACACATTGAACACAAATTTAACTAAATCAAACAATAGGTTACTCCTCACTGCCCTAGCTGTCACCAAGAAAACCATCCTCATGAACTGGAAATCAAAAAACAATACAAATACTGGAATAAAAAAAAACTTACTCTTGGATTACATTTCTATGGAACACCATACACAACACCCCACTATTGAACCCCACTCCATCTGCTCACCAATCATTCATTTCCCACAAATCCTGACTCAGCCATCTCCCTCAATTCAACAGCATTTTCTGCCCTTCTATTCCTGAGAACCAATCGTAATCTAATCCTGACCCCTGCACCTAATGTTGGCTCGAACATTTCTCTTTCCATCTCACTCTAAAACAATTTACTGACTATTGTCCCCCAACAAATACACTCATATGTGCACACACACAAATCTCTCTCACACACGCATGCACACACACACTCCACTAAGGCAAGCTCACTTTTATTTATTTATTCCTTTTAAAGAAAAAAATTTCAACCATAATAACCATATTTGACTATACTTATACACATCAGCTATAAAATAAACAATTAAAGCTGCAAGCAGCGTTGAACGGGGCCTCTCCATCTTCCACAGGATAGGGTTGTGGTGAGATCCTGACGGGTGCAGCTGTGCACTCACGACCAGTGGACAGGTCAAGTGCAGGCCCCAACCTGAGAGAAAGTGTTGAGCGAATCAGACAAAGGTGAAGGAGTGATGACAAGTTGATACTTCAACCAGGGGGCGCTCAGAGCGTAACCAAATGTGGGCAGGTGCATTCAGGGGCAGACCCTCAGCACAAATATGAAGCTGTGCAAATCAACCTATTTCGATGTAAAATGTGACATTTCCTGTTTCCACAAGGGGGCGCCATGAGCAAAATTGCCTACGAGCATATGGAGGCATTCAGGACAGAGTTCTTTTGTACAGGAATTTTGAATCCATTAGGACGAAGTATGAGAGAGAGAGAGCAGCTTGAATGTGCACGGCCAGGCATCAGAAATGGGGACGCCATAGCGGCCACGGCCATTGAGCTACAGACATGCAGAGCAAAACTTTTGATCAATATGGTCTCTTGATGATCTGAATTAAATTTAAGGTTGATTGGACAGAATCGCTATGAGGAGTTCGTTAAAATACAACTTGGGGAAATCGGGCCAAAATGACATCTTAAAATCAAAATGGCTGACTTCCTGTTTGGCCAAAAAATTTCTAATAAATTACCAATAACTTGGATAAGAAAATCAACAATCGCACCAAATTTCATGAATATTTAAGTACTTTTATCTTACCATGGCTGTGGCTAGAGGGTGCTGTGGAGCCTTCTCATATCAGCATGTGTGTGTACTTGGGAGGAGACTTATCACCCTTGTGAAGTTTCGGGCAAATCTCACAAAGTATGTGTGAGCAAAAGCAACTTCTTGTTTCATGGCGGAAGATTGATATTCGCCACGACGCCATGGATACATTGTTCAATGAATCCAAAAAAGCTTCGCAATTTAACATCAGCAAGGTCTTAAGATGTCATTTGCCAAATTTTAGGTTAATCTGATAAAATCTCTAAGAGAAGTTCGTTAAAGTACGACGCCTATTAATGGCGAAAAATTTTAAAAAGTTGCAATTTCAATTTAAAATGGCAGACTTCCTGTAGAGTCTAGGTCATGGCATCAAGAGACTTTTTTTAGGTCACAACATAAATCACATGTCTACGAATTTCATATATGTAGGTTTACGGGGCTGCAAGGGCTGCTTATTTGAAATTTTCCAGGGGGTGCCATTATACCATTTTTGCCACGCCTATATCTAAGCTTTTTATCAGAGTAATACCAATGATGGTCTTTATACTTGTACAAAATCTTCTGAGTTTTCGAGCGTGCTGAGACCCTCAAAAGGGCAATTCTTTTAAAAATCTGATTGGGGGCGCTATAGAGCCATTATGCCATATTTTGTGCCAGTTGACGAATGAAATTGAAGACGATAGGAGAATTATCATTTTTGCAACGTTTTGCAAGTTTGAGTACTCTAAGGCCTTCAAACTTGTGTTTGCAAAATTTGGAAAAAGGCAGGAAATGGCTTATAGCTCACTTCCTGTTTGGCCAAAAAAAACTACCATAACCCGGTATGAGAAATGCAATGATCACACCAAATTTTATGACTATTCAAGCTTTTTTATCTTAAAGGAACTCTCCATTACTGGGTACATTGACAGAAATTCCATAATTCTGTACCTGTAAACTATGTCTGCGCCAAAAATTCCCATGAAAATACACAGATTAATAATTTTAGGCTTATCTGATGGCAGACCTTGATTTTCAGCCCACCCACAATAAGGTCCAACTTCTGTGGGATTGACATTGATGTCATACAAAGAACTAGACGAGCTCAGTGGAGCTCGTTTTTCTATTACTGCCTATGGGACACGAACTGCAGTGGATTTATAAAATCGTTATTTCCTCGCGAAATTTCGGGAAATGGCGGACCAAATGCCTACCAGATGCACTGTAGCAGGTTACAGTAACGTATTCAAAGGAGGAGTCAGCCTTCATCGATTTCCACAAGATGAAAAAATAAGCTAAATTTGGGCGTCTGGGGTGAAACTGACTCGGGCAAAATGGCAAGGACCAAGCGACAATAGTGTGATTTGTAGCGAACATTTCAACGACTCTGACATCGAGGATAGAGTTTTGGTCTGAGTTCGCAATGAAAAAAAGGATAAAAATCAAGCCAGGTCAATTCGAGGAGAGAAGCACTGAGGAAAAGGGGAGAAAGAAGAGCAGACCGGGCACTGAAAAATGGAAGTAATTGAAGGTAGGCTGCTAATGAACAATTATAATGCGTTAGATACACCAGCCCTTCTGCAGGGCTTTCGTTTTAGACACTATAGAGCTTAACAGAGCGCTGGCTGCGGCCAGCACTTAGCAGGCTTGGGCGTGCATTCCACGTTTAATGCCTTCTCTTTATGGAACGAAATTTGTTCCAACAGAAATTGAATTGAATTTTGATTTTGAATTGAATTGAATTTGTTTTGAATTGAATTTTATCAGGTTTTCAATTGAATTTTGGGTTTGAATTGAATTTTTTGGTTCTGAAATTGAATTAACTAGTAATCTGAAACTGAATCCAATTATTTGTATTGAATTTTAGGACAAAAATTGAAGCATTTCATTCAGTTCGCACATTCAAATTCAGGTCATAAAATTAGTCCCGCGAGGCTAGCCTTATTTGGAATAAGTTGACCTATATAATTTCCAGGAAGTGCACCTCAGAACGAAACCCACCCGACTATACACGGAAGACTTTTACCAAAACTTCGGCTCTTTATCGGTTTATTTGTTTTAGCTCATCGTATTAATCCTCAACAGTTAACCCTAAGTCAGCCCAAGATCATTAGTAAATGTACTTGCTGATTTCTAGCCTTTCTTCTGCATTGTAAAAAAATGCTAACTAAGTCACAATTAGGTCACTTTCTCCTAATCGGTATATGTGACTATATTTAGCTGGCGAGCCTAACGTTACACGTTCAAGCGCGTGGGCTTAAAGTGTATATTCAGTCAAAATCAAAATAATTTGATAGAGCTGTTCAGAACTAAAACTTCGTATGGCTTCAAGGTTCAGAATACCTGGAGTCACAAAATGATGATATACCCGCGAGGAGAAGAGACTGCTATTAATCCAGTAGGGGTAGCGGCTGAAACTGGTTCAAGAAATATTCCGTGTCTGGAGCGGTACTTCACACACATTTAAATTCACTCATGCACGAAACTATGCAGTTAAGAGTACAGGGATATGCTTTCTGCTGAAATACGGTGCCAACAAGGAGTCACGTATTGTGTGCACATGGTTCTGTAGTGGCATTTTAAACGCTCCAGATTCGTCTACAGCTGGCTAGCTATATCCGGCAAATCATATACAGCATTAACGAAAACATGAATTGCAATGTAAATTCGGTGGCTCCTCGGAATTCAGTAATTTTCCACTGGTCATCAGCAAAGTCACTAGTTCAGTGACTAGTACAGTGAGTGAGCGATGTCCGAGTTTTTACTTCAGCATATTTCTTCAGGGTTTTAACCTGCCAGAGACCGAACTAGTGACATTGCCGATGATCAGTAGAAAGTACTGAATTCCAAAGAATTTGAATTTTAAGTGCTGAACAGCTCTAATTATTTAGATTTTGACTGAATATAACGTTACACTTGAAGCCCAGGAGCTTTAACATGTAGGCTCGCCATCGAAATACATTTACACATACCGACTGGGAGAAAAGACCCTCAATCTTAACTAACATTAGCATTATTTACTTAGCCAAAGAAACTATGGAAACAAGTGTTTGCCACTAACATGGCAATATCCCCCGCTGCCTCAATTTAATGTGTCTGTATGGATGGACGGAGCCCAATGCTATATCCCCCGCTTCGCGCTAATCGCGCGGCGGGGGATGATTAGCGAGTGCATTTACTGATGATTTTAGGCTAACTCGGTGTTAACTGCTTAAGATTATTATGATGAGCTAAAACAAAAACTAATAAAGAGCCGAAGTTTTGGTAAACGTTTTCGGTGTATAGTCGGGTGGGTTTCGTTCTGAGGTGCGCTGCCTGGAAATTATATAGGTCACCTTATTACAAATAAGGCAAGCCACGAGGGACAGAGGCATGACTGCAGCTCGTGATGCGCGTTCATGTGCTGTTACTCAACTTGAATTTAGAGAACTGAATTTGAATTTTATGAACTGAATTTGCATGTGCTAACTTAATAAATGCTTCAAGTTTTATCTTAAGTTCAATACAAACAATTGAATTCAGTTTCAGATTACTTGTTAATTCAATTTCAAAACCAAAAAATTCAATTCAAAGCTGATTAAATTCAATTCAAACCCAACATTCAATTCAAAACCTGATAAAATTCAATTCAAGGCAGGTTAAATTCAATTCAAAACCAATTAAATTCAATTCAAAACCAGAATTCCATTCAATTTCTGTTGGAACAAATTTTGTTCCATATTTCTTCGCCAGCGCTCTATTAAGCTGCTTTCAAACCAGACGCGAAAAGCGTGTATTCGGGTCTTTGCATTGACTATGAATGTAATCTGTCATACCAAAAATTTGTTTCGTGTCCAGTGTGAAAGTGGCGCTTCCCCCTAGCTGCTGCTGCGCGTCTAACTGCATGCTGCCGCTGTGTCTAGACTCTTCTCTCGTATTCTAATCTTTTTCTCTTCGTCAGATCATATTATTGTTTTACTCTAGCCTGACCAAATGCCATACATAATCTAACAAGCTTGTGGGTTGTCAGCTTAGGAGAGCAAAATGAATGAAGTCATCAACAAAGTGCAACGTTAGCCTAGCACGCAGTTTGGCAAACTCACGAACAGCTGATCGAGGAATGAGATTTTCATAAATGAAATCTGGGTCATACCCTTAAAAAACACGGTACTTATGTCGTTATAAATGGAGAACCAAACACCTGTGTTATGGCCCCAATTTGTTATGACATAAGACAGCAAGCGATGACAGACAAAATTTTAAAACTTAACAGATTTAATAAAATATACTGAGTACAAATGAAAACGCACCACTCACGAAATCTGGAATAGCTACATGGATTGATATGTGAAGTATATACGTATGATGCATTTGAGATAATGAATGATTTAAGAAGACATGTAAACATCATTCAATTTCATTCACAATAATGTTAATGCGCGAGAGAGGTTTAACTGGTGTAGGGGTCAAACAGGAAAGTCATTAACGGGTGTGACCGCCATTTGCATTGACACATGCGGTGCATCGTCCTCGCATGGAGTTGATCAGTCTCTGGATAGTGTTCTGAGGGATAGCATTCCACTCCTGAACAAGGGCAACCTCAAGTTCTCGGATGTTGTCCATCTGGCGTCGACGTGAAAGACGTCGTCCAATTTAATCCCATAAGTGCTCGATGGGGGAGAAGTCGGGTGACAGAGCTGGCCACTGAAGCACGGGGATGTTCTGCTGTGCAAGGTACTGCATGGACACCCTTGCAGTGTGTGCCCTAGCGTTGTCCTGTTGGAACGTGTGGACATCGTGGTGTTGGATGAAGAACGGCACAACATGGTTCTGCAGCACCTGGTCCCGGTAGTAGACGCCGTTCACCCTTCCTCTGCAGATGGAGAGGGGTTCTGTGACGGTAGCTTATTCCACCCCACACCATAACGCTGCCACCACCCCAACGGTCCGTTTGAACGACACAATCGGCGTTATAACGTTCACCTTGTCTCCGCCAAACACGTATACGGCCATCTGCCTTCCTTTAGTGAAATCGTGACTCGTCAGAGAAGATAACACCGCGCCATAGTCGTAGTCGCCAATTCTGGAGCCTGTTTGCCCACTGTAGACGGTGGTTTCGGTGACGATCTGTCTATATGGGGCCGAAATAAGGACGTCGTGCACACAGGCCTGCAACTCGCAGACGTTCCATACGGTGTTGGGGTGAATGAATCCACGTCGTCCTTGGACTTGAGCAGCCGTTCTTGTCGCTGGTAGTGTTTGGTCTCGGACATGATCCCGTAAGATCTGATGGTCCTGACGTGCAGTTGTCACACGTTGTTGACCTGGTCGAGGACGGTCCCGAGTGCTCCCCGTTTGCAGAAACCTTTGATGGAGTCTTGCCATCGTTGTGCGTGCGCAGTGTAGTCGTCTGGCAATTTCCCGGGTGCTGGCGCCAATTTGAAGCATGCCTATGGCACGTTCCCGCTCAGGGGCTGTAAGTCACGGCATAGTGTCGACGTTTCACAAGTGTCAGTGAAGAAGTGAAATTTTATTCAGATTCACATGCTTTTAAAGGCAATGAGTGCACAAATTCAGAGTGAAATTCATTTTTCCTGTGGTGCGCGTGCAAGATGTTGCGTTTTTGCAAAAAATTGCCTAGCGTTAAGGTTAACTCAGAATTCTCGCATTTCTTGCGCCTGGCATGTCGAGTGACCTCACTGTAGTGTTGCTGTTGTATAAAAATTACATTGAAGTTCATTTGAACTTAAAAATTGACTTTTTTCAAGTGGTCCGTTTTCATTTGTACTCAGTATAAAAATAAAACCAAACACTTAACTAATCTACTATCTGCTGACCAAGATTGATATATACAAGATAAAAAATATTTACAGACGCTTGAGATAGGGATGCTTGGTGATGTTCCGGGTGAGGAAAATGCTCCAACACACGTGAAAATCCACAAAAAGCTTCGCAGGTCTTTAAAAGAGTGACAGGACTGGTCAAATGTATCCTTCTCCTTGCAATTTTTCCTACTACTTTACTCTCTCAATTTTCCTCCTTATATACTTTTTTGCAGACCCCTCCCACCTTTTAGACTTCTTTTTAATTCTCTGAGACTTTCTGTCTCAGACATGCCCAGGACATGCCCAAACCCAGCTCCAGTCTGAGCTTAACAAAAAAAAAAAAAAAAAAAAAAAAAGGTCAATACTACCATCTAGTGGCTTCTTTTCACATTACACCTCCATTCCAAAAGGGAAAAATTGACTCATTAAGGCAAAATTTTTCTTTTCAATACAAAATAGTTAAGTGGATATTTGTCTATATATACACATCGTACTATATTCAAATAAACACGTGACATATATATACATACTCAAACACGGGATAAGGAATAAGCAATTACATTGTCAGTACCCTTTACATGCTTAATTTCCAAGTCATACTCCTGTAAAATCATACTCCAAATCAACAATCTCCGAGTCTTGTTTTTCAGTTTACTCAAAAACATTAACGAATTGTGCCAATCGGTCAAAACGCGAAACCTGTAGAAGAGGCAAAAAATCGTGCAAAATAATAATAATAATAGTCTGAATGAATAAGAACAATAGGTCTCTCTCAACTTCGTTGAGGAGACCTAATAATAATAATAAAAATAAAAAGCGAAAACAATAGGGTTTCAGCCCTACGTGCTTGAACCCCTAATTAAAGCTGCAAGCAGCGTTGAAACGGCCCTCGCACCCCTCATGCACGTTGGGGTGGTGGTGAGATATTGATGGGTTCAGGTGTCAACAGCCATTGGACACTGCTAGAATTTGCACTGCCCTCAGGAAAACACAAATTTTCTGGAGGGCACTGATACCATATTGATATGCCAGTGTGCAAAACCTATACCATAGTAATCGTAATACCGGACTCCATGGGTGTAGATTTTTGTACATTTTCAAGCATGTTGAGACCCTCAAAAGGACAATTCTTTAAAAAGAAAAATTTTAGGGGGCGCTACAGAGGCATTGTGCCATATTAAAAATGCCAATTGGGATATCAAGTTGAAGATCAGAAGACACTGACAATTTGTGCAGCGATTAGCAAGCTTTGGAATATCCAAAGGCCTTTCAACGAGAGTTCTCAAAATTTGGAAAAACACAGGAAATGGTCCATAGCTCACTTCCTGTTTGGCCAAAAAATTTCAAATAAATCACCATATCGTTGCATGAGAAATTCAATGATCACACCAAATTTCCTGAACATTCAAGAACTTTATTCTTAACATGGCTGTGGCTAGAGGGTGCTGTGGAGCCACCCGGCCACTCCAAATGAAATATCAGCAAATATTTATAATTGGAAGGAGACCGTTATCAATCCTGAAAAGTTTCGGGCAAATCTAGCAAAGTATGTGAGAGTAAAATCAACACGGCAAAACACCGAAATTCGCCGTGATGCCTCGGATACATCGTTCAATATATCCAAAACCTTCGCAATTTAACATTGGAAAGGTCTTATGTCAAATTTGAAGTTGATCGGACAAAATCACTGGGAGCATTTTGTTAAGGTACGATGCCTGTAAATGACGAAAAATTTTATGAAGTTGAAATTTCAATTAAAAATGGCAGACTTCCTGTTGAGTGTAGGTCATGGCACCAAGAGACTTTTTTAGGTCTCAGCATAAATCACATGTCCACAGAATTTCGTACATGTTGGTTTACCAAGTGGCGAGGGCTTTTTTTTTGAAATTTTACAGGGGGTGCAATAATGCCATGCCAATGTGTAAGCTTTTGATCATATAAAGCCATTCATGAGTATCACTATGTTTCTAAAATTTTGTGAGTTTTCAAGCATGTTAAGACCCTCAAAATGGCAATTCTTTTAAAAATCTGATTCGGGCGCTATAGAGCCATTATGCCACATTTAGTGCCAATTGATGGACGAAATTGAAGACAATAGACATTTAAAATATCTGGAACCTTTTGCAAGTTTGAATATTCTAAGGCCTTCAAATGTGTGTCCATAAAATTTGGAAAAACGCAGGAAATGGCTCAAAGATAACTTCCTGTTTGGCCAAAAAAAAAAAAATTACCCAAACCCGACGTGACAAATGCAGTCATCAGACAAAATTTCATGAACATTCAAGCACTTTTATCTCAA
This sequence comes from Gymnothorax reevesii, assembly GCA_029721435.1. Lineage (NCBI taxonomy): Eukaryota > Metazoa > Chordata > Actinopteri > Anguilliformes > Muraenidae > Gymnothorax > Gymnothorax reevesii. Next base: position 3,844,442 of record CM056574.1, on the reverse strand, counting down.
CATGGCCTAGTCAAGAGGGCGCTGTGGGGTCACCTGGCAACTCCCGATTGAATGTAGGCAAGTATTGTCGTTGAATGTCAATTACAAGTAGCTAGCTTGTTAGCCACCATGTTAATTATATCGCCGAACGACCAATGGCGTTCCGGGGATATTATGTTTTTGGTGCAAGCGCCACCGCCGACCTACGTTAAAACTTGAAATATTACTGAAGTTATTATATTTCCAAGTTTTGCATATAAGTATCATAAAGAGGAAGAACTAATTCAATTTTGGACAATTTACAATTTCTAGATCGGCCACCAGGGGCCAAAAACTGAAAAAAATCACTGTTTTTATCATATCTCTGAAAATATTTGTCCGATTAACCTCAAATCAAGTGCAAATGAAAGGTCATGACCTGATGATGTGTCACTCGATGACATTTTGAACCAAACACGTATAATTTTGACACAAGGTGGGGCTTTGTCACATAAAATTCTGCATTTTTGCCATGTCTTGGGAAGTATTTGTCCAATTGACATGAAACTATGTGCAACTGCAAGGTAATGACCTCACAATGTGTCAAATGATGACATCATACCTATATGGTTCAATATTTTGCCACCAGATGGTGCTTTGTGATGGAAAATTACAATTTTCGCCCTATCTTCAGAACCTTTTGTCCCTTTGACCTGAAATTAAGTTCAAATGAAAGGTCACGAACTGAGGGGCTTTATATTGTATTGGGTCTATTCAAGGACGGCATAAGCCTAGTTTTATTAACCGCTTGGTCAATGCAGTCCCCATGACGGTCAGGGTACCAGGGTAGCCTGGTGACCGTTATCAATCGCTAGCGTTTGTCATTAGTCAGCGGTCTATTCAAATCAGTGGGACGGGTAATTCGCTAGCTAGCATGAGAAAGTGATTTTTTTTACATTTAATTTACACAGTTGCATTTCAACGTTATCTTATGCACGAAACATTACAGGCTTTGGAATGAATATTGCTGAAAACGGCAGGAGAATACAAATAGGTTTGTTTGATAAAAATGCCTTGTTTAATATTCTTGTGCCGTAAATTGTAATCATCTCCTGAGATTTATCACCATTGGAAAATACAAATTTCAACTCGTCGGCCTGCTAACAAAACCTTGTATCTCCAAACTTGAGAAACAAAAACTTGTTTGTCCACGATAATAAACACTGTAAAATACAAAATGTTATTTATTGGATTCATTCTTCGAAGAAAAGGTTGTCCTACCAGAACACAGCTGAACTGCATTCATACAAGCAAATGAAACATTTTTTATGCTCCTGTAAAGGCAAATACAAGGTTCTATCAGCAGGCCGGCAAACTGCTTCAGTTCTTCTTTAAAGTCAGTTTAGGAATACATTAAAAGATCATTATGCGGGTCATAATGATGTAATTATATCCCCGAACGCCGAATGGCGTTCCGGGGATATTATGTTTTTGGTCCGACCGCCGCCGCACTACGTGTTAACGCGATAACTTCAGTAATATTTCAATTACGAATTTCAAGTTTTGCACATAAGTATCATAAAGAGGAAGAACTGATTCGATTTTGGACAATTTACAATCCACCAGGGGACAAAAACTGAAAAAAAAAAAACCACTATTTTTATCATATCTCTGAAAATGTTTGTCCGATTGACCTCAAATCATCTGCAAATGAAAGGTCACGACCTGAGGATGTGTCCCACGATGACATTATAGCTGTTTGGTTCAAAATTTTGACACAAGGTGGAGCTTTGTCACATAATTCAGAGTTTTGAAGAAATCTTTTTTTTTTTTTAATTTGGCATCTCCAATCCCACCCGAATCTGGAATGCCCAATTAGTGAACTATGTACAAAGCTTGCTCGTATGCGACCCCTTGCTGCCAACTCAGGATAGTGAAGACAGCTCACGGCTCTCCTCCGAAGCACGTGTCCGTCAGCCACTGATTCTTATACACTCATTAGTCGAATCCTCGTAAGTTCCGAATGAGGGCGGAGGATACCCGGACGTGAACAAACCCCGAGTCTTCCTGACGAGCGCCCGTCTGGCCAACAGGAGGCGCTGGAGCAATGAACAAAGCTGTTATGGTATACCCAAATCCGGCAGTCCCTTCCCAATTTGAAACCCTGTAGCGCGATCGCCAATTGTGCGCTACTCTGAAAAAGCTGCCGACCCCAGCCGGTGGGTACGCCGGGGCTCGAACCTGCGACGTGATAGACACTTCTGCACTGCAGCGCAGTGCCTTAACCGAGTGAGCTATCCGGCAGCTGAGTTTTGAAGAAATCTGACAATCAGACTTATGTGGAATTTGCTAACGAGAAGATGGTTTGCTTTGAGCGCTGGTGTACTTCTATGGAGGTCAAGGATGATTTCAACTCACTAAAAGAGATGGTATTTGAAGAATTCAAGAACTGTGTTAAGGATGATATTAAGATCTACATTAATGAAAAGCAAGCACTGAATTTGCAATCAGCTGCCAAATTTGCAGACGAACATGTTCTCACACAAGTCCAAATTTCAGTCTAGGAGTAACAATAGATGGTCCCAATTTCAGAAAAAAGGTAATGGTGATACCCAAGATTCCTCACCCAAAAACAAAGACAAATCTGGTGATGGTGCTCAGAAATCCAGCCACATGTCTGATCAAAGTGTGAAAGCTGACAGTGACAAAAGTGGTCTAGTTTGCAATTATTGCAAGAAATCTGGTCATGTTACAACTAACTGTTGGTTCCTTAAAGCTAGGAAAGAAAAAGGAAAGGATACCAAACCAAATGCCTTTGTGAAAACAAAGAAACCCCTGTAGTAGATAACTGATCTGCTAAATCACCTGCTCCTTGTGGGGCTAAAAAGCCTGATACAGCTGACTTTGTGAGGGAGGAATTTCTTCCATTTGTGTCAGAGGGATTTGTGGCTCTGAATGAGCATTCTCCTCCTGTCCCCATATATATCCTAAGGGATACCGGAGCTTCTCAGTCACTTTTGTTGATGGACTCCTTGGAGTTACGTGATGAGACCGCTTCTGGGGATTCATACATGTACAAGGTATTGAATGGAGGACTGTATCTGTACCCCTGCGCTCTATATTCTTGAAGTCAGATTTAGTTACAGGACAGGTAAAGGTGGGACTTATGTCAAGTCTACCTATAAAGGGTGTTTCTCTGTTGCTGGGCAATGTAAAGTATCTCACAAAAGTGAGTACACCCCTCACATTTTGACAATTAATTTATTATATCTTTTCAAGGGACAATGCTACAGAAGTGAAACTTCTATATATTCTAGAGTAGTCATGGTACAATATGTGTAGCAGTGTAGATTTACTGAACTGTCCAAATTCCTGAACAAACGGTCACTATTTCCAAAATGGATGGCAACAAAAGTGAGGACATACCCCAATTGATAATAGTCAACCAAGCAATGAAACGCGACTTGTTCATCATGTTCATGCTTTTGCCTGTTCAACTGGGCCATATGAGGTTGTGTAACATGTTTATGGGTTAAATTGTTTTTTTTTGGTTCAATGCTCTCATTCTGGTCACTGGATGGTCGACATGGCACCTCATGGGAAAGAACTCTCTGAGGATCTGAAAAAGAGAATTGTTGCTCTCCACAAAGATGGTCTAAGCTACAAGATCATCTGTGAAACCATGAAACTAAGCTACAGCACGGTGGCCAAGGTTATGCAGTGGTTTTCCAAGACGAGTTCGGCTCGGAACAGGCCTCGTCAGGGTCGACCGAAGAGGTTGAGTCCTCGTGCTCTGCCAGGTGCACAAGTTGGCTTCAGAAAACAGACGCAGGAGAGCTGGCAGCATTGCTAACAAGGTTGTAGTAGTGGGATAACAGCCCGTCAGAGCTCAGACCATACGCCATGCTCTGTGCAAAGTTGATCTGCATGGCCGTCGACCTAAATGGAAGCCTCTTCTGAAGCTAGCCCACAAGAAAGCCTGAAAACAGTTCGTTGAAGACAACCGGTCCAAGAACATAAACTACTAGAACCATGTTCTGTGGTCTGATGAGACCAAGATAAATTTGTTTGGCTCAGATGGTGTCCAGCATGTGTGGCGGCACCCTGGTGAGAAGTATCAAAACAAGTGTGTACTGCCTACAGTCAAACATGGTGCTGACAGCATCATGGTCTGGGGCTGCATGAGTGCTTCTGGTCCTGGGGAGCTGCACTTTATTCATGGAATAATGGATCCAACATGTACTGTGAGATTCCGAAGCAGAACATGACGCCCTCCCATCAGAAACTGGGCCGCACGGCTGTTTTCCAACATGATGACGAACCGAAACACACCTCCAAGATGACAACTGCCTTCCTGAAGAAGCTGAAGGTGATTGTATGGCTAAGTATGTCTCCAGACCTGAATCCCATTGAGCACCGATGGGGCATCCTCAAGAGGAAGGTGGAGGAGCAGCAGGTGTCCAACATCCACCAGCTCCATGATGTTGTCATGGAGAAGTGGAGGATCCCAGCAACAACCTGTGCAGCTCTGGTGAATTCCATGCCTTGGAGAATCAAGGCAATGCTGGACAACAATGGGGGTCACACTAAATATTGACACTATGGACACAATTTAGCATGTCGACGGTGAAGTGTACTCACTTTTGTTACCACCCATTTTGGAAATAGTGACCGTTTGTTCAGTTATTTGGACAGTGCAGTAAATCTACACTGCTACACATATTATGCAATGACTACTCTAGAATATATTCAGTTTTCATCTCTGTCACGTTGTCCCTTAAAAAGATATACTGAATTAATAGTCGAAATGTGAAGAGTGTACTCACTTTTGTGACATACTGTAGTTCCCCCTGTTCATCTTACTTCACAGCCGATCACTGAAGATGGCGATGAAGACCCATCTCTGTATCCTTTCCGTGCAGTGACCCGTGCAATGGCTAAGGCGGCTCAGGATGAAAATGATGTGGTGCCATCCAGCACATTGAATAACTAGAACGGGCACTCGGTAGAGCGCATACCTTTGTCGACGCCACTGAATCCCTCGCCACTGGCGTTGGTTTCATGCCGATTGGATAAAAATTGACCGAGATATGGCCGAAAGTCGGTTTTGACCTTTTCGTGGCCTTGACCTTGACCTTTGACCCGATCACTCCCAAAATCTAATCGATTGATCCTCAGGTCATGCCAAATCAACCCACCAAATTTTATGAAATTCCGTTTGGTACTTTTTGAGTTATTCGATACACATACAGACAGACACACAAACAAATAAATACACGGGGATCAAAACATTACCTTCGTCAGCGAAGTCGCTGGCAAAGGTAATAAATACACGGGGATCAAAACATTACCTTCGTCAGCGAAGTCGCTGGCGGAGGTAATCATGACTCAGGTGGTTCGCCTCATGACTCTGTTTGACCTAATATGGTTTCTCCATTTAATGACCTATCAGACACTTTTATCATTTCTCTATTGTCTTGTCTCTGTCCAGAAAGCGGTTGATTCTCGAGCAAACTAATGATCCTGATATATGTGCACTAAAGAGGAGAGCCCATCCTGATAAAGACACAGTTCCAGTTGGGTATTATCTCAAGGATGGTGTGTTGATGCGGAAGTGGCGCCCTCCTGATATTCCTGCCAATGCAGATTGGGCAGTGGTCAAGCAAATTGTTGTTCCGAAGGTCTACAGGAATGAGATCTTTACAATGGCTCATAGTTTACCTTTAGGAGGTCATCTTGGTGTTAACAAGACTGTTGATAAGATCATGAAACACTTCTTCTGGCCTGGGCTTCGGAAAGATGTTTCCAACTCTTGCAAAACCTGTCACACTTGTCAGGTAGTTGGAAAAAACACCAGTTAGACCCACCAGTAGCTCCATTGCAGCCTATCCCAGCATTTGGGGAGCCCTTCTCTAAGGTCATTGTTGATTGTGTTGGTCCATTACCCAAGACTAGAACTGGAAATCAGTACTTTTTGACAATCATCTGTGCAGCTACCAGATTCCCTGAAGCCATACCCCTACCTAACATCAAGGCAACTGCAATCTCGAAGGCTTTGATAAAGTTCTTCACGTTGTTTGGCCTTCCCAGGGAAATTCAGTCAGACTAAGGTAGCAATTTCACTTCCGGATTGTTTCAGCAGGTTGTGTATGAACTAGGTGCAAAGCAGATTCTTTCCAGTGCCTATCATCCAGAAAGTCAGGGTGTCTTAGAGCGGTTTCATTCCACTCTCAAGACAATGATGAGGACTTATAGTCATGACGATGAGAAAGTCTAGGATGAAGGTATTCATTTGCTGTTGTTTGCAGCTAGAGAAGCAGTGCAGGAGTCTACTGGATTCAGTCCGTTTGAGCTAGTGTTTGGCCATGAAGTGAGAGGACCTTTGCCATAGTTGAGTGAACCATGGTAGGAGAAAGTCTAACAGACTGTAATGCGGCTCTATGTTAGCAAGTTCAAGGAAAGACTGCATGCAGCTTGTGACCTAGACAAAGAGAACTTGAAATCAAGTCAGGGAAAAACTTTTTTACCCGGACGATCATTTTACCAATTCTTTGACTATACCTGGGTTCAAACCATTTACTCTCATTCGTTCATTTGGACGACAGAGCGAGCGCCTTGCTACTAATTACATCTGCTTTGTAGCTAAGATCAGACAGACGAAACAACAACTTTGGTTTAACCACCGTTGCAAAGATCTCAGTCTTATACCACCGGGACTACGGATCAAGTCGCCTCTTAACACCCGTGAGGCCAAACGCATAGTAACTTCTACTAGACGTCGACTTCTTAAAGCACGGATTAACGACAACCACCACCGCCTTAGGCATTATAACAACCGTTTAAGACTTTTAATCTGACAAATTGTCACAATTGTTACCACCATACTTACTACGCACCATACGTGACATTGCTGACAAACGAGCACACAAGACTTCCACTGCACACCGTATCAAACTCACTGACAAACTGAACCGACTACAGACACGACATAACAAAACACGGCAGTATGACGATAATTGGGTTAGAAACATTTCTTCCCGATCACTTGACGAAACTGAAACACGCGTTCTTTCTTATGGACTGAAACACTCTATTGCACCTAAACGGATTCCTACTGCCGACATTGTTTCTAGTGTTGAGGCAGTCCTCATTAACCAGAATGACATACCTGAGCCTGAAAAGGATAATATTAGAAGTAGAATAGCATCCGCTATCCAATCGACGCCTAGACTTGACAGCAACTTTACAAGAGACGAACACCGAGCACTGAAACGACTTCGAGACGATAACAACATTGTCATCTTACCAGCTGACAAAGGACGTGTTACCGTGATTATGGATAAAACTGACTATTGACAAAATGGATGCTCTTGTTAACGACAAAGACACATACATGTTACTGCCTAAAGACCCCACACTGTCACTTCAACGTAAACTCAATAACAAACTTCTTGATCTCAAGAAAAACGACAGATTAGACAATTGACAGTATTACAGACTGCGTTGTTCTGTACCTCAGACACCTAAACTTTATGGACTGCCGAAACTACACAAACCTCTTACACCGATGCGACCCATAGTATCTTTCTGTGGTTCACCCACCTACGAACTGTCGAAACATCTTACTAATATTTTACAACCTCTTACTTCCAGATCCAGTCACCGTTTGCAGTCCACTGACCAGTTCATCGATGCCATTCCATCTACGTACGTTCCTGACGACCATTTTCTGGTGTCTTTTGATGTGAAATCACTATTTACTAGTATTCCACTTCAACTGGCATGAGATTGTACTAAGGACGCAATTAATCAACACGACCAACCTCTACTGTTACCTACTAACGACATTATCGACTTACTTGACCTTTGTCTTTCATCTACATATTTTCAATATAACGGAAAACACTACAAACAGTTACATGGTACGGCTATGGGTTCTCCAGTTTCTGTTGTCGTAGCAGAAATTGTCATGCAAAATATCGAACAGACAGCCCTAGCCACTTACGCAACACCACTGCCTTTTTGGTACCGCTACGTTGATGACATTATCACTTCATTACCGCCTGATGACATTCAATCCTTCCACGACCATCTCAACAGACAAAACGTATCCATACAGTTTACCAAAGAGATCGAAGAAAATGGTTCTTTACCTTTCCTAAACTGTTTAGTCACTCACTACAACAATCACTTACACACTACTGTTTACCGCAAATCTACTAACACTGACAGATTACTTGACTACACTTCTTATAATCCTACTTCACACAAAGCTACGACCATCAGGACCCTGACGCGACGAGCACAACTTGTTTGTGACTCTACTGACACACTACATGATGAATACAACCACCTACAGAATGTTTTTGACAAGAACGGTTACAGTACAGATTTTGTCACACGCAACGTTTATAGTACCGACTATACTTCGAGCCACAACGACAATCAACACATTGCCACCGCCATAATACCATACATCAGAGGCACATCTGAAATCATACAACGCATTTTACAACCATACAATATACGCGTAGCACACAAACCTATCATGACTCTTAGACGCTTACTGACTAATGTCAAAGACAAAGACCGACCTCATGACAGACCAGGGGCTATTTATAAAATAGCTTGCACTGACTGCGACTCTACTTACATAGGCGAAACTGGGAGGAACTTGAATATTAGACTAACCGAACACAAACGTGCGACTAAAAACAAAGACCCCAATAATCACATCGCCAAACATCACAGACTAACTGGACATAACATTGACTGGGACTCTGCCATTTGCATAACTCATTGTAATAATTGGCACAAGCGACGCTTACTTGAAAGTTGGTATACTAACTTACAATACAAACCATTAAACCGTTCTATGACACTTCCCGCACCTTACAAAAGACTCATTAATGATCATCCACAAACAGCATTACACTCTGATTCTACCGCTTGAATCAATTTTGTCTACGCACTCTGATTGGCTTACCGGTTCCACACATTGATTATCACTCACGCTTTTGTTACACTATATAAACGGTTTCTGTCTGCTCGTTCCCTTACTCTGAAGATGACTTCTGCTCAGGTTGTCGAAACGTCAGGTTACCACAACAGTCTTTCTCAAGACTATTTTTACCCGGACGATCATTTTACCAATTCTTTGAAAAATGAAAACTTGGTATGATCATCAGGCTAGAAGCCGTGAGTTTAAACCAGGAGACAAGGTCCTTGTGTTGTTTCCCTTGCAGTCCAATCCATTGCAGGCTAGATTTCATGGTCCTTATGAAATTCTGACAAAACTCAATGATCTCAATTACAATGTGAAGACTCCAGATAGGAGAAAGCCAAAACAGTTGTGTCACATTAACATGCTGAAGCCTTATGATAGAAATGCTAGGGTTGCAGCTGTCACTTCAGATCCTCCAATGGCCGAGACTTGTGAAGATGAGGGGGAGTTTCAAGATGATGAACCTAGAATTAAAGCCGAAGTTCTTTCATGCAAATTGTCAAATTCTGAAGTGTTGCAAAATCTTGATGTAAACCTCCAGCACTTAGAACCCTTACAGAATGATCAGTTTGAGAGGTTGATCAAGAAATATAAAGATCTATTTCCTGATGCTCCAGAGAGTTTCTATAGCCTCTCATGGTGTAGATGTTGGTGATGCAAAACCAATAAAACAGCATCCGTACAGGATGAATCCTGAAAAGAGAGAGATTGCTGAGACAGAGGTTGACTTCATGTTAGAACAAGATATTATCAGACCCTCTAACTGGAGTTCACCCTGTGTGCTAGTTCCAAAACCTGATGGAAGTACTAGATTCTATACAGATTATCGCAAAGTCCATGCTGTAACTAGAACTGATGCGTTTCCAATATCTAGGGTTGATGATTGTATTGATAGAGTAGGGCAAGCAAAGTTTCTGACCAAGATTGATTTATTGAAGGGTTATTGGTGTGTGCCTTTAACTGATAGGGCCAAGAGCATCTCTGCTTATGCCACACCATCTGGGTTGCACAGGTATGAAGTCCTACCCTTTGGCATGAAAAATGCCCCAGTCACGTTCCAAAGGATGATAGTCTACATTTGCCGGATTACCACACACGGGTGCGTACATCGACGACCTGATCACATGGAGTGACTCCTGGAAAGAATATCTGAAAGATGTCGAGACATTAACCTGAACAAGAGTGACATTAGTTGTGCTACGGTCAAGAATCTTGGCTACGTCATAGGCCAGGGTAAGGTGGCACCCATAAATGCTAAAGTCCAAGCCATCATGGACTTTCCAGTTCCTGACAATAAAAAGGCTTTGCGCCGCTTCCTTGGAATGATCGGGTACTACCGCAAGTTCTGCAAGAACTTTGCTGAGATTGCTCTCAGTCTCACCTACTAACTGGAGAAAGGCATAAAGTTCACTTGGGATGAAGCATGCCTGAAGTCTGTGTCACTTCCCTGTGCTCAAATCTCCTGACGTCAATAAACCGTTCTCCATCGAGGTCGATGGTAGCGACTAAGCTTGTGGATCTGTGCTCCTACAGAAAAGTGACTCTGATGACATTGAGCATCCCGTGGCATACTTCTCCAGGAAGTTCAATCGCCACGAAAAGAACTACTCCACAATAGAGAAGGAGCGGCTGGCTCTGGGTCTATCCTTACAACACTTTGAGGTTTGTGTGTGTACAGGGCAAAAGCCAATTATTGTTTATACTGATCACAATCCGATAATGTTTTTGAGTAAGAAGAAAAACAAAAAACAGAGATTTTTGAATTGGAGTTTGATTTTACAGGAGTTTGACTTGGAAATTAAGCATGTAATGGGTACTGACAATGCAATTGCTGATTGCTTATCCCGTGTTTGAATATGTGTATATATCAAGTGTTTATTAGCATCTTGCATTATATGTATACACACACACACACACACACACACACACACGTCTACTTAACCATGTTTGTATTGAAAAGAAAAATTTTGCCATTATGAGTCAAATTTTTTCCCTTTTGGAATGGAGGTGTAATGTGAAAAAATGCCATTTGATGGCAGTATTGACCTTTTTTGTTAAGCCAGTCTGGAGCTAGGTTTTGGGCATGTCCTGGGCATGTCTGAGAGGGGAAAGTCCCAGAGGGAAAAAAAAAAGTCTAAAAAGGTGGGAAGGGGCTGAAAGAGTATATCAGGAGAAAAATTGAGAGAGTAAAGTAGTAGGAGAAATTGCAAGGAGAAAGATACATTTGACCAGACCTGTCACTCTTTTCAAGACCTGTGAATTTATTTGAGGATTTTTGCCTGTGTTTGAGCATTTTTCCTGTCCCAGGACATCACCAAGTAACCCCATCTCAAGGGACTGTAAATTATTTTTTTCTTGTATATGTCAATCTTGGTCAGTAGTATAAATTGTAGGTTAGGTGTCAGTCTTTGTTTAATTAAATCTGTTTAAGTTTTGAAATTTTTTCTGTCATCCCTTGCTGTCTGCGTGTCATAAATGGGGGCCATAACATTACCAAGCCCATACTGGCTTGGCTTCAAACACGCGGCTGGAGCAGATCGAATTGTGGTATGTCTGCTGTCATATAACGATATCAGTTTCAGTGCCTCCCCTATGTGAGCAACGGTCTCAATCCGGTGTTCTGTCAAATTTTGCTCCCTAGTCAAAAAAATGCTACCATAATGCAAAGCGATCTTAAAGCCTTTGTTTTCGCCTTGATATTGCAATATGAATCAGGTTACAATGGTAACTTTGTTATTTGTTAGGTTATTGTAACAAAAGCAGATGTTATAATGAGTTGGATAAGTTTTTTTTTTTTTTAAAGATATATGTCCATAAACGCCATTATCATCTCATTTTTGCATTTCCAGGAAAACCTAGCGGGTACATGCAAGTAATGTGGGCTTACAGGTCAAAATGCGCACTGAAAATTTTATTTAATTTTTATGATTTTTGAAGATACTTAAGATATGAGCGAGGAAACAGTCCGAGATTTCAGGTTTGCGCAAGTGCAGATCTGCGAGGCAGCATATTTTGATTGGGAGCAAAATTTGTCAGAACACCGGCCACCCCGATGAAAATAGTCTGGCTCCGCCACTGCAAAACTGCAAAAATAATCTACTCGTAACTGTAATGATAAGTGCTAACAAAGGTGTCACCAGTAGGTGGCAGTATAGCATAAGGGGGTCGCATATAGAGAAAATGTTGTACAGGAAGTGAGTGTGTCTCTTGTGAGTTAACCAGCAGGAGTAAAAAAGAATAAACAGCTAGCTGAAGCTAGCATAAAGTTCTAAGTGACGTTAATTCACGGATAACCAAGAACTTTACAGTAACCGCGCACTTTACGAAACTGCTCTGGATCTTCCGCGCTACATTATTTGACTCATCAGGCGATCAAACACGCACTTCATGATCGCTTACCTTGTTGAAATTAAATGAAAGACAGATGAGAAACATCTGTACGCAATTTTGAGTATGGCTGATTGAAAGGCAGAAAACAGCGCGTCCAAACGAATATTTTCCGTCTTTCACGAGAGTGCCTACTCCAAGATGCAGCTCAAACAGTATCATATATGTACAAAAAAGGAGCATAAAGTCCAAAAACAATCATAATTAAAGCTGCAAGCAGCGTTGAAAGGGCCCTCACCCCCCTCGTGCACGTTGGGGTGGCAGCAAGATCTTGATGGCTGCAGGTGTCCATTCAGAGCCATTGGACACAGCTGGATCGCGTACAATGTGGTTTCCTGATGGGAGTGCAAAAAATTTCTGGAGGGCGCTATGATACCATTTTGACTTGCCTGTGCACAAAATCTACAACACAGAAATTGAAATACGGGGCTCCATGAGTGTCTTGATTTTTGTAAATTTTCCAGCATGTTTAGACTTTCAAAAGAGCAATTCTTTTATAAATATTATTGGGGGCGCTATAGAGCCATTATGCCCCATTTAGTGCCAATTGATGGATGTATTGAAGAGAATAAGACAGTTCTAATTTTTGCATGGTTTTGCAAGTTTTGGAGCATTCTAGGGCCTTAAAACGTGTGTTCGTAAAATTTGGAAAAACGCAGGAAATAGCTCATAGCTCACTTCCTGTTTAGCAAAAAAATTTCAAAAAATTAACAATTGCGGGGAATGACTAATGCAATGATCACACCAAATTTCCTGAACATTCAAGCACTTTTATCTGAACATGGCCATATGTAGAGGGCGCTGTGGAGCCACCTGGCACCTCTCGATATAAAATTGGCATATATCTATACTTGGGCGGACAATTTTATCAAGCTTGGAAAGTTTCAGGCAAATCCCACAAAGTATGTGGAAGTGAAAGCAACTTCCTGTTTCATGGCAGGACATCAAAATTCGCCGTGACGCCACGGATGCATCGTTCGTTGAAATCAAAAAAGCTTCGCAATTTAACATCGGCAAGGTCTTTAAATATTATATGCCAAATTTTAAGTTGATCAGATAAAATCTCTAGGAGGAGTTCGTTAAAGTACGACACCTGTGAATGGCGAAAAATCCAAAAAAGTTGCAAATTCAATTAAAAATGGCAGACTTCCTGTTGAGTCTAGGTCATGGCACCAAGAGTCTTTTTTGTAGGTCTCGGCATATTCCACATGTCTACCGAATTTCATACATGTAGGTTTACCAGGCTGCGAGGGCTGCTTATTTAAAATTTTCCAGGGGGCGCTATAGTGACATTTTTGCCATGTATATAGATAAGTTTTTTGTCAGAGTAATACGAATGATGGTCTTTATACATTTACAAAATTTTGTGAGTTTTAGAACATGCTGAGACCCTCAAAATGGCAATTCTTTTAAAAATCTGATTGGGGGCGCTATAGAGCCATTGTGCCAAATTTAGTGTAAATTGATATATTAAATTGAAGATAATAAGACAATTATAATTTGTGCAACTTTTTGCAAGATTTCGAGTATTCTTAAGCATCCAAACATGTGTTTATAAAATTCGGAAAAACGCAGGAAATGGCGCAAAGCTCACTTCCTGTTTGGCCAAAAAATTTCAAAAAAATTAATATAACTCGACATGAACAAAGCAATGATCACACCAAATTTCATGAACATTCAAGCACTTTTATCTCAACATGGCCGTTTCAAGAGGGCGCTGTGGAGCCACCTGACCACACCCAATCTAATATCAACATATAGGTCTACTTGGAAGTAGACTCCTATAAAGCCTGTAAAGTTTCGCGCAAATTTCACAAAGCATGTGCGCATAAAACCAACTTCCTGTTTCATGGCGGAACATCGAAATTCGCCGCGACGCCACGGATACAAAGTTCAATGAATCCAAAAAAGCTTCGCAATTTAACATCGACAAGGTCTCAATATCTTAAATTCAAAATTTTAAGTTGATCGGATAAAATCTCTAGGAGGAGTTCGTTAAAGTACGAAGCCTGTGAATGGCAAAAAATTTAAAAAATTTGCTAATTCAATTAAAAATGGTGGACTTCCTGTTGAGTCTAGGTCATGGCACCTAGAGACTTTTTATTAGGTCTTGGCATTATACACATGTCCACCGAATTTTGTACAGGTAGGTCAAACACGCTGCGAGGGCTGCTTCATTGAAATTTTCTAGGTGGCGCTGTAATGCAATTTTGCCACATTTATCTGTAAACCCTAAATCCTAGTAAAAAGTAAGACCAGCTTAATATGTTTGCAAAGTTTTGTGAGTTTTCAAGCATGCTGAGGCCCTCAAAAATGAGATATAGAATCAAAGAACGTAATATTTTTAGTCTATGAGCTAAGTTTGGTGAGTTTTCGAGTATGATAAAACCCTCAAAAATGTGTTCGTAAAATCTAAAAAAACGCAGGAAATGGCTCATAGCTCACTTCCTGTGAGGCAAAAAAATTTCAAAAAAATTTACAAAAAAATTTATGATGACTACTATGACTCGATAAAATTTCGTGAGAATCCGAGCAAGTGCGTTCCAAAATGGCCTCGTGTTTGGTGGCGCTATAGAGCCACCGGGGCATCTTCAAGCACAAAAATAATAATACTTTGCAATTTTCACGACGACTGACGTGTGGGCAAATTTTTGTGAGTTTTCGTGCATGGCAAAACCCTCAAAAATGCATTCTCGCAGCAGAATAAAAAGAAGAAGAAGAAGAAGAAGAAGAAGAAGAATAATTAAAGCTGCAAGCAGCGTTGAAAGGGCCCTCGCACCCCTCTTGCACGTTGGGGAGACAGCAAAATCTTGATGGGTGCAGGTGTGCATTCACAGCCATTGGACACTGCTAGACTGTGAACAATGTGGTTTCCTGCGGAGAGTGCAAAAATTTTCTGGAGGGGTGCTTTGATATCATTTTGACATGCCCGTGCGCTAAATCTCCAGCATAGTAATTGTAATACCAGGCTCCTTGAGCGTGTTGATTTTTGTAATTTTTACAGCACGTTTAGACCCACAAAAGAGATTTCTTTTAAAAATCTGATTGGGGGCGCTATCGAGCCATTATGCCACATTTAGTACCAATTGATGGATGACATTGAAGAGAATAAGACAATTATAAATTGTGCAAGGTTCTGCAAGCTTTGGAGTATTCTAAGGCCTTCAAACGTATGTTCGTGAAATTTGGAAAAACGCAGGAAATAGCTAATAGCTCATACCTGTTTGGCCAAAATAATAAACCATAACCCGGAATGACTAATGCAATGATCACACCAAATTTCATGAACATTCAAGCACATTTATCTTAACATGGCCGTATCTAGAGGGCGCTGTGGAGCCTTCTGGGCACACTTGATCTAATATTAGCATATATTGATACTTGGGAGGACCATTTTATAAAGCTTGGACAGTTTCAGGGAAAACCCATGAAGTCTGTGGGAGTAAAACCAACTTCCTGTTTCATGGCGGGACATCGAAATTTGCTGCAACGCCATGGAAACAAAATTCGATGAATCCAAAAAAGCTTGCAATTTAACATCGGCAACGTCTTTAGATACTATTAGCCAAATTTCAAGTTGTTCGGATGAAATCTCTAGGAGGAGTTTGTTAAAGTACGACACCTGTGAATGGCGAAAAATCCAAAAAAGTTGCAAATTCAATTAAAAATGGCGGACTTCCTGTTGAGTCTAGGTCATGGCACCAAAAGTCTTTTTTGTAGGTCTCGGCATATTCCACATGTCTACCGAATTTCATACATGTAGGTTTACCGGGCTGCGAGGGCTGCTTATTTAAAATTTTCCAGGGGGCGCTATAGTGACATTTTTGCCATGTATATATATAAGTTTTTTGTCAGAGTAATACGAATGATGGTCTTTATACATTTACAAAATTTTGTGAGTTTTAGAACATGCTGAGACCCTCAAAATGGCAATTCTTTTAAAAATCTGATTGGGGGCGCTATAGAGCCATTGTGCCAAATTTAGTGTAAATTGATATATAAAATTGAAGATAATAAGACAATTATAATTTGTGCAACTTTTTGCAAGATTTCGAGTATTCTTAAGCATCCAAACATGTGTTTATAAAATTTGGAAAAACGCAGGAAATGGCGCATAGCTCACTTCCTGTTTGGCCAAAAAATTTCAAAAAAATTAATACAACTCGACATGAACAAAGCAATGATCACACCAAATTTCATGAACATTCAAGCACTTTTATCTCAACATGGCCGTTTCAAGAGGGCGCTGTGGAGCCACCTGACCACACCCAATCTAATATCAACATATAGGTCTACTTGGAAGTGGACTCCTATAAAGCCTGTAAAGTTTCGCGCAAATTTTACAAAGCATGTGCGCGTAAAACCAACTTCCTGTTTCATGGCGGAACATCGAAATTCGCCGCGACGCCACGGATACAAAGTTCAATGAATCCAAAAAAGCTTTGCAATTTAACATCGACAAGCTCTTAAGATGTTAAATTCAAAATTTTAAGTTGATCGGATAAAATCTCTAGGAGGAGTTCGTTAAAGTACGAAGCCTGTGATTGGCAAAAAATTTAAAAAATTTGAAAATTCAATTAAAAATGGCGGACTTCCTGTTGAGTCGAGGTCATGGCACCAAGAGACTTTTTTTTAGGTCTTGGCATAGTACACATGTCCACCGAATTTTGTACATGTAGGTCAAACACGCCGCGAGGGCTGCTTCATTGAAATTTTCTAGGTGGCGCTGTAATGCAATTTTGCCACATCCATCTGTAAACCCTAAATCCTAGTTAAAAGTAAGACCTGCTTAATATGTGTGCAAAGTTTTGTGAGTTTTCAAGCATGCTGAGGTCCTCAAAAATGCAATTATGTATTAGGGGGCGCTATAGAGCTACCATATCACACCCAGTGCCAAATGAGATATCGAATCAAAGAACGTCATATTTATAGTCTATGAGCCACGTTTGGTGAGTTTTCGAGTATGATAAAACCCTCAAAAATGTGTTCGTAAAATCTAAAAAAATGCAGGAAATGGCTCATAGCTCACTTCCTGTGGGGCAAAAAAATTTCAAAAAAATTTACAAAAAAATTTATGATGACTACTATGACTCGATAAAATTTCGTGAGAATCCGAGCAAGTGCGTTCCAAAATGGCCGCGTGTTTGGTGGCGCTATAGAGCCACCGGGGCATGTCCAAGCACAAAAATAATAATACTTTGCAATTTTCACCACGACTGACATGTGGGCAAATTTTTGTGAGTTTTCGTGCATGGCAAGGCCCTCAAAAATGCGTTCTCGCAGCAGAATAAAAAGAAGAAGAAGAAGAAGAAGAAGAATAATAATAATTAAAGCTGCAAGCAGCGTTGAAAGGGCCCTCGCCCCCTTTGTGCACGTTGGGGTGGCAGCAAGATCTTGATGGCAGCAGGTGTCCATTCAGAGCCATTGGACACAGCTGGACCGCGTACAATGTGGTTTCCTGATGGGAGTGCAAAAATTTTCTGGAGGGCGCTTTGATACCATTTTGACTTGCCTGTGCGCAAAATCTACAACACAGTTATCGTAATACGGGGCTCCATGAGTGTGTTGATTTTTGTAAATTTTCCAGCATGTTTAGACTTTCAAAAGAGCAATTCTTTTATAAATATTATTGGGGGCGCTATAGAGCCATTATGCCCCATTTAGTGCCAATTGATGGATGTATTGAAGAGAATAAGACAGTTCTAATTTTTGCATTGTTTTGCAAGTTTTGGAGCATTCTACGGCCTTAAAACGTGTGTTCGTAAAATTTGGAAAAACGCAAGAAATAGCTCATAGCTCACTTCCTGTTCGGCAAAAAAGTTTCAAAAAATTAACAATTGCGGGGAATGACTAACGCAATGATCACACCAAATTTCATGAACATTCAAGCACTTTTATCTGAACATGGCCATATCTAGAGGGCGCTGTGGAGCCACCTGGCACCTCACTATCTAAAATTAGCATATATCTGAACTTGGGCGGACAATTTTATCAAGGTTGGAAAGTTTCAGGCAAATCCCACAAAGTATGTGGAAGTAAAAGTAACTTCCTGTTTCATGGCAGGACATCAAAATTCGCCGTGACGCCACGGATGCATCGTTCGATGAAATCTAAAAAGCTTCGCAATTTAACATTAGCAAGGTCTTTAGATATTATATGCCAAATTTTAAGTTGATCGGATAAAATCTCTAGGAGGAGTTCGTTAAAGTACGACACCTGTGATTGGCAAAAAATCCAAAAAATTTGCAATTTTAATTAAAAATGGCGGACTTCCTGTTGAGTCTAGGTCATGGCACCAAGAGACTTTTTTTTAGGTCTTGTCATATTTCACATCTCTACCGAATTTCATACATGTAGGTTTACCAGGCTGCGAGGGCTGCTTATTTGAAATTTTACAGGGGGCGCTATAATGAAATTTTTTCCATGCCAATAAGTAAGCTTTTCATCGGAGTATTATGAATGAGAGTCTTTATATATTTACAAAATTTTGTGAGTTTTCGAACATGCTGAAACCCTCAAAAAGGCAATTCTTTTAAAAATCTGATTGGGCCATTATGGCCTTGAGCCATTATGCCGCATTAGGCTCCAGTTGATGGATAACAGTGAAAAAAATGAGACAATTATAATTTGTGCAAGGTTTGGCAAGCTTTGGAGTGTTTTAAGGCTTTCAAACGTGTGTTCGTAAAATTTGGAAAAACGCAGGAAATAGCTCATAACTCACTTCCTGTTTGGCCAAAAAATTTCTAAAAATTATTCATTGCCTGCAATGACGAATGCAATGATCACACCTAATTTCATGAACATTCAAGCACTTCTATTTTAACATGGACGTATCTAGAGGGCGCTGTGGAGCCACCTGGCGACTCCCGATCTAATATTAGCAAATATTTATACTTAGAGGGACAATTTATTCAAGCCTGTGAAGTTTTGCGCATATCTCACAAAGCATGTGCGTGTAAAACCAACTTCCTGTTTCATGGCGGAACATCGAAATTCGCCGCAACGCCACGGGTACAAAGTTAAATGAATCCAAAAAAGCTTCGCAATTTAACATCGACAAGGTCTTTAGATGTCATACCCGAAATTTTAAGTTGACACGATAAAATCTCTAGGAGGAGTTCGTTAAAGTTCGACGCCTGTGAATGGCAAAAAATTTTAAAAAGTTGCAAATTCAATTAAAAATGGCGGACTTCCTGTTGAGTCTAGGTCATGGCACCAAGAGACTTTTTTTTAGGTCTTGGCATAGTTCAGATGTCCACCGAATTTTGTACATGTAGGTTAAACACGCTGCGAGGGCTGCTTCATTGAAATTTTCTAGGTGGCGCTGTAATGCAATTTTGCCACATCTATCTGTAAACCCTATATTCCAGTAAATAATATGACCAGCTTAATATGTTTCCAAAGTTTCGTGAGTTTTCGAGCATGCTGAGGCCCTCAAAAATGCAATTATGTATTAGGGGGCGCTATAGAGCTACCATGTCACACTTAGTGCCAAATGAGACATCAAATCAAAGAACTTAATATTTTTAGTCTATGAGCCAAGTTTGGTGAGTTTTCGAGTATGATAAGGCCCTCAAAAATGTGTTTGTAAAATCTGAAAAAACGCAGGAAATGGCTCGTAGCTCACTTCCTGTGCGGCAAAAAAATTACCAAAAAAATTTATCATGACTGCTATGGCCCAATCGAATTTCGTGAGAATCCGAGCAAGTGCGTTCCAAAATGGCCGCGTGTTTGGTGGCGCTATAGAGCCACCTAGGCATGTCTAAGCACAAAAATAGTAATACTTTGCAATTTTCACCACGACTGACGTGTGGGCAAATTTTTGTGAGTTTTCGTGCATGGCAAAGCCCTCAAAAATGCGTTCTCGCAGCAGCAGCAGCAGCAGCAGAAGAAGAAGAAGAAGACCATCAAAAACAATAGGTTCCTCGCACCGGTCGGAAGAAGAAGAAGAAGAAGAAGAAGAACATCAAAAACAATAGGTTCCTGGCACCGGTCGGTGCTCGGGCCCTAATAAGACATATTGCTGCTAAAATGAAACCGTTCTGCGGTCACTACACACAATGCTGTTGGGTACCGAGAGTTAGCGATACTCAGACGATTAAACTCACAAACTCCGGTGAAATGATCTCCGTCATCCGACGAATTGAGCTCTGAAGAGAGTCACTCCACCTTCGGGTTGGATGTGATGTTCGGGCGTCACTTGTAAAGCGTTGGCTTGAAACTTGCAGACGAGCTCGTTGTCATTGACCATAAAAAACGCCGGGCAATCAGACCAGCAGGACTAGAAGATGCAGCTTTATTCATTGTAGCGTGGATCATAACATACCTGCCCGCTACGGCACATTAACCTTATATATATATAAACAGATTAGAGAAATGAAAACAGAGTGAGAAACCGGACAAGGGAGGCGTTGCGTTACGGTACGGTGAGTAAATGAATAACTCATTCCTCTTCTTCTTCTTCTTCTTCTTCTTCTAATAGAGGTTTTATTCATAACTTGTTAGGTGCATACCGCCACCTACTGTACCGGAGTGTGTAGCATGAGTTACTACAAGGATAACTGTATATCACCTAATTGTTAAATAATTAATAAATAATTAGGAGTTTAAACAAACAAAAAAAACCTCAGTTAACCTTAAATTCTACCATATAATATGCCTCCTTCAAATATTCCACTACAGCTTTCTGTGTGTCCTGTACCCCTTTTCCTGTTGTTCCCAGAATACCCTTGAGGCTCCATACTCTACCTGCCTTCGCAATCTTCCGTATTAATTCTGTCCTCTCTCCTCTATGTTTCCGACAGTGCATTAGCACATGTTCCACATCTTCTGTTATTTTGCACTCTGGACATTCATTTGAATTACTTTTCCCTATTAAGAACATTGTTTTATTAAGACCTGTATGATCAAATCTTAATCTAGTTAATACAATCTCCTCTCTTCTATTACCTCTGTATACTCCCTGTGTTGTAATTAATTTCTGCACACTGTAATATTTCCTTCAGCTGCCATCCCTGTCCCACCTGTCCTGCCATTTCCTCATTATTTCCCTTTTGCGTATCGCCTTCCCTACTCCTTTACCAAAGAGTACATCTCAAGAGTTTGGCATTCTGGCTGCTTTTTTGGCTATTTTATGTGCTTCCTTATTGCCCTTTATTCCAACATGGGCAGGTAATTCCTCTTCTTCTTCTTCTTTGTTGAGTTTCATTGGCGGTTGACGTACAGTTACTAGGTGCATTACCGCCACCAACTGATATGGAGTGTGGATCAAAATGTCGAATATTTATCATTCAGCAAAAAAAAAAAAAAAAAAGAACTCATATCTTATCAATCAGGTTCGTCATTATAAAATACTGAACCATTATTTTATTACACTTACTTCTCGAATCCTCACGTAGGATATCTATTAAACTGAAGCGCATTTTTCTTTTCTTAAGTTTTCAGTCATAAGCCTTCTCTCAGCTTCGTATTTCTCTCAGTACTTCACCATGTGTTCTATCACACCTCCCTGTATTGTGCTTACCTATGTTAAATAAAGTACTATTAAGTCCAGTGTGTCCAAATCTTAGTCTTGAAATTACTGTCTCGTCTCTTCTGTTCCCTCCTGCACACCTCATTTCTCTCACTTTCCTCTGAATTCTATAAACACATCTTCCTGTCCTCTCGTCCTCCCACTGCTTTTGCAATCTTTCCCTCAATCTCTGCCGAATAATGCTCTTTATTTCAGACCTGCTGATATTAACTGCCAACTCACAGTAACTATTTCTTGTGACCTCCTTGGCAACCTTGTCTGCCATTTCATTCCCCTACACACCAATGTGTGCTGGTACCCATAACAACATCACTGTTAGACCCATCATTTGACTCTGGTGTAAGGCTTGTTGTATTTCTATCAGAATATCTGATCTACATTCTGAATTACTGTCCCATAAACCAGTTAATGATGCACTTGAATCTGAACAAATGATTGCCTTCAGTGGTCTTGTTTCTTCTAGCCACTGGACTGCCAACAATACTGCTATCATTTCTCCTGTAAAAACCGACACTCCGTCACTGATTCTTTTCCCCACTTTTAAATTAAGCTCTGGAATAACGTAGTCTATTCCTATCTTATTAGCTTTAAGTCTTTGATGCATCTGTATATATCTTGACATACCCGTGGTAACTATCGATACACTCCTGTACTGTGTTTGAATTAAATGTACACTCCTATCCTTGTTCTTTTTTTTAACATTGTGTGAAGTCTATACCTCTTCTTCTTCTTTTCGATTTACGTAAGTTTCCGCAGCAAAGGCGTATTGCTGCCCTCCACAGGTCATTCGTATAATATTCCTTTGGATGCCTCAGATCCTTTCATGGAGTCCTGAGAGGTGCAGGAACTTAATCACAGCTTTTGTCCTTTCAGAGTGTTCTGTGCTGAGGATCGATTGCAGTGACAGATCTGCTACTCCATTCTCCACCAGCTCAGCTTACAAGACAGCTTTCTCTACGTGGTAATTGCAACACTCCAGTAAAGCATGGCTCACAGTCTCTGCCTTCCCACAGGTATAGTTTCCATCTGGGTCCCTGCCTACCAGTGCCAGTCCATGATTAAGTGACAGCGACCCAGTCTTAGCCTAGTTATTATCACTCTGTCCCTCCTGCCCATTCTTATACTTGGTGTTAATTTTGTTTTTGGTTGCACTAAAAAATAAAACCTGCCTTTACTTTCCTCCTTCAAGTCCCTTTGCAAAAATTTTGCAATCCCTTGGTGTATTAAACTTTTGTAAAGTAATAGAAGTAAAAGAATAACATCCGAGCAGAAAAAACCAAGGATGTTTTATTATTCACTGGATATACATTTGGAAAATGGCCGCCCATTCATTTCAATGGCTGAATCCTAATATCCACACTTCTCCGTACTAGCAGACTCGGGACTTTGCGGGCGCATTCACGGGAAATCTAGGAGTGCTGACGGCTGTCCAAATCCACAATTGATCCAGTCCACAAGGGGTACAAGCAGACTTTCTGCGGACTTCCAGTAAGTCCGCTTGGGGTTCAGACTTCAGCAGGTTTCTTCCGTGTAATTACCCATAATACATTGCAAAACGGACGTGACGTTATAATTTTTCCAAATTGCCGACAGAAGAAAAGCACATTCACACACACAAAACCACATAAACTAATTAGAAATTCATAATATTACAACGTTACTTGAATAACGTAGGCCCGATATAAAATTCACCATCATCATACAGAAATACAGGCTACAGAGGTAATCAATATGCATTTGCATGGAAACGAGTGAAACAGAATTGAAGCTCGTCTATCAGCTCATTCTATTATGCTGCAGACTCCCGCTCTCACAGACTTTACGTGATGATGGTGAAGACGTCACATTAAATACGCCAGAAGTCCATGAGGCTCAGTCTGCAAGTCCAGAGCCTAGTGATGTGACATTTGAAGCGAGGCGCCGAAGCCTGTGTCGAGAAAAAAGGTGCGTGCCAGATGAAGCCCCGATTCGAAGCTTGCGTCATTGCCGTAAAAATCACGTGACTGACGACAAACGAGGCCTCGGTTTGTGGAGAGTACGTCATTGGTTCGTTCAACGTATCGCTTCCGCGTAAATACGCTTCGAATCTCTCGCCAAACTGTGGGTTTTGTTGGCGTTTATATAAGATGGAGAGAGGTGTGGTACGTTAGAGAGTTTAAGTGAGTTGCATATTATTTTCCCCTTTGTTGGACATTGACGTGAGAATGTCAGTTATTTCTCTCTCTCTCTCTCTCTATAAATATATATATATATATATATATACACACATCTATGGTTATTTCGTTTTTTAAGTAATGTCACTCCTGTATTTGTGTTTTGAATAAAAATGATTTTAAAAAGCAAAGTACCGTGATTGTTTCATTGCTATTTGAATTATGAACAAATATAGCTACTTACACAATTATGTCCATATACTTACACATGCTATAGAAATATATCCATTGTTTATTGTTACTGCACACAAAAGTTTTTCATACATTTCCGCTCAGATCATGGTACTGTTCATTGACTGTCATGTGTTGTTTTGCCCAGCAGATGGCAGCATTCAATGCTTCATTGACGCCTTGAGTACTGAACCTTTTGGTGAAGCAATGGACTGGAAAGCCTCAGTGATTCATAAGGCTTCATTTGCCCATCACTGCCAGAGCCGATGGACTGATAAGGGAAACTGGACAGACAATGAGGGCTGGAAACACGCCGACATGGGTGTAGCGGTGAACCTTGATATTGCAGGTCACGTGATGCCATGGGAACCAGAAAGAAATTTCTCCAAAGGGAATAATTGAAAAAGACACGTTGAAAAATCCGTGAATACATTTTTTGACACCCACAAATTATCGATACCAAAACGGTTTATTTTTCTCTTCTAAATCATTGATGCCTCGTTTGTCGGCAAAGACAAAATGTTTTATTTATATTCAGGCTATGCCAACACTTCTCCCTCTGCCCGAGTCTGCACAGGCGCACGAGCCTGCCTCACAGATCGTTAAAGATACAGTACCCCGTTACAATCCGCCCTCTTCTTCTTCTTTTGTGGGTTATTTTTGTTCTGACAACAATCTGGTGCATTACCGCCATCAACTGATATGGAGTGTGGATCTTGACACTTATTCCTTCTTATCATTAAAAAAAAACTAAAAATATATTAATAAATAACTATGCTTATATCCTTTACCCTACTTTGCAATCCTCGATAGCAATATTACCACTAAACAATTTAAATTTTGATAATTAACTTCCACTGAACCCCTTCTCCAAAATTCCTTGAATTTCCTCCTCTTTAAGATCACTTATCTCTAAAATCTCCTGAGCTGCATGTATCACCTTCCTAATTCTCTCTGTTTTTGTGTCAATCTCACTTGCACAATTTATCACCATCGCAATAAAAGCTAAAAACTTTCGCTTGTCAACACACACTAACTGCTTATCAGGACTGTGTTGTTCTTTCCCTTTCATTTCAATTGTGCCCATTTCTTTCCTCACTGATTTCTTCTCGAGCCTCACCGTCTTTGTAGCCTCCACATACGACATTTTACTCTGTATCCTAGTCCGCTCAACTTCAATTTCTAATTCTCTGCGTTTACATTGTTTTGCCCCCGCTTCATGGTTTCCTGTGCAGTGATAGCAAACAGTCTTCTCTTTTGTTAAATCACAACACTCTTCTGAGCACCCCTCTTTACCACATCTTCTACACCAATACTTCTCATTTTTGCACACTGCCACAACATGACCATAACCTTGGCACCAATAACAACAAAGGGGAGCTTTTTCAAATACCCACACCCTGTAACTCAGGTAATAAATTAAAATTTGTTCTGGCAACTCATTTTCAAACTCTAGGAGCACCGCCATACTCTCTTGTTTACTCCCATTTCTATAACTATATAATCGCCTCGCGATACAAACTCCTTCTACCTCAAAAAAATCATCTGGATTCACCGCCAAAGAAACCCCTTTTATAACTGCCTTTGCTGTCGGCTGTCGTTTCAGTGAGAAACACTTTACTGGGCTATTGCCAAATACTTTTATTTTTCGCGCCTTTTCCATTTGTCTTTTTGCTACACATTCCACAGTCATTGTTCCACTTCTCCCCATCCTCACGGACTTAACATCTCCAATCTCTTTCTTGACAAATTTTCCAACTTGATGACTATCACAGAACACTTGGTTGACTTCCCAACTCTCTCCGACTGCCTTAAAGCCAAAAACAAAAATCTCTTCATTTATTTCATTCTCAAATCCCTTTTTCCTTTTCTTTCTCCTTTATCTCCTTCTTCACGCTCCATTTGCTCTCTCCCGGATTTTATTTCTCTCCTCGTTCAAAATCAGCGCCAAGCCTCATTCAATCTTTTCCCGATCTACAGTCCGCCTGGTCAGACCATAGAGAAATACAGCGTCCTCCATAATTATTGGTTAAGATGTGTTCAAAGCCTTAAAATAAATACATTTTTATTGCAGAAGCATACTCTCACACTTAAAATTGTAGAAAAATGTAACCTTCAACTCAAGTGAATTTTAAGGGGAAAGAAATCCCTGATGAAAAAATAATTATTTTTCATAAAATCACCTGAAGTACTTCTGTCATTTCTACAGTAGTATACAAAGTTGATCAGAGTATCTAGGAACATATAATTAGTAAATCATCACTTCTTGTTTCCCCTGGGCATACATATGACGTGACACAGAGGCCATTTCTCTTATCCACTCTTCAACATGGGAAAGACAAAGGAACGCACCATTCAAGTAAGGCAGATGTGTGTCGACCTTCACAAGTCAGGCAATGGCTACAAGAAAATAGGCCACTTGCCTGCACCTGCTTCGGTCAGATGGGACCAAGATAGAGCTTTTTGACAACAAACACTCTAAGTGGGTCTGGCGGAACACAAAAGATGAGTATGCAGAAAAGCACGTCATGCCCACTGTGAAGTATGGGGGAGGATCGGTGATGCTGTGGGCCTGTTTCTCTTCCAGAGGCCCTGGAAACCTTGTTAGGGTGCATGGCATCATGAACGCTTTTTAAATACCAGGCATTTTAAATCAAAATCTGGTGACCTCTGCCCAAAAGCTTAAGATGGGTCGTCCCTGGGTCTTTCAGCAAGATAATGACCCTAAACATGTGGCCAAATCTACGCAGAAATGGTTCCCCAGACACAGAATCAAGCTCCTCCCATGGCCATCTCAGTCCCTAGACCTCAACCCCATTGAAAACCTGTGGAGTGAGCTGAAGAGGAGAGTGCAGAGGAGAGGACCCAGGTCGCTGGATGATTTAGAGAGATTGTGCAAAGAGGAATGGTCAAAGATCCCTCTTTCTGTATTTTTCCATCTTGTGAAACATTATCGGAGAAGATTAGGTGCTGTTTTGTTGGCAAAAGGGGGTTGTACAAAGTATTAACATCAGGGCTGCTAATATTGTGGCACACACAAGGATTATTTCTTAATGTGGGACTTTTTTCCCACTGAATAACTGCACTTGAATTGAAGGTTGAATTCTCCTCTTTTTTCATTGTGGTCCTATATTATTTAGAAAAAAACTGAATTTATTTGAAGCTAAAGAACACATCTTAACCAGGGGTGCCAATAATTATGGAGGGTGCTGTATAGTAGATCAGTTCGGTTTAAGGCCAGAAGTCCGCGCACGAATGCCCAATATAGCTGATGTGGGGCTAAAGGAAATTTGGGGTGCGTTCCAGCCATCGGCGGAACCAGACATATTTTACTGGGGCTCGTACCCCAGTACTGGTCTGCAGTGCCCCAGTATAATTTTCCCCAGGGGATTCAAAAAAAAAAAAAAATCAAGATCTAAGTCTACATGTCCACATAATCTACAGTAACAGAAAGTGCACAGGCGCACAACTACTTATTATAACTCACTGCTACTTTATTCACTTCACTCCATATACAAAACCCAAAACCAGTGAAGTTGGCACGTTGTGTAAATCATAAATAAAAACAGAATACAATGATTTGCAAATCTTTTTCAACCTATATTCAATTGAATACACTGCAAAGACAAGTTACTTAATGTTTGAACAGGTAAACTTTTTAATTTTTTGCAAATATTAGCTTATTTGGAATTTGATGCCAGCAACATATTTCAAAAAAGCTGGCACAAGTGGCAAAAAAGACTGAGAGAGTTGAGGAATGCTCATCAAACACTTATTTGGAACATCCCACAGGTGAACGGGCTAATTGGGAACCGGTGGGTGCCATGATTGGGTATAAAAGCAGCTTCCCTGAAATGCTCAGTCATTCACAAACAAGGATGGTGTGAGGGTCACCACTTAGTGAACAAATGCGTGAGCTGAACAGTTTAAAAACAACATTCCTCAACAAGCTATTGCAAGAAATTTAGGGATTTCATCATCTACGGTCCGTAATATCGTCAAAATGTTCAGAGAATCTGGAGAAATCACTGCACGTAAGCGACAAGGCCGAAAACCAACATTGAATGCCCGTGACCTTCGATCCCTCAGGCCGTACTGCATCAAAAACCGACATCAGTGTGTAAAGGACATCACCACATGGGCTCAGGAACACTTCAGAAAACCACTGTCAGTAACTACAATTCGTGGCTACATCTGCAAGTGCAAGTTAAAACTCTACAATGCAAAGCGAAAGCCATTTATCAACAGCACCCAGAAACGCTGCCGGCACTGCTGGGCCCAGGCTCATCTAAGATGGACTGATGTAAAGTGGAAAAGTGTTCTGTGGTCTGACGAGTCCATATTTCAAATTGTTTTTGGAAACTGTGGACGTCGTGTCCTCCGGACCAAAGAGGAAAAGATCCATCCGGACTGTTATAGGTGCAAAGTTCAAAAGCCAGCATCTGTGATGGTATGGGGGTGTATTAGTGCCCAAGGCATGGGCAACTTACACATATGTGAAGGCACCATTAATGCTGAAAGGTACATACAGGTTTTGGAACAACATATGTTGCCATCCAAGCAACGTCTTTTTCATGGACGCCCCTGCTTATTTCAGCAAGACAATGCCAAGCCACATTCTGCACGTGTCACAACAGCATGGCTCTGTAGTAAAAGAGTGCGGGTACTAGACTGGCCTGCCTGTAGTCCAGACCTGTCTCCCATTGAAAATGTGTGGCGCATTATGAAGCGTAAAAGACGACAATGGAGAGCCCGGACTGTTGAACAACTTAAGCTGTACATCAAGCAAGAATGGGAAAGAGTTCCGCCTGAAAAGCTTCAAAAATTGGTCTCCTCAGTTCCCAAATGTTTACTGAGTGTCATTGAAAGGAAAGGCGATGTAACACAGTGGTAAAAAGGTCCCTGTGCCAAGTTTTTTGCAATGTGACAGCAATGTGTTGCTGTCTTTAAATTCTAAGTTAATGATTATTTGCAAAAAAATTATAGTTTCTCAGTTTGAAAATTAAACATCTTGTCTTTGCAGTGTATTCAATTGAATATAAGTTGAAAAGGATTTGCAAATCATTGTATTTTGTTTTTATCTACGATTTACATAACGTGCCAACTACACTGGTTTTGGGTTTTGTAATACACAATGGCATGTGGCTACTTAATATTCACGTGGCTTTGGCTGTGATTCGCTAGTGCTCACTTCAGAACTTTGGAACACAAGGACACGCACACACACACACACACACACACACACACACGCACACACACACACACACACACACACACACACACACACACACACACACACACACACACACAACAGGGTCTGTCAGAGCTGACTGCTCTCGCCGTCATTCTCTCCACATGTCCTCAGGTCAGTGCTGGGCATCTGCCTGTCCTTATTGTTTGTTTTCTCTCTGTGTCGCCATTTCCATGGGAATTTAAATGTCACAACTTTGCTTAAACTTTCAGCTGCCGTCTCACCAGCTCGCTCTGGCTGTAAATTGAAGTAGGCTAGTGCAGACGTTAGCAGCTGCCATATAGCTAACTGGCTCATCATAGGCATAACGTTGATTCATAATGGTTAGCCTAGCACTGTCAACTCGGTTTCTGGAGATTGCTATCGATGTTTGATGAGCATATATGAGCTATTTCACGTTAAAACATGGGCTCTGTATGAACAGAGTATCGGGCTCATCGAGTACTTTGGTTATGAGACACTGAGGATAACAAAGGAGAGTATACAGTTTTGTTAAAGACTTAAAGAGAGCCTACTGTTAAAGCCGACACTAGTGAATACAGTTTTATGTTTAGTAAAGATGCACTGATTAGAATAGAACATATACAGTTTAATGATTGCAGTTATTGATACCTTGATTAAATGGTTTATTTGAATTACACAATGAATGTTTAGCTTACAATTAACACTGCAGTGTAAATGAAATGTGATTTGAATGTGAGTCAGTTGTTTGGTGTAGCTTTGCACACTTTGTGCCTTGATTCAAAACTGTTGATATGGTAATGTTTTGCCTGTTTTCCTCTGTGTGTGTTTGTATGGCATGGATAATTCAGTGTTTTGGCCTGCCAGGCACATATCAGTCCATTTCAGGTGGTCCATCATAGATCCAGACAACAAGATAATATGACATGAATGTATAATTTGAAGCACTATTTATGCTTTTTTATGATAAATTAGCGCAAAACATTTTTGCTCGAGCACTTCGTGCAGTCGCGTTTTGTGTCCCAGCTGCGCCCCAGTACAGTATTAGGTCTAGTTACGCCCCTGGTTCCAGCGCGTCTCAAAGTAAGCCAGCTGCGAGAGATTCTTGAAAAATTACGCAACAATCTTGCCTAAGTTGCGCGATAAGCCCTCCAAACCCTGTGACACAGTCTGCCGTCAACTCACAGTCTTTATAAGGGCGTCTCTCTCCATTTTCTGCTTGCACTGAGGATGGTCTGATAGTGACTGAAAATGTTTTGCACTGCACGCACTTTGGTTGCACTTTTGCACTTTCTAATGTAATAAAACCTGATTATTCTTGTATTGGCTATTTTGGTGTGCGAGTTTCTTTTGATTGATGGACTGATTACGCTCTTGGAACCTACGCACCCACCAGGCCTGGAGTCTTTGGCACGACACCCTATTTGCTTCATACCCACATTGATGTAATGACATTTTAGTTTGGTGGAAGGTTCTGCTTGGGGGGTTTAATACAGAGCTGGCTTTGTAACTGAGCCTGACTGTAAGCTAAAGTAAAACCCAGTGCAGCTCATTTTACCTTAGTCCATGTCCTAGATTTAAAGAGGTTCCTGGTTTTACCAAGTGCTGAAGTCAGGCTTAATCACGAGGCCAGCTTTGTGGTATATCCCCCTGGAGGTGCTCGCTACAATGGTGTAGCAGAAACATACTAAACAACAACAAAATAAGGTGAGGAGCGTAAGAACCAAACAGGTGGAGGCTGGGGTGGAGGTGGCAGCAAACCAGATATTTCACCTGCACGTGAGGAATCAGATTGAGCAGCAAAGGTGATTGAACTGAAAAAATGGTTCATGCATTTGTGTCCTCTCGGCTGGATTACTGTAACGTTTTACTGTCAGGCTGCACCAGTTCTATCCTGAATCACCTTCAATTAGTGCAGAATGCTGCTGCTAGGGTTCTGACCAGGACGAAGTAATATGACCACATTAGCCCAGTACTCAAAAATCTTCACTGGCTCCCTGTCAAGTTAAGAATTGAATATAAAATTCTACTGCTTACCTACAAAGCCTTAAATGATTTGGCCCCAGAATATCTTAGTGCACTTCTCATTCCTTACTCCCCTCCAAGATTACTTCATTCACAGGTGCTGGATATTTGAAAATTCCAAATATATCCAGAGGTACAATTGGAGGCAGAGCATTCTCTTACAAAGCACTAATTTTATGGAACAATCTCCCAAGAAAAATTCAGGCTTCAGACACACTGTCTATCTTCAAGTGGAGGCTGAAAACTTATCTTTTTAGTCAAGCCTATGATTAGTTCATGATTAGTTATGTAGTTATGTATACATATTTATTTGGTTCTGGCGGGACTGACTACAACGTAGTTTCGTGGGAGGTTCACACGATATTGGAAGCCAGTGTTAAGTAAATCCATGTGGAACCGGTGGCACTGAGCATGCATTAACGGTGTCAGTGGGGCTTGCTACAGCCTTAGTCACCAGGGAGGTCCATATGGTACTAGTGTTTAGAAAATCTAAAGTGATTTTCCAGCCTGGAGTAAGTGTAGGGCCTCTGTGCTGCAGGAAGTGGATGGAGCGGTGTTGACTGTTTCCTGACCAGTCTGCTTATAATTTGTCACTTGGCACATGACACAGGACTGTATTTTTTATTAATACGCAGTAGTTTCTATCCAGTGCCTCACCTCACTTTTTTCTGTCTCTCTCTGAGGATCTTTCCCTCCACAACCCTGAGTCCTGGACCGTCCGAGCCCTGTCCCTCACCATGAGCTCTGGCTGCTGCTGTCCTGATGCGGTCCTGATCCAGTCCTGCACCATCCTCTGCAGGCCACTTCCTCCAGCAACTGATGCCACTGTTTAGATGGACTTAAATGGAACTCTATTGTCATGATCTTGTTATTAATTAGCTAGCCTGCGGAGGATGGGCTTCCCCACTATAGTCGGGTTCCTCCTGAGATTTCTTCCCACTGGGGAGTTTTTTCTCACCACTGTTGGAGGATTTTTCTCCCTACTGGGAGTTTTTTTGCCTCATTTGCTGTAGTGGGGAATAGGCTGGGCACTGCCCTTTTTATTTCTTTAAACTCTCACAGTAAAGCGTCTTTGTGACAGTCTCTGTGAAAAGTGCTTTACAAAATAAATTGAATTTAATTGTGCTTGAAAAGAGCAATGTGATAGGTTCTTTTCTGTTGACGCTCTGTGATAGGAGGGGCCCCAGATTAGCCTGTCTGTCTGTCAATCAAAATGTATCTTTTTATTTTAATGTATTCATTAAAATATTGAATTTATACCAACTGAAACATACAGCTAGCAGCCAAATAAATGTATTATTTTAAGCAAACGTTTTGCCAAATAGGCCAACATAGAGTGCAGCTGCATGATGATAAAATGTTGGAAATAGTTTCAGGAATACGTTTCGAATTTACTGCCTTCTACTTTTTTTTTAAATTTTCACTCAATTCGTTCAAAGGCAACTTGTCATAGTAGAGGCTTATTGGCCTAAAAATTCAATGTTGGCTAATCAAAAAAGGTTTGAACCAATGAAAAACGCATAAAAAATAAGAAGTAGGCCTATTGTTTGAATGTGTAGATGAATATGAACTTATTTTCTTCATCCTCGCAAATGTAGGCTATCAGTTACATTGCTGAAGTCCACCCTCTGTCATTTCTCTCTCGATAAAAAGCATTGCCAGATTTGAGAGACGATTCTCACTCATTGAAGACCGCAGATAACTTATAATTAAGATGACTGAAATTACGCTCTGCCTATGCGCTGCTTATGAGAATAGTAACATAGATCCGATGTAAAGTTGAGATGCTCGGAAAAGTTCGGTGCATGTCATTGGCGACGAGGAAATACAAAATTTGGCCTGTATAAAACTCTCCTCCTCGGTGAACTGAGCCAGATCATTGATCTTCTCCACTGAATTTGGATTTTTTTTAAGTGCCGTTCGTTGAGGACTTGGTAATGACTTGCCATGTTGCGAAGGTCTGTGAAACGTGTCACAAACTGTTGGTCAAAAACGTCCAGGATATAATAGAATGAGTCCACTTTAAAACGTGTTCTACTGTCGTATACAGCCTCGTCTGCAGTTTTTTTCGTCGGGAAAAACGCTTTCTCTTTCTCGCTCTGCCCTCCAGGAAAGCAGTGGATATATCGCATTTGATTAAGTTACGGTGGATTTCGCCACTTGTAAAATGAAAATCATTTATTATTCCGGACTTCTTACGCCTTTCTTCACTCGGGAGTTGGAAGCAATGGAATTGCACAAAAATGTTTTAAGTGGTCTTACTTCATTTAAACAGTCTGAAAGATCGTGAAACCCACGCCTTACATCGATTGCTGACCACAGCACGGGAGCGTGAGTGAAGCATTAAATCTCACGCAGAATGCCTGAGAGTCTCACCCCTGATTTTTGTTTTGTTTGTTGTGCACAAGTCTCGATATTTGCTAAGCCCTCCGCCGGCCAGAAGCTTTACAGATCACTTGCGCAGCGGTCAATAAGCTCAAGCGCGGTGTTCAAATCGATTGATTCTTTCTGAAGATAGTTTAATAGAACAAGCGTTTCCCTAAGATTGTGTTCCAAAATTTAATTCTGTTTTTTTTTCTTCCCTCAATTAATAGACTTGCTTTCATTTGCCTCAATCGCTGAACTCAGGCGGCCTTTTTTTCCCCTCTTGGCCATTCTCCTGAGGAGGCACAGGCTGGAGGCACATGGGTTCGCAGAACCCACGCACCCTATGCAAATTACGCTACTGCGCATAGGTGATGTAGAATGACCAGTTTCCTACAAGAACTAGTTCCACTTATTTCAGGCAAAAACTACTTTAGATTTAGGCACCAAAACTATTGGTTTAGGTTTTCGAAAAGATCATTATTTGGGGTAAAGTAGGCTTTTTCACCGGTCTTTAAATGTATTCAATGGATTGACAATGTAAACTAAGCAGGACTGCTAAGGCCAAGTTCTGTTCAGTCACCAATGGATGTTACCCAAGGGTAAATGTACTACTGACTAAATTCATTCACGCAGAGAATGATATTAGTGTGGAATAGTTTGCTGGACCATATTTCTGAGGTATAATCACTGACTGATTTCAAGACCAGGCTTGACTTAGTGCTAGATATCATGTCTTCCTGGAGTATCTCAAGAGGAGTTTTACTTTATGGATCTGAAATTGGCCAGCCTAGCTGGGCTAACTGGCTGGCTCTCACCACTCATGTTACGTTATATTACAATGTTTCAATTTGGCGGATGGAATTAAGTGACGACTCCTAAAAGTACAACTTACGATGGCTGCAGCCTACGCTTTGAGATGCACCTACTGTCACCTCCGCGGGAAAGGACCCAAAATTCCATAGTTCTATCAGTGGCAAAACCTGTATCTCGTCACTAGAGGGCAGCGTAATCCCGCACATTGCCCAGTTTGCGCAGGAATTAAAAATGACCAAGAAAAAACTAGTCTGCTTCCTGACCTTTGCTTACCACTTCCGCCCGTTTTATACCCGAAGTTACAGTTGCTGAGATTTCTGTAATAAATATGCATTGACGAATCAAGTGAGTCGCGTTCCTGACTGAGGTAAGGGGGTTCTGTAAGCAGTCAGTAATAGTCACATTTTTAGCTACTGGCCTGCTAAATCAAGTTCATCATAATCCAATGAAAAAAAAAACTAATCAATAAAAATGATCGATTACAAATATTTTTGAGTGTCATTACGTTGCATATATAGCCTGTCTGGTTTAACATTCCTTTAACATAACAAAACGAAACTCTATGGAAGGCCAATGCAGTCATAGGTAGGCCAACATTAATGAAGTGGTCATGAGAACAGGGAAACTTTTATTGAAATAACACTCGCAAATTGAAAAAAATATTGAAGTAAAAAAGTGTTTCAGACGGCTTTGATAACAAAAAACAGAAACCGGACCCGTTCTCATATGTGTGGTCTCCTTTACTGCCAGGAGAATCTTGTATCCATGGACGACGGACAATGGCGCGTAATGCATCTTAACCACCCGTCTGAGTGCCGTGGCCCGTGCCCCTAAATGGGAAACGATCTCATTGCTTGCTTATTTATTTATTTATTACTTTTTCTTAACAAAATAATAAATAGCGCCGCAAACCATTCAAATACATGCCAAAACAAGATGAGAAAATCATCTTCAAATAAAATAAATAAATAAATACAGCGCCCTCCGTAATTATTTGCAGCCCTGGTTAAGATGTGTTCTTTAGCTTCTAATAAATTCAGTTTTTTTCTAAATAATATAGGACCACAATGAAAAAAAGAGGAAAATCCAACCTTTAATTCAATTGCATTTATTCAGTGGGAAAAAATATCCCACATTAAGAAATAATTCTTTTACATCAAATCATGTGTGCCACAATTATTAGCACCCCTGATGTTAATACTTTGTACAACCCCCTTTTGCCAACAAAACAACACCTAATCTTCTCCTATAATGTTTCACAAGATGGAAGAATACAGAAAGAGGGATCTTCGACCATTCCTGTTTGGACAATCTCTCTAAATTATCCAGCGACCTGGGCCCTCTCCTCAGCACTCTCCTCCTCAGCTCACTCCACAGGTTTTCAATGGGGTTGAGGTCTGGGGACTGAGATGGCCAAGGGAGGAGCTTGATTTTGTGTCTAGTGAACCATTTCTGTGTAGATTTGACCACATGTTTAGGGTCATTATCTTGCTGAAAGACCCAGTGATGACCCATCTTCAGCTTTCGGGCAGAGGCCACCAGATTTTGATTTAAAATGTCCTAGTATTTCAAAGCGTTCATGATGCCATGCACCCGAACAAGGTTCCCAGGGCTTCTGGAAGAGAAACAGGCCCACAGCATCACCGATCCTCCCCCATACTTCACAGTGGGCGTGAGGTGCTTTTCTGCATACTCATCTTTTGTGTTCTGCCAGACCCACTTAGAGTGTTTGTTGCCAAAAAGCTCTATCTTGGTCTCATCTGACCAAAGCACACGGTCCTAGTTGAAGTCCCAGTGCCGCTTAGCGAACTCCAGACGTTTGAGTTTATGATTGTGAATGAGAAAAGGTTTTTTCCGTGCATGCCTCCCAAACAGCTTGTCGGCATGTAGATAGCGCCTGATGGTTGTTTTGGAGACTTTGTGACCCCAAGATTCTACCATTTGTTGCAATTCTTTAAAAGTGAGCTTTGGAGAAGTTTTTATTTCTCTTACCATCCTCCTCACTGTGAGTGCTGGCAAAATAACCTTGCATCCTCGTCCAGGCTTGTTTACCACCGTTCCATTGTTTTAAACTTCTTAATGATTCCTCTGACAGTAGATATGGGCAGGTGCTGGCGAGTGGCTATTTTCTTGTAGCCATTGCCTGACTTGTGAAGGTCGACACACATCTGCCTTACTTGAATGGTGTGTTCCTTTGTCTTTCCCATGTTGAAAAGGGGATAAGAGAAACGGCCTCTGTGTCACATCATATTTATACCTCAGGGAAACAGGAAGTGATCACTTACAAATTAAATGTTGCTAGATACTCTGATCAACTTTGCAAACTACTGTAGAAATGACAGACATACTTCAATTACATTTAATTCCAAGGAATTGTTAGGGGTGCCAATAATTGCGTAACAGGTGATTTTATGAAAAATAATTATTTCTTAGTCAGGGATATTTTTTTCCCTTAAAATTCACTTGAGTTGAAGGTTACATTTTTCTACAATTTTAAGTGTGAGAGTATGCTTCTGCAATAAAAATTGAATTTATTTTAAGGCTTTTAACACAGCTTAACCAGGGGTGCCAACATTATGGAGGGCGCTGTATATAAACAAAGAAGAAATCACAGAAATAAGTGCCTTTTTGAAAAAGAATGGTTTCAGAATAGATTTCAAAGAAGAGACAGTTTGAGCAAGGCAGATTTCAGCTGGTAGGTCTTTGGTAACAGTTTTGAGAGTATGAATTGCCAGGCCTAAGATCCATTAGTATTTAATCAGACACTGGGTGCAACTAGCAGACACAATTTTGCTGATCTCAAATGGCGTCCAGGCTGATAAGGGGTCCGAAGGCCAATTATTTACCAGTGGTGTAGCTAGTTTGGGGGGGGCAAAGACATGTCCCTTTATGACAACAATTAGTCCTAGCTAGTTCCCAATGATTTTATTTTGTTGACGCATTTTCCAATTATCGTAGCCCAACTGGCAACTGAAGACACGGTTTCTCTCTGTATGCGATCTAAAAGCGATGAAATCATGGGCTAAATTCAGTACAGAAAAATAATTTACTTATTAACAGGCCAGTGCTTTGCATTGATTGAACTGGTCCGCGTTCCAATGAAATGCGGACTTTCACTCATGTTATTGCGTGGGTCGATAAAGAAAAAAGTGGCACTCGGCAGTTCAATAGGCAATAAAAAGCGTGCAGCTCCAGCTATTTGCATGAGAGTCAACAGGCAATTTTGAATAATGTTGATTTAAATACAGCAAATAAGTGTCCAGATGATTGTCGTCTTATCTAATCGGGGAGAAGCAGCAGCACCTGTTAAGTGTGGAGTGCTCTCGGAGTGAACCTTCTGTTAATCATGAAAATGACCAATAACAGGTCAAGATGAATAATTGTTTTTAACAGATGTTTTGTGCATCCCAATTTTCAGTTCTTGTTCTGCCACTGTTCTGAAATTAGCCCATGATTTCATCGCTGTTAGATCGCATATGGAGAGAAACAGTGTCTTCAGTTACGAATTACTGTTATGATTTCTGGGGAAACAATAGGAACCCACGGAACTCGGAACATTGGACTCGGAAACACTCGGAAAACTCGGAAAAGGAAACAAGAGGGAGAGATGGCATATACAGGGAACCAAAAATAATTTATATATAATAACTAAAAATCTCGGAAGGGAAAAAACGAGGCACTCAGGCCAACACAACCACCGTACGACAGCACTGAAAAAGGGGAGGAAACTCAGGAATCAAATAATTACACTCGGGAACACTAGGGGGCAGACTTGGGGCAGACTCGGAATCAGACTGGGGCAACCCTGGAACAGACTGGGGCAACTCGGGAACAGACTGGGGCAAACTCGGGACATCCAGCAGGTAACTCGGCAACAGACAGGAGGCAACTTGGAAACAGCAGGAGGCAACTCGGGAACAGCAGAAGGCAACTCGGGAACAGCAGAAGGCAACTCGGGAACAGCCTGGAGGCACTCGGGACATCAGGAAGCTCGGGTAGACAACAGGGGGGGGCAGACACAGGACACAGCGACGGGCACAGCTGGCAGGTGGCTGACTCGGGAGGCTCAGCTGGCAGGGAGCAGGCTCTGGAACACATCAGGCAGGGCTGGCTCGGGAACACAGGCAGGGGGCAGACTCGGATGGGGCAGGCTCGGAAACACATCAGGCAGGGGGCAGACTCGGAAGGGGCTGGTAGGCAAACGGCATGGACAGAGAGAGGGTGAAGGGGAACAGAGGGAGTGTGATGCGAAGTGAGGAGTGGCGAGTGGTGAAGTCAGATCTGAACTGACCTGCTGACAGGGAACATATATAGGGCAGGGGCACGGACAAACACAGGTGCAGAAAATAATATAATTAACAAGGGTTGGAACATGAGGGAAACCTAATTACATGAAACAGAAAACATTAACACACAGACGAGGATCACAAGACACTCCGAAAGACGGGATAAAATAAACTGAATAAAAGACTCCTAAGTGCATAGAATGAGCAGCAGGCCAGGTAAGATAAATGCAGAGAATCTGCAGGAAAAAAAAAACAGCAAAGCAAGTTAAACGAAAGCAAGAGGCGAAGACTAGAACAGGGCGAATGCGGAGAGGTCGTTAGTCAATTAGTAAGTGCAGCTGTACAATCCCGGGTGCTCGTTAGTACGTTAGTTTAATATACAATGTTAGTTTTGTTAGTAAATTCTAGAAAAGAACAAACTGTTAGTACGGGTTAGTAATAGAGAAAAGCAAGGGGAAATTAGCAAACGAGAAAGGAAGGAAGGCTGAAACCCAGAATCCATTAAATCACCCGAAATAGTGTCACAATAAATTAAGACAAAAACTGCAACGAACTGATGACGCGACCGGGGAGAAAGTAAAGACAGTACATGGGTAAGACGTGGACTGGAATAACACGGGAGAGGAATGAAATGTGAAACACTAAGGCATAAGACTAATGTTATGTATGATAATTTTTTATCAGACTTGTTCCTCCTTTCTTAGAAAATGATGTTGACCAATACTTTACCCATTTTGAAAAAATTGCTGAAAATTTGAAATGGCCGAAAGAGCATTGGACAATGATGTTACAAAGTGTTCTTACTGGTAAAGCTAGAAAAATCTATAACCAGTTATCTGTCCAACAGTGTGCTGATTATGATTTTGTCAAATCTGCCATTCTGAAGGGTTATGAATTAGTCCCTGAGGCTTACAGGCAAAAATTTAGGAATTCTTGCAAGGAAGCCAGTCAAACTCATGTTGAATTTGGCAGGTTAAAGGAACAGTTGTTTGATCAGTGGTGTAATTCCATGAAAGTTGAAAAAGATTTTGATAGAATGAGGCAACTTATTCTGGTTGAGGAATTCAAAAGGTGTGTCCAGCCTGATATTAAGACTTTCCTTGAAGAAAAACGAGCCATTACTTTGCAAGATGTTTCTACGCTAGCTGATACTTATGCATTGACTCACAAGTCTTCTTTTGTCCAAAAATCCACTTTTTCGAAATTTCAAAGCAAGTTTCAGTCAAAGACTTCTTCTAATAACACTTCTAATGATTCTAAGGCCACTTCTGAAAGGAAACCTTCCAGTGAGAAGCAATCCTCTGATTTTTTACCCTCTGTGTCTTGCCATTACTGCAAAAAGCAAGGTCACCTTATTTCTGAGTGTTATGCTCTCAAGAAAAAACAACAACGAGAAGAAACCAAGCCAACTGCTTTGACAAAGAGAGAATCTCTTGTATCAATGGTCAGTTCACCTGATCTTCTACCTTCTGTGTCTGATTCTGTTATGGAGGGTTTTGAGCCATTCATCACTGATGGTTCTGTCTCAAACCCTGAAGAACATGATAAGGACCTACTGCCTTGACACAGAGAAAGATTGGGATGAAGGTGTCCATCTTCTTCTGTTTGCTGCCCGTGAAGCTGTTCAGGAGTCTCTTGGGTTCAGTCCTTTTGAGCTCGTTTTTGGGCATACAGTCCGTGGACCTCTGAAGCTACTGAAGGAAAAGTTGCTCGCTGAAGATGATGTCCCAATGAACTTGCTTCAGTATGTCTCTGACTTCCGTAATCGTCTCTCTAAAGCCTGTGACTTTGCTAAGTCTAATCTCAAAGAAGCTCAGGGCAAAATGAAAGCCAGATATGACCTTCACTCAAAAGATAGAAGTTTCAAAACTGGTGACAAAGTTCTTGCACTTTTGCCAGTTCCTGGAAACCCTCTAAGGGCCCGATATTTCGGCCCTTACACTGTCCTCAAAAAGGTCAGTGATCTAAATTACATAATTTCAACTCCTGGAAGGAGGAAACAAAAACAAATGTGTCACATCAACATGCTGAAAGAATACATTGATAGAGGCACTCAGCAAAAGCCAGTCAATGTGGTAAATACAGTTGAACTGGAAAATTCCGAAGATTGTGACTGCCCCTTAGAAAATGAACCTGGTCCAGTCAAACTTGAAAATTCAGACATTCTTCAAAATATTGACAGCAAGTTGTCCCACCTGGACCCTTTTCAACAACAGCAGCTAAAGCAGCTCATATTTGAATATAGTCACATTTTCCCTGACGTTCCATCAAGGACTGATTTGGTTTACCACGATGTCATCCTACAAGATGATGCAAAAGTCAAAGTTATCACTGAATTTCCTGAGCCAACAACTAAAAGACAGCTCATGAGATTTCTAGGGATGGCTGGCTACTACAGAAAATTCTGTAAAAATTTCTCTATCATCTCTGAACCTTTGACAAATTTACTGAAGAAAAATGCAAAATTTGTTTGGGATGAAAAATGTCAAAATTCATTTGACCAGCTGAAAGCGATTCTCAAAAATGCACCAGTTCTCTTACCTCCCAATTTCAAAAAGGAGTTCAAGTTGGCAGTTGATGCCAGTGACATTGGTGCAGGTGCAGTTTTACTGCAAGAAGACACTGATGGAGTAGATCATCCCGTTTGTTACTTTTCCAAAAAGTTTGATAAACATCAGAAAAACTACTCAACAATTGAAAAAGAATGTTTGGCACTTGTTTTGGCTTTACAACATTTTGAAGTCTATTTGACTTGTTCAGCTACTTCCATCAAGGTCTTCAGTGATCACAATCCCCTCACATTCTTGCACAAGATCAAAAACAAGAATCAGAGATTACTGAGATGGAGTTTACTTTTGCAAGAGTATGATTTGGATATTTCTCACATCAGGGGAAAAGATAATGTAATCCCAGATACACTTTCACGCATGTAATTTTATTTCTTTTCGTGATTGTGAAAAACGTAATTTTACTTTTCTATTTGATTGTGAGACTTACACTGTTTGTTATGTATATGATTGTTATCATGATCAATAATACGTTTGTGTAAAATTCAAGATTGTTCTGATTATAAAACTGTGTTAATTTTAACAAAAGAAAGCTTTTAGCAAACCTTTCTTTTCTTAAAGAGGGGAGGTGTTATGTATGATAATTTTTTGTACAGCTTTATATTCCATTTGTAAATGAAGATTTGTTACATGCTGTTTTGCTGCCTTGCTGGTCAGCTATATCGATTTTGTTCATTGGCACCATCTGGTGGCGTATTTGTAAAATCATTAAGAAAAGTCTAGTAATTTCTCGAAGCTTCTGGCACTTTCCTGCTTGGAGGGGGCGGGATTTCCCTAGAATCCTGTGGATCTTTCTGGAAGGTTGCTAGACTATAAAAAGGCTGTGATTTTAAGCACAGCAGAGACTGACAACAAAGAGAGCAGACAGCAGAAGAGAGCAGACCAGAGTTTTGTTTTGGCAACAGTTAAATAGTGGCAGTGTTATTAGAGAATTTAAATAGTGGATATATTTTTTTATACAACTTTTTTTTTGTGACGAATAAATTTGTTTTAGTTGTACTTGCCAGTTTTTTGTTGTGATTTTTCCAAGTCATAACACTAAAAATAGACATCACAAAAATAATAAAAACCTAAAATTAACTAACGAAACACACAGAAACCCACAGAACACAACAATTACAATGATTGGAAAAAGCGTCAACAAAGGAAAATGATTAAGAACTAGCCAGGACTATTTATTATCATAAAGTGACGTGCCTGCACCGCCCCCCGCCCCCCCAACTGGCTACGCCTCAGCTCATCATGCAGAGCTGATAAAAGTTAGTAATAAGATCTTAAAATCAATACGGAAATGGACTGAAAGCCAAAGCAAGGAAGCCAGGATTGAAGTCATGTGATCTCTCTTCCTGGAGCCGGTGATTAGTCGCGCTG
Organism: Gymnothorax reevesii; assembly: GCA_029721435.1. NCBI lineage: Eukaryota > Metazoa > Chordata > Actinopteri > Anguilliformes > Muraenidae > Gymnothorax > Gymnothorax reevesii. The sequence goes on along the minus strand of CM056574.1, from coordinate 3,801,536 downwards.
CCGCATTTTGGACCTGTTGAAGGTGGTGAATAGAACCTTGAGAAAAGGAGTATAGATGCCATTACAGAAATCCAAACATGACAACACAAAGGCATGAACTACCCTATGTAAGTCATTAAAAGATAAAAAGGGTCTAATTTTTGACATTAATCTCAGTTGTAGATAACAAGTCTGAACAACTAACTTCACCTCAGTATTATGTGCTTACATTACCACAAGAAGAAAGCGGTTATTATGAGCAGTTAGAAAATGCAGTTCGTGAACCTCCAACCACCTCGAACCTCCATTTGGCTAAAACTAAATGTCATTTTCTGTTCCCACCTTTGCGTTTTGCTTAAATTATATGACTTAAACTATGCAAAGGATTGCACATTCCGGTGTCAAACTCCAGCATGAAATCAGATAATTAGGCACATCAGGGAAAATGGGATGAATAATCCTGTAATAATAATTATAATATATTTTATTTATAAAGCGCCTTTCAGGACACTGTACAGCAAGATTAGGTCTTAAAGGTCTTTAAGCGTAATTTGAAATTGTGGATAGAGGTTCTGTTTCTAAGATCAGGGGGGAGGGAGTTCCAGAGGGGAGGGGCAGAGCGGCTGACGGCTCGGGAACCGAAGGTGGACGGACGGGCGGAGGGAACAGAGACTGATCGAAGAAGGAGATCTGAGAGTGCGGGAGGGAGTGTTGATGTGAAGGAGATCATAGAATGAGGGAGCGAAGTTGTGAAAAGCTTTGAAGGGGAGAAGAAGAATTTTAAAGTCAATGCTGTGGCGAACGGGCAGCCAATGGAGATGCTGTAGAACAGGGGTGACGAGATGAGTGGACGGAATTTTAGAAATAATGCGGGCAGCAGCATTCTGGACTAAGTTTATGGAGGGATTTATGTGGAAGACCAAAGAGAAGTGAGTTACAATAATCAGGACGGGAGGTGACCAGAGAAGGGACAAGAACAGCAGCGGTGGTTGGTGTGAGGCAGGGGCGGAGGGGATTAATGCTGCGGAGATGAAGTGTGCTGTCCGGGTAACATGAGTGATGTGAGCATGAAAAGAAAGCGTGGAATCGAGGATGACACTCAGACTCTTAACCTGAGGGCAGGAGGAAATCAAGGACTGATCGATTGGGCGGTAAAAGTGCCAGATTATGAGGGGATGGATTTGCTGCCAATGAGTAAAATTTTGGTTTGATCAATGTTGAGTTTGAGAAAATTGATGTAGAACCAGGATATGATTTCGTGGAGACAGTCGCAGAGGGAAGCGGAAGGGAGGGTGGGATTGGGTTCGGTAGAAAGGTAGAGCTGGGTGTCCTCTGCACAGCCATGAAAGTTAATGTTAAATTTGCAGAAGATATAGTCAAGTGGAAGAAGGCAGATGAGGAACAGAAGGGGACCCAGGACAGAGCCCTGAGCAACGCTGTATATTTTAGGCAAATTGAAATATTGGCAGCCAGTCATCAAACAAGGCGTACATAGAGCCGTTGCAGCAAATGTCCTTTACATGAAAAAAATATTATTTTTATGGGTCTGAGATAACTAGGATTGGCAGAACAAAGATTGAAAAAAAAAAAAAACACTGGTCCCTGAACTTGCATGTGACATGTTGAGGCTAAAACAGAAATGGTATAAAAACACAAGTCCTCATGAGATACTGCTTGTTAACAATCTGACTTATAATCAAAATGATCATAACCCTCGTTTTTTTGGAGTCTGTCGGCTTCGCTCAGAGTGTTGTTGGCCCAACTCATTTTCATGGTCATACTTAGACCTGATCTTAACCTTTGGCATTAATATTGGGCAGGTCAGGATTCATTCACATAATCCCAGTTTGTCCAACCATTTCTTATCACATTCTGTTTACAATTGCCCCACCCTGCATTGTTAGAAACTAGGATGTACACTGGTTGTACTTTTACTGCAACAACTTCTACAAAATTCACTGAGGTTTTCCCATTATTTTGAGCATCCAGTCAGCGCCCTCTGTATTGATGATACCGCATAAAAGTTTGCTGATGTTCTCCGTTGTACCCTTAATGTAGTCGCGCCACTGAAATATAAAAAGATTACTCAGAAGAAGAGGCCAGCCCCATGGTACACTGACCAGACAAGGACACTAAAGCAAAAATCTCGTCAACTAGAACGCAAATGGCGCTCCACTAAACTCCAGGTATTCCATGGTCCTGTTACTTTTTAAATCTCATGCAGGAAAATAAAAATAATTCTCGATTTTTGTTCAAAACCTTGGCCAAGTTAACTAACAATCATGCGACAAGTGACTCTCAAATTCCAGTCTCTTGCAGCAGTGAGGATTTTTAAAATTTCTTTAGTTGCAAAATTATTGGAATTAGAGAGAAGATCACCACTTCCCAACCAATTTGCGATGGTGCTTTGGATTATATGGAGTCTTCCACAATACACCAAAAATAGTTTGAATCCCTTTCTCCTTTATCTCTGAGTGAACTAGCCAAATTAGTTCCTACTTCAAAATCATCTACCTCTATCTTGGATCCCATCCACACAGTTAATGATGGAGCTCCTGCCCATCTTTGATTGTCCAATTCTTCGCATAATTAATTCTTCTCTGATTTCAGGTTTTGTTCCCACTTCATTTAAGATGGTAGAAATCTAGGTGCTACTTCAAATGCCAAATTCGGATACCACAGTCCTAGCCAAATATAGGCTGATCTCAGACCTCACATTCTTATCTAAGGTCCTTGAAAAATGTGTCGCCTAACAGCTCTCTTCTTTTCTGCAAACTAATGAGGTATTTGACCGTTTTCAGTCTGTCTATAGAGAGCATCATAGCACTGAAACAGCTCTCACTGTTGTAATAAATAATCTACTTCTCTCCATGGACAGTAGCTGCATCTCAGTTCTCATCCTTCCTGATTTAAGTGCTGCCTTCGATACTGTAGACCACCATATTCTTCTTCGTAGGCTAGAAAAATCTGTAGTATTTCTGGACTTGCCCTTCCTTGGTTTAAGTCTGACTGATAGATCTCAGTTCATCCAGGTAAGTAACAAATGTTTAGAGTATTCCAAGGTTAACTTAGGAATACCTCAAGGATCTGTTCTGGGCCGTTTGCTTTTTTCTCAAAACATGCTTCACCTTGGAAATATCATCATTAGACATGATGTTAAATACCATTGTTATGCAGACGACACGCAGCTTTATATATCCTTTTAGATATATAATAATGCAATAATAGATAATAGATATATTTAATATTAATATATTTTATAAAATATAATAAATATTAATATATTATAAAATATAATAGATATATTAGAGATGTGTCTTAAAGTTGTTCAAGCATGGATGATGCAAAAATTTCTTTTTTAAAAAAAGACGTGGCTAATTATCCTGTCAAACTCTGAGACACAACCCTGTTCGCATTCATTACTAGCAGGATGGGACGAAAGGAAGAAGACAACCAAACTGAACGTTTGATTATCGAAGTGAAGAAAAACAGAGTGCGAGTCTCCCCTAATCTGGTAAAACCTAGTAACTCATTTTGGTAGAAAGTAGGTTAGAACCATTTTTGTAATTACTAAGCTAATAATCATCAAATAAAGTGCCTAGTCACCAATTTGCTCTTTTTTATTGATTTTTTTTTACAGCAAGTTTATCCTGAAGGACTTCAGTTCTTTTGTTTTCTCAGCTTCATGAACAAGTGAGTGATTTGGTTTCACCAGATTAGGGGAGGAGTTTCCAGCTAACTTGGAGGACAAAGCGTGTACACCCGCTTTACCTGTCAAGGTGTAGACCGTTCACCACTGCGCATTACGCAGCGTCTGCTCAGAGCGTTTTTCGCGACTTTTCACACGGTGTTAAAACGCGGCGTAATCCGCAAATGTGTAGCCAGGCCCTTACTGTCTGGTTGCACTGGCTCAGCCTTGAAACATCTTCAATTAGTGCAGAATGCTGCAGCTAGGGTTCTGACCAGGACTAAGAAATATGATCACACTAGCCCAGTGCTCAAAAATCTTTATTGGCTACCTGTAAAATTCAGAATTGAGTACAACATACTATAACTAACTTACAAAGCTTTAAATGTCTTGGCCCTGGAATATTTTCGCAGTCTTCTAATTCCTTACTCCCCACCAAGATTAATTTGTTCACAGGGTGCTAAGTACTTGAAAGCTGCAAATATATCCAGAGTTACAATTGGAGGCAGAGCATTCTCTTACAAAGCACTAATTTTATGGAACAATCTCCCAAGACAAATTCAGGCTTCAGACACACTATCTTCAAGCGGAGGCTGAAAACTTATCTTTTTAGTCAAGGCTATGATTAGTTTATGATTAGTTATGTATACATATTTATTTGATTCTGGCGGGACTGACTACAACGTAGTTTCGTGGGAGGTTCACATGATATTGGAAGCCAGTGTTATGTAAATCCATGTGGAACCGGTGGCATTAACGGTGCCAGTGGGGCTTGCTACAGCCTTAGTCACCGGGGAGGTCTATATGGTATTAGAGTTTAGAAAATCAAAAGTGATCTTCCAGCCTGGAGTAAGCGTTGGGCCTCTGTGCTGCAGGAAGTGGATGGAGGGGTGTTGACGGTTTCCTGACCAATTGCTCCTAAATTCTTACTTGGCACATGACACAGGACTGTATTTTTATTAATACGCAGTAGTTTTATCCAGTGCCTCACCCCACTTTTTTCTGTCTCTCTCTGAGGATCTTTCCCTCCACAACCCTGAGTCCTCGACCGTCTGAGCCCTGTCCGTCACCATGAGCGCTGGCTACTGCTGTGGTCCTGATCCAGTTCTGCACCATCCTCGACATGCCACTTCCTGGAGCTACAGATGCCACTGTTTTGATGGACTTCAATGGAACTCTATTACAATTTTATTCAATTATTACTTTTTGTTCTTCATTAGCTAGCCCGCGGAGGATGGGCTTCCCCACTATAGCCGGGTTCCTCCTGAGATTTCTTCCCACTGGGGAGTTTTTTCTCACCACTGTTGGAGGATTTTTCTCCCTACAGGGAGTTTTTTGCCTCATTTGCTGTAGTGGGAATAGGCTGGGCACTGCCCTTTCAGGAACTTCATCTCTCACTGTAAAGCGTCTTTGTGGCAGTCTCTGTCAAAAGCGCTATACAAATAAATGGAATTGAATCGTGTGATACCCTGTTGTTCCTCCTCCTATCCAGCAACCTGTGTCTCTTTCCACTTTGGAAAAAATTGACTTTGGTAACTATTAAAAACATTTTCCTGTCCTTAATCAAGGGGTGTGAAAATGTGACTGAAGTCATTTTAGCGCTAGGCTCTTCAAATGCACTTGTAGTTTTGTTCATTCGAAGACACTGAGAAGGATTTAGGCAACAGTTGGCATCGCTGTTTGACTCAGCCGAACTCAAGCTGGAGACAAAGGCCCAGACATTAAAGTGTATTTTTGTTAACTGTTAGTTTACAGTATAATACTGCCTGAAGTTAAAACTCCTTGCAACTTTGTTAAAATATTTTCATTTTGAACATGTACTCCGTCGTTTAGTGACAGTATAAAGCTGTAAAAGAAAAAAAATCCCCATGGCTGATTTGAAAGCCTGACTGGAGCATGAGCCAATCAAAGTTTTTCAATTATTTCCTGGTTCTGTTGTCTTGATTAAACTTGCACTTCTGTTTCGTTTTTCCCCTCTGTGATCTGTGCCGTGTTTTGGTTGATTAGATCATTGCCTTTACATTCCTCATTTTGTTCCCTTGTGTTGCCCCACCTTCCTTCTCGCAGCTCTGTCTTTACTCCATAGTTTCATTGCCTGTGCCTTTCGGCTGCATTGACTGTTCCCGTTTGGACTCTCGAGGGGCCGTTCTTGTGTCCGCGCTTCTTCCTGCTTCAGCTTACTTTTCACTTCTGTCTTCTGTGTTTAGCTCCTTCCTGTTTTGTGAGGTTTTACGGATTGAACCAAGTGCGACAACCAGTAAAATACAAAAAGGAGGCTTTATTTCTGAAGGGGGGAAAGCCCCCAACAGAGCTGGCGACAGTACAAAGTTCAAAATCCAAGTGTAGCAGGCCAAAGGAGGGCCTGGGTGGGGACTTGAACCTCCAGACTTACGGGTAAGAGTCATGCGCGCTGACTACATTGCCGAAGAGCCAGGCTCGTTGGCAAAGTTGCCAGAGCACTTACTCGTTCGGAGACACTTCCAGTGACAGGACCCTTCAACTGTCACACAAGGTCAGAATCCAAAGGGCGTAATCCAGGTTTGTAAACAGGGCACCAACAACAAAAATCGTAGTCAGACAAAAATGGGTCAAAAAACAAGAATTCGGCGAAGTACAGGGAAAAGGCAAAGCTCGAGGTCTAGGACGGTCCAGTCAGAAAGATAATCACAATGATACAAGGTGGGAGAAGCGTGGCACAGGTAAGCAATGGAGAACGATCTGACAAGGAAGTGCTACAAACAGACACCTCATATGTTTCCGAGAGGTCACATGACAATGGAACACAGGTGTAAGCAATGGGACTGATAACAAGGGAGAAACACATTGGGAACAAACTAATCACATGAATTTGGCCGTAGCCAAAACGCGGACAAGGATCACAGGACAAACCTATGGACAGATAAACGGCTCCAGTCAAGGAGTTCTAAAGTGAATAGATAATGAGAGAGAAAAGACAGTATGAAGCAGTTGTGGAAGATCCACAGAAACGCAGCAGAGATAATTAGGGAAAGACGAGAGGCGGAGACTAGCATAGGGCGAATGCTGAGAGATCGTTAGTCAATTAGTAAGTGCAGCTATACAATCCCGAGTGCTCGTTAGTAAGTTAGTCAAAATATACAAGGTTAGTGTGGGTTAGTAATTAGCAAAAACAATAAACGGTTAGTATGTGTTAGTAAAATAGCAAAAGTAAGAGGAAGGAAGAACACGACATAATGAAAGAAGATTGAGACCCAGAAACCAATAAATCACCCGAAGGAGGAACACGCTGTACAGGGGCTGTGAGCAAAGACAACACTCATGACAAGACAGGGGAGACGAGGCGCAAAGCATGGAAATGAAAACATGGTATGGATAACTATGAATAAACTGAAACTAAAACATGGAAAATAATAAAACGTGAAATCTAAATACCAAAACACAACACATGATCATAAGGTCAGACATGAGCAAAGTATCAAAAACACAGAGGTCAGTCAGAAACATAATACATGGGATGGCAGGAAACATGGTCCATGGCAATAGCAGAATCACATGTTTATTAGTTTTTCGTCTTACTTTACCCCCCTGCGCCTCAGTGGACCCTCATTCGCTCGTGCCTCCGCCCTCACCTCCTCCCTGCTTTAATTGTCAAGTATCCATTGTTCTTAGGCAGTAGCCTACATATAAAAAGTATCAGTTGAAATTGAACTGACTGACATTGTGCAAAGTTTCCTGAAGTATAAGCAAATTGCAACGTTATAGTATGCTCCGACTAATGATGAAAAATTGATTGAGGAAATTTGCCGTCAGCAGCACTATCACTTTATTTATTTATTTGCTTACTTATTTCAATGTCTTAGAAATGCAAGTATAAACTTTATATTATTAAAATGTCCGATACAATGTGGCGCCTATTTAATTAAAGTTCCCCTTTCTCAATGGTAAAATATATTCTGGAGCTATTCATTTGTCTTGAATTGAATTTCCTGTCGCCAGAGACAAAGCGCTCCAAGCTGTCCAATATCTGTCAAAAGAAAAGCAAACATTTAAACAAATATTAGAACACATTGCAACACAGCAAAATCTATCTACTGTATACCATGCACCTGCAGACAACGTGGTAGTAGCTAGGTTTAAAGGGATGCGCTTTCTGACAGCACCGCTGGTATCCGTTATAAATAAATGCTTGCGCAGAAGAATCTTCGCGCTTGTCTTTCCTGTCTCAGTGTTAATCTTTAATTTGGAGACTTCTGAATAATGCTCACTATTAGTCTGAGATGGGTACTGCGGCTTTTCATATATCGCTGATATTTTCTCTTTAGCAATACACCGGGTGGCTCTCGGAAGCAAAATCGAGTCTTCTCGACTGTGATACCGCGCGAGTTGCTCATCTTTTCAGGGGCCAATGTGACAGTTTGGTGACTTGTGACTGAATCGCGAATGATTGAGTCTAAGATACTATCGCATTTGTATTCTTTCAGAATAATGGATACACGTTGTGCATTCCCAAAGGGATCTAGCCTCCTCCTGCAGTTGGTGTGAATGTCTTGGTGGTCGTGAGAATGAAGGCCATTGATCCCTAATTATGAATGGTGCGGGGATTTGAGTCATAAGTTGAATGAAGCACCGACGATTTTTGCTATTTCTCTTCGGAGATATGGAATTCTTATCATCACAAATCCAAAGTGAGTACATTTTCAATGTTTGAACTGACTATGCAATTGGATAGTAGCCTACATACTGCTGAATCAGTATTTTTCAGGAAATGTGCCCGGGTGTGTAAATCGGGAGCAGTAAAGGGCCGGTGGTTCCACACAAAGGTGGAACCCTCACCTTTATTACCCAGAATGCTCCGTGTTTCCAATTTTTTTTTAAATAGTTGGCGAGGCTACCGTCCCACTTTTGAAATGAAATTGTTTGCTTCAAAAATCATATGTTAAGGGTTGCATGGTTTTGTTGTGTAGTCACTAGATAGGTGACATGTATTTTTAACAAACTTTGCAAAAAAGATTACCATTTTGAAAAAATTGATGGGCTCGGCTGGGCCATTCCCTTTTAATTAATCGAACTTATCTTTGCACAGTGGCAGTATCGTAGCCCATGAAATGTAACCGAGGCGCGATTATTGCTGGTTGAAAACTTAACCCAATACCCCGCTGGATCAGCTTGAAATATCAGCAGATTTGGCAATTTTTGACAGCCTCTTCGGGGGCTGCTTTATATGTCGTATTAAATTAATGAAGAATTGTGCTTCTGGATCTAGGAATGACTACTGGTCAATTTTTTCTGGTTGTTTAGATACAGGCAAATAAATGCATAACAAATGTAATGAATCTGTGAAACAATTTGGTAACAGGCCTTAAAAATTGCAGAATTACCTGGGAGAGGTCTTTGAAAAATGATGGACCAAGAGCCATGTGCGGTTCCACACGCAGCCGAACCTTCACAACTGATTGTTCTTGTCTTTAACACTCGGGGCAATGACACGGGTCAAAAGCGGACCCCTGTGGATTTTCAGCAATGCTCTTTATGTTAAGCGTTATCTGCTTAGGCACATCCAGATATTACCAGCAATTAACCATTCTCTGATAATAATTACATAACGGAACAAAATGACTGACAAAGTCGTCACAGCTGAAATTCACAACTGTCTTGTTTTTGCAAAGCTTACCATTTTCCAAGTGCTGAAGTGTCGTCTTGGACCTTTCAGTCCCGAAATGACTAAATCTATTTTTGCGCAGTTGCAAAATGATTGATTCAGACATTTATCTAATGAGACACTATCAATTAAATGCATGTATGTTCTAATTTAAAGGCAAATAATATGGGCGCATAGACAAAAACGCTTGCTCAAATGTTTGCTCACTCGTCCTTCTGTATTTTGGTTCCTGTTTCTCTGTTCTTTGCTGCCAGTTTATCACTTTCTTCCAGCTCTGCTTTGCATTAGCCTCTGTTCTGCCTGCCTGGTCCTGACACACACAGTTTCCAAGTCTGTTGTTTCAGTCCTTGTTTCTTGCCGATAAACTTTGGTTTAGTTTCCAGTCATCTGCACTAGAGTTTTGCTTACCTTCGTGACATTCCCACTCAATCGGTGTATGTGGCACCAAGTGAGAACTTTGAATGAACCAAATCATTCTCAACCTTCCCAAATATTTTTTTATGGCTTTTATCTGTCGTGTCTAACTGTAACAGACTTTACTCCATTCTGTGCACAGTTTTTTTTATCATGAACAGCTTGCCTGATATGCAGAGATGCCAAGGCTTACGTCTTCGGCGTGAGTTTCTCCTCTTAGTGGCATTCACGTTACTGTGCCGTAGTCAGCAATTATTCAATCAAAGCGCACTGAAGAAATTCACTCGCGGAATTTAAGTCGTTGTGCATTAAGTTAATCAGTTTTGCGTGCATTTCGGTGGATTTCCCCACTAATGACACGGAAATCGATAATGACTCGGAAATTGCAGGCTTGTCTTTACTGGGGGATTAAAAGCAATGGAATTGCATAAAAACGTTTCAAATGGTCTTATTTCATTAAAACTATTTAAAGGATCATGAAAGACATGCATTGTTACCAATCCTGTGATGAGGTGCACCTTTACGCAAGTGAAACGGAAACTTCAGTGCACAAGGAATTTAATTCCGCATGAGAATCTCATTAAGCATTCAATGAATAATTACGAACTACGGTGAATAAGCCTAAAAATGCGTAAAACCTACGCCGAATGCGTGAGACGTGGCCTCTCGGGATATATAAACTTATTTCTCTCAAATGGATTGGCTTCAATGTTAACACTAACACAATGGGACGCTTCGTTCGATCAAACTTCATTTAGTCCTATTCAATTTAATTTCACGTGCTTGGATCGCGTCCGGCACGGAACAGAATTATATGGGCCTACACTTGATGTTGGGTGATACTGTTGTCAGCTGGTCAACAGACGGTAAGCTTTTTGCTGATTGCTATTAGACCTAGCAGTCAGGATACAACGCAGGAAGGAAACTGGAGCATGCAGGGAGTGTATTTTCGCCTTTCAGTTGAAGGTGAATGATAACGCTGTTTATGCATAAACGTAAAATTTATAATCTAGCATCCTATCAGTAGCCGAGCAAATGAAAAGAGCTTATCCTGGTATTGGCCCGGAGCCCGATATTCGCTTATTTTATTTTCCCCTTTTGCCAATTTAGCAAGATGGAATAAGGACGCCACTTAAACCATGTGACCGGTCAAAATAACATCAAAAAGGTGGCAACGCTGCATTTGCCAACAGGAAGCGCTAAACGAAAGAATAAAATGAAGAGTTCTATTGGGAGGCGATTAAAATAAATAGAAGTGAACCAAGATAAGACACACGCCATTTCCTCACCTATTTAACATTCATTGAATTGAATAATCCGTCCTTATTATCGTAAATAGTCTGCATATTTACCAAGAATATGCTAATTTAAATTTGCTGCAAGCGGTCCCTGACTTAAAAAAAGAGTGGAGAGAGAGAGAGAGGCTAAACTTCCTAAAGATTCTACTGTTTTTATTTCCTTTGCTTTGGGGCAATTCAGTTACGTTATACATTTCAATCAAGAGATTCATTGAAAAGTCATTATCCCAAACTAACCGCTGATTATTGACTGACTCTTTGCATAGGAACGGCGTTCCTGGCTAAGGGCAGGAATCGCCAACCCCTTTATCCGTCGCTTTTAGCGGAAAATAATCGACAATTCATGCTTAATCTGCTCTAAAAATATTAACAAGTTAAATGCTTTTTTCTCATAGTCCCCCTACACTCTTAATCGCCTCATGTCGCTTTTGGCTATAAACCTCCGGCGGCCGACCATTCTATCCAAATTAAAGTCTTTATCGTCTCAAATAAAGACAGAAAGTTATCAATGGATGGCCCAGTGAAATAACGAGTGCTGAGAGTCGGCATGAAACACTCCTGCGCATCAGCGTGTGAGTTCATGCTGATGGGAAGGACTCGCATGAGGCCTTCTCGTCTCGTGGACGCGGTAGCCTATTTGAAAATGCTTAATCAACCAATGACAACCGAATTTTAGTTTGACGAGCATTTTTCGGCACATGCAATTAAGTCTTGTTCCATCATTATGCGTCAGCAGTCAATTTCTTAATAGCAAATTTGTGCTTTTTTTTGTAAATATGTACAGGGCGCTGAACCGAAGGACATCTAGATTTAAGTCAGAATTATTTGCCGAATACACCGCCCTCGTATCGCCCGTTCCTGATGAAAAAGAAAAAAAGGCTTTAATGTTTGTGCTTGGTCGTCCTGATGTGGGCTCGCTATCTTGAACAAATCTGATGTAAATCTTGTACGGTTTGAGGTCTGAAGTAATTCTCTAACGATTCGCATGTAAAATTTTCTAGGCCTGTAAATGTAAGTCTACAATAGTAGCCTAATTGTAATTGGCACGAAATAAACCATTTGGTTCCACAGTTAAAGCAATATTTGCGCCTAATCTGTAAAAAATACCTCTTATTTAACCCAATTCCCCGATTCTCAAATCGGCAATCAATAGGAATAATTGTGGGATTAATCTTTCCTACGCAAGGGCGTCAGGGGCAGTGAGCCAAAAGAAGTCATAAATCCAGCGACTGCACAGTCGATTTGCTCCACGGATTACCGAGCTCTCCGAAGGGCGAGAGTGAATGACTCGTTTGGCATTCAGAAACTGCGTTGTCCGCCACAGGCCTGTTTGGACAGGAATCAATCGCGCCAGGGACAGCAATTAACCAAAGGAGACGGAAGACATGAGAGAGGCGAAGATTAACGCGATAGCCGCTCCTCTTGTTGACAAATATCCTCCTCAAATCCCCTCGATGAATTCTGCGCGCCTTTGGCATTGACACTGCGGTTGACTTTCACGGCTGTGCAGGGGCAGATTCCGAATGCAAAATGCAAATTATTTTACGAATTTCGGCTCACCACTCGTGACAAATCTAGTCAATAGCCGTCTTATCATAGCGATTTACGACGCCAGCCGATATCTGATCCTCGAGGCTTTCTGAGGTCAACCGGGTGACGTACAAAATCAAGTCAAATATGAACAGATCATTGACAATATCGCAGAACCACTCATAACTTAGTCTAATGAAGTGTTGTCTGGACAACAACCTGTATTTACCTATGATTGGGGAGACCGGAGTTACTTCAGCCACGGGGTTAGGTCGTCACCCCAAACGCACAGACGGGAAAATTAAAATGTACAAAATTATGTGACATCCCAGCGACGTCATCTCTTGGAAAAAAGAAGAACTGGTTGTGTCGTGTAAGTGTTTTCTGCCTATATGACTGAATTTTGACCCAATTTGTAAACTAAAAGAAATTCGTCCAGCTTCTTTGAAGACAAAGAATTCCACGGTGGTTTTACTGTTTCATATAGAACTAGAGTTATTAACAACACATATGATAAAGGCCTGCTGCGATCATGAGGTGAGGTCTGATTTCCAAAATAGCTGCACGGGGCTACACTGGCCAAGCAGCATGGGGTTAGTTCGTCATGGTTAGTAGCCCCGGGTATGCCGAAGTTAAGATAAGATATACTTTATTGAACCCCGTGGGGTAATTCGTCCTCTGCATTTGACCCATCCTATGGTTATGAGCAGTGGGCTGCCACAGGGTGGCGCCCGGGGACCAGCTCCAGTTTTAAAGCCAGTTCCTTGGTCCGGGGTTCCGGCAGGAGTGTTCCTATGTTGCATGTTTTGTGAGTGGGGGAAGCTGGAGTACCCGGAGGAAGCCCATGCGAACACGTAGAGAACATGCAAGCTCTACAACCTTCTTGCTATGAGGCAGTAGAGCTAACCACTGTGTCACAGTGCCGCCCCACTTGTACACAACCTAGCTGTCAGGAAGCCTTAACCAGCCTCTCTTGCACGCACAACGGCCTTCAACGAACACTCAGTTCATGATTTCTTCACCAAATTGGGTGAGCTGTATGACGAGCACAAATTTGAACCCAAAGACATATGGGTGACATGAAACCTGTGTTACAACGGAACAAGAGCCTTGTGAATAAACTGTAATAATTTTAAGTATGTATTGTGATGTAATTTTACCCCACCCACCTGATGAAGTAACCCCGGGTATGGGGTTGCTTCGGCATGTTTGTGATATATCTAAAATTGAATATTCTGACATAAATGCATGTTATATTGAGATTGTATCAATACAAGTTTTGCAGGCCACATTCTGCACTACACATATTCCAGAAAGATATTTCTCTAAGTTTAAGCAACAAAAAGTAATGGAGCCAAATACAAAATCATGACCAGCTAATCCCGGTCTCCCCTAATATCGACATATTTTTTCATCACAATTATGAGCATTAACAACACCAAAACAGATACGAGGAAGGTGGCTGTAAGGAGATAGTCGCTGGACGAGAGAGTTCAGCGAAGGCCGCGATGAACGATGAAACTAAACCTATCCAGCCTATTCTCTTTTCTAATGAAATATTGTTGCCTATATCTAACATGCTCATTCGGTGGCAGGAGCTCAAATTCAATAACTCTTTTTGTCTTCATACCTTCTCAGAATGAGTGGAAAATTGAATGTGTTTTACCTGATTTTTAAAATGACTTACTTCAAATTGTTGAGGAAAAAAAGGTTGGGGCAAATCATAACCTCAAATAATCTTGACTGTCACGATCCAGACCAGGAATGAAGGGCGAAGGCAGAGTACAATCCAACAACTGAGTTTATTAATAATCATACAGGAGACAGTGGGGCGGAAAAGAACGGCACAGTTCAGTTTAGACGTTACGGGTGTGGCTGTGTGGGTGTAGCCAATGCCCGGCCAGTGGCTTTCCGGGATGACTACCAGAGCAAGAGCACACTATGCCGGGGCCAAACTGTCTGTGGGCAGGATGGAGACTGAGGAGGAACACGATCCGAATTTTGATGACCGCAGACAGCTCGGGAGCTTATTCCTAATAAACTGGACAGAGGAACAGACTAGGAGAGGATTACCAGGAATGCGGACCCAATCCTTGGGACCGTGAGAATGGTTTGGGAGCTTGTTCCAATTAACTAAACATGTAAGGTAACTTCAGTATGTTTTACTATCCTTTAACCCTTTTAGTGCTGAATACATTTTCAAGGAATTAAACATGTAATTATCATGAGCTGTTGAAAACCTATCATGTGGCAACTTGTTTAAAAGAGCTCCCGTCCCTGTGGGAGCTCTATTCAACAAGTTGCCACATGATAGGTTTTCAACAGCGTCTGATTTTGATATCTGACATCATTAGGCGCTGAAAAGGTTAAGATTGCGTTGAAGAATCAAAGGACAAAGAGTTTTACGAGTAACCACTGTCTGGCGCTAATTTGCTTCGAGCAAGTGACTCAAACTCCAGCGACTTGCGAACTCAAAGGAGGGGTTATAAATGCGTTGCGCACACATGAGGAAGGGTGACTACGGAGAAGAAAAGGCTGCTGCAGTCAATGGAGGCATTACTTCAAAAAGACATGCTAGTGGCAGAGTAGAAGAGGACACAGAGGAATTCACACGAGGCTTGTGACGCATAACACTGTTTCTCGTGGGTTAGTGTTTTATAATCGGGTATTCGTTTTTCATTTTTGTATGATGCGGACCTAGGCTTGCTTGTTGCAGTGGTTTTACACTATTACCTGTATTGTTAGTCTTTCTTTAACTTTTTAATTGGAATCTCAAATCCCAATTGAAACTAGAATGGCTAATTAGTGAACCATGTACACAAGCTTGCCCGTAAGAGACCCCATGTCGCCATCTCGGGAGAGCGAAGACAGTTCGCAGCGCTCCTCCGAAGCATGTGCCGGTCAGCAGCTGCTTCTTTCTAAGCTGCATTTCCACCAAGCGCGAAGCAAAATTTCCCTGTGCTTTACTCGCGAGAGTTTGACCGCGGGATCATTTTGATTTTTTGCTTTGGAGATTTTCTGCCCAGTTTGCGCTAAGATCCCATTTAGTCCTGGAGCTGAGGGTGGTCCTGTGTGCAAACATATGTCCCCTAATTTTGACTGTTGATCCTTATAGTACACCCCTAGGGGAGTAAAAAAAAACTTGGGTAGACATCGTGGATCCCGGGCAGGAGGTGTGAAATTCAAGATGGCGTCCAAGAACGCCACCATATCCTAAAATCATGAATAACTCCCAAAGTAAATGAGCTAGGACATTGAATTTGGTGTCTAAACCTATGTTTTCAGGGCCAAGGAATCCATTGGGAACACTGTCAACTTTATACCTTATTTGGTTATGCTGGAATCCACTATGGCTGCCAATGTGGCTGCCGCATTATCTAATTATCAGTAACTTTCCAAGGGATTAAACCATTTGATTGAATGTAGTGTCCAATTATAGGTTTTCAGGGCCAGGGAATCCTGAGAAATGAGCAGAGGAATTGGATGGGAAAGGATGGCCTAGTATTGGGTTCTGACTTGTAGCATCGATTCAAAGCTGCTGCTGTTTTGATCGGTTCGTAGACTGTCCAACACATCCTTACAGCAGGAGAAAAGTAACTGAATCGTGAGTGGAAGCAACATGACGCTAGCACTTGACAAACGGAACGACGAATGCTTGCATCATGCGTTAAAGCAAAACTGCACCATCTTGGCTCTAAAATACACGTGTCAGTTCACGTCTGACCCCTGTATCAGTAGGAAAGGTCACCTGTGTGACAGCGGAGTTAATAAAGCTGAGATTCGCATTCAACCCGAGGGCACGGGCGAGTGGGGCTGACTGCAGGCCTGCTGCCACACTGTCGCCAGGATTACACACACTCTCCAAACACTGGTGTCCTGAACGGTGGCACACGTGTGTGTGTGTGTGTGTGTGTGTGTGTGTGTGTTACAAGGTCGAAAAGGTCAAATGAACTTGGGGGATGGGGGCTGTTTGGATCCGAGAGCAAATAGCTGTGAGACAATCCTCCCCTCCCACTCTGAGGCATCTGTGGTGAGCTGCTTTGAGCAGTTAAGAACCCTAAGTAGTGTCAAAGCACGTCCAGATGATGTTACCGTGAGGGCTTTTTCCTAAGGGTGCGTTTAAGAGGGTCGGTGAAATGCCGCAGAGGGGGTTTATGCAATGTGTCATGTTTTCATTCTTCTGTTCCCAGTGTAGAGAAAGTTGGGCGATCTGATTGTCTGCCAGTCTTATAAGGTTGACATGCTTTGGGTGGGTCTCAACCATTTCTAATTCAGTGACTCCCTCAGGGATATCCCAAAGATTTTACAATATAATACAATTTAGTATACCACACAACAGGGGTGTCAAACTGACCCGTAAACGGGCCAAGAGGCTGCAGGTCTTCAATCCTACCAAGCAGAAGCTCACCTGAAAGCACTGATTTAATCAACTGATCTAGGCCGGCACAACTGATTAGTTGTATCAGGTGCGCTTCTGCATTGTTGAAGTGAAAACCTGCAGCCTCTTGGCCCGTTTACGGGTGAGTTTGACTTACAACATACCGTGGGGTCCTTTGGTGTTTGGATAATTATTTGTGTCACTGTCCCTGAGAAGCTGTAAGTTGCAGGTATTTCTTTTAATTTCAAGTAAACATGGTAGGAATCAGCATGTCTGAAGGCTCATGGATTAGTGAGTTTTGGTATTTTGTAATGTTTTCAAGATCTGTTGAACTGTCACCGCATTTCAAGTCCAGCTAAGACCCCAGACAGTGCTACTCAGGAATCGAAAAAATCCAGACAAAAGGCAAAAGATTCTTTTTTTGGGGGGTGGGGGGGGGTGGGGGGGAGAGCTCTCCAGTTTAGGGCTTAAATGTGGCTGCATGTGGAACAGGGGATCCTCTGATCAGGGTCCAAATCCAGCCCTGGCTTTCTATTTATCCCATGTAATAAACTGAAGAGATATAGTGTTACTAATCAGTTAGTAAGACTGCCTGGTAAAGGGAAATTTGAAGCAGTTTTTGACCCTCAAACCCCGATGCGTAACCTCATAAATATATGAGATTATGGAATTCTCCTATCACTGAGAATGCTTTGTTGTAATAATGATACAACAATTGCTGCTGATGATCGAGAACAATGAAGTTCGATCACAATGACTGATCGCCGCCTGCTTGATGGGGTTCGTTTCCCAGTGTTCCGAAAAAGACAAACTAATCCGTCCCACGAAGTGACCGCAAGAGAACCCGCTGACCCACTCATTCCCTCGAGATCAGCTTCAATCCCATCTGTAGGAGGTCAATCAGGAAGGTCTCAAGGGTCGCACAAATCCCCTTTAAGACAGGGGAAGGGGAAAAAAGAAAAAAAAACACCTAACTGATCTTGCTAACACTGCACTCATTCTCCTACAAAGAATTAACCTTCGCTCCAGCTTTACAAACCAAAACGCACGGAGAAATATGGGGCTCTCAAGGGTTACGGTCGTCCTGGAGGGGTTGAAAGACCGCTAAAATCTCTCCGTGACCTGAGCCTCTGGAGGTCTATGCTTCAATGTCAACGGGTCAATTAAACAAGCACTCTGACTTGCCTCACCGTAAACTCCTTTAATTCCACTCTGTCCTTTCATTGTTGAAGCTCGACCTCCTGAAAACAAAGGGGATCAGTAAACTTTCCTTTCTGCCATTTTGTTTACTTTTGGTCGCTTAAACTTAGATTATGAGCATAAAATGTAATCGGAGTGAAAAAAAAGTGTTATAACCTACCGCTGGGGACGGTTTGCGGAGAGATCGCAGACGAGTCACGTGAAGGATTTTCTCGCGTCACGCGACAGCAGGCTGTCGGGTTTGTTGACTCATCGGATAGACGCGACAATAGCCGCGTATGTCGTGGCGGTGACCTTGGTGGAGGGATGGACCGTCTTTTCTGCCTTCACATGGGTTGGGGGTTTTGTTGCTTCAAAATGGGGTGTTGGTCTCTTTCGATGCTGAACGTGGACTTCAATTCCTGTATCAGACACTCTACTGCTGCCAGATGTGGCTTATTATGCAATTAGCTACTGTGAGGAAGCTGAGGAAATGATAGCCTACCTGCTACAAATTTTTTGGGGCCCATCGTATTTCCACGAACAACGGCACTAAATTAATTGATTAAATATAGGCTAGTCTACTCAGCCATTTTAATTACCGTGATGACTTTTGCGAAATTACTATTTGAATAGATATAAACAGCAAGGCGAATAGTTTTTAGGGATTTTTCGTTCTTGCTATACAAATCACTCAAGGGTAGGGTGATTAACTTTTTCTCGGTTTCAGGTTTTTTTTTGGGGGGGGGGTAGCTGCTTTTATTCACCACGAATATCCTCCATCGGCCAGCAGAGGGCAATATGCCCAAGATTTTGAGGGACATTATTATTATTATTGTTATTCTTATTATTATCCCCCGCCAACACGAAGTGGGAGGGGGGATATAGGTTTGACCTCCGTCCTTCCGTGTGTCCGTCCGTGCGTGCGTCCGAGATTAAGGGGACAGCTTTACTCAGAAACTACTACAGATACAGTAACCAAATTTGGCGTGTAGCTTCAGACCATAAAGGCCTTGATGAAGTTCGAAAATAAGAAGCGCATGATTGGCGGGGGATGTTGTAGACTGTGTCGACTTGTTTTTATAATTATTAATAGTAATAAGCATGGCTATTTGTTCATATGTAGAAAGAAAACGTGTATGCTGAAGTAAACAACTTGTGCATCATATTGGAAAATTGTTCATTATAAAACAACAAAAAAATGCATGCATTGTATAACAAGTATAAAGTACACGGAACACAACTAGCTATATATTCTTGTCAAATGAATGCATAAACAAATGTTTTAATTAAAATGGCATAGCTATATCAGCTTCTGCAGCTTTTGGTGACATTGGGTTTATTAAGCGCTATAGCATACACGCACATTTCGATATAGACCTACTTATTGAAATCTACTTTCAACATACCTCTACCTAATTTTACGAAGATTAATGATTTATGCAAGCATTTATTAAACTTACGTGTCACAGCCTTTAGGAGGCAATGGCCTATCATCCCGAAGCCAACCCGCCTTGTCAAACTGTTGGCCGACCATGAGACTCTGCGAGTGGCTTTTGGAGAAAATATATTATCAAGCAGTTTAAAAGCCCATGTTCCATTAGCTCTCATATTATTAACCTCCGCCGAGGAGGTATATGTTTTCGGTGCCGTTTGTTTGTTGGTTTGTTTGTTGGCTTGTTTGTGTACAACATAACTCAAAAACTTATGGCCGGATTTTGACGAAATTTTGAGGGTAGGTGGGTATTAACTCAAGGAAGAGGTGATTAAATTTTGGCATATCTAGGCCAAAGTACTGCTGAGATATACGCCAGAGTTCAAGATTTCAAGTCTTTCCAATGGGCCGGAGTTCCAATCGTCGTGCTTTTGGCTTTGCTGCCCCCTGGCGGAGGTTCTGCGCTCTCTGAGTGCTTTTCTAGTTATTGTTATAATTATTATTATTATGCAAGACTTCTTCGAATTTAGCTTCGAATACGTAATTCAATTTCCTAATAAAGATTCTAGAGGGACCATCTATCGGTGGTGGGAAATTTGGGGGCAGCAGCCAATAAAACCTGCCGTTACCCGTGAACTTAATCTTTGGAGGCCTATATCGGATTCAGCGATCACGGACTCATCAGCTCCTTTTCCCCGTGATTGACTGGAGGTCAACGCGTCGCGCATTCCCACGTGCTTCCGACGACAGTTTAGCGGATAATTAAAAAATAAATCGAGTTAAACCAGCTCAGAGAGGGCTCACTCGTAAACCAACACCGAAATAAGCCCAGAAAGAAAAACACGCGCTCCCTTGCCAGCTGTCTGCGACAAGTGGTCGCCGCGGAGACATTTCATCGCGGCGCGGAAGGCGGCTCGCCGAGCTCGCAGTCTCCGGGCCGCCCGGCTGTGCCGCTTGGTGCGGAATTAATATACGGAGCTGTTTATATAGGATAACAGCCGTCCATACGGAGACAATTGGAGAAGGTCATACTTAAAAGAGCTGATTTCTAGCCCGAGCCATGGGCAGGAACCTCGCCTGTGAAAAACAGACATTTCCCACTGAGTAGCTAACTGAGGCAACATTGGTTAAAATATAAATATGCTGGCTTGAAGCCTTCAGTGGTAACTGAAAACGCGTCTTCTTGTTACAGTAAAAAAAAAAAAAAAACAGCAGGTCTATCCCTTCCACCACTATCACTTATTCCCCCCACCCTTTGCAATGGTAGAGGCCGGGTGTCACAATGGATGATTACGGTCTTGGATCTCTTGCTAGACAAGAGTGATAATGGATCTCTCATTAGAAGAAAGAGGATTTATGAGGTTATATTTGTACCATGAAGAGATAATAAGTCTTGGTGGGAGAAATTCAGGGGAAAATGACAGATTTGAGGACTTATTTTTGTGCGCATGGGGCTATCACAATACTCCGTGAAATGTCACAATACACTGCAAACCTCTTTCTCTTTTTGAAAAACCTCTCCAGTCTTTATTCTCCCTCCCAACTTCTCTCTGAGGCTTTGTTTAATATTCACCTGCCCCCCATGTTCACGTCACCTCTGACCTTTCCCAAGATAAAAACTCATTACCAGATTCTCACACTCCAGGTCTCCAATCGACACCTGATCACACAAGCGCTCCCAAAATATTTGGGTTTGAGTAAAAGCGACTCATGGGGATCAACCTGGGGGGGAGGGTTATGTCTGTCCCACATTCTGTTAATCACTCTGAGAGAGCGTGGATGGCTATCAATGGGACCAGGAGAGTGCATTGTTGGCTTTTCTGCCAAACAAGACGGCAGCTTTGTAAGACTGCTTACTAAATCATTTTACTGGTACCTTAGTGTGACACGTATTAGGTTTGTTCTTTTGCTGACTCAATAATGTCTTTTTTTCCTATTAGAGAAAGGTCATCTCTCTGAACTCTATCCCAGAATTGCTGGTATTAAAGCAGGTGTGTGATTCTGGGAATAATTTCTTAATTAGACCTGTTTGGGATGTTTCGGGCCAGTCTCAGCTGGTGAAAGAGTGGGCTGGTGGTTGGTTGTTTGAGTATTGACCAAAGACTTGCTAGTTCAAGCACAGAGTGGGGGTTGGGGTTTTGAAAGGATGAACCTTGGAGGAGCTCTGTTGTTTGGGCCCGGCTTGAGCAAGGCCCTTCAGCCCAAGAATAGCTCTAGAGGGCTTCACCCTTGTTTCTCTTTGTCCATCCTCACTTATGACTGTCCTGTTGGGCGTTTCTATCTGGATGTCCTTGAGAAAGAAATGCATGTTCTCAGTGGAGTTGTCCTGGTTGAAAAATTTAGATTAGGGAGTGGTTTTGAAATTCCCAGTTTTCTCCTGCGTTATGGAGCAGAAATTATTCTTTAATGTTGAGGCTGCATGGGTGATTGTGCAAGGGGAAGGAGTCTGACTCAGATCAGTGGTGTTTTCATAAACAGCTGTCAATCAGGCTGCGATGGGTGCTAAGCATTTTGTTATGAGACGCAAGGACGTAAACCGTCCCGATTAGAAACCTAATTACGTCCCTGTTTTAGTTCCTAAATAGGGCCATTTGCACTTGGTGCTCAAACCCAGTCGGCTCTGCGCTCAGGCTGACTCGCCGCCCTGCTGGGCTACAATGGGGGCTTTTCAACCCCCCAGAGCCGATTCTGAGTTCCAAGCGTGTATTCACAGCGTCACTGCGAAACCCGCTCGTATCAGTGCCCGACAGTTCTGAGCAGCTTTACGCGACAGCTGTCGGCATGCGCTCTGAATTCCGCCCTTGATATGAACTTTAGAAACTGATCCTGACGGGTGGAAGAACTCAACCCCCCCCCATCCAAGAATGGCAGAACCAGCCCCCTCTTATAAAGTTAATTGTGTTTTAATAACACGGGGCTGTCCGAGGGAGTGATAACACTCTCCGCTGTCAGTTTGATCTCATTGTCTGTCTGTTACATGACCGCTTGACTGAGCTAACATGCGGACTTCAGCTAGTCTGAAGCTCTAGGACCATATCTATATTGCCAAGTCCCTCTAGAGCCCTAATATATTGTGCTCAACTTACGCTTTGTTTATACAAAATTTTGTATATCTAATCGAGCTGCAGATAATGTCATCTATTGTAATCGGTACCTCATGGTACATCCACCACTATCGCTGGTATTATTCACTTCATTTTTTGACAATCTTTAGCAGTTCATGTCACCTATGTCAGAACGTCAGTAGATCTGTAGGGATCTGTAGACGTGGACGTCATCCTTATTTGCATGTTGATGAAATGTTCATACCTACAAAAATAAGATTGAAGCCTGATATAGTGGAGGAAACCTCAAAGCTGCTTGGAACGGCATTAAATCAATGGCCTCAATAAATAAGTACTTCTGTGGGGACAAGTCTGAAATAAGGGTAAATGGGGTAGAAAATGGAGACTTCCCAAATATTTTTAACTCGTTCTATGCCAGATTTGAAAGACCAGAGAGCGCCTAAGAAGTGTCTAATGTGCATGCCTCCCTTGTGTCTAAAGAAAGGGATATTGTGATTACTCAGGAAGAAGTCACAAATGTATTTAGGCAGATAAATATGCAAAAGGCTGCCAGCCCAGACAATATTTGCGGACGAACGCTGAGACATTGTTCAGAGCAGCTCAGTGGTGTGTTTTCTAAACTCTTTCAAATGTGTGTTGATCAAATTCAGATTCGAAAGATATGGACGACTTCAACTATTGTTTCTATCCCAAAATCTACCCGGCAAAAGAACTCAGAGATTTTAGGCCAATTGCCTTAACATCCTTGGTGATGAAAAACCTTGAGAGACTTCTGAAAGACAATATCATGTCCACCATCTATGGAAACTTGACTCTCTCCAGTTTGCGTTTCTGTCAGGGTTATGGTTTTTTGTCATGTTTATGTTCATGTTTATGTTCAGGATCAGTGTTCATGATTTTGTCTTTTATTTATTCTTTTTGGTTATTGTAATACTCAGGATTTAGTTCATTCCATTTCTCAGTTCCATTGCACTTGTCTCCCTGTCTTGTGATCTAGTTGGTTCAGGTCGCCTTCCCTGTCTGTGTGCTCACTGAATTGGGATGATTTAGATGTATTCCGGTGTTTAAACTATTCCTTCGATTCTCGTTTACTTCCTTCGTCTTACTGTTCTGATTACTAACAGAACTAACATTTGCATTTTGTATCATAGTCTACTAACACAACTAACCCATGTATATAAGATTACTAACTTACTAATGAGCACTCTAGTTTAATCTGTAAAGTTGCACTGCTACTAATTCCCTCTCAGCAATCGTCCTGTTCTAGTCTCCGCCTCTTGCTCAGCTTTACCTGTCTCCCCCTGCGTTTCTGTGAGATCTCTCGCTCGTGCTTAATTACTCTCCTGCACTCATTATCTGTGCACTTAGAACTCCTTGACCAGAGCTGCTTAAATGTCATAGTCTGTCTGTGTGATTCCCGACCTTGTCTTGGCTTCCGCTAATTTTCGTGGTTAGGGTTTCCCTCATGTGATTCTCCCGTTGTAATTAGTCTGATCCAGCTCACCTGTTCCCTGCGTAGCATGTGACTTCCCTCCCGTCTATTTAAGAGTTCTCACTGCCGTTCTGACTTTGTCACAACGTTGATTAATATTTCTTTGTGCAGAGCGCTGTGTATGCCATTAAGGATTGTTTTTCATCTTCTGGTTTGTCCGACTACAATTCTTGCCATTGCCCTTCTTGTATTGTTTTGTCTTTTTGGATTTTGGCCCATTTTTGTATGACCATGATTTCTGTGTTTGGATGCCCTGAGAATGACCCTTGGCTTTGCTCATCGACTACGACTTTTTGCCTATCGTTTTTGTACCTCTGCTCATCTGTCTTCCTGGTTCTGACCCCTGCCTGTCTAGTCGACACTGTTCTTGGATTTCGTATTGTGGCTTGGCAATTCGCGTGGGATGTGTAGTGTTTTTTCTTTTTTTTTTTGCTTTGACTCGGACCTCATTAAAGGCATACTTTTTTTTTTTTTTTTGGATTTGCATCTTTTGCGTGTGGTTCCTGAATGCTACGTCACAGTATCAAAATGGGAAAGGAGTAGAGGACGCAAAAAATTTTTATGCTTAAACTATTTAAGCACCTGGAAAAACCAAAGGCACATGCCAGACTTGTTTGCAGATTTCTCGTCTGCTTTTAACAAGATGCAACCGCACACTTTATGTGAACGCCTTGCCTCCTATTTTAACCTTCCGAGCCAGATTTCACTGCTGCTTTTGAACCTTTTAACGAATAGAGTGCAGAGAGTCTCAGTAAATGGACAGCTGTCAGACGCTGTGATCTCCAGCACAGGTTCACCTCAGGGCTGTGTCCTGTCTTCGCTACTTTTTATCATCTATACTGACTCCTGCAGGTTAACAGAGGAAAACAGATACTTGATAAAATTTTCGGATGACACAGTCCTGCCCTCACTGCTCCAAGGCTCTGAAACTGGCCACGGAAGAGCCTTGTCAGACTATGTTAAATGGTATGACAACAACTCCTTAGATCTTAATGTTGCCAAGACTAAGGACATGATTATTGACTTTAGGAAGAAGACACTGAACTACAGCACAAGTGCCATTCGTGGTGAGAAAGTGGAAGTTGTAGACTCCTACAAATATCTTGGAACTGTCTTTGACTCTGGTCTAAAATTTGACCTCAACACTGATGTCATTGTTAAAAAATGCCATCAGTGGATTTATCTTTTAAGGAAACTGAATTCGTTCAATGTCTCAGAGGCCGTTCTCAGCTATTTTTATTGTTCCTTTATTGACAGTGTTCTGGCCTTTTCCTTTATCTGCGGGTTCAGTGGATTGTCAGTCAGAGACAGAAACAGTCTAAATTATATAGTAAAGATCTGTTCCAAGATCATTGGTGTGCAACTGCCGGCCCTAAACTCTCTGTGGAGCAGGCAGGTGCTCCGCAAGGCCCACAGCATCATCAATCATTCTGATCATGTTTTGAATAATGAGTTTTCCTTAATGCCCTCTGGGCGGCGCTATCTTGCCCCCAGTAGGAAGACTAATGGATACTCAAATTCCTTTATTCCAGCTGCTAAATTCTCAAAAGTTGAGGATTGTATTTTCTTTTAAGTGTCTTACCAATGCACCTCACACTTATGCACCTGTACGTGTTATTAACGCACTTTACAGGCCTGCTGCTAGTTCTGTACTTTATTGTTAGTCCACTCTAACATGACTGAATGCTGTGATACTGAAACTCCGACTTTGTTCCGTTTTCTTGTTCTGTTTTTTTATTGTTTTGACTATGGTTTTGTTTTTTATTGTATTGCTCTGTTTTTTGTTTCATAGTGTTGTATTGCACTGTCTTTTATGCCTATGCGAGTGTTGACTACAAACCTAATTGCCCTCCTGGGATAGATAAAGTATTCTGAATCTGAATCTGAATCTGAGGGAGTGGACAAATCTGGTTCCATGGGGGACCTGGGAACACAGGGAAGACCCCGAAACCCTTAAGGCGGTGGTTCCTGGAAGCTTCTATAATAGTGTGTCCCAATTTATCCGGAAAGGGCTGGGGGGTGCAGGATTTTGTTTTAGCCATACACTTAGACACGTGATTTGATTTACTGACTAATCAGATTTTTTAATCAAATTGACGTGTGAAAAAAATACACCCACATCGGCCCTTTCCAGATAAGAATGGGCACCCCTATTCTTGCTCTATCCCATATTCCCAGAAGGAGGGAGTCGCTGGTCCGTAGTACTAGAATATGGCATGTGAAGCAACCTTTAAAGGTCATTATGTTTGTCTGTACTTAGCCGGTACATAAAATAATCACGAGAGGACTACGATCGAATGAAAAATATTATATCTCCCTGTAGTGTCCTCAAGATTCCAGTAGAGGGCAGTGCAAGCTGTGATAGCGCGATTCTTGGTTGAGATCCAGCTAATTCCTCGTGTTCGTTCCTTTATCAGACGTCGGGTGGGCAAGATTCAGAAGAAGGCCTGATGGAGAGGATGTTTCTCATTTGCTAAAATGTTTGTTGAAACTCTGCCAGGACTCCATTAGTTTGTTTATTTTTGGCTTGGCGAGGAGAAAAGATGTGACATGAGAGAGCACCGTTATGCGGTGCAGGAGTCGGCTCCCACGCAGCCTACAACAGAAGTATGAGACACGCTGGGCTGACACGCATAGTCAGCTGGGTATGTGCTCTCCTCTGAACGGTGCGGCGCTTTAATTTTTGCTGAATATTAACCACTTAAATATCGATTTTTGATTGACTTTCCCTTAAGTTGTTTCAAAGTAAGAAAAAGCAACCCCCGCCCCGCCCCCATTTTGTATCAAGTGTATTTTCAGGTTGTAGTGCTTCGCTGAAATTACATCGTAGCACTGAGTGAAATTTTAAAATCCAAGTTTTATGGCATCAGCCCTGCGTCGAACAGAACATATCTTGCTCTAGTGCAGAGGTGGGCAACGAGGGCCTTGTCTGTCCCTGGTTTTCATGTCAACATCTGGCCTTTAATTACTGTATATCAACTAGACACGCTGTTTATGAAATCTGACATTTCTGGCATTCTTTTAAATTTATCGTGAATGACCACCAAAGACTTTTCTTGTCTCCCGACATGAAACATTTTCCTTTAATCTAATCTTTGTGCAAATATACATTTGTGTTTGCAGCCACCGCTCATTTATCTTGGGTTACTGATAGAGATAGAAACCTTCAAAACACACCGGCCCTCTAGGACTGGATTTGGCCGCCCCTCTTCGAGTGCATTTCTTTACGCATCCTTCCCTGTAATTCAGCGATACATATTTGGGATCTATGGAAACGTCGGGGTCTCCGCCAGAATCCAAAACTGGCCTCAAATTCATCAGGTCTGAATAAAGCAGCCGCATTTGACAAACGCCCATATGGGATTGCAGAATTGAAGCAGGTAAGTGCCGACTATTTTACATCAAAATCAAAAGCCACCATATCAGATCGCAAGGATGGATTTTTAGAGGCACCCAGGACTAGAACTAATCTGGGCTATTCTGCTTTTAGCACATATGCACCCTGTTTCTGGAATAGATGCCAGGACACTCTGAAGCTAGATTGTCTCATTCCGTTTGAGTCCTTCAAGAATCGACCGTGGGAGATGTTACTGAAGGGGGGCAGATGTAGTTACCTTTAGTTTCAATGTAGGACTTGTTCTCTGTCCTTTGTCCTTGTACATTTTTATTCTTTTATTTTTTTCTTATTTTTAATTCTATTTTTAAAGTTGATTTTTCTTTTAATCTGCAATAGTTGTATGCAATTTGTGAATTTTACTGTGCTCTGTGTTTTTACCCTACTTTATAATTGTTTTGTTGTAATCAGGACTCCCCTGCAAAAGAGATCTCTGTCTCTGTGGGACTTCCCTGTAATAAAGGTTAATAAATATAAATAAATGTGAGCCCACCCATCCCTTAAATCAGTGTTTCTCAAACTCAGTCCTGGGGGACCACTGTGTCTGCAAGTTTTCATTACAACTACAAATGCAGTCCCAGAATTCTGTTAAGCCATTAATTTGTCTTAATTAGTTGCATTTCATTGATTTACCCTCTGACTTCACATTATGTGAGAAACAGCAGTGCCTGCCACGGGGAACAAAGGGTCCGTGTCCATATTGTGTTGGTAATGCAGTATTGCAGGAAATTGCACAAGATTTAACATATTGACAGATCCAAGTAATTCTAAGATTGATTAATGAGCTCCGGTCGGTTGTTTCATACAAGCTTAAAGTTCATTAAATATTTTCCCCATGACATGAACTCAAAAAGGTGTGAGTCATTCTTACTTGTTTTGCTGTAGAATTTTTTTGGATAAATTTATAGATTTAGTGACAATGTATCATTTAAACAAAATAAAGAGCCTACTGATTTTTTAAAATTAATTAGTACATTTTTCTTTTAATTTCTCTTTTTATTTGGATGTTTCCCATGCAGCATGATGGGTATACAGATCTTTTATTGCTCAAAGCAAGCATAGCAATTTATGACAATGTTGCTTAAAAAATAATAAGGGAAATTGCCCTCATTAAAATTCTTGGGTTGCAGTTGTGGTTGCAACAAAAACAAGAGTTTGTCACTAAAGTGACTATATCCCCCGCCGTTAGGTGACCAAAACCGACTGGTGCCTGCGCATTCCCAGTAGGAAAGTTGGTACCAAAAAGAATTGAAATAGGTTGACTCCTTCTTGAGATATCGCGCTGACAATGTTCTGGATGGACGGACGTACGTACGTACAGACGGACGTACGGACAGAGCTGAATACTATATCCCCCGCTTCGCACTAAATGCGTGGCGGGGGATAACTAGCATGCGCAGTGCTCCCCCAGGAGCGAATTTGAGATCCACTGCCTCAAATCATGCTAATTATGCTTTAAATTATGTTTATTAAGGTTACTGTTTGGTTTTCACCCATCATTTTAACACAGTAAGAGAGAATAGTAATAGAGTTACGATTAAAGTCTCAGCCGATGTGACCGAAACAGTGTTATCAGACCTCTGTCGCCGATTATAACCAATCACTGTAGGGCTCTTTGACTGAAAGAGCATTTCACATGATAATATAGATCATTTTAAATACATCATAAATCATTTTCTGTTGTCTTTGAAGGTAATATTGGCAATACCTTTGCATGCTGGTTGGTGCAAACAGTAAAATCTGAAGATGAGAGTTTATTGGCCCAGGCCTAACTCGAGCCGGGGTGGCCCTGTAGCTTTTGAAAGAAAGAAAAAAAAAGAACCTGAGTTGAACAACTGATTCCATTTTAATTGGGTATTTTAGTGTAAAATAGGAAATTTCTTACTCTTGTAATCTTAACTTATTCAAATACACACTCAGTGCCTCCCATTCGTCCAGCTGCCCATTTCACAATTTAATCAGACATACCAGCCCTCAGCTATGCTGGGTATTATTTCAGCCCCAGTAATGCTTTCGGCAGATATTAGTTAACATTCTCTTACCGCATTTTCTTTTTCCAGCCACAATATTGCTGCTTGCACCTGCCTCTTATAGCAAAGGTGTGAACGAAGGAACTTGTTCACACCTCTGTCCCCTCACGCGTTAATGGCCGTGCTCTCCAGCTCGCTGGAAATATGAAATCTGCTACGGAGTTCTAGTGCAAGTCATCCATTCATTCATTATAATTTGAGCATGCTTATTCATGATCTTGGAGAGTGCGGGAGCTTATTACAGTATTCTTTGGGCCAGGGCTGGGGACTGGTGACACCTTCGATAGCTTGCACTTTCATATCACAAGGAGAAGGTTGTGGGTTTGAATCCAGCCTGGGGCCTTTCTGTGTGGAGTTTGAATCTTCTCCTTGTGGTTGTGTGGGTTTCATCCCACAGTCCTAAGACAGACACATCAGGCTAGCAGGAGGATTAAGTGTGAGAGTGAATGGTGTGTGCGCCATGGATTTGCGATGGATTGGCGAGGTGTCCAGGGTGTGTCCCTGCCGTTTGCCCAGAGTCAGCTGGGATAGGCTCCAGATCCCCCATGATCCTGACGGGGAAGAAGTGGTATAAAGAATGGATGGATGGATAATTAAAGATTTGTTTGACTCTGCGCTGGGTATTTTTAGTCATGATATAATATGCAGTTTTTTTTTCTTTCAGCCTCAAAATATCAGCGCGGTTCCCACACAGCTCATCGCGTTTTAAGTTTTCTGTGCGCCAGAGACTAGTGTAGATCCACAAATGGAGGCAGACAGGTGCACTAATAAATGAGTTTAAGAGTGTGGGAGAGGGTGCGGAGTGGAGATTAGCTGCTGCAGAATTCAGTGTGGAAAACACAAAGTCCGATCCTTACCTCAGACCTGATTGGAGTGTCAGCTGCTTTTGGAGAGCTTGTGATATTATGGTGACACATCGGCAAACTGGCAAACTTAGTTACATGTGGCCTTTTAACGCCCGGTTGAGATTAGACACAGGCTAAAACTTAGCCTGAGCGAAGATCGACTTCACCCCGAGCGCAGAGTTTTCTTCTAGCATGGGGTCTTTTTGAGCACCTGTATTTCACACCTGGTTTGTGTTGACCCAGGATGATTGCACTTGACTAGTATATGAGGTATATTCATGGCCTTGCCATTTGTCCATGGACATCAGGCGTAGCAAAATAAAAAATATGGTACCGATTTGACATGATGCTCAGGTGAGCTCAGGAACATAAAAAGGCCCAGAAGAGGGAGGTGTTTTTCATTGCTGCACCAAGACTCTTGTCTCTCCTTTGCAACTTAGCTCCCCCCAGCGAGGCTGCGAGATAGAAATTTAAGGAAGAGACGTGAGATGGAAGTGCCAAAACTGCTAAGTGAGTATTCCTTGCAGCGTTTATTCATTGCGCCACTTGGTGAGAGATTTCTGCGTTGGATACATCTGTGTTTAATAATTCAAAGCTCTTCCAAAAGCCCCTTCTCTCTTCGCTCCGTGTCTCCTCGAAGTGCGTTTAGTAGACCGGAAGATTCACCATGACTGTGGAGGGGGAAATGAATTCCTGGTCATGAGAGGAGAGCGGAAGTGAAAAAGCACGACTTGGCATACGGAAGAGCACCCAGGGGGTTACAACTGTGGTCAAAAAAGAATTCTTTCCCTGGTGAGGAAAAACTCCTTCACCACAGACGGCGAGATCTTGAACACCCTCCAGAAGGTATGAGCTTCTGTGGTCTGCGTCAAAGCCAACAATCAAGAAAAGAGTTCTAAAAAAGTAAATACAGAAGGTTTACCACAATAAATAAACAAATAGATTGCTAACATCTTGAAAAGCCTGAACTGATCTGGGACAGCATCCGATGGTCAGATGAGACATGGATCAGCCTCAGTCCAAGGATCAGCATATTCCAGCATGAAGGCATGGAGTATGGAGAAGGGAAGGAAGTTCTCAGGATCTGAGGCACACCTTCTCACCTGTAAAGAGAGGTCATGTGTGGGCATGTATGGCTGCAGGTAGAAATGTTTCCCTTGTATTTACCGGTATTATGACTGTTTTTTTTTTTTTTTTAAATTTGGCATCTCCAATCCCACCCGAATCTAGAATGCCCAATTGGGGAACTATGTACAAAGCTTGCTCGTATGCAACCCCTTGCTGCCAACTCAGGATAGTGAGGACAGTTCACGACTCTCCTCTGAAGCACGTGCCCGTCAGCCACTGATTCTTATACACTCATTGGTTGAATCCTCATAAGTTCAGAACGAGGGCGGAGGATACCCGGACATGAACAAACCCAGAGTCTTCCTGACGAGCGCCCGTCTGACCAGCAGGAGGCGCTGGAGCAACAAACAAAGCTACTATTTTATCCCCAAATCTGGCAGTCCCTTCCCAATTTGGAACCCTGTAGCGCAATAGCCAATTGTGCGCTACTCTGAAAAAGCCGCCGACCCCTGCCGGTGGGTACGCCGAGGCTCGAACCCGCGACGTGATAATCACCTCGGCACTGCAGCGCAGTGCCTTAACCGAGTGAGCTATCCAGCAGCATGGTATTATGACTGTTGAAAAAGGCATTGGGATGAAATCTGAATAGCATAGGGCTATATTATCTGCTCAGATTCAGCCAAATGCTTCAAAAGCCATTGGACGATGCCTCACATTGCAGATGGACAATAACCCAAAGCAAATAGAGTAAGTAACTAAAGACCTATTTAGGGCTAAGAGTTGGATTGTTGCACCAAAGACATGTCAGTCACCTGACCTGTGTCCACTTGAGCATGAATTCCACTTGCTGAAGGCAAAATGCTGTATGAATCAGCAGGAAGTGAGGACACCTGTGGTGAAGCTGGGGCAGATCATCAGTCGGGGAGAGACACAGAGTCCATGTCTGTGGGTCCAGATTTCCATCATTCATTGACATCAAAGGATTTGAAACCAATCATTAAAAATGACATTTTAATCCATGATCATGTTAGTTGGTATTAATATTTTTTTTACATCCTAAATGGGAAGGTCTGGTGAAAAAAAAGTCAATGCGCCTAGTTTATACAATATATATGGCCGTAGCCTTGAATAAAAGCTGCCCTTCAAGCACACCTTGACCGATGCATTTCACATCAAATCTGGCGGCTATCAGAAACAAAATGGTGAGAAAATTGTCGTCACCAAATACTTCTGGATCTGACTGTAGCATCCACCTGTTGTAAAACTGCAAACCTTGAGTGTATTTCTGTGCTCAAAATGATGCAATCCAATTAAGCGAAAAGCTCTCCCGGGCTTGCGAGGGCGCACTGAAGATTCTCACCGTGCGGGTCAGTCAAGGTTGAGCACCAGTGGGGGGTTTGGTCCGGATGTCCCGCAGGCCGTGCCTGGATCACGCACAGGTGTCACATTAACATAATATTCTTCTGGGAAGTCCTGAGTGCCACTGTCAAAAGCCTGATCAGGAGTTTGTCAAAACACCTGTCACATAGGAGCGAGGTTATTCCCCAGGGCGAATGCGTCTTCCTCCTTACGCCGGTCTTCCAAGTCATCGCTTTCATCTCCTCTGTAATCCTTTTAGGAGTTCGTTTATTTACCTTTCTTTTTCCAATTTTTGTTTAATGTCAGAGCTGTAGAACTTTTATCATCAATCAGTAGTAATTGCTTACATGAGCTTTAAAATGCCGATTTAGGAATGCTCCAATTGCAGCATACGTTAAAGGGTTAAATTTGCAGTGAAAGTATTTATCCAGCCTCATGCAGTACCGAGAAGCTTATAATTTGCTTGAGTGGTTCAAAATCATGTGTCTGTATCATAGAAAGTGGGGCAAAAAGTATTTTCTTGGGGATTTTCTATAACTCAGTATGAACAATGCTAACCCAGCAGGCTGGACGTAGGGACACTGGTTGCTTTTGAACTAAGAGTCATGGTCACTTTGGTCTAGATGTCCACTTAACTGATCATGTGACTCCAAAGAGCATAACGGTTAGTTTATGATTGGCGGGAGCGGGGTCAAAACGACTGACACGGTCATGTCTGCGATGAAAGGTTTTATTTTTTTCCATAGATGCCTCGTGTGTCACAGCGCATCATGACATGAAGTCAGTGACACACAGACACCTGCAGACTCTGCGTCTCGTCCCCGGTGATGCGCTGCGGGTCTGTACTGCAGCATCTGCACTTCCTGTTTGTTTCAGGGACCTTTAGCCTTCAGCCTCCTCTTCAGCAGGTAAAATGCATGTTCAGTTGGATTCAAATCCGGAGATTGATTCAGTGCCAACAGAGCTGTAATAGCAAAAATGTGTGACTGTCCAATTAATTACGGTGCTGTCAGTATATTTGTCAAAACCAATGATTTTTACTGTGATCAAAGAGGATTCTTTTCTCGCTCACTTGGTCTAACAGATCAACCTTTGATCTTCTTCTGCCAAACCGCTGAAGGGATTAATGTGGAATTTGGTTGGGAGGTACTTATAAAATGTACAGATTAAAATTTGTTTGACGAGTTGAAACTCTACACTGAACATGACCGCCAGTCAGCCACATTTAAAATTGCTCTACATCATGAGCTACAATGAGCCACACTACCCAAGGCACTATTTTTAACTGATGTTGTAACAAACAGGCTGGTTAAATTCAGCTTGGCACTGTTCACTCGCAGTTTAGAAATCATGAAAGATTTGTGTGGGGAAAAAAAAGAGTTTTACAGCAGCAAGTGGTGCCAAGACAAACCTGCAGAATGTTGAAATATGTTTTTCCACACAACCATGGTTGTACTCAAATGACAATTTCAACAACCAAACTGATGAGAATGTTGGCGTTTCCAAATACCAGCATATGCAATGGGTCCTTGGGACCGCTGGGAAATGCTGAATTGAACACTGGTGTTATCAAGTGGAACACAGTAGTATTGGCTCCAGTGAAAGGCTGAGACCCCAGTCCAGCCTGCAGTTCCTGCTCTGGAACAGTGGAGAGCAGGTCTTCTCCATCTGGGATACAGATTTGAGAGTCCATATTATGATCCATATTAGATGCGGTTTGGCTCAGGTATGATCCATATAACAGTGGCCAGGGAGTCAGTCCAGCAGGGATACGACTTGCAGTTCTGGGGTCTCTAGGCTTCAGCCAATCACAGGCTTTTAACACAAAAAATGTCTTCTCTTGGGTGAAGCTCTGAGGAAACCAAGTGAATCAAATTAATGAGCTTTTCGAGCTAATTTTACCCACAATCCCCCTGCCCTGCTCTGAGCTACACCGACTGACATCCCTTTCCCTGGTGGTAAACAGCACATCCACGTCCCAGTCTTTTTGGAGATTCTGAAGGACAGCCTTGGCTGGGGACATTTGTTCTGCTAATGGTGATTGGATGGCAACCGAGAGTGCACGCTGTGATTGGCAAGCAGTCCTTGCCAGAGAAGTTTCTGGAACTTACAGGCATCTTCAAAGCCAAAAGACCTGGACTGAGGTGGAGGACTTTTTATAAATGTTCTTAACTCTGTATGGCCGAGCTGCACTGTGGTACAGTGGGTAGAACTGCTGCTTCAAAGCAGAGGGGTTGTGGGTATGACTGCCAACCTGGGCCTTTTTGTATGCAGTCTGAGCGTTACCATGTCCAGACACTGTGGTTTCCTCCAGCAGAGGGTCAATGGAGATTTGAAATCACTCATCGATCGGAGTGTGTTAGTGTTTGTGTGTTTGTGTCCTACAACCCGAGTAAAAAGTAAAAATAAAATGAAAAATGGGTAATTTGTGAAGTCTATTCACCTTCTATTATATTGAAATGCTTGAAGGAAACATTATTCGACACTTAAATATGTGCATTTTTCGCTTTTTGAAACTAGAGGGCACTCGGAGAGCGCATACCTCCCCCAGCAGGTTTTGATCCAGTAGCACTTGTTATCAGCTGCAGAGTCTGGATCCTAATTGCGATTGGCCTTGGAATTTCATCACATCTTCCCATTCATACAGTCCGACTTCCCATAAATATTCATTGTAATCTGTTCAATAGTTTTTGAATAATCTCACTAAGAAACACGCTCAAAGGCATAAGTGATCACAACGCCTCCTAGTGGAGGCAAATATACAGAGTGATGACTGTAACCGAGTAAAAAAAAAAGTTGGTTTATTCCATAATGTGCCAAATTTTTTTTGATTTGGGGTTGTACGGTGGCCTGTAGAACTGTTCAAGTTGTATTATTTGCTCCAGCGCAATGCATGCTGGGATACGGTCTGCCCTCCTTGCTGACTGGATCAGAGATAAGATGGGAAGATGATGGATGGATTCAGTTTAGTACGGCTTTAACGGATGTGGGTCATGTATTTGTGTGCCAAGTTTTCCTATTGCACTTATCATAGACATTCAGTGAGGTCTGCAAGCACACCGATGCAATAATAATAAATGGCTGTAAATCCCAAGTAGCTCTGTCCACATGGATGGAGCCATCCTCGAATTGCAGTTGACAGTCTGCAGTTCTAAGAGTAGTACATCTAAGGAGTGGGCTGTGCCGGCTTTTAACACTAGCTTAGAGCGCTATCGGCAATTATAGTTGCCCATTGATGTAAGAAATCAAAATCAGAAGCTGTTGAAGACCTATCATGTGGCAACTTGTTTTAAGGAGCTCTCGCAGGGGAGCTCCTTTAAACAAGTTGCCACTTGTTTGGTTTCCATCAGCTCGGGATAATTACATCTTTCAGTCCTTGAAAATTTAATGTCATTATTTAGGTATAGCATTCAACATTCACATTTAGCATTTAACTTTTAGATTTAACATTTAACATTTAATTTAACATTTATTGTTTAAATTTAGCATTCAACATTTACATTTAGCATTCAACATTTAGATTTAATGTGTACTACTTAGATTTAGCATTTAACATTTATTATTTAAATTTAGCATTCAAAAGAACAGTTAGCATTAAACATTTAGATTTAACATCTACTATTCAGATTTATCATTCAGCATTTACATTTAATTCAATTTGAATTATGCATTTAAAATTAGATTTAACATTTGGATTTAATGTTAACTGCATATTTAAATTATTTTTTAGACATAAATTAAATATGACAAAGTTTACAAATTTTGCTCTGAATCTGATCAAAAGTGCTTCAGAAAATGCACACAAGTTTTTTCTTTTTTTTTTTTTTTGTTGAGCTAAATGTGGCAAAATCTTGCTGTTATTTCCAGTGTGCCCCATTATACAATCGCCGCCCCATAGATTCCCTCCACCAAAGGGTTTGCATTTGTGAAACACGGAGTACTGTCATTTAAAGGCAAACCCATGAATCGTGTTTGGTTCCCTGATCATTTTGTCTCTGATCATGTTCAAGGCCGGGGTGTTCATTCACATTCTTGGGATTTGCAAATAAAATAAATTGAAGGATTAATTTTGCATGTTTGGCTTGTGGAGCCGGCAGTGGGAACGAGATAGTGCTGGGGGAGAGGTGAATAACGAACGAAAGGTAACGAACTAAAGCTAATAAATACACTTCCACCCGGGCTAAATATTAGCACGTCGCAAATCTGCGTTTGTGCGATTCTGCCCACGAAGCAAAATAAATTACCTTCCCATCCGTCCACCCAGCCTCTCCCCTTCCCGCCTGGCAGCGAATGCATCGAGAGGCCATCATTGAAAGGACGAAAGTCTCACATAACACTGAGAAGAACCATGGACTGTATAAAAAGATGGAAGCAGCGCCGGGTCTGAAAAGTGAGGCTGATGCGGAAGACCCTTAAAATGGCATTCTGTTTAATGGCCAGCAGATGGCGACGTCGGTGGTTGCAGAAAGAAGTTCAATGCTATAGAAGTCTATGAGAAAATGACCCTACCTTCCCACCTGATTAATTATCTCAATAATGATTCTCCACATTATTTTATAGTATCTATCGCAAGTTTCAAGTCTGCTTCAATATATCATGATGTTCATTTTTGTCAGTTATGGTCCCAAATAGTCCAGAAGAAAAGGACAAAGCCAGATATGCTTTGGGGCCATGGCTATCCTCTGGTCCTCCTCAGATACGGTCAGATCCACCCCTGGCTCCTCCCTGGATCTTCAATTCACCCTCTTGTGCAATAGGATTCACATCCGGTTTCAAAATGACAACATGATGACACTGTTCAAATTGCCAAAATCGAGGCTCCCTAAATTGTATGCTGAAACCAATGGGTGACGTCACAGTTGCTTCATCTTTTTATGCAGAATGGATAGACGGTTTTGAGATGGGGAGAATCTTAACCCCGTAAAACCTATGGAACCATAGATGGCTCCGTCAGAATTCAGCTGCTGCAATCAAACCTGTGGAACTTCAGACCCATTTTAAATTTTAGTGGAGATCCCAAGGTTTCCAACAATTCCAAATAAGTCCTGCTGAATTACAGGGAAATGTGTGTAAGATGATACTGTATAAAAGATCTAGATATTTTCCATTTGATGTAATGCTGTGGCCATAAAACATATTGTCCAGGGTTTGAGTATTTCTCCCAATGTAAGTGTAATGTTGTTTCAGTGAAGCGCTGCAACCAGCAGATACAGAATGCGTGTGACACTGTCCTAAAACATGAAAAAAAGCTTTATCTGACTTTGAACTGACTTGAGGGAAAGCATAAGTGAGAAATCAGAGTTTTCGGGGTTAAATTGTGATTTCTCTTTATTCAGCTTCTTGTAATGAATCTTTTTTTTTCTGAGTTGAACTTTATTCACAGAATTGGTGGAGTTCTTCAGTTTGAAGACCCAAGATAATCATCTCCAGAACTTTATCAAACAGATGGCGGGTGGAACTTCTCTTCCTTCTAAGGAGGTGCAGTAGCTGATGTAGCAACAACCCAAAAAATCAGGAGGTGGGCAGAGGGCGTGGAGCCAGCGGACCATCTCTGATGAACTCACTTCCTCATTTTCTCTCAACCAATCACAACCACAGAATATTCTGGGGCCTTCGCAGCCTCGGGGCTGTATGAGGAGTGGGTTAAATTTCTGACCCAGAGCCGGTTACTCAGTGGCTGAATGCTGTGTTTCACCCTCTGTTCACTGAAGTGGAGCGATCACATGCACCGCTGAAGGTGCTGGACTGAAACCAGAGCCTACACTGGCCCAGTTTAGATTAAACTGGATTTCCCACCAGCTGCCGCCCTCCTGACACTGCAGCAGGATGCCCAATCTGAATGGGCAACACAATTCAGCAAATATTTGAACATTTTATCAGAGTTGAAAATGTTTTGTTCCAGGCACAAGTCAGCAAGCAGTTGCTAAACATTTTTGTCATGTTAGTCAGTAATCAAACGCCACACTATTAGGATATTTGGGTTGTAAACATCAGCGTGAATAGGAACAATCATCTGGTGAAATCCAGTAAATTCATAATGTTTTATATTTCAAATTGAATGTCTTAAAAGGTGTCTGCACATATTTTGTATTTTGGTGCGCCTGAAAAGATTGAGTCTCACAGAGAGTGACATTTTGAGGAGGAAATTAAAAAGATCCCACAGATGAGTTAAAAAAAAGTCACGACAAAAAATTGAACTCAAACATCTGTGGTCAAGTCAAACTGATTTCATCAAGCATTACTCAATAATTGTGCTACAACGTTAATAAAAATCAATCTATACTCAAGCATCAATAAACAATCAAACTTGCCTCAAACATCACAAAAAAGTCTAATTTAATTCAGGCTTCATTAACCTTATTAGTTGCACAGTTGCCACTTGTTTTGAGTTTCATTTCAGCAATGCAGAATGATCACGTAGTCATACACTGCAGGAAAAAGAACACACCCACTTCTCCTATTTATTTTTGGAGTGTAAAATTAACATTTGATTAAGCTTGACTTCCAAGAAAGAAGTAAAATGAACCAACGGAAAAACAGTTATTTTTCTGTGTCTGACTTTCATTTTTTCAGGGGAGAATTGGCAGCTCAAGATCTGGCGAGCAACCATGTAGGAATGTGTTGTGGACCATGAGAAATTGCCTGGAAACTGTTTTCAGTGTAAACTGGTCATCTGAGCTTCTTTTATTTTACCTACACAGTAACAGCTTGTGCCAAAAAAAAAAAAAAAAATTGATGGGCCAGTTAAAAAAAAAAAAGAAAACTACAGATTAATCTTTGTCTAACACTATTCTGATTTGAATAG
This sequence comes from Gymnothorax reevesii, assembly GCA_029721435.1. Lineage (NCBI taxonomy): Eukaryota > Metazoa > Chordata > Actinopteri > Anguilliformes > Muraenidae > Gymnothorax > Gymnothorax reevesii. The sequence continues at coordinate 3,761,939 of CM056574.1, read as the reverse complement.
GTAGGCTATACACAAATCCTAACTGAATACAGGCTATTCTTACTCTGGGTTGGTGAAACCAGCCTGTTGTTTTAGAGAAATAAAATGCAAAATCCACTTTAAACTATAGGCACTCGTAGAGTGCAAACCTCCACCAAGGCAGCACAATCCAAATCTTCATGAGTGGGAGCAAAGTTGAGTTATCGCGTGTCATGGGATTTCAAGATGGCTGCTGTGGCAGCCATATTGTTTCACTGATCGCAGTGAAAATCCAATAGGGTCCTTCCTTGATGTAATAGCAATGCCCCCACAAAATTTCAGAGAAATCTGTGCATTACTTTTTGAGTTATGTTGTTCACAAACAGACGGACAGACAGACAGACAGACAGACAGGGGCGAAAACATAACCTCTGCCCCAACTTTGTTAGCAGAGCTAATAAACTCTAGGAAAGTAGAGAAATGAAAGATTGAAGTGTATCACTTGTACTGGTTGATTGATTGCAGTTAAGGCAACTCCTTTGAGTAAATGACGGCTTGACATTTAACAACACAAAGGTTGGCCAACTCTAGTCACATGATTTCAAATTGAATATGATTTCTGTCATGTCATTTTGTGGATTGAAGTTGTTATAGGTGGAGTTGCATTCCTTCTGAACAATGAGAGTACTCTTGTGCATTGATATACCAACATGAGCTACAGGTCCCATTATATTCCCACACCCAAGAAGAATGTGACCATAACTTTAATGACCATAATTCCAAGTTATTTGTGTTGTGCTTTTTTGAGAGGAACAATCACAGAGATGCCTTTCTGAGTTGCAACAGGGCAGGCGCCCGGCCCTGGTTCCCAAAGTGAAAAAAAAGAAAACATTAGATGACGTCTAAATTACATACTAGAAAATCCTATATTTGTGACAATGTTTGTCTGACGCTTCGGATGAGCATGAACATGCTTTTGATTAACGTGGCGACAAAGATAGCAGTGTTGAATTGCTCTGTGGACCTAATTGTTTTTATTATAACATATAAATCTACTCTCATCTGTCTTATATCAACGAACAAACCCAGATAGCATGACTACATGGAAACAATGTTGATTTTCCATCTAAATCATCAGAATGGTTGACATTGAAATATCAATGCTAAATCAACGTTGAATCACTGTTACAATAGTGATGAAACCCGACGTTGATACAGCAACATTGAAACAATATTGATTTAAAGTTATGATTATAATTGATTCAGCATCGATTCCTGGTTGACAGGGTGATGATACTAATCTTGAAAAGTCATTGAAAGCACATTGATCTATGGTTAGGTTGAAATCTCAACATTGTTTCAATGTTCTTTTTAATTAAATGACATTGAAATACCATTGATCTTTAATTAGAAAATCAACATTGATTAATTGAGGGTGCACGTGCAACATTGTTTCAGTGTCTCAACGTTGACAAAACAATGTTGATTTCACATTGTTTCAATGACTCTTTGCTATCAGAGAAGCTATTATATGGGGAATGCCTGCTCAGATAAAGCATGTGTCACCGTTATAGAGCACTTCCGGAGAAAGTGCTTTTAACTTTCAACCCTCAGCACATTTTGAACGTACCCCTAAGTCACAGAGGCGATCCTTTGATGTCGCGATAATTTTGCAATGTAAGCGTTTGCTTTAGAAGTGCGGAGAAATATACTGCCCTTAACAACAGATGAAGGCTTGTTTAAACGAGCAGCGTCACATTTTATCGCACCATTCACTCAAGCATCACTGGGAGCAATATGCCTCCCATGTTGAATTAAATCATGAAGTTATGTGCATAAGAATATGACAACTTTCTGCAGAGCCGCGCCCTGCATGTTTTGTGGTCGGCCAGTTTACGACGCCCATTGAAATTGACTCGTAATCCACTGTTCGCCGCCCAGGCAAGAAGGTTGAGATACCTGCACGTGAGCAACTTCATTCATTCTCCGGGACACTGCAGTCGTGTGACGAGAGGTGGCTGCAGCAAAGCCAAAAATGTGTAGGATTTTATGTGCTTTTTAACCTGCGCTTGCCATTCCGAAAGGCAAATATATTCTAGAAATAGCTTTCTTATCTGTGCTGTTGATGTGCACCGATCAAACAGACTGTCGGTACCTTCAGCATCTGCAATATTATGTCATCCGGGGCCGCCGCTCTCATCCAGGCTACTGCAGTCGGATACTTCTGGGGGACGTCTTATTTTTCAAAGGGTGGGTCTGTGGCATAGAGGTAAAGTAGGCCCAGTCAAAAAAGAGTCGGACTCTTGGTCTCATGTAAATACGAAAGGGTTGATTCTGAAAGCTGAGTGTTGGATGAATTTACGATAAAAGAAAGAGTTGAGAAGTTTGAGGGCAAGCGACGCGAACAGATTCCGCCGGTAGCTTAGCAGTTACTTCCTCTTGCTGCGGGAAGGATAAAGTGTGACGTCGGCCGCTGCTTCGCCTTGCCCCAGCCGCCGAGCGAACAGCAGCTATTCTGCAGTGGGGATCCGGGCTGGGCAGAGAGGAATGCGGGCCAGCGAAAGGCACTGCCTTCCATAAGCTTCGCAGATACGGTGCTACAGAGGCTGAGGGGCGCACAAACTTTTGTGGAGGACGGACATAATAAAATCATGCTCTGCCGGCAGCCCGCAGGCTAGGCTCGGAAGCGTCAGTGCTCGCTGCTGTTTTTGAAGGACGCGGCAGCCGGTATCTGTACCATTTTTTCTGTCCCCATAGCCAGCGCGCCGTGCCCCATTTTTCCCCAAAGAGGAAGGTTTGGAAATGTCTTTGATAAATACAGAGGAAGATCAGAGATGGGTGCCGACTCATGTGCAGGTGACGGTGCTCAGAGGCAGAGGTTTGCGGGCGAAAGGCAAGAGCGGCACCAGCGATGTTTACACCATCATCCAGGTAGGGAAAGAGAAATATTGCACATGTGTGGTGGAGAAGACGACCGCACCGGAGTGGAAGGAGGAATGCGCCTTCGAGCTCCTTCCCGGTGTGCTGGAGGCGGGGGGACGGAGCGCTTACCCCGCGGGGAGTTGCGACCTGGTCCTCACCGTGATGCACAGAGCGCTTATCGGTCTCGACGTCTTCCTTGGACAAGCCATCATCCCCTTGGACACCGTCTTCCAGGAGAGGTTATGCACCAGGAACGAGTATGTCCCGCTCTTCTCTCTTATACGCGCTAGTGCGCACACACAAGTCGCCAGCTTTGATCACACCAACATTTTGATGCGTGTTAATGCACAATCGTGGGAGGTGTGGTACTGTGAATTCGACGGAAACTTGTTAAATTGAAGCCTTGCCGTGGACTATGGATGGCTGTTCCGCAAATGTACTGAAATCACCTGATGAAGGAGTTTGATCTGAGTTGTTTAGCTCGTTACCAAAGGTGTTTCTCAGGCAAATCTTAAAACGATAAACCGGTAAATGATGATAGGCGTATCAGTCTGTTTTGATTTTGCACACACACCCTCTTTGCCCACTCGCCCCTGTCTCGTAGGCAGATGAAATGGGTGAACCAGGCCGTAAAACGAACCTTTCTGGTGCAGATGAGTTGACTGGGCCTGCCTGGCGGTCACTAGATCTCCACAGCAACCGCATTTAATTAACTCGATCACTTATGAACCGGTTCGATCAGTTTAAGTCAAATTGTGGTAGCCGTTGCGGTTTTGGAAAACGTCGTTGATCGGTATTTGCACAAACACAGTAGATAGTTACCACTGTAACAATGAAGAATTTGCAACCTCGGTAATCGGTGCTATTGTTTTAATGATGGACGTCTGCTTTTTGTTTGAAGTTGACCGGTTTTTGAAGTTGCAAAGGTAGGCACACAATATGTTGGAGTGAATTTTAGACTGTCAAGTGCATATACCTAAATGAAGTGAATCTCTTTTTTTCAGCTAGCGTAGGCTTTATAGAGGGACTTCAGACAGTTTTGAGAGAGCTTTTTTTTTTTTTTTAAGAAGAGGAGGATGCTGCATCGTCCTGGCCGACCCTTTTTTAATAGTCCGCTGCCGATGATGGCTTCCTCTTGTGGCGGTCTGATGTGGTTTTCATTGCGCCACTTGATGTGCAGCACTTTTTAATGTCAGCTGAACTCAACAGCTCTATGTGCAGAGCACTGCTGCCGGCATCGTTCTGCTATATTTTAGTCTTGATCACATATGCATTGACAATTTGACCTCCTTTTACAAGTACACTCACTCTCTCAAATAAACACTCGGCTATTACAAATGTATACAAACTCAAAGTCGCTTCTGTCTGCTTTAAGTATATGTGTGTGTGTGTGTGTGTCCTACACTCACACTTGAATAATAGTGTAACTTTACATTTTAAAGTTTGTTGGGGGAGGAGAGATCAGACCCTGTCCCTAGTGGTTGTTGTACATTTGTTACTGAGGGGGTCTTATTTGCATGTTTGACATTGGGGGGAGTGAGTTTGTGAAGTCCTTCCAACCCTCCATAAATCACTCCCTTACTTACACATGCAGACACACACACACACACACACACACACACACACACAGGATCTCTGTTCTCCCAGCTGAACATAGAGTAAAACATCCTGGCCACTTCCTCCACCCATGTCACTAGCTCCCTATCCAGTGGTGTCCCTCAGGGGTCAATGTTGGATCCTGACCAAATGAGATGGTGTGCAGGGTACTTATTTTGAGAACATGCATGTATTTCTACCCCTAAATGCATTACTCATTCATTTAAGGTTGAACCATTTGCTGCAACATGCAGGGTTATTATGATTCTTGCACCCAGTGCGCTGTTTTCATGTGCACTGCTTTCACAGGGCTGGATAATCACTGGTCTACTGCACGGTCTGATCTCGTGCTCATATGCACGCGCACACTGACGTAGACTGACACAAACATAAACAAGCACTTAATTCTACCCCTCCCTCTGTTTTGTGCTATAGCGCGGGTCAGATTTGTATCTTGTCCCATGCTGCATTGAGAATAACCAGCAGGTCCGCATGTTCTTTTCCACAACAGGGGCTGGTTGCCTGTATCGAATCGGTAAAAGGGGAATCCAAACAGTTTTTTTCACTTTTTTTTTTTTTTCTCCTTTTTTCGTTAAAGCCTGGGGGATTCTTGGGTGCTGCTTTAGTCAGTTTGCACGGCGCAAGAAATGAGTCATTTGTAATGAAATGTTGGATTCATGCAAACAACATGCCTCTCTATGATGACTTTCCTGGCAAGTGCTCGGCTGTCTTTGACGAATGAGGCCAATCCATACTGAGCTCCTCCTGTGCGCCTCCGATGGCCACCTCTGATATAACACACGGACACAAATGCCTCGCATTCGGATCCATAGACCGATTCTGAGACGTTGTGAATTTAGGTGGATGACAAATTCCGGCACTGAGCGAAAAGGAAGGCGGATGCAGGTCACTGGGGAATCCCAGTACTGATTGAACGTATTTTAGAATATTTAACAATGTTTTTGATTATAATGAGCTGAAAATCCTGCACACACTGGCTTAAAGCTGCGCCGCTGCTGCTTCACTGTGTCTCCCATCGGACCAAATATTCAGTTGTGGGGGTCGCTGTTGTCAAGGTATTCTACCCGTTTACTAGTATGTGTATCCATACTGCGGGCGAAATGTGATGCATGGCTTTTTTGTCCTCTGACATTGTATTAGTGTGGATTTCCAAATCTCATGCTCTTGTTGGTGCCTTCGATTACCCTTCTTAGATGAACTGAAGTTATCTGGGTTTTCTTGCATTCATTTAGTAGTGATGTAAAATGATCAGTGTGGTCTGTACATTATACAATCTCCTGCACATGCTCAGGAAGTTTCTCTGTGAATTATTCAAAAGTCCGGACCCAAAACTGGCCCATGAGGCACTCCAAAGATGGGAATGAGTGATCTGGGTAAAGGCAAAAGCTGGGTAGAACACTGTATGGCCTGTATGAAAGAGTATTGTGTGTGACTCTCATCTATTGATGAATTTTGTCTGCACAAATATGAACACCAACATGCAAACATGGATCAATTTGCCATCCTTTTGGTCAGCGTAAATCTGACGTGTTATTCATTGTGTGTGAAGGTAGAACTTATCACAGGTCCTTTAAAGTGCAGCTATTACTTGTACTTTCTTTCCATAATTGCAGTACTCTGCCATGGGATGATTCTGATATTTATGATACTGGTTGGATTTTGGTAAATTTTTTTTTGTGGAAATTTGGGTTACTTTGAATGCTCAAGGTTTTTTTTTTTCTTTCTATCCTTGAGCCAAGTACTTACCCTGAATTGCATTCTGTGAATATCGAGATCGTTGTGAGTAAAAATAAGTCTTTGTTTGTTTCTCCGATGAATCTTTTCCATGTTGTCACTGTATAGTTTGCCTCTGTTCCACTACTTTATCCTGGGTCGGCTGTTACTGTGTTGAAACCCAGTGGGATTTTTCAGTTTGGAAAGCACCCTGTACATTTTTTCTGTCCGTTTTCCCAGGTGCGGGCGGCTCCAAGGAGCAACCTCAGAAATATAACATGTTTAAAGTTTATTGATCTTTGTGCTCTCGCAGTGCAGGTGCTGAGTTTCCCATTGGACCTGTTCACTAACCTGAGCCTTTCTGCAGTGACTGACAAGCAGCTGATGAAGCTGTGTCCCAGGCCCCGCCCCCGGGCAGTGCAGAGATACCTGTTCCTGCCCCGAAAGACTCACTGCCTGCTGGCTGCAGGCGACCCATTCCTTTGCAAACTGCTTCGCTCCGGGCTTCTCTCGCCGTTTGGCAGGTGGCTAAGTCAGGCTTTTGATAGTCAGTTTATTGTCAAAACAGTGGGAAAGGACCCTGAAAGCACTGCAGTGTATGTAAGCTGGATAGTGTCTCCATATTTTTGCAGCGTGTGTTTGCAGTTGAGTCACTGAGCGACATTCAGCGAACTTTCGCTCCATGCTGTTCTAAATGTCACAAAATTGCTCCCCTCAAATTATTTGTGATTTTTCTTTGGCTGTTTGAGCAATATTGGTCTGTGTTCTGGATTCATTAAATTCAGGTAAGGCCCTGGTATGCCTACCCGGAGAGCATTGCCTTCGAGCTCGCAGACATTGCATGTGACATAAACCTGATCATTAGCAGAGTCTGTTCACAACCCAGATTTAGTGACAGCGCTGACCTGTGTGGCAGAGGTGTGCTCTGTCCTGAATATATCCCCGTCGAGGCTGCTTTTGCTTCTAATAGGCACTCTGTGGCTGTTGAATACCAGTTGCCCTGTGTTTGATTGGCAGGTTGTGCTGTAGTTCAGTGTCATGGGTCACTGAAAGTGTGCTGTAATGGGTCAGCTGTTGCGCCCAGTCTCGGACACACAGAGGGACGCACAAGTGAGCAAAGGTCACCTGTAGTGTGTTGTGTGAATGTTATTAAAAAACAAGCATTCGTAAAAGGTCCGTTCTGCACCATTTTAACAAAACCTGTCCTTCCTGCAGCAGAACGACTCTGATTTTTCTTTTAACATTTCCCTAAAGCAGGACTAGTTGTTCCCAGTTTAGACATTCACATTTATTAACTAGGTTCAATGTGTCACTGAACGAGTAACTAAGATGGCCCGAATTATATCCCAATAGGGACAGATTTCAAGGCAAATGTTCTGTACAAAAAATAAGTAATTCTCTGATATCATCTCCCGAACAGAATTGTTTTTGTTGTCATTCATATCAGATTTGAATCTGGCATGTTCAAAGTATTATTATTATTATTATGTTTCAATCTTAGAGTAATTTTTAGTCTGACATAAACTTTACCAGGTGTTGCTTTACCTGCTATTCTCACCCTCCTTAAGTTTCATCGTGTAGTTTCCGCAATATGCAAAATACTGTGGAATGACCCCCTAATGGTTTGTTCACATTTTTGTGGTGGCATTGGCACAGGTGTGTGTGCAGGGGAAATGTGTCTTTCTCTTTGTTGACATGTCCGTTGTAAATCTGTTACTGGTATTTAAAGAAAATGCGTTAATGTGAAGACATGATCACTGTAAAATAGTACAGGTGGTGTGGTGTGTGTAACCGGCCTCTGACCAGATGCTTCTGCAAGATTTTGGAGAATTAACCGGAACTATGGTTCGATGCACTGAGTGCTTCATGTTAGAGAGATCCCCCGTTTTCTCCATGGCACTGTGGCGAGAAGTTTGCGGGAGTGGCATAAATTTATAACGGAGTTACGACTCCTTTCAATGTAGAGGCCCACGCCATACCGCAGGGGCTCTGGGAGCTGCTGTTTCGTGCAAGATGGCGGCTTTTAAGTGTATGTCTGACTGTCTGAGAAGGCAGATGTGAGGAAGTGTGGTATTTTGTTATTTCTGTGTGTACCGTTGTGGGCAGATTGAAGGAAAAATACTGCACTCACCAGCAGGGGCCTGAAGTCCCCTCTGCTTTCTTGGATCGGGATCGACTGTCGGCCTAATTGGAGTCAAGCTTGCCACCCTATTACGTGGTGTTCAATTTCTGTTTTTGCTATTTTATTTAATTTTAATAGCTTTTTTCCTTAGAATCATATTATCCACTGGTCCCCAAATTCCTATTTACTTTACTTCTTTGTTTTTGAGAGAAATGAGTGCGTGAAGTATTCCTGATGAGAACTGCCCAATGTCAGTCACGCAAATGTGATAAATTCAGCGCGTCCCCCTCAGATGTGTTCGCACCACGAGTCCTTATCACCGGACATTATGCTCATGCGCCATGAATGTTGTGTCGGAGGTATTCTGCTCAAAGCTGTCGTGCCAGACTCTGACTTGTCTGTAGATTCAGGGAAAGGTGGAGATGATGCCACTGTTGGTCTGTATTGTCAGTATTTGTCAGTATTCATATTTGTCTCTTTTTTTTTCGCATTTGGATGGACCAAGTTCTGTACTGTTCTGTCTGTACATTATTGAACAAAGGCAAAGTGATTGTTCCTCTTTAGTTTGATTTTAATCATGATATATTTACTCTAGGGGGCTGCCAAGCTGTCACGGAATTACAGTCCCACTACATTTTGGGTTGTAACTCTTCAACTAAATAAGATAAATTCAAGTATGATGTGTCATATTGAAGGTATTAACTTGTTCTTTAATATTATTTAGTGAAAATATATTTTTTGAGAAATTTTCATAGAAGAAACAAGCAAAAACTACTCCATCACGGAATGTGTTCATATTTAAGGTGCTTTTTGTTAATACTGTAAATTATAGAAACAAATATTGATTTTAACCCTGCTTTATGGGCAAGAAATTTCAAAAAGTCAATGTCACGGAATTACAAGAGGCAAATTGTCACGGAATGACAGCAATAGTATTAATTAGTTTCAATGTACTTATTTCAATATATTATACATGTATACATAATTATATACATTTTTACAGTTAAGCAATATATTACAATGAGTTTTCCACTTATAATGACCAATCATAACACATACTTCAAATTTTTTTTTTTTATTCTCCATGTCAACGTTGGCTTGGCGGCCCCTCTAACTTCAGTCAGCATCCGAATGCTTCGTCATGCAGGGAGATCTCTTCAGAGGGTTATGAGTTTGACCTGCTGTCTACCCCATACTGGGGATTGAAATTCATCCTCTGCTCGTTATTGCTGTAAATGCCCTTGAAATGTAAGCTGTGGGTCTTCTCTTCTGTTTGAGGGCAGTTACTTCAGCGTGCAGAGCGGGTCATTTCGCAGTTCCAGCCCTTAACCCTTTCAGCGCCGCAGGCAACTATAGTTGCCTAATGATGTAAGATACCAAAACCAGATGCTGTTGAAAATCTATCATGTAGCAACTTGTTTAAAAGAGCTTCCCAGGGGAGGGTTAGGGTTATGGGAGCTGCTCCTGCAGGGGAGCTCTTTTAAACAACATGACAGGTTTTCAAAAACTCTGGATCTACATTTTTAATTCCTTTAAAAATTTATGCAGTGCTCAAAGGATTAAAGAATTGTGGCAGTGTTCACATGTACCTCACTGCTTGATCGCTGGTCTGTGTGCGTGTGCGTGTGCGCGTGCGTGTGTGTAAACTGCATTTCAGAAAGGGGAACACCACTGCCAGGGTTTTCACCGGGTAAAAGCTGAGGCGATTGCTGGTATGGAGGAATACATTTTCATTGAACTTTTGCATTATTGATGAAGTGAAATGTCATGGTTCTGTGATTATTTTTACCCTCCTCGGCTGACTGCGCAGTTCATGGGGCAGTACGATGGATCTCTGATATATCTGTCAATTTTGGCGCCCTCCTAGATGGGCGTGTGTACTGAACTTTGCTGGCTCTCCGGCAGAATTAAGCAACTCGCACCCATGGGTTTACAACATTTTGAGGCACTGGGCGTGTCCCAGTTCTGGTGAACCCCCCTCCTTTCCTGGACATGTATCCTCCCCTCCGGTAAAATCTGATTGGGTGAGGATGGGGGGGGTGTGTTTTTCTTAGTACTGGACACACCTCCTGAGACCTCTACTTTTGCTTGTTTTGGCTTCTATCGTTGGCTTTCCGTTTACTTTAAAGAACAGCTGGTCCAGCACTATACACGACTCCGTCTGACTGCGTTTCAGCCTCGGCCAAAGCTCAGTTATGTCCGGTTTTCAAACTCAAACTGTTTGTTTTTCCTGACCCCCTCTCTGTCTGTGTGTGTTTGTGAGTACATGAATGCTTGCGTACACATTTGCACACAGGTGTACAAACAGAGACTTTCAGACACACACTGGTCCAGTCACACAGCTTCTTCCTGCAGATTGTGACTCATAAACACATCTCATTCCTTTCGGCGATCGATGAGCAGCACATTCATGGAGTTGAGATTTAAGCCTTTGATGTCTCATCTGAATGCAGTTTTCCGGTATTATTTTGGCCTGATTCTTTTATAAATCTAATTATGAGGTTTCTTTACTCCGTAGTTGCTGTTGTCATGCAAGTGTAGCTGACATCACTGCTGACGTCCTGATTTCTGTGCTCATGATGATGTACACACAGGCAGATAAAGCCTGAATCTTTAGGACCTGAGTCTTCTACTGTGGTGCCGTGTTGGGTAATAGCCTGGTTCTGACCCATATAGCGCGTCGGAGAGTTGAGTTAAAATGGCTGGGTTCTTTTCAGATGGAGTAATCCTCACCCCTCCCCCACACAAACCTGGTACTGCACTGTCGCTTTTCAACCGTGACATAAAGTCAACCTTCGACCCGTATAGCCAGCGGTATGGTTTTTGTATTTAACGTGTTTTTCTTGTGGATGATAAGTGTTTTCATTCCGTTTTTAGCTCCACTGTGACAATATTCAGCGGAGCTTTTCTAGTGGCGAGTTGTCCGGCGTCCATCTCTCTGTCCGTCTGTCTGACCGGCGTCAACTTTTCACTTCAAATTGGAACATCTCAAAAACTGATACATTTCTTTCTAATTTGGTGCGAGCCTTTCTTATGATATTCTGAATGTTCACGGTGAAAATAGGAAAATTATGTCCCGGTTTTTGAGAAATTCAGCATTTTGAACTTGGGAAATAGTGATCATTTTTTTCAGTCATTCATTAATATCTCAAAAAGAGTCCTCTCGGCCTAGAGAGCTCCACTGAGGATGACTGAAATGATCATGTTGTTCTGCATCATGTTGTTCCAGATCATCGTTCTGGATTAATTGTTTTACATCATATTGTCCTATGACAATATGTGTTCATATTGTGTTCATATGTGTTCATATTCTAATAGTTTAAGAATTTCAGAAATGAAGTTATGACATGGACATTTCACTCATCCTCAGCGGAGCTCTCTCGGCCGGCAGGCCTCTTGTTTTAATATGATCTCCACATTTGGGTAATTTATTTGTGAACAACCTGCCTGCCTTCTTAATTTGTGTCCTCTGGTTTTGGAAAAAAGCCACCGCAGACATTTTGGTGTCATCGCAGGAGAATTAAGTCATGGGTTTCTTTCATTTATGGCTCATGGCTACAGGGTAACCTGAACCAGAGCAGCTTTGATAAACCAGGTGATCTGATCCTTTTGTTGGGCCTTCAGAGGTCTAAATTGGCACAAAACGCTTAAAAATGTAAATTTCTCATGACAGCCGACTGTTTTGGTGATCCCTCCTAACACTTGCTGTTAAAAGATGCCACAAACTGCTCATTTCAGCTGGTCAGTCGGGCCCCTGGTAGGGCCCCTTTAAGCCTTATTCATGCTCGACGCAGTCGCGAGTGCGCGAGGTTCGTGCAACACAAATGACGTAATCGCGCACCTCCGGGATTTTGAAACTTTTCGCAAGCTGTGGTAGTGTTGCCTGCACTCATTGGTCGCCCAGTTCAAAACGCTTCTAGTCCTACTGTGTTTTGCCTGCTGGTATTATATCCTGTAGTACTTTTTTTCTACTTCACCCTGCCTTTGCGGCGAACACTGCTATGGAGAATGTGCTGAGAAAAGCATAAATTCCTCCGTGCTCTGTACGCGTGCAATCCGTAAATGGAGCCAGGCGAAGGTATAACTGAGGCTTAGTTGAGTTGGGTGGTGGTGGGGGGGTCTTGAAGGGTAGAGGGGTGAAGGCTGGGGGTACGTCTGTCCTTCCGTCATTATATCTATGGGAGATGTGTTTGAGCTACAGGCTATTCCTGGTATCATAAGCTGAGCCGAGGTGGAAGAACTACCTCCGTGTTCTGTTGTATCATGTTAATATTCACCAACTTATCAAGACTCTGATGACCTCTGACCTTTGGCCTGCAGACCTTTGCAGCTACATAACCTGCTCCCCTATTTTGCTCTGGGGTTCAGTCAAGGGCGTGTTCATTTTGAGTGTATCTGTTACTGAGCAATTTTAGGTAATGTCTGTCAAGTAATTATTTTTTAATTTTTATTTATTTATTTTTTTGCATGTGTTCATTTTAAGATGGGTATTAATCTCCTTTAAAACATATGTTTTAATGCATAGTTTATAATTTAGCTGCTATTGTTTATTAAGTTATGGCCTAATAAGTAGTGGCTCTGTGCATCCTTGACCGAGCGCTGTGACCCCAGTACCAGTGCTGGACAAAACTGGTTCTGAAAAGGTGCTGGGCTTTATCATAGGGTTTGACCCTGTGACTAATTCTAAGAACCAGAATCTTCGTTACTGATCTGTTTGATCTGGAGTAACAGCTAAAACCAAGTAACCCTTCAGTCCTGGAGTGGGTCGGCTTATTTGTGCTTTTTTACTGCGTGATGTATAGTTGTAACATGGGGTATGTTTGCTGTTTCAAGCGCAGTTGGAGATTAATGCACAAGAGTCCACTTGAGTAAAATTATTATCGATGAAGGTGTCCAGTGATCAAGCTTATTAGCTCGTGGGAATTCAACGTTGATTTAAACCATGAATGTTTTTAAGTGGCACAGTTACATATTTTTAGTGTTGTTCCTATACTGAGTACAAATGAAAACGCACCATTCACGAAATCTGGAATAGCTACATGGATTGATACGTGAAATGTATACGTATGATGCATTTGAGATAATGAATGATTTAAGAGGACATGTAAACATCATTCAAGTTCATTCACGATAATGTTAATGCGCGAGAGAGGTTTAACTGGTGTAGGGGTCAAACAGGAAAGTCAATAACGGGTCTGACCGCCATTTGCATTGACACATGCGGTGCATCGTCGTCGCACGGGGTCGATCAGTCTCTGGATAGTGTTCTGAGGGATAGCATTCCACTCCTGAACAAGGGCAACCTCAAGTTCTCGGATGTTGTCCATCTGGCGTCGACGTGAAAGACGTCGTCCAATTTCATCCCATAAGTGCTCGATGGGGGAGAGGTCGGGTGACAGAGCTGGCCGCTGAAGCACGGGGATGTTCTGCTGTGCAAGGTACTGCATGGACACCCTTGCAGTGTGTGCCCTAGTGTTGTCCTGTTGGAACGTGTGGACATCGTGGTGTTGGTTGAAGAACGGCACAACATGGGTTCTGCAGCACCTGGTACCGGTAGTAGACGCCGTTCACCCTTCCTCTGCCGATATGGAGAGGGGTTCTGTGACGGTAGCTTATTCCACCCCACTCCACAACGCTGCCACCACCCCAACGGTCCGTTTGAAAGACACAATCGGCGTTATAACGTTCACCACGTCTCCGCCAAACATGTATACGTCCATCTGGGTTCCTTAAGTGAAATCGTGACTCGTCAGAAAAGATGACACCGTGCCATTGTCGTAGTCGCCAATTCTGGTGCCTGTTTGCCCACTGTAGACTCTGGTTTCGGTGACGATCCGTCAATATGGGGCCGAAATAAGGAAGTCGTGCATGCAGGCCTGCAGCTCGCAGACGGTTCCGTATGGTGTTGGGGTGAATGAATCCACGTCATCCTTGGACTTGAGCAGCCGTTCTTGTCGCTGGTAGTGTTCGGTCTCGGACGTGATCCCGTACACTCTAACGGTCCTCACATGCCGTTGTCACACGTTGTTGACCCGGTCGAGGACGGTCCCGAGTGCTCCCCGTTTGCAGCAACCTTTGATGGAGTCTTGCGATCGTTGTGCGTGCGCAGTGTAGTCGTCTGGCAATTTCCTTGGTGCTGGCGCCAATTTGAAGCAAGCCTATGGCACGTTCCCGTTCAGGGGCAGTAAGTCGCGGCATAGTGTCGACGTTTCACAAGTGTCAGTGAAGAAGTGAAATTTTATTCGGATTGACATGCTTTTAAAGGCAATATGTGCACAAATTCAGAGTGAAATTCATTTTTCCCGTGATGTGCGTGCATGATGTTGTGTTTTTGCAAAAAATTGCCTAGCGTTACAGTTAACTTGAAATTCTCGCATTTCTTGCACCTGGCATGTCGGGTGACGTCACTGTAGTGTTGTTGTTGTATAAAAATTATATTGAAGTTCATTTGAACTTAAATATTGACTTTTTTCAAGTGGTGCATTTTCATTTGTACTCAGTATATAATATATCTAACATAATCACAACAAGCGGATTTGTGTTTCTTTTTGTCTGGAGAATGAAGTATGGCTGCCAAAGTGAAATTACAGTAGTGAAATGAACCTCAATATTAACCCTGAAAGATGGAAAGATAAACTAGGTGCCCCCTTCCCCCTAATAGACACTGGTTATTCTAGAATGACACCCCTATCGGTCTTTAAACAGCAGTTTCCCTGCCTCTGTGACTGGCCTGTCAGGCTGTATTTATGAACAGGATCGTAGGGCTGGATGTCCGAGTCTCGTAGGTGCCAATACTCCACAGAGTCAATTCTCCATCTGCTGTATTTATGAAGACTGGTTTCCGTAAATTACTGTCTGCCCTGGGCTTCAGGGTCTTATCTTTCACCCCAGCGTCGACTGATCGTCACCAATCCTGCTGGCTTTGGAGGCGCAGATCTCTGATCTTATGGATCGCTCACGGGAAATACTCCTCTTCTCTGGTTGCAAGAGCGCACTAACGCTGGCAAATTGGATCTGTCTTGCACACGCTCGCACGTACGCACTCTCATGCACACGCATCACACACACACACGCACAGGCGCCCACATAGACGCTCACATACATGCACGCGCACACACACGCACTTGTACTACTCCCACACTAGTACACACTCGCAAACACTCACTTCCACGCATCCATGCATGCGCACACGCACGCGCGCACACATACACACGCGCGCACACACACACACGCGGGCGCACGAAAAGTCAGAGGACTGCAATATTCTCAACCTGCCCGCTCTTCCAATGAATTAAACCGCTGACTTGAGATCAGTGAGACGCTCTAATGTTCATTAGGGGGGAGGGGACTGTATGTGGCAATGAGGTCACAGAAAGGTCACAATCACCCCAGCCGTAAGGAGCAGTGAAGCGCATCATTACTACAGACGCTTCAGTAAACCGCTGATAACAGCAGATCACACTGAGGGTTCGCACAGTTCTGAGAAAATAACTGACGTGATTAACGGTGATGTCCTGGTGGCACATTAACTGCGCAACATCACACTCCTGTTAATACTGTCCATTAAAAAAATCTGCCATTTCTAAGTCATGCAAATCAGTCCTGGGTTCAAATGTCATTTGTTTAAGTGTTGAATACTTCTCTGTGCTCTGCTGACCTGGCCGGTGTTGCATGTGCGCCAGTGAGTCGTGGATGGTGTGGAGCTTCTAGGCTCATTTCCTTTTTCCCACCACACCAGGCAAACTTAGTCAAAAACAGAGGGAATTCTGAATCTGCAATGAAAAACATAGAAAGGCAGGACTTACAAACACTCCTACAGTGCATGTCCAGAGAGTGAACACACACACACACACACACACACACACACACACACGCTTCATTCACCTGCACACGACAGTGTGTGCGCACCTGCTGTCCCTGCAGGAAACGGGGGGGCAAGTGTGTGTGTGTGTTGTTGTGCTTCGAATTAGTGCTAGGTTAAGGTTAGGGTAAGGGTTTGGGTTAAGGTTAGAATTAGGGATAGGTTAAGGTTAGGGTAAGGGTTTGGGTTAAGGTTAGAATTAGGGGTAGGTTAAGGTTAGGGTAAGGGTTTGGGTTAAGGTTAGAATTAGGGATAGGTTAAGGTTAGAGTAAGGGTTTGGGTTAAGGTTAGAATTAGGGATAGGTTAAGGTTAGAGTAAGGGTTTGGGTTAAGGTTAGAATTAGGGATAGGTTAAGGTTAGAGTAAGGGTTTGGGTTAAGGTTAGAATTAGGGATAGGTTAAGGTTAGGGTAAGGGTTAGGGTTAAGGTTAGAATTAGGGAAATGTTAAGGTTAGGGTAAGGGTTTGGGTTAAGGTTAGAATTAGGGATAGGTTATGGTGAGGGTAAGGGTTTGGGTTAAGGTCAGAATTAGGGATAGGTTATGGTTAGGGTAAGGGTTTGGGTTAAGGTTAGAATTAGGCATAGGTTAAGGTAAGGGTAAGGGTTTGGGTTAAGGTTAGAATTAGGGATAGGTTAAGGTTAGGGTAAGGGTTTGGGTTAAGTTTAGAATTAAGGACAGGTTAAGGGTTTGGGTTAAGGTTAGAATTAGGGATAGGTTAAGTTTGGGAGAGTAATCTTCCTTTCCTAAGTTTCCCCTCATGAGGGCCCCCTGGGAAAGAAAAGTTTTCACCGTCCACTCGGTGTACTGGAGCCTTTATATAGGAAGGATTTGTGGAGAAGTATTAAGTGCGTTTGTTGAGTCCTCTTGGGAACAAAGTGTTTAGTTTTGTGATCCAGTGTTTCTCTGTCCTACGTCTGTCCTCCGGTGTCCAGTTGCTGTTCGTCTGAAGCCCGATTATCTCTAGTGCCTCAAGTCCATGGTGAAGGACGTGAGCAACTAGATGTGTGTCTGTGTCTTTATGATTTCTAATGTTATATATATGTGTTGTGCTAATCTAGTCCTGATCTTGTTACCCGTCTCTCCAACATATTTTACGTCACAGTGGTTACACCTGATGACATATATGCAGTGTTTTGAATCCAGTGTGAGTGTTTGTCTGATTAGGCATGTTGTGTTTGTTGTGTTGTTCTTGATTGTTAAGGCTTGTTTGTAAAATACTGAGTCCTGTGGATGTACCATGTTGATTTCTGGTAATTTGCTCTTTTACCGGATGGTCCTTGAGGTTTTTGCGTCTTATAAGCTGAGAAGACACTGTAGTCCTGGAGTACGTCAGTGTGCTGTAGGGATCGGTTTAGATTTTGTCATGAACCGGGCCGTTCGGCCAAGACAAAAAGGAGGGAGATGCACACCAAGTAACTATAAATAAATATTTTAGTTAAAAGTAAGATAACAAAATACAACAAGAGGCAACTTAAACTAACATGGCGTGTGTTGTCTGTAAAATCAGCGTGTGTGTGTGTGTGTGTTGTAAGGTGGAAAGCAAAACCAGAACACCAGGTCAGGAGCTGTTCAGGCAGGGAAGAGGCAGAAAGCCTGCAGCCCAAAGAGCCTGAGACTGCAGGCCGCCCAGCTGATCCACATTCCCCCGTACGACCTGCTGCCGGCTGCTGCACTGGAGAGGGAGAGTGAGAGAAAGAGTTTGGAGCAGGGAGGGTCGTCACAATTTTGCTTAATTTTAATGTTTGCTGCTTTGGTTGGGGTTAGGGGGGTTAGTGTTTGGATTTGGCATGTGTTGTTGTTGTTTAGATTAGGGAAAGTCTGTAGAGACGTAGAAAGAATGAATGCAAGGAAACAATGTCCTCACAAAGATATAAGTCTAAGGATGTGTGTGCGTGCGTGCCTGCGCGCACACATTACGTGCGAAATTTTCAACATTTGTGTGTTTGTTAATGTAGGTCTGTCTGTGGGTTTATTCAAGTGTGCTTTGGCATTTATTGAACACACAATAAATCCCCAGAATCCCATCTGTGTCTTACCTCACGCCTCTTTTGCGTCTCGGACGATCAGAGCGGCTCAAACCCCTTCAGTCATTTATTAACGGTCTGCGTTAAGCATCGAGAACTCGGCTCTTTCACAGGGAATCGAAAATAAAAAGGCTTGACCCAGCGATGGTATTTCACAGCTTCGCTGACGGCTGGAAGCCGCAGTTAAATCCGCGCAGTGATGGAATTAAACAAACACGGGGCCCTCTGTCCCTGCAGCGCGCACCTCAGAAGGTTTTGTTTTCTATAATCTTTCAAATAATTTCAAAAGCGTCTTCATATGGAAGCTGTCCTGGGTTCGTGCATTCGCATACATTATTCTTTTTTGCGAGAAAATGTCATGTCTGTTTTAGCGCAGCAAAAAACACGCTGCTTTACTTTTTTTTTTTATTTTAACCTGTCGTGCCAGGAGTTAATGATTTTTTTTGTCCCAGATGGGTGTCAGAGACGCACTTTCCGCCGTGAGATTCCACACTGTTACCCTGAGGGTCTACTCCAGTCCGAGTGAACTTGTTGGCTCGAATTTCGTGCCCTTTGGGAATGACTATCTTTTCTGTTCTACGGCAATGACTTTGTATTCGTCTCAGTCTGTAAAAGTGAATGTTTGCCTTCCATCGATAAAGGTTTTCACCTGCTTTTCTCGTCATCAAAGAGCATTTGGAAGCAGAATCATCAATTTTCTGTATTGTTTTTTTTTAAGTTCTGGGAACTTCTTGGTTATTTGGTTTTATTTGTACTTACAGTTTGTATTTTGTAGCCGTGGAAACTGTTACTGGCATGTTACTCCCGTGACCTAATTGTGCACTGAACACCTTCGCGCGACCCTGATGGAAACGCTTGCAGATTTAGCAGTGCATTCGGAGTGCGAGCAATGCCTGGCACTGTGCCAAGCGCTCCACTATCCTAATTAAACTGGCAGACTGAGGTGCCACGGTCTCTCGCAGCGACTCCTTTTCAAAGAGTTGGGGTCATAGTTGACCTCTGGATGACCTCGACGCACGTAAGGTGTGGAAGAGCTCTACAAAAACATGAAATTAGGACACATCTACAGTTTCGTTAATTTTGGGTCATGCCTCTGAAAAGTGAAGGAATTTCGAGCTGAGAGAATGTCCTTCAGGGTGTCTGTACTGCTCTGACATTTAATTACCGGTCAAGTTCAAGCGGAACAGGATGCAGGGAATAAGAAGACCTGCTTTTGTCCGTTATTATTGATTTGAAACCAGTCCAGGGCAAATAACGAGACTGAATATGTCCGTGTGGAAGTCGCTCTACTGCAGGTCTCAAGATTAAACAATGTTGAGCGATAATTACGGGGTGTTTAACTGCTTTGTAATGATTTGTCAAGCTGTTGCATGATTTGACCATGGGGCAGAGTATTTTGTGGATTAATTGGATGCAGATTATGCCCCTGCAGAGGTCGGGGGTCAGAGTTCAACTGAGACTTCAAAATACTGGCAGTGTTCAAAAAACCGGGCATTGCTAACAAAACAGGGGCCCTTCAGTGAGGAGGTGAAACTCATTACTGAAATCTGCTGGCTGAGGTGATGACGGGATCTCACACCTTCTGCCCCCTGGACTTGTCCTGTCGAGTGACCGCTGTTTTTGGTTTTAAGCCGGAGAAGGCGGGGGTGGGGGTGATTGGCATGGTTCGGGTTACGATCTGAACGTGATAGCAGGAAGTGGATTGATCTGCTGTTCTGCGCGAGGGATTTATATGGCTAGGAGCTCTGCAGAGTTACCTGCCTCTCCGTAACAGCTGTCAGTCCACCATATCCAGCAGTTTGTGCTGTCTTGGATTAAATATGGTCTTGTTGTAGTTTGTAGTTGATTGTTTTCAGTTTTTGAGGCTGGCTTATGTTGAAGTTTTCTCATTTTTCTGGGGCCGGGCCCTGAGTGTAATTTTTGTAGATTGTTTGTGTTCATATTCCCACAGTTCTCCACAGATGGATGTTTTGCTGGACACACATGGATACTTCATTGGTTTGCAAATTTAATTTCAGATTAAAAACTGCGGTGTCTCCACATGTCCCCCAGGCTCTCCGCATGGTGAGGCTTAAGGCCAGGATTAGCCCAGTTACCTGTGGGTCACTCTGGAATTAGGTTTGCTTTCAGCCATTTTGTTTTCTGGCCTTTCTCCAGCTTATGGTCAAAGCCGAAGGCTGGAAGGAGAATAAATTCTGCTCTTTATGCGCTAAAACTCACCGTTAGGCCCTGATTTTCACTCTCTCTCTTCGACTTGCATCATTTGACTGCTCATGTACTGGGCGAATCAAACTCTTGATTCAAGTGGCAAACCTCTTCCTATCCATCACCCTCTCCCTGTCTTTCTCACACCCTCTGTCTCTCTCTCATTTCTCCTCTTTTCCATTCCCCTCTCCCTCTCTCCATTCACGTGACAGAACTTCGGCCTGCTGTGTGGCGTCAGTTTGAGTTTCAGTCCACAGGAGCCTTTTCCACTCCTTGTCTTCTTTAATCAGCTCCGCATCAGTGCGATAACAGGTTCCTCTTGGACCTGTGGGCCCGTCTCGACCAATGGGAGGGCTGCCGATGGTGTCTGCCGATTTTATTCCTCTCCTGCTGCAGGTGATCCATCGGTCCAGTTTGCATGGCTCTACTGAGTTTATCTCCTCATTTTAACTATTGGGCTTTTGGTGACACATTTTGTGGTCAGTCTGGTCTTTCCCTTTCTTAACTCTTGTCGGCCTGATCCTTGGACTCCTGTTGATTATGAATCACCTTTTTGGTATTTTTTAAAAGGAAATAAATGTTCATTTGGCTTTTTCAACTCCAGCCTAGTCTCACCGTATGTTATTTGCTTGATCATTAGATGAGTCGAGTTTGAGGTCACCAACTCCTCCGCTTGTGGCGGTGCTACAGTCCCTGGGTCCGCCCGGTCATCTGCTGTCGAGCCGAAAAACGCAGCAGATGGTAGCTCTGCCGATATTCCTGGGTCCGGTTCTGCTGGGTCAGCGTTGCTTCTGTAAATGTCTCAGGATGGGGACTTCGGTCAACATTTGCATTCATTGAGTTAGAAAATCAGATTTGAAGCGGCGTTTCCACACACTGAACGATGGGCTCACAGCGCAGTCTGCTCAGTGCGGGAGGGTGAGAAGTCTTCTCTCCATAAGTTGTGCGTCTGGATGGTGTCACTCCCTCTTGGTCCAGCAAAGAGACTGTAAATGTGTGTTTGTGGAACCGTGTTGAGCACCATTCTGCAATTAACGGTTAGCTGTGGACTGTGGTCCGGCAGAAATGGTCACGGTTCTTATGGTTATAATGGTCATCTTCGGTTAACCTTCATTTTGTTTGAGTTTGAGAATGACTGCGGTGACCACGGTCTGCCTTGTTATGAGTAGATCTGCTGCCTCACTAACCAGCCTCTTTTTGCCTTCCACTTTGACCCCCTCATTTTGCAGGGCCACTGTCTCAGTCTGCTTTTAAAAGCTCATCCCTGTTCTGCAATAGGCTTGGGGGGGGGTCCTGCCTATAGACTGTAGATATCGACCGAGTCATTGCGCTTTCACCCACTGAAGTCTGATTCGAGCTAACTGGGTCAGTCCCACATCATGCTTACTCTTCTTGCTGAGGTGTAAAAGTGGAGGTTTTGAAGGTAAAATCCTGCCTCAGTAATTTTTTCCTCTGTGAGCTGATGAATTTACTAATTGGTGCATTTCTTCAGCCAAGAGGTAAAATTAATTGGCAAAGAATAATCAGCTGGCTGCAATCATGAGGTGAGATGAACATTTTACTGGAGTAACAGTCTCTGACTCCATGTCTGAGTATTTCATCATGCCCTTCGGGTGGAACGATGATCCATTCCAGAGCTGCAGGATCTTCTTAGTCTGCCACGACAGCACTGCTTCCAGAATCAGTACGGGACGCGCCCCAGTGATATGGACCAGAACCAAGCCAGAACAGAGCTACATGTAGGCCAAAAAGTGGACCTGGAGAGCAAAGCTTCCTAAAATGGTCTCCGTGTAGCTCTTATGTAATGCATTTCCAGCTCGTGCTGGAGCAAGTTATTTGCACGATCAGGATTTTTCCGTCCCTTGGTGCTGTGGTTTGACAGCACAGCTGCAGGGTCGGTGGTAGATGAGCATGTTCTTAGTTTTTTTTCGGCTGGCTTAGATTGGAACAGCAGTTTGTAGGTGACTGGTGTTTTTTCGTTTTTTTTTTTTCTCCAGCTTTTCTTTATCTGACTTGAACTAAAATATCCCAGTTTTGAACTGCCTGTTACACCAGCATAGCCTGGTATTCAAGAGTCTCTTGGTTCAAAAAATTACAACAGTTATTAATCGTATGATCCAATTTCCACCTCTTTGTTACTAAGCACATTAAGCAGTGGGTTTGGGGGTTCTATACATGTGAGTTGGGTGTAAAACCCACACTGGTGTCAATGGAGGCTAATTTGCAGCTCTCTTGTGGTTTATTCTGGCTTGTTTGTTTATTTGAACCTGAGGCAGGAGGCTTTTATAGAACAGCTTGTTACGTCTTTTCAGTCACCTACTATCTGTAAAAACTGTCCCTGCTTGGCTGACACCACACCTATGTCAGATGTGGAAAGCCAATAAATTTCCTGTTTTTCCCCCGAAAAGTTTCCTTTTGGGGGACCTGCTAGGCTGCAAGCTGTTGCAGAGCTATTATTTTTGTGCTAATGCATGAACTAGCTTGCTTGTTGCTTGTTGGACCGTGATGCTTTTTGCTAATGCTGAGACCTGCAGCTTCTCGATGTTGCAAGAACTGCTGGCTTCATGCTAATGCCTGATTTCTCAGATTTATGCAAATTCAGGAGTTGCCAGATTTATGCCTGTGCTGGGACTGGTAGATTTGTACTAATGGTGCCACTGTTAGCTTTGCGTTACTGCAGTATCTGACAGTTTTATGTCAATGCTAGGAATGCTAGCATTGTGCTAATTGTTGCTCTGTGTAGCGCTCCTAATGCTAGAACTGTTAGCCACAGCCTTGTAGCAGACCTTGGACACAGGACCGGATTTTGT
Organism: Gymnothorax reevesii; assembly: GCA_029721435.1. Taxonomy (NCBI): domain Eukaryota; kingdom Metazoa; phylum Chordata; class Actinopteri; order Anguilliformes; family Muraenidae; genus Gymnothorax; species Gymnothorax reevesii. Next base: position 3,738,706 of record CM056574.1, on the reverse strand, counting down.
CACAAATCTAATGGGCACCACTTTTGCTGTGTAAGAAATGGCCATACTTCAATCAGCTCGCTAGTTTATTAAAGATTATACATCTTAAAATTGTTTAACAAATGATGTGTTCTTTAACTTAGACTATCCAGTATCAGTTCTTTTTTTAATAATTTAAGGTTGTTAGCAGTGCTATACTTGAAAACAGGCAGCAGAGCTGTGAGAGAGAGAAACTGAAAGCTGAAATCAAAACGATTACCTTAAACTACTTTAGAAACTATTGCCCAGCATTAAACAGCTGACCATCTGACAGAACCTTCTGGAAGCAAAGATGGGGAGAGAATGGGTGAGAGGTTGAGAGAGGAAGAGAGGGATGGAGTAATGAATGAACCATTGTCTTTGCTGCAGATAAACCCCCTTCTTCCTCCCACCTTCTGATATCTGAGCTGGGGTTTCCCCTTCTGATGGCTCTCTGGCGTTCGCTGCTTTGTACACCAGTGCGTTTCCGCAAGCGATCAGAACTCACCCACATTTCTGGCCTCAGCTTCCTGTTCTCACCCACTGATCACCTTTACAGTCGCTTATTTTGCTGATGCCTCAAAAGTCCGCTGTCATGTCACCAGGTGCACAGAAAATAGGTCATTACAAGACATTTCAAAGTCTGTTTGTGACGGCATGTTGTGCAGCGGCATCTCAGAGGCAAGAAGGACTGATCAACTTCAGCCAGCTGTTCAAAGGAGCTGTGTCACGATTACTGCACACGCTCACATCTGTCACGATAACTGCACACGCTCACATCTGTGTCACGAGAACTGCACACGCTCACATCTGTGTCACGATTACTGCACACGCTCACATCTGTGTCACGATCACTGCACACGCTCACATCTGCGTCACGATTACTGGGCACGCTCACATCTGCGTCACGATTACTGCGCACGCTCACATCTGCGTCACGATTACTGCGCACGCTCACATCTGTGTCACGATTACTGCGCACGCTCACATCTGCGTCACGATTACTGCGCACGCTCACATCTGCGTCACGATTACTGCGCACGCTCACATCTGCGTCACGATTACTGCGCACGCTCACATCTGTCACGATTACTGTACACGCTCACATCTGTGTCACAAGTACTGCGCGCGCTCACATCTGTGTCACAATTACTGCATGCGCTCACATCTGTGTCACAATTACTGCATGCGCTCACATCTGTGTCACGATTACTGCGCACGCTCACATCTGTGTCACGATTACTGCGCAACCAACGTACATTCTTTGTATCCCTTGGCTAAAGCATAAAATAGGGCTTTGAATCCTTGAATTTCCACAGAAAGCTCCTTCGTTTAAAAAGAATAATGCTGGCGTAACTAAAACGTATAAATACAATGCAAAACAAAGATGGATTGGCAAGAATGGACTCAGATTATGACTTGCAGTCAGGCAGATTCACTTTCTTGGGATGTACGTTCTGAGCATGTGCAGTAATCGTGACATGGCTAATTTAATGAGGCTTTCTTTATTCTGGGTGATCCCTCTCCTTTGTGATGTCACTAAGGAGAGATTTTGAAATGGCTTGTAATTGTTAACTAGCTGTGCATTAAGACACATAATAAGGGATCTTTAAATTTTATATTTCGAGATTGACAGTTGATTAGACTTGGGCCAATCTCTCATGGAGTTATGCAGTCTTAAGGGCCAAAATCACTGCCGGTATGGTACAGACTGCCATCGTTGTGGTCTGTAACAGTCTGCTCACAGACCTGAGGTGTCAAACGTCAAAAAAGTATGTCTGTGGTTTTGCAATCAGTAACTTGCTAAGTGTTTATGCTGAATTTAGTCCATCAAACGTTTTAAGTGGTCAGCCAGTGTAACGCGCCGACCCCCTCACCAGCAGAATCCGTGTCCCTTTTCGCCTGTGCACCATCTCGCCTCTGAAGTTTTCTGGTCTGATCAAGTCGAGAGTGTTAAGTTTCCCATTTGTCATTTGAAAATGAGTCCGCTCGTGTCATCTCTTTACAAAGCAGTTCTGAGATGAACTGTCACTGGCTGATCGAAGTGTGTGCATTTCCTGCCGAGATGTACCCCTCGCAAAAATAACAGGCAGAGTCCTAACAGAGTCCTGAGTCCTGAAGCTTTGCTTGGGTCAGGTCTTGGGTTTTTGTTTCAGTACTGCGGTTTGGACCTGAGTAACTTGTGTGTGTGTTTGTGTGTTTGTGTGTTTGTGTGTTTGTGTGTTTGTGTGTTTGTGTGTGCATGTTTTTGGACAACTCCTCGCATTCCACAGCGATTCCTCTGAATTCCTCCCACCGAAGTGCCCCCCCTCCCCTCGGGTTTCCCCAGCAGTGGGGGTCACAGTCACATCGGATTCTGACAGCAGTTTACTGCAGCTCACCTGTTTGCTACACAGATCATGCCAGGTCTCAGTCATGCACCAGTCCTTGCTTGTGCTATATGATCCGTTTAAGAGCGCAGCTCTGGCATTTGAGTCATTTCTGATGACTGACGCTTCATATCAAAACCTCTCTGATGCTGTGGAGTTGCCACGTCGTCAGATGAGAGAATCGTGGACGATTCCTGGAGCGCTGAGAGTGGGCGTAGGAGTTCCCCGCGCACCTGTCTCATGGAAACAGCAGCGAAGCCTCTATCTTTCTGAAACTCACACAGTCATACCCACACAAGCCCTCTGCATACTGGAAATCAGCTCCGGTTTACGAGCAGGGGCCTTGTGCAGGAGGCGGGGGTGACGGCGGAGTGTTACATTTAGCCTGGAGTATCCAGGTGTATTTTTGCATTGTGTGAAAGTTTTGTCCTGATTACCACTTCGCAGATGTTCAGCTGTGCCTGTTGCACAGATGAGTGCATCCTGTATTGTCTGAATCATTTTACTAAATATGATGACAGAATTTTTAGTATGACGCTGTAGTTGAGTTGAAGTTAACATGCCTAAATGGGCATATTCCTCAGGCTGTGGAATGTATTTTTTTTTAACTCTTTGAGAATTTAAGCTTCTGGACAGTGAGTGCGTCAGTCAGTCAATGATTGAGTGTTAGTGAGTGCGTTGAGTGTATGAGGCAGTAAGTAAGTCAGTGAGTGGGTGAGTGAGTCAGTTGGAGTAATTGAGTGAGTGAGTCAGTGATTGTGTGAGTCAGCGAGTGAGCGAACCCACCTTACTAGCTGTGCATGGGCCTGTGTGCTTCACTGTGAATGTTGCACCTTCTTTTTTTGCGACGTGTGTGTTGTTCTTCGGACGACATCTGCCGTGTCTCTCCCTGCCCGCGGTGTGTGGGGTGAAGCTGTGGGTCTTTATCACTTCAGCCTATTGTCTAACGCATCTTGACTTCAATTCACTATCTTGCCGGGACTGTTCTGCTACCTCCATCTGGAGAGGAGCTTTGTGCGGCTCGCTAAGCATGCTGGGTAATACTTCTGCTGCTGATGGAAGAGCAAGTGAGGAGATGGTGAGAGAGATATACTGGGGGGGGAGAGAGAGATGGGATGAGGGAGAGATTCTTTACCATGTCATTTTGGGCAAAATTCCTGTTTTCTCTTTCAGAGAGTGGTGAACGCGATGACTTTCGATGATGGCCAATGAGGAACTGCCTCCATTCTTATATGAAACTTAGCCTTTCATTGAGTGCCCCTGCCTATATGCTGTCACGAAATGGGCAGAAAACATGTGAAACAGTGTAAAACGTGCACTAGAACTTGAAAAAAGAAACGAACAGGCGCTCGACGAGCACGTAAAACTCGGGAAGAAACACTGATTGGAGAAGAGGGAGTTACTTATGAGGCTGGTGTCTTTTAAGGAGATAAAAATCCTAAAAACCACTAAAAATAAAATACTAAATGTATTCCTCCTGAGAACATTACTGTCAAACTCGGATCACATTATTACTGTCGAACTAAAATCACATTTTTCTAGAAATACAGATTTTCAACAAGAAAATACTGATTTCTCTGCAACTGATAATTAGTTTAAAAAGTGAATATCTTGGAAAATGTTTGCTTAACTATAAGTCCCCTTAATGCATTTCCCTGATTTTTGCTGGAATAATTCCCTGGTATTCAAATCTGAAAAACAGGTTCTGTGTTCTCATGTCTGCTCAGGAGACAGAATCCACAAACTAGCATTATGGATAAACACTCCCTTTACTGTACTTGTGTCTTTGATCAAAGGAGGTTAATAAGTTTTTATTGAGCTTATCCTGGCTGTGCTATTTTAATTTCCTATAATTTTATTTAGTTGATAGAATCCTAATCACTTAATTTCTAAAGTAATCACAGAGCTGTTGACTTTGAGGTGTTCCAAAAAAATGAAAGATCTTTGTGTAGGAAGGGGATTGACCTGCAGAGGGTTAAATTTGGATTTCAAAAACTGGAAACATGTTGACGGAAAGCTGTTAAGACCAGGCATTTCGCCGAGGTTTAGTTTTATTGGAGAACTGACAGATGGTGAGTTGAAGGGGCGACTTCAGAAAGACTTTCTCTGCTGCCTCATTGACACTCGGTTTGGAAAATCACTTTCAGGATGTTTTTTTCACTTTTTAGCTCGCCGGGATGAATGTCCTCGCAATAGTCTGCGTCGTCGTCCGCGGACAGCAAGGTTCAAGTTTCCGACGAGCTGTGTTGTCTTCTTATATTCCGTGTCAGATCTATGGGAGATATTGCCTCCATTTTCTAAATTCCATCCATTTTTAGGCTCCAGCTGTGGTAGAATGAGATTCAAGTGCAGATTTGTTTCACATGTGCTGTGACTTCATTAGCTTGCAGAGGGCCTGTTATAATGAAGGTGGCAGAAGTGTACACAGGGCGCTATTATTTTAGAGTAATCAAATTAATTATCTGCTGGTTAATGGGTATAAAGGGCTTTTGCATAAATAAACTAAACAAATGGGACATAAATGTCTGGATCCCAGAGATCCCGGCTCGGTCCCTGGCTGGGAGGGGCGCTGCAGTGGTCGTGCCACTTTAAAATCCCAGTTCTGGCAGATTCACTGCCTACTGTGATCAGGTGTCTTAAGTAAACGAACTGAGATTCCTCAGTCTGTTTATTGGCCATTTGCCATCTTTTATTTGATTAATGTTTACCTCTTCACGACAAGGTCCGCATGAATTGACTATCTCTTGTTATCTACTTACTAACTGTCAAGACTAGGCTTATGCCATCGGCGGCGACGGCTGGGGGTATATCCCCAAACGCCCCCAATCCTCCAATTCCCCAATCCTTGAATAGACTTTCATTTGAACTTAATTTCAGGTCAATCGGACAAATGGTTCTGAAGATATGGCCAAAATGGTAATTTTCCATCACAAAGCGCCATCTGGTGGCAAAATATAGAACCATACAGGTATGATGTCTTCATGTGACACGTTGAGAGGTCATGACCTTGCAGTTGCACACAGTTTCATGTCAATTGGACAAATAGTTCCAAAGATATGGCAAAAATGGTGAATTTTATGTGACAAAGCTCCACCTTGTGTCAAAATTTTGAACCAAACTGGTATAATGTCATTATGGGACACATCCTCAGGTCATGTCCTTTCATTTGCACTTGATTTGAGGTCAATCCGACAAATATTTCCAGAGATGTGATAAAAACAGTGATTTTTTTTTTTCAGTTTCTGGCCCCTTGTGGCCAATCTAGAAATTGTAAATTGTCCAAAATGGAATCAGTTCTTCCTCTTTATGATACTTACTTATATTTCTAATTGAAATATTACTGAAGTTATCGCGTTAACATGTAGGGCGGCAGCGGCGGCGGTCGGACTAAAAACATAATATCCCTGGAACGCCATTTGGAGATATAATTAGCCTGGTCATCATCAATTGTGATACCACTGAAAAGATAGCCAAGGCCTCTTTAATTTTGTCAACAATTAGATTAGTAAATGTCAATTAATCTAGTAATGTAAAGCAATGTGTTAATATCCACAAATTTTTTTACCTTGTACTTAACCTCGTAAATGCCGCTCAAATGCAGATCCGGGCCTGCTGGTTATCTCTAAAGGGCAGCTTTGATCGGAAACCTGTTTCTGCCAGATGAGTCTAATGTTGTTTAACCCTTTGAAACTGTGAGGGTTTGTTTTTAAATTCTGTTCTCCATGCCGGGGTTTTAGAAGGCCAGGGTTTTATGTCAGCAATAGCGATGGTGACATCAGTGTCAGAATGTTCTGCTAAGAACGTTATAATCTCTGACATATGGTTACCTCCAAAGGGTTGAGGAATAATCTTGGCCTGGTTGTGACTGAAATGTTGGCCCATATTTTTTCTCAACAGTTTTTCTTGTGCCGGATTGGAGATTGGTGTCAGCCACCAACCAAATGCTGGTAAAATATGAAAGTAGCTGGTAGATTTTGGGCAGAAAATGACTTACTATTGAGTGACTGGTTAGTCAGAAAATTTGTCCACCAGTAAGTGGTAGATATTGGGGGGGGGGAATAAATAAATAATAATTTCCCTGCCTGTGCAGAGGCGTATACGAGGAGAACTTGTGTGGCAGATGAGTTTTTGTGGTTTTTTTTTTTTTTTTGGCTTATGATCCCTTTTATGTGTTTGATCCCTGCAGTTTTACAGTGTCGGCTGTGCTGTTGTTTTTGCATGAGAGCCTTGTAGCGGGTTGCTTGACTGGTAACTGTTTTGAGGTGATTGTTATCCCGACAGTTGGGTTTGGCATATGGACTTTCATCTGGAGAGTGGAAGTTTACAGAAATTCTGCCATTGGGCCCTTGAGTGAGGCCCTTGACCTCAAACAGTTTTCCCCTGTTTTTCTCTGTCACTTACTCCATGCCTGCAGCAGTGGTTCTCGATGGCCTTCCTACCAGGGCGTCTTTGTGAAACACATGTTCTCAATAGAAATTCCCTTAAATAAAGATGGGAAGGGTTGGACTGTCAGTGCTGTGTATAAGAGTAATGTGTCGCATGGCCACATTTTAATTTTAATTTTTTTGGAATTTAATATAATTCAAGTTAATATTTTCATTTTTCAATTACATGCCTTGTCTGCAACCAGTTAGTGCTGGAACATCGATGATGTCATTTTACTTAAAGACTGCGAGTAAGTATCCCCACGGTATACAGTGCAGGGGGATGTGGTCGTCAGTGCAGTTGTCCGTCCGTCCGTCCGTCCGTGCATCCGTGGACATTTTGTTTCCAGGGCAGAACTCCAATACCATTCAATATTTGCTGTGCGTATTAATCAGGTCCTAGACTGGTGCCTTTTGATATTTTGGGATTTCTGAGATTAGATGGGAGGGGTTGGGGGGGATATGTCATCTTCTGATGACTCCCGTTTCCAGTGTATGTAGCTGCGATTCATATCACCGGAGTGACGTCTGCTTGAGCTACTCAACTCGTTTATCCCATGTGGTGCTAATTAATTATCTTTTGTCGAAGAATAGATTTATATAGCCTGTCTTACTGAATGAAGTGTTACCACTCGTGAGGTTTTAATTAAAGTTGCACCATGCAGATATTATTGTGTGTAGTTTCTCTCTTATAAGACTGTTATATAAAACTGTTACTCCGCAAAACTGTCACCTCGCGTCTCTGAGCATTGCTGCTTGTGAGAAAAAGTTTATGGTGACTGCAAGAGTGAACGAAGTTCCACCCGTATCGCTTTCAATGTGCACTGATTATTGGCGTGAATCAATCTTTGTAAATTTGAGCAGCTGACTCCTGACGACTTATTGGCCCATCCTGCTGTATAGCTGTTTGAATGAGGTGTGCATGAGGTATACGATTGAATGAGGTGTGCGGTTGAATGACGTGTGCGTTGTGGCATTGTGATCATTTGAGCGAGAACCCCCCTGGTTTGCCAACTGCCAAAGAAGATCACAGAAGTGGAATCTTCTTCTGTGATGTTTATTAGTGGTTATCAAATGTGCTCACACTCCTAATATCCTTTTTTAAAGCACTAAAATAGCCCTTTGAATCCTTGAATTTCCATTGGAAACTCCTTAATATTATAATGTGGAAAGAAGCCACTAGATGGCAGTATTGACCCTTTTTTTTTGTTAAGCCCAGCCTGGAACTAGGTTTGGGCAGGTCCTGGGCATGTCTGAGAGGGGAAGTCCCAGAGAATTAAAAAAAAAAGTCTGGAAGGTGGTAGGGGGCTGGAAAAGAGTATATAAGGAGAAAAATTGAGAGAGTAAAGTAGCAGGAGAAATTGCAAGGAGAAGGATACAATTGACCAGTCCTGTCACTCTTTTCAAGACCTGTGAAGTTTCTTGTGGATTTTTGCCTGTGTTGAGCATTTCCCTGTCCCAGGACATCACCAAGCAACCCCATCTCAAAGGGACTGTAAATATTTTTTTTCTTGTATGTGTCAATCTTGGTCAGTAGTGTAAATTGTTGGTTAGTTGTTAGTTTGGTTTTATTAAATCTGTTAAAGTTTGTACAATTTTGTCTGTCATCCCTTGCTGTTCGATTTGCCATAACAAATTGGGACCATTACAATATAAAAAGCATAATGCTGGAGTAACTGAAATATAAAAGTACAATGCAAAACAAAGACAGATTGGCAATGATGGACTTTGACTCGCAGTCGAGCGGATTCACTCGGTTTGATTTCTTGGACAGTTTTCAAAGTTCTGAGCATGTGCAATAATTGCGACACCGCTCCTTTAAGCTTGAAATCCTCATAGTTAGCCTTTTTTTTGTCAAATTTATCTATCAAACATCTAGACCAAAAATTAGAATTCCCAATATAAATATTGAATATACATATAAAACATATAATATATATGTTTATTTTAATACACCAATGTTTTATTTTTAAAAATTATAGTATTAATGTAATGATAAATGGAGGACTGGATGCAATTGGATATTCTAAAGGTGCCAGTCTTTTGGTACTTTAAATAACAATAATATTGCCAAATTTGCTCTGCTGCTTTTTGTAGCCAAACATGCAGTCTGACATGTTTTGTAATTTCCTGGCGTCTCAGTGAATGAGTCCTGAAGGTGTTGTGTCCTGATCCTTAGAGCTAAAGGGCTTCTGCACATTTTGTTCACCCCAGTAAAAGCTCTAGTTTTTATTCAGTCCTGAGTTAATGTTAGTTGAACTGAGATCAGTCCTGAATATTTTACTGTGTACATAAACGGAGATCTCCAGTCTAAAGATATTGTGCATTCTTGCTTTGAAGGGGTACTTTGTAGATTCAATCTAGCCATTTCCTCCCGCGCAGGAAACGATACCGCGATTTCAATCTCTTTGGATTTTGCCTCCAGGTGGTATTTTAGAGGGACCAGATCAGTAACTTCCCTGTTCAAAACTTCCATGAGCAGTCGGGGGATGTTTTACAGCCTGAAATAATGTACAATCACAGTGCAAATCTGTGGACATCGCAGCAATCTGAGCTGCACTTAATAACTAGAACAGCATGCTTGTCTTGCTGTTGCCTTGTGGCGTTTGCCTTGGGTGTAGCTATGTCAGTCTCCGCTATTTTTAGCCTGCTAAGGCGTGTCCGTTGCTCACAGGCAGACAGTGCCATTGGCAGCAATTTTCCTGGACTGGCATGTTTGTTCTACATTATTAAATTTCCTGCATGTCGCGAGTACCTGTTTCAGGTGTAGGAGGCAGTTTGGAATGCAGTAGAACATGCTTTTCCACAGCAGGCCCTGTAAAATAGGTGAACCAGCAGGTGTAAAGTTTAAGATCAAATTGCTGAACATTTGAGCCGGTTTGTTACACCCAGGTGTGTGAGTAGCGTCAGAGACACACTTGATCTGGGATAAGCTTCTGTAACTTTACCTGGGTTAAAAGATCAGCCCTTGAGTTTGCCTGGCTGGGGAAAGCTCTTGTTAACATTCAAAACCGATGTGGGCTGTTCATGGACTCTGGTTCGAGCAGAAAAGTGCTTTTCTGAAGGCAGACGAGACTGTTCAATCAAATTGACGTCTAGCCAGTGGTTTCTCTCCAATCAGTGAATGTGACGACGTGAGGACGTGCCGTTTCTCTGTCCGAGTGCAGCGTGAGTCAGTATGCAGGGGAGTCTGTACTATTAGTGCAGAGTTTTGAGTGCGGTCTACTATCGAGACCTGCATGTCTAACCCGATCAGGCAAAGAACGCAAATGAAAGCTCAACGCTCACTGACTGAAGTGTTTTATTATTTAATTAATTTTAGTTTTTCTCCTGTACCATGAATGATATTAAAAGACTGAGTTGAAGGAACAGCAAATTTTTCAGGAAAACTTTTTTTTTTTTTAATCTGACGATTGCGTCTAATTTTTTTATTTTTTATTTTTATCCTCGTCAGGCAGCGATCTAAAACTCTGCTTGTTTCAATTAGCAGAAGGTGATTATTTTTTTTCTACAGCTTTCAGATAATTAGTGCGGAACATCCTTTATCACAGGTCTGTAATCGCACTCCGAACACTGTTGCCAGATTCAGTTTCATCTAACGACCTTATTTTTGACATTAAACACCCTGTGTTGGGCACAAATAAATCTCGAGGAAACGAGTACTGTGGCTTCTGCTTGTACAGATGTCAGGATGTGATTGAGGTAATTAAGCCATTAGAGGCAGTATTGGCGGCCATTATTTACCTGGGGAATATTGAGCGGTGATGCTTATGCTCAGTGGCGCCCCCTCTCTGAAATCGCAGGGGATACAAGCTGAAAAAGCTTTGTAACTGCAGTTACCAGTGTAGCAGCTTCTGTTATTTTGCGCTTTAAGGCCAGGGTGATGCACGCCAGAGTCCTGAAGCGCCTCAGTATCTGCAGGCTTTCATGAGCCCTCCTCCATAAACTGCAAGTTATTGCTCTGAGAGGAAGGTGTTTGGCCTTCTTGGCAAATCAGAGACTTAAATGAATCACAAGCATAAACCAGGGGCCGCTGTGGCCCTGTTTGAGACCCCTGTCACAGTTAACTCTCTGTGGTTGAAAGTCTGCTGTATCACAGTTATGTGTTTAGCGTGACGAATGAAGCTGAGGCGACTGTAATACCCAGGGTTGCCGACTGTGGCCCCTGGGGGCCTCACAATGTGCTGGTTTTTTTTTCTCCGTGCCCAGTTTTGGCAAAGTCATGTGACTGTCTAATTACCTGCTTTGATTAATCCAGTAAGAAGCAAAAACAAAAAAACCTGCAGACACTGCGACCCATTTGAAAAATCTCAGCCATTTCAGTTTCTCGAATAACCTTGGATGTAATGAGTGCCATTTTGGGCACTACTTTCGCGATCATGTGACTTCCGTGGAAGTGAAGAGGTAATCAGACAAGCAGTGTTATTGTCTTTTCTTTCGGCTTCCTATCAATACTAGCGCAAAATACTCCTCTGGAGTATCAGAAGAATTATTCACATTGTCCTTCCATTTAGGTTCTCTGTAATGAATACAGTTGTCAAATACGACTGAACTTATTTGTTATTCACACGCTTCACATGACCATCAAAAAGTCGCAATATCCATAAGCTAAATGCTGCACAGTACGCAATATTTTTTTCGTAGGAGAAGTCTGGGAATTTTATAAATATTCATGAGTACCCATCATCTGATTGGACAGTGACGATGTTGACTTGCGTTGGTGAAGCTGGCGTGATGTTCATGGTAGGCTAAGCCTAACCCGAACCCTAACCAATCAGATGACTGCTCCTCATGAATATTTGTAAAATTCCCAGACTTCTCCTACGGCACAGTACATCCAAAGCTAGCTTTCTGGTCAGGTAATAGCTGAGGTTTGCCGAATGCGATGCAAAACCAAATGAGAAGTGTCTGACTCTGGTGCTCTGTCGCCCTCTGTCTGCGGCTGCAGGTGGTACAAGCTGAACTCCAAGACGGGAAAGAAACAGAAGGAGCGAGGAGAGGTGCAGGTGACCGTGCAGTTCACACGGAACAACCTCACCGCCAGCATGTACGACCTGTCCGCCAAAGACAAGCCCTTCTCGGCCTTCGGCCGGCTCAAGGACCGCATGAAGGGGAAGAAGCGTGAAGACGTGGAGTCGGCCTCTGCCATCGTGCCCGGCGGATTTGGGGCGCAGGGCCGGCGCAGGACTCGGCTGCCGAGCGACGGGGGCGGGGAAGAAGACTATGAAGACGACGAAGGCGGGGAGGTGCGCCGGAGTAAGATGCGGAACTTTTTCTTGCGGGGGAAGTTGCGGAAGTCGTCGGACACGCGGTCGAGCACATCGCTGGGGTCGGAGAGCAGCGAGTCGTCCTCGCGAGGCGGCAGCCTAAGTCCCACGGCGGGGATCAGTGTGGTGGTGTCCGACCTGTCCAACTCGCCCAGCGAGACCAGCAACCTGACGGCCGACAACAGCCCTGGTAAGAAGCACACGATGCGCTGAGAGAGGGATCAATCCCAGGGGCGGGATCAATCCCAGGGGCGCAGCTCCGCCTCATTTACCTGGGCTGCAGGCCTCCTTAAATCTTTAGTTCCTCTAAATAAAATATATTTTTAGTTAATCAGCAGCTGGAGGACAACCGGCCTGACCAGAGCCCCAGAATATATATTCATCGTTAGCTGCGTCCATGGCCGATACTGGGCGATATGGTTACTATTGATTAATTAATTAATTTTGTTTCATTAGCTTCCCTGCCTGTTCCCTTACTGAGTTGTTTGCTCACTGCTTGTTTATTTATTTGCTTACTGACTTCTGTTGTTATTGGCATATTTGTGTGCTTGTCTACTTGTTTATCTATTTTTATTGTATAATGCTTGATTTTACAAGCATTTTAATGCCGGGGCTCCCCGAATCACTGTCCTCAAGGGCCAAGATCTGCCAGTTTTTCACAATCGCTTTAGTTGGGAGTCAGATGAGATGAGAGTCTGGCCAATCAGTGACAGGAATTGTCCACTTAATTGCCAGGAAGCAGAGAAATGCAGGGCTGGATTTGAATTGGAGATACGGATTTATGGATCCCTGGATGCTGTGAAATGTGCGACTGATGTTCTCATGCGCATTGAGACTCAGCTTGAAACGGATGAACGATGGGGAGGAGGTGTTATCCAGAAGCTGGGCGCCCATAGTGGGCTGGAAGGAGTGAGGATTTTAGGGGTCCAAAACCAGAGCCCACAAAAACTCCAGTTTGATTTGGGCCTGAAGCTATAATCTCTCTGGGCTGTTTCCCTGTACTTTGCGTAAGACTTGTTCATGTTCATATTCTTAACAGAGCAGTTTTAAAACCTCGTGTTTTTAAAGGGTCTCGTGCAAAGAGCTGTTGTTGTTTTTCTTGATCAGTTGTAATTTGAAGCCTGAAGCAGGTTCTTTGCAGACAGTAACGCTGATTTCGCTAAAAGCAGGTTTTTGGCTTACCGGCCCTATGGGTCGATAAGCTATTGTCGTGGTGTGGCGTCTGTCCGTCGTCCGTGACATTTTTTATCTTTTTTGGCCAGATGAACTTTATGTACTTTAAAGGGGACCTATTATGCTGATCCTTCTTTTAATATATATTAGTGATGTTATAATGTTGGTTATCCATGCTCGACCTCTGAAAAGTTTGTAAATATAAGATACAGAGGTTTTGCCGTAATCCAAGAACATGATTTTGTGAACGTGATTTCCTCTCTGAACAGCTCCTCCCGAGATCTTCACGAGATCTAGGCAAAACCTGGACATCAGGTTGTGCCGTCCAATTAATACAGACCTAGCCAGAGCCAATCACAGCGCTGGACCTGTCCACACCGGAAACTATTCTAGCAGGCACTAACAACGGCAGATCATACTATGCCTTAGTAGCGTCTACACTTTTGTAAATACAAGAGAAGAACCGCAGATCATTTGAAGTGCAATTTAGTCAGTATCCCTCCCAAAGCTGCCTGTCTATTTACTTTTGGATGCAAAGAAAAACACCTATTTCTCTTCCAAAAGCTGATGCCACCAGAAATCAGAGGGTAGCTTTTTTTGTTTGCTGGCAGCAAACAGCCACGGCCACAGGAAACATTAGCGGTTGGTGCTCAGCATTTCACCAAAAAAAGCTTTTTCAATAAAGGATAATTCGACACAGGATAAGTGTTTCAGCTGCTTCTCAAACCTGAAGCAGTTGCATCGATCAAATGCTCGGGGCCTCAAGCTGTAAGTAACGATATAACAGCAAATAATGTAAGTGAAGCTAACGTGTTACGGGTGGCTAGCAGGACCGCTAACAATAATTAGCACTAACAACTGGCCTCAAACGCAGGCTTCGTAGAATATCTGAAGATAAATCCTGTATTGGTTGTGACTTTCTGTGACTCACAGACACAGAAGCTGTAAGTTGCTTTTACTGCATAAGCCAACCTGATGTGATGCCAGTTGATTGTGGCTGTGGCACAGTGGCTAACGTAGCCAAGTTACTGTTGCTAATGTTTGTGTCCTAAATAAGCTAGAGTAATATCAGGGGAAATTTACAGAAGGTGTGTGAACATAAACCTCATTTGAAGCTAACTTTTAATACTTATTTGAAATTTGGATGCTTGGTACAACTCTTCACAGTAACAGAACTTGCTGTCTGTAAAACCTGTATTGCAAGGGTTTGTCTCTGTGGGTATGACCACTCGGTTACCAGCTACTGCATGTTAGTTTGTGTTCTTTCATTTGGTGAACTTCGTATTGACCTTCAAAGGTCAAATGTGACCTAGTGAAAATTCAATGACTTGTATCATTAAAATGGTCACAGATCGAACCTAAGTTTGTGTTACTGACATCTAGGTAGTCACATATGAACTTTCATTTGTCGACATTCAACTTGACTGTCAGTGACCTTTGAGAGTCAAATTCGACAGTGAAATTACAATGACTTATCACCAAATGGTCAGAGATTAAGCCAAGGTTTGTATAGAGACTTTTAGAAAGTCATATATGAAGTCCATTTGCTGACCACAGCTCGACATTCTGTGACCTTTGAAGTTTACAATTGACATATTGAATACATATTGACATATTTCAATTACTTGTATCTCCAAAACTGCTTTAGAGCTTAGGATTGTATTACAGAAGGTCTTATAAATGTATGTGACCTTGACATTGATTTTCATTGATTTAAATGTCAAACTTCACACGAAATTTTCATAACTAGTATCATCGCTGTAAGACTGCTTGTCGGTAAGATACAGGACCCCTGGTCCTATTTTTATTTGACACTTTGGGATGCAGTCAATTGGTTTTGCTGTTAATATAGTTGTCCGCTTCAGGGACTACACCCTCCTCCTCTGAATGCAAGAACACACTCGCACGCTGCAACAAACGCATTCTCTCATACACATTAATACACAGAGCCCACATTACCCCAATTTTGGCATCTTTACATTGGCTGACAGTTCAATTCTGAATTGATTTTAAAATTTTATTAATTACCTTCAAAGCACTCCATAGCATGGCACCAGAATATATAAGCTAGCTTTTAAATCCTTAAAGACACAGAAGACTGCTGAGATCTACCAAACAAGCATTATTGGCTGTTCCAGAGTCCAAGTGAAAAACAAAGGATGACTGAGCCTTTTCGGTTCAGGCTCCCAGACTGTGGAACCGCCTCCCAAACTATCTTAGAAATGCTGAGTCTTTATCATCTTTTAAATCTCTTTTAAAGACATTTTTTAGGTTTGCTTTTGCTGATTTTATGGTTTAAATTCTTTTATTATGGGTGTGTTTGCATGTACAGTACAGGCCAAAAGTTTGGACACACCTTCTCGTTCAATGCGTTTCCTTTATTTTCATGACTATTTACATTGTAGATTCTCACTGAAGGCATCAAAACTATGAATGAACATGTGGAATTATGTACTTAATAGAAAAGTGTGAAATACTTGTAACTGAAAACATGTCTGATATTCTAGTTTCTTCAGTATCCACCCTTTGCTCTGATTACTGCTTTGCACACTCTTGGCTTCTCTTGATGAGCATCAAGAGATAGTCACCTGAAATGGTTTTCACTTCACAGCTGTGCCTCGTCAGGGTTAATTAGTGGAATTTCTTGCCTTATCAATGGGGTTGGGACCATCAGTTGTGTTGGGCAGAAGTCAGGTTGATACACAGCCGACAGCCCTATTGGACAACTGTTAGATACATACATAATTCCACGTGTTCATTCATGGTTTTGATGCCTTCAGTGAGAATCTACCATGTAAATAGTCATGAAAATAAAGGAAACGCATTGAATGAGAAGGTGTGTCCAAACTTTTGGCCTGTACTGTATGTCTCCTTTTATTATCGTAATTCTTCCTGTTTTGATGTTTAATTCTCTACTTTCCCCATTTTGTTTTATGGCTTTTATGTACATGTATTTTACCTGTTTGTGAAGCACTTTGTGCTGTTTTGCTTGAAAGGGGCTACATAAATACATTTATTTTTGTTATTATTATTATTATTATTATTATTATTATTATAGATACATACACACACACATGCACACACATGTTGGGTTTTCATGTCTTGTGGGGACATTCCATTGACTTGTGATAATTCCCTAACCGTTTTCCCTGACCTTAACCTAAGCCTGACCTTAACCCCTAATGAAAATTTCTGGAATTCCAAGTCATATGGGAACATTTTGTCCCTGCAAGGGCAGGCAAATACTGACCCCACACACACACACACACTCACCACTCGCTTTCGGTTTCTCTCTCTCTCTCCATCCCTCCCTCCCTCCCTCCCTCCCTCTGTCCCCTGCAGAGCACACCGCATATCCATCTCCCAGGCTCTCCTCACACAAGCGAGCGTTCAGTGACGAGGTGGGACTCATCAGTCTGGCCCCGCCCCTGCCCCCGCCCCCTCCCCCTCCTCAGCCACGTGCGGTCGAGTCTCTGAAGAGGGAGGGGGTTCTGTCCCAGAGCGAAGGGGATCCATCCCGGAGTGGGAGCGTCCAGACTCCTCTGACCCAGCCGTCCCTCTGCGTTAACGGAAGCCACGTTTACGGCCCCCCCTTACCCCCCCCTGCGGCCCCTGCCCCGCTGGGGCTGCTGCAGAAGTGTGCCCCCCTGTCCCGCTCCCTGCAGAACCTGGCCCGCCGGCCCGACGACTCCCCCAGACTCCCGCCGGCGTCCGAGGCTCGCCGCTGGTCCTTCGACAAGGCCGCCAAGGAGGAGAAAGCCGGCGACCTGGCTGTCGCTCTCCAACCGCCCGAGCAGAAGCCCACGCTCGCGGCCGCCCTCGTGGTTCCCGCGGCTGCCGTCGTTGCGGAGGCGGGGGAAACGGTCGTCGAGGGGAAGAGACAGAAGCGGAACCTGTTCTCGAGTGGGAAAGGGGCGGAGCCGGGTCAGGCCCCGCCCTCCTCCGAGGAGGGAGGGAAACTCAAAGGATGGTTCAGCTCCAAGGACCCTCACAACAAGCCCAGGTGAGCGCGCTCCCCGTTCTGCTCCTGCGGCCGTTCGGCACCAAAAACCCACTCTCAGGAAGCGTAAGTCCTCCTGTGTTTCGATGGTCTCCTGAGCTTGGGTTTGGTCAGTTCTTGTACCAGGAAGTAGAGCTGATTGGTGTGAGAATTTTTACAGGAGATTGAGGGCAGCACTTCTGCTCGCTGAGTCTGAGCCGAGCTCTTTCCTTCAGTACGGAGAAATGGGTCATCCGGTCATCCGGTGCAGGTATTCATGAGTATGATGTCTTTCTGAAGTCAAGCTCAGTTCACCAGCTCAGAACTCAGTGGGTCTTGGTTGCCATTATGAGTGGTGTTTACACCTGAGGCTTTTAGCTTCAGTGATGGATATACTCTTTATGGGCGAAGGCTTGCAAACACTCCTTGGTTTGCGCTGTCCTTTGTTGATCGGGGTGAGCCTTTGGGAACCTTTATTAATGCCCATGATTTTGGAATGAGATGTTCGATAAGCATGTGTCCACATACTTTTGACCATTCAGTGTATAATTTTATTTATCGATCATATAAGTGACTTAGAAGGTGAGTTTGGGAGTAACGGGTGGTTCGAGAACCTGAACGTACTTTCCTTGCACCAATCAGTGGCAAGTTTTCTGGTTTTGCACTGGCAAAAAGATTTTGCATGTGCAAAAGGTCTTAGTAAATCAGGCCCCTTAAAGTTTTGCTGCAAAATATACCCTGAATTTCTAGCATGTGGTGGAGGGTGTGGCTAGTTGGGTGTATCGGGAGAGCGAACTCAAGGTTTGTGCGCGTGGCGGCAGCGCGTGGCATTTCCATCGATGGGGAGGCTGGATCGGTGCCCAAGTGTCTCAATTACCGACCTGCATCCTGTTTCTCCGAACATCTGCATTGCAGAGAGGGCCTTTGTCTCGCTCCTACTGCAGGATCGCTAGTTCAAGAGCAGTTCACATGCTACTCATACAACTGAACAAATTATTTTGGGACCATTGGTAGTGCGGGAATGAAAGAAAATGGCGAGGACAATGCCATGGGAGATCACTGTCATCAACTGATGTGCTGTAGCAAGTGTGGGTTTCGGGGAACAAAGGGCTAGTGCATAGTTCACATGTTTGCGCAGTGCAAATGCAAAAGAGAACAGAAATGGAGATGTTGGTGTTGCAGTATTACGTCATGTTGATTACTGAACTTTCTGTATATGAACCAGTCCCAGTGTGTTTTTAGGCTTCAGTTCAACTTTAGCATGTTCACAAGAGTGAGGAATTGTGGGAATTTGGTTTGAGTTATGCCCATTATGATGCATGGAATTGGAATGACAAGCTTCTTGTAAGTGCGTTGTCGAGTAAATTTCTCTTGTCCCTCTTCCTTCTTTTTTGTAGGTATGTGAAGCGTGGCGTCTACTGAGCGGTATAGTTTATTCTTTCATTACACTGGTTATCTTAAAGCGCTGGTGGAGGTGCTACTGTGGTGTGATGAGGGCGATTTTGAGCAAAAAAGAAACTACTGTTTGGCTGAAGCACGCCCTGATCACACTCCAATCGCTCGCTGGGTTTTGTGGATACTGGTGCCGCTAAACTTTTTCAGGCAGTTTGTCAGGAAGTTTAGTGTTGAAAAAAGAAAAGAAAAAATCAACACATGCAGTATCGCCGGAGGTGCTTTACAGGAGGTGGAGAGACGGCTCCGCCATCTTCCCTCAAGTTCACCGCCACTTCGAGCCGTTTGCTTTTTTTATGCCACGGAACGGTGGCGAGCTTCCGCGGTGAACTGTCGTGTTAGACACCCCAGAAGACAGAAACAAGCGATTATCAGTTTCTTTAATCAGATGAAGTTTGTTGCGCGTTTGGAATTAATTTAATCGATTCTGACATAATTAGAACGCGCTGTTCTCTCACTCTGACTGTCTTAGTCGGAGAGAGCAGCTTAAATCCTTAACTGGCTACGCACCTCTCAGCTGTAAATTAAGCGATGGAAATTGAGCTTGTTGTATTGTCTGGGGTTAGGGGCTGACATTCATTCTGCCTGAGAAAGTTGATCACAGCTTTGGGTCTTTTCTTCTACTCTGGTGCTAGGGTGTAACATTTTCAGCCTTATTGATCACAAATGTTAGTTACTACTACTGCTGATTCAACACTTGCCAAACGACTCGCAGCTGCGACAGTACATCGTGCGCTTGTAGACATCACTACAGCGACCCCTATTGGTTCCCGGGAGAAACTCCTCCTCTCAAGCCTATTTCTGTATCAACATGAACCGCATCATCTCAGGGAATGAGTATTTGAAATAATAGACATATGCTTAAGGCTGCTTTCCATATTGGACATTAAACATTTACAAAAAGGAAGAGGTCTTGGGAGAGTAGATTCAGTTAAAGTAGCCCGTTACGCGGGCCAATACTTGGAGCATAAACGTGAGACGACAGACAGTGTCAGTTTATGGGAAGATATGCTGTACAAAGAATTGGTAACCTTGTGTTAATTGGTTTATTTTGAGTGATTAATTTAGAGACATGCTCTTATATTCAGTGACCCATGGAGGATAAGTAATTCACTCATAATTATATACTCGAAGAATTTCCATGGATTCAAAGTGGTTCGAATAACGCGCATCATAACTGGTACAGAATGAATATGAAAAGATAAATCATAATGGCATATTGGTGCATCATAAATTAATTGTGATTAGTCATTAAAATAACCATGATATATGGTGTCATCACCATTTATAATTAAAATCTTCTTGACTGACATTATTCGGTAAAAATATTCTGTTTTACCCTCATAAAACTGATTTTTGGTTGAGATTACTCTGTTGGCAGCTATTATCTAGGACTGCCGGTCACCTTTTTGGGAGGGTGTTCGTATTTACCAGGATTTATATTAATGCAGAGCGTGTTGAGGGTTTATGTATTTTTTAAGGTAAATGCAATGTAAATTTGAGCTAATGGGCAGGGACGGTCTTCATTTGGGTAGGGGTGATGAATAAGGCTGTTGTTTACGGTGGTGGAACTTTTGAATATGGTGCCTGTTTTCCGGGGGACCCTTTTTCAGCAGAACAGTGAAGGAAATTCAGGCTTTTAGCATCACTGCATCCATCAACAAGGAAACTTTGATTGATCTTTCCAGGAGGGTTTATTGCAGTTGCACTTCTAAAGTACTTTTCTGGTTATACTTCAGTCCTTTTCAATGTGCACTCATCTGTTACCTCTGTACACCAGCTCATTAATGCACAAGACACCTAAAGCAGGTAAGCATGCAGACACAGTCAAGTGTTTCACACAGACTCACTACAGTTTTCTGAGTTTAACCCCTTAATTTTCACTTAAATTTTCCTTGAGTCAATGCAAATTAAAAAAAAAAAAAAAATTTTATATCATAGAAAATATGTGCCATTATCTTATCTGCTGTTTGCTCCACTGATGCTACATCATGCTTAAACTGAGAGAAATATTCAAACCCAGGAGGCCATGAATTTATGGCCACAGCATTGCATCAAATAGAATTTAGATCTTGTACGTCATTTTGTACACATTTCCCTATCAGAGGTAGGGAACTCCCTATCTGAAGTTCCGTTGATTGTAATGCAGCAGCTGCATTAGGTTTTATGGGGTTAAGGAAAAAAGCGCGAAAAACAACAACCAAAAAAAAAAAACCAGCCAGTTAGCAGCTGTTCTGCAGCTGAAAACACCTTGATGGGGGAGGTTGGAGGATAATTTGTCAGATTGGCAACATTAATCTCATAACTAGGTAGAATCTGTCTATTTATTTATTATTATTATTATTATTATTATTATTATTATTATTATTATTATTAGTGTATTAGTGGTAGTAGGAGTAGGAGTAGTGGTAGTGTTTTTTTTCCTGTGGCTAAGGTTTATTCCCCTACATTAAGGTTACCCCAATAGACCTGTGCGCTGAGTGTATCCAAGCCTGCATTTTGGGGGAGCAAAACCCCATTTAAGCCATTTTAAAAAAGTAGAGTGAAGTCTGCTGAAAAAGTGGAGCCCTCTCTGAGCTGGTAGTTTCTCTTTGGCGCTGCTAACCACCAGGCCCATTTGTGCCTTTTCTTCACAGCCCGGAAGTGTCTCCTAAGGTAGATCCCAGCACGGGCGCAGCGCCCTCACCTTTCCTAACTCCCTCACCACATAACCCCACTCATGTTCCTCTCTCTGCTTCAGCTGCTGAGCTGGTCTCACCGGGCGTAGTGCACCACTCTAACCCTTTCGCACCCCTTCCCTGCACCCCAAACATTTCACCCTGCAACCCCTTTTTCACCCAAATGCAGTGTAACCCCTTCTTTGTTGAGCTCCTGGGTGATCACGCCCTAAAATCGGCCTCGCCTGCTCCCTCTCTCTCCAGTTCAATACTCTGGCCTACGACAGCTCCGTCCTCCTCTTCGTGGTCCGACCTAAATCCTACTGACAATTACTCCAAGATGGAGCCAGACCTTGTTGTGGGCTTAGCCCAGCAGAAGCCTCATCTGGGTGGGCTGGGAACAAAGGCTAGGGCATCCCCTAACCCGTTCATCGATTCCCCCATGTCTGAAAACCTCAACAGTGAATGGGACGAGTCATTCGAGGCCTTTGCTGCGAGTAGGCTTGGTTCACTGAGAGGGTCAGCCTCACTACGCAACTTGAAGTCCCTTCTCAAACCTGAGGCAAGCCAAGCATTGGAGGGGCTTCAAACTACCCAAAAAAATACAGAGGCTGAAAAGGGCTTTCCTTCACTTCTGCAAAGACGCGGCAAGATACCCATTCTGCAGGGTCGTCAGAGCCCGAGGTTCGACTGGTCGCTGGAGCCAGACCTGAAGACGGACTTGTTCCCACCACCTCAGATTGGCGTGTTATCTGCGGAGCACAGCATGGTGGATCTGAGTGGACATACTCCCACACCATCCCAGGCAAGCAAGGGAGCCACTAGTCCTCTCTGGGAGTGGAACCCTGAAAAGCCTTTGGATATTTTGTTGTCCTCCCCCCAGTTCGTGAATATGAGCTCAGTCATCCCCGAGTGCGCCAGCTCAGGACAGCCCATTGGTTCCCCTTTTGGCAAAGACCTCACAGAGACTTCGGGGAGGAGGGCCAGTGTGGACGGTTTTAGAAGCCTTGCCGAAGAGCAAGACCCCATTCATTCCTCAGCCTCAGTCTCCTATGCTCTTGAAGGGATCAGAAGAGAAGGTGCCTTTACTGGGGACATTCCCCATTTGTTTGGAGATGAGTTGAATAATGCCGACTTTCCTCCTCAAATTGTCCCAGAAGTGTCCACTAGCAAACCAGAAGTCTCCCTGGCAGAACCAAATCCATTTTTTCTCCCCATAACATTGCCCGCTTTCTCTGAAACTCCCCTGGAGGGGTTGTCGAGCACTGATGCACTTAAACCAGAATATGAAGTTGCCAGTAATCCAATGACCAGTAACACTAATGTTGTTTTCCGCCAAATTACGACTGAAGCTGGACGTGAGAATCTTAGCGAATCCCATGCAAACGTCTTTGATTTTGCCAACTCAGTCCTCCCATATACTGATGCTCATAGCTCGCTGTCTGTTACGATGGCTAATAACACTGAAATTAAAAATAACAGCACTCATGACCTGTTTTCTAGCCCCTCTCTTTTTGATCATGAAGAAATCATGAATGAGAAGAGCTCCAAAAAACCCGGGAACTTGTTGTCTGACATTCTGGAAGACTCCTCACTTGCAGACATGGCTGATCAGCTGGTCAAAGCTGACCCCCCTTTGCCTTTTTCTAGTGAAGGAACACTGCTGGATTCTGTGCCTGACATTTCTGTCAATGCTCCTGAACTTTCTCCTGAGAAGCTTGATGAGGTGCCTGCAGGATCTCCAGTGCAGGTTGACAAGAAAGATAAGGTTCTTTTAGAGGGAGATGGACTGAAACACGAGGAGCCTTGTGCTGAGATCTTGAGGAAGGAGGGGTCAGACTCACTGCCAGGAGGAAAAGAAACAGTTTCCCCAAAACTCAGTGTGGTTTCTCTCACAGAAGAGACATCTAATGGCATTCTCAACGAAGATACCTTTGCCCCCGATGCTCTGGGCACTGACTCAGATTATAAAGCTTTGGATGCAGATCAGAAAGATGCACACCAAGAAATCTGTGAGGAAGAAAATGCAAATTTAAGTGTGAAGGAATCAAGTGGCGGAAGCACTTTGTCTGATTATCTGGAAGCAAGAGATCCGGGTCCCTCGATATCCCCTGTTGCGGATGCTATGGACTTTATTACTGCCATTGAGGACCCAGACCCAGGAAGCATCTGGGAGTCTCATGATGCACCCTCACCTGAGTTGGAACTCAACCGGCTCCCGCTGCAGGGCCGCTTTGATGAAATGGCGGCTCCTGTGGAGGCAGGTGAAATTACACCCTCTCCATTTGGAGCAGAGGATCCATCGTCAGATGCTGTGGAGCAAGGAGTTCAGCCGGAAAATCTTCTTAGTGACTTTGATTCGAGCAAGCCACCCTCAGCACCTCCCAGGCTTTTCCAGGATTCAGTTTTTGATGAGCTTCACATGAATGAATCCCATCAACCCAACTTAGGAGAAGAGTATTCTGACACACCCAGGGACTCTCCAGCCGACCGTTTTCAGACTCCAGAAGTGGGTTCTGGTCCTGAGTCTCAGCAGGCCTCCTCATTTCCTCTTGGTACCACGGCCGCCCCTGGGGATAGATGGCAAAAGATTGGCTCCGAAATTCCCAAGACAACTTACCCCCTCACAGAGGATGACCTTTCCACTCACAAACCAGAAGTCTCGCTGGCAGAACCAAATCAATTTTTTGTCCCCATAACATTGCCCAGTTTCTCTGAAACTCCGCTGGAGGGGTTGTCGAGCACTGATGCACTTAAACCAGAATATGAACTTACTAGTAATCCAATGATCAGTACCACTAATGTTGATTTCCCTCCTGTGATGACTGAAGCTGGACATGAGAATGTTTGTGAATCCCTGGCAAATGTCTTCGATTTTGCCAAATCAGGCCTCCCAAATACTGCTGCTGCTAGCTCGCTTTCTCTTACGATGGCTAATAACAATGAAATTAACAGCAACAGCACTAATGACCTTTTTACTAGCCCCTCTCTTTTTGATCATGAAGAAATCATGAATGGGAAGAACTCCAAAAAACCTGACGATTTGTTCTCTGACATTCTGGAAGACTCCTCACTTGCAGACGCGGCTGATCAACCAGTCAAAGCTGACCCCCCTTTGCCTTTTTCTAGTGAAGGAACACTGCTGGAGTCCGTGCCTGACATTTCTGTCGATGCTCCTGAACTTCCTCCTGAGAAGCTTGATGAGGTTACTGCAGGATCTCCAGTGCAGGTTGACAAGAAAGATGAGGTTCTTTTAGAGGGAGATGGAATGAAACACGAGGAGCCTTGTGCTGAGATCTTGAGGAAGGAGGGGTCAGACTCACTGCCAGGAGGAAAAGAAACAGTTTCCCCAAAACCCAGTGTGGTTTCTCTCACAGAAGAGACATCTAATGGCATTCTCAACGAAGATACCTTTGCCCCCGATGCTCTGGGCACTGACTCAGATTATAAAGCTTTGGATGCAGATCAGAAAGATGCACACCAAGAAATCTGTGAGGAAGAAAATGCAAATTTAAGTGTGAAGGAATCAAGTGGCGGAAGCACTTTGTCTGATTATCTGGAAGCAAGAGATCCGGGTCCCTCGATATCCCCCGTTGCAGATGCTCAGGACTTTGTTACTGCCATTGAGGACCCAGACCCAGGAAGCATCTGGGAGTCTCATGATGCACCCTCACCTGAGTTGGAACTCAACCGGCTCCCGCTGCAGAGCCGCTTTGATGAAATGGCGGCTCCTGTGGAGGCAGGCAAAATTACACCCTCTCCATTTGGCATGGAGGAGCCATCGTCAGATGCTGTGGAGCAAGGAGTTCAGCCGGAAAATCTTCTCAGCGACTTTGATTCGAGCAAGCCGCCCTCAGCACCTCCCAGGCTTTTCCAGGATTCAGTTTTTGATGAGCTTCACCTTAATGAATCCCATCGACCCAACTTAGGAGAGGAGCATTCTGACACACCCAGGGACTCTCCAGCCGACCGTTTTCAGACTCCAGAAGTGGGTTCTGGTCCTGAGTCTCAGCAGGCCTCCTCATTTCCTCTTGGTACCACAGCCGCCCCTGAGGATAGGTGGCAAAAGATTGGCCCCGAAACTCCCAACACAACTTACGCCCATATCCTCACGGAAGATGAGCTTTTGACAGGGAAGCAGGAAGTCCCTCAATTTGACTTCTCTGCTTTTGGCATCGAGGAGACTTCCAATCAGAGCTGGTTGACTGGTAAGGACAACTTTAAGGTCAAAGAGCTGGACACAACCAATTTTGCGGCATGGTCTGCAGACGAGGAGCTTGCCATACAAATGGACTCCAGGTCCTTGGATGAGGCGATCTTAATGGAAACCACTGCAGAGAGTAAGTTGGCACCAGTGCTGGATTATGGAATTCAGCCCAACCCCACAAATGGGTTTTTTTTACCTGGACAAAATGATGATGATGGACTTTGGGGGAGCTACCTTGATCCGCTGAAAGTTGCCAAACCGGAAGAGAGTGTTGAACCAACATGGAAAAGCCTACCATGCCTAAGTGAGCTTTGCTCCACAGTGTCTCAGGACCTCGTAACAGACATGGCACCAGAGGACCTTCGGAAGCCGAAAGGTGAGGAGGAAGCTCAAAAGGCTTCGAGTGAACTTCCTGTGGAGCCAGCGCTATTTCCACAGAGCGATTTGTTCTCTGGGACTGGCTTAAGTGCTCTCCCTATGGGATCGGACTCTGTCAGTGACCTCCTGAAGGGCAATTCCTCTGAGGCGGCGCCTACTCTGTGGAGTCGCCCCCCCATTGGCGAAAAACCAAAGTCCAGTGTTTTTCTGCATGATTGTAACCCTCAGGCCTCCTCTACCCCCTCTCTGCTGGCTGAGACTAACGCCCAGGTAGACTTCTTTCCCTCTCCAATCCAGCCCGACCCGGCGACGGGGGCCACCCCCCAGGCCTCTTCGGTCAACCCCTCCTCCGACCCTCCAGCAACGATTGACGCATTGCTCATGCTTTTGCCCCAGGAGACACGGCCGACTACCAGTCTACCGTCCGCTGAACAGACCAGGTGAGATTATACAGAACTGTGTCAGCAAAGCGCCTTGCCTCCCAAACTATACTTGTCCACTGCCCGCTCCAAAAACCAGTGCATTTATTTGTGTGTCTTGAAATGTGGGATTTAGTATACTCTGCTGTCTGAGTGTTTCAGCAATTGCACTGTGGACTGCAATTCTGAAGCAGTTCGCTCCGTATTAGTGGTAAATACTCAAAACTTAAAGCAAGTATGTAATTGCATATTCATTGTGCCAGATTGCAGTGCCACAAAATTGAAATTGGGTCACTGTTTAAATGCTTCCAGACTGTGGTGTGAGAGCAGCATATACACTGCCACTTGAAGATTATTTGCTTCAGAAGAATATTTGATGAAAATGTTGAGAATGTCAAGGGGCAGCATGAGGTCTTGTATTCCCTTGGGATCTAATGATCCGCCTCAGCCTTTCCCATACTGCACTAGACCTACAGTAGAGTCCCTAGATAGAGTCAGGACAACTGAAGCCATAGGATCCAGTTTTGTTTCCATCATGTGACACTGAGCTAAGGTGCACAATGGAAATCATTGGATTTTAGGGAAATTTGGTAATCCTGGATGAAAAACAATACCACTTAGCAATAGTATTGACAAATATTTTGAAATGAGATGACTAGTTCACTTTTATTTGAGACTGTGCCTGATAACGTGATGGAAACAACTGGCTCCATGACCAGATTTTCTGGAACCCTCATGTCACAACCCTATCTAAGAACTCTAGCTTACGGCTCAGAGCCACAGGTCGAGTCGCGATTTGGCTCTCTGCCACTAGGGGGAGCCCATCAGGTCACTGTTACTGTAAGTGCTGATAAGTGATAGTCAAAGTTCTCTTGCACTGGGGTGGATGGAAATGATTGACCCCCTTTGTGAAGTTATAGGCTGGTTTTGCTGATGTTTCTGTCGCTAATGAGACAAAGAATGTTCAGTTTGAGTGAAATTTCACCTCTGATGCAATTGCTGTCCCGGCTCCTTGGTTTTCAGTCTGTTTGCGGTTTTGTTTTCTCCGGTGCCAACATGCAATATGTAGGCTTAGATCATTGAAAATCAGTGTCATAAAACTCTTATCTCAGTCTCCGTGAGGTATTGTGTGCCTCCTTCTTTTTTTATCCTTTTTTTGTTTGTTTGTTTCTATGTTTTGATGAAGTTGTCTCCAACCTTACTCTGGATATTAATTCATCACTGACCAGGATTTTGTCCTTTTGTTTGCATCAGAGGTGGAGAGTTTTCACTGTCTGTAAAATAATGAAATGATTTGAAATTTTCTTTTAGATTTACAGCATATCCTCTGGATATGGTTATGCTGGCTGCCAGAGAGTGTGCAGTACTGTAAACACACTGTATTGTGATTCCGCAGTCATGAGAGTTTGTTGTGCAGGCAGAGTAGGTTAAGTACCGTTAGTCGTGAGAATTCCCAGCAGTGCTTCACACTGGGACCTGGTACTCAGGGTGCTAAGTAAGTTCCCTTAACAGTACGCCACCCTCCTTCACCATTTTTATCGATTTGAGGATAGAATTTGTTGGGATCCAGATTCGCAGGTTTTTAAAGTTCACATGCAAAGGTAAGTGTCCCATACCTGTTCTAAAACATGAACTTTGTGTGCTCACTGAATTTACCTTTAATGTGATTTTTTTGAGTCGCACTTCAACGGCTGATATTTACTCACAATGAGTCGGTCATTTATTAATGTAATATGAATTATATTTCATCATCCAAGGTCATTGCAAAAATACTTTTTTTGGTCAGTTCAGAGGATTTAAAATAAAGGTTTGTACTATATATATATATATATATATGTGTGTATAGAGCACCCTCCATAATTATTGGCACCCCTGGTTAAGATTCGTTCTTTACCTTCAAATAAATTTTTCTAAATAATATAGGACCAAAAGGAAAAAAGAGGAAAATCCAACCTTTAATTCAAGTGCATTTATTCAGTGGGAAAAAAATCCCACAAAAAGAAATAATTCTTTCACATCAAATCATGTTTGCCACAATTATTAGCTATCCTGATGTTAATACTTTGTACAACCCCCTTTTGCCAACAAAACAGCACCTAATCTTCTCCTATAATGTTTCACAAGATGGGAGAATACAGAAAGAGGGATTGTCGACCATTCCTCTTTGCACAATCTCTCTAAATCATCCAGCAACCTGGGTCCTCTCCTCTGCACTCTCCTCTTCAGCTCACTCCACAGGCTTTCAATGGGGTTGAGGTCTGGGGACTGAGATTGCCATGAGAGGAGCTTGATTCTGTGTCTGGTGAAACATTTCTGTATAGATTTGGCCACTTGTTTAGGGTCTTTATCTTGTTGAAAGACCCAGTGACGACCCATCTTCAGCTTTCAGGCAGAGGCCACCAGATTTTGATTTAAAATGTCCTGGTATTTCAAAGCGTTCATGATGCCACTTTAACAAGGTTCCCAGGGCTTCTGGAAGAGAAACAGGCCCACAGCATCACCGATCCTCCCCCATACTTCACAGTGGGCATGAGGTGCTTTTCTGCATACTCATCTTTTGTGTTCCGCCAGACCCACTGAGAGCTTTTTGGCAACAAACACTATCTTGGCCTCATCTGACCAAAGCACATGGTCCCAGTTGAAGTCCCAGTTCCTCTTGGCGAACTCCAGACATTTGCGTTTATGATTATGAGTGAGAAAATGTTTTTTCAGTGCATGCCACCCAAACAGCTTGTTGACATGTAGATAGCGCCTGATGGTTGTTTTCTAGACTTTGTGACCCCAAGATGCTACCATTTGTTGCAATTTTTTAACAGTGAGCTTTGGAGAACTTTTTATTTCTCTTACCATCCTCCTCACTGTGCGTGGTGGCAAAAAAAACAAAACAAAAAGTTTAAAAAACAAAAAAGGTTGTTTTAAACTTCTTAATGATTCCTCTGACAGTAGATATGGGCAGTTGCAGGCGAGTGGCTATTTTCTTGTAGCCATTACCTGACTTGTGAAGGTCGACACACATCTGCCTTACTTGAATGGTGTGTTCCTTTGTCTTTCCCATGTTGAGGAGAGGATAAGAAAAATGGCCTCTGTGTCACGTCAATGTTTTGCTTCAAAGAGACTTTCTTTTGAAGGCTTGTGCATGCCTGTCTTGGGAGTGTTCACATCAGTCCTAAGGTAATGCTGAATTGGACATAATGTTGTATATTTAACTTTTTATCTGCCCAAATGTTTATTTATTTATCAAAAGGGTCTAATCAGTAGGGCATTATTGCTTTTCCCTTGTTTATGAATCTTGTGCATGGTTATGGTTCATTTAACTACACACACACACAACACATGCACTTACATATACACGTACATAATCACACTACACTTGAATACACCTGCATACTACATACAGTGCACACATAAACACAATGCATGCGTGCATGCGCACGTGTGTGCACGTGCATTCACCCTCTCATGCGCGCGGACAACATTTGGTGGCCACTCTTGAAGACACAGGCAGTACCACTCAGCAAACGTGTCCGTATGGACCTCTGGGTGCCTGTGTTTTTCTGTTAGTTTTCCATAACAGTGTCCCTGTTCGAGCTGATACCACATCCCTGCTACAAACGCAAACACACACACACACACACACACACACACACACAGGCTGCAGCGGGCCCACGGCATCCCACAAGGCCATTTGTGTTGTGCTCGTTTGCCGTGACTAGGAGCCCAGACGGTGATGGGCATCCCAGTCCAATTAGCAACAACAATCCCCAATGCCCCCCCACCCCCTCGACTCCAACCCCCCTCCCCGCCAAGGCAAGTTCTCCCAGTCTGGGAAGCACTGGACCACAGTTCCATCCATTCTGCTGGGGTGGTTTGGGTGTTCAGTTTGCCAGTCTTCCTCAGGTACTGTTCCCTGGAGTTATGGAATTATAGCCCTTTTTCTTTATCTACATGAGTGCATAAGGTGGGGAACTGCATGGCTGTTTGCCTTGTGCTAGTTTCGTGTCTTGCAGCTGTAGAGGTTCTGGTTAGAGCTCCCCGTGGGGTTTGGGATTCTGACATTCACTTGGAGAGATGAAGTTGGGATGATCCCTCCCGTTTGATCCCTTTATCATGGCTCTAAACCGCAAAACCGCTCCAGAAGCTTTTTTCTGTCTCACTTCACCTTCTTGCAACAATTTTAATTGGCATTTCTCCAAGAGCCTCCTCAAAAAAGAGAAGGGTGTCCTTACTGCTGGTTAAATAAAGGTTACAGATATGAATAATATTATCTGCAATTTAGGATAGAGTTTGCTGTCTGCGCTCCTGGAGGTTTGATTTTGTTAAAACTATTGCTGATGTCTCAAATGGCCTGCGGGTGGAATTTTGAATTAATTGCCTTGTTTGCATCTGGGTTGAGTTGGGCCTGTATCTGGACAGTAAGTTGCCTTGTTTAGTGTCCCCACTTCTGACAGCATTGGATTTTATGTTTTGTTTTTTTTTTTTTGGGGGGGGGGGCTCAAATGATTGGAGTAACTAAGGCTCAAGTCAACTGCCCTTTCAAATTTTCATGTGCTGCGAAGCTGTATTAGAACATTAATGTTGCATTTTTCCCCCCAAGAACAATGAAGAGAACAGTTACAACCTGGCTCTGCGTTTAGAAGAACCTTAGAGAACTCTTGAAATAATTAATTTAATTGCCAAAAAATGTGTAATTTAGGAAATGCCTGGCATAAAAGTACATGGCGCATGTTGGGGAATGTGCACATCAGCAGTTCCACGTTCGCATTTTACCCTCTTTCTCTCCAGATTCTGGGTCTACACATCAACCTCAGACAAGCAGTTCTAGGCACGCCTCACTCCAGCAATGTTTAAGAGCTTTTATGCAGACTCAGTTTGATCAAAAATATTTGACTTTTACTCTCCATATCTGAGGAACTACAGAATATTCATCGTGAGGGTGTTGAACTGAAAGCTGTACCTTTTGAGCTTTGATTTGAGTTTGCTCTGACCAGTACTGCAAAAAATGAATTCTTAACTTTGACCAATATCCTCGTTGAACTTTGGCCACAGACCCCAAAGTTGAGTGGCTTGTATTCAGGACCGTAGTCGACCTGTGTACTGAGTTTGGAAATGATTTCTGCAGTATTGTAGGTGCTAAGTTGTTTACTAATAAACAAAGAAAGACATGAAACTGAGATCAGTACGACCTCTGGATCCTCTGGGGTCAGGTAATAACCTTTCCCCAAATATGTGTGACTCTGCCTCGCCCATCACCCCCCCCCCCCCCCCCATACCTTCATGCCCCCACATCTTTCTCCTCCACAGTCCCCATCCTGTAAAGCCTCTGAATGCCACGGCTCCTCAGGAGGAGAAGAAACCGGAAGGCCGCTCGGTCCTGGCAAGCAGGTTGGAGAAACTCAAGTCCACCATTCACCCAGGGCGGGCAGCGCAGCAAGGAGAGTCTGAGGCAAACCGAGACGAGGTAGGCCCAACGGACCCGTGGCCTGTTCCTCCACCATGAGGCTCTGCGTTCCCCAGCGATGTGGCACTGCTATGTGTTCATTTAATGATATATACATTTATTGAAGAGTTATTGCTGCCGTTGGTGTGGCTATGATTATTATTAGTTAAAGCTGATTCTTTTTCCTGAGTGACTGACCTCAAGCTCTGAGGTTTGAGTCTCTAGTTTTAGGGTGCTTTCACACCGGCCTCATTTGGTTCCGTTGAAACGCACCAGAGTTAGTTTTCCTTCTACGTTCGGGTCGTTCGGTGTGAAAGCAGCAATTGTACCAGGAATCGCACCAAAAGCGTACCAAGACAAGCATACCGAGACCACCTCCTCGAGGTGGTCTCAGTACTCTTTCTAACGAACTCTGGTGCGATTTGTTTGAGTGAGGACACGAACCGACCAAGATCGCACCCAAGCACTAAAAAAAACTGGGTATTTTTGACTAAACCAGCTACCATAGTGAGCGGCTCAGTGCATTTTGGGATGAGGATGAGGTTTAGTAAGCACAGCATTGTAGACACTGAGCATATCTTCCCGGTGAAACACGGAGTCCGGAGGAGGTGCCGGCCCTAATAAATATTTGTCTGACGACTATATCCGATCACTTCTATCCAAGATGCACAAAAGTGGATTTTTGGTTTGTATTGACTCGCGATCCGCCTTCATCATATGCAGTGCACAACAACATTTTGTGTCAGCCACATTTGCGCCTTGTTAATGAAAGTAAACACCGGAAAAAACTGGTAATACAGGCGATGTCGTACATCTTAAGGAGGGTCACGAGCAACACATACAGCTGCCTCTCCATTGTACTTGTCTTATCAGTGTGTCTTGTCTTGTTTGTTTACTTTTCCTTTGTTGACTTCTGTGGGCTCTATTAAAAATTACCCGCCTCTTCTGACCAATTAAAGACAACCTCAGGAAATATATTCTGAGACACATCTGGCCAATGGGTGATAGCAGTGTATTCACATGACTTGTTTTATGAACTCACCAGCCGATTCGCACCAAAATAAAAAATGCGGTGTGAAAGGGCACCAAAACAGCTATCAAATATAACGATGTATATTTTTTGCACTTGGTCCAGACCAACTGAACCAAACTGCCGGTGTGAAAGCGCCTCTATAGGAGCTGGTGAAACTACTTTGCCATTGGCTGCTGATTAAGGGTGAACACCAGGCTCTGTCACCTCAGCAGGGCTGCAGCATTAGAGTATTTGGTGGGTGGGGCCCGTAACTGTGTCACTGCCAAATCCAGGCATCCATTTTTGCGAATCTTTTAGGTTTTGAATATAAATGTAAGCTGATCAGTGTACATTTTTAAAAATTAAATTAAGGATGATATTTTTCCAGAACTGTACTCATGTACTTTGCATACAGACATCGAGTGCTGTCCAGAGGAGGACAATCCAGGTTCAGAAAGTAAAAGTCCTCCCCAGTATTAGTTCCAACCTCCTGGATTTGCTAAATAAAACAGCCCTTCAGACCAGAGGTTGGACTCGTCAAGAAAATCAGCCGATTGAGTTGATGGGTGGAAGTAAAACATGGTGGGACTTTTACTTTCTGACCCCTGGAATGTTCACTTCTGGTGCAGTCATTAGATGGGCAATATTGGGAGCAAAATTTTTGAGTGTATTGCAACCAAATGGCTTTAGTTGTTAACCTGCTTTCCAAAAAAAAAATCTCATCAGTAGAACACAAGGTTTCAAAAGCGATTCATCTTCCACCTCCTTGGGTTATCGTGGTGACTTAAATTCTTTCGATCTCTTCAAAACGTCAGCTTGACTGCTTGCTGGATAATGGCCTAAAGCCGCTTTCACATCGGACGCGAAACAAATTTTTCGCAGGACAGGTTACATCAAAGTCAATGCAAAGACGCGAATACGTGCATTTCGCGTGCATTCGCGTCTTTGCAGTAACTTTAAATGTAATCTGTCGTGCGGAAAATTTGTTTTGTTTCCGCTGCGAAAGCAGCTTAAGACGCACGCTTGTGGAGTGTCCAAAAGAACCTTACTGTCACCTGTGTGAGTACTGATCATGAACCGTTGTAATTTTGCATGTGTTCTGTAATTAAATGACATCCACCGATATGACGTGACGGATTGTCGTCAGTCAGCTGAGGCAGCCGGGCCTCCGTCAGCGAAACTGTCAGTAAAGTCTTGGGTTTTTCTCTCATAATCTGTGTTGCTTTGATTTGACTTGAATTCTCACGTGTTCAAAGTGGAAAAATGTTTAAAGCGGCTCAGTACATTGTTGTCAACCCAGAGCATAATGTGTGAATGTTTTGCAGGAAAACTTTTGTAAAGTGGTCCTTTATTCTGCTTTTGCATAATGGTTTTTTGTGCGTTTACTGTCACATATTCTGGAGTTTTTTACCTTAAATTACACCAGACTCATTGAGAGTAGAATTTACCCGGACGCTGTATATTGAATGAAAACATGTAGTATCTGCTCAAAGATGAACTGATGCCAAACTTTTCATAATGAACCTTATACTGAAGCTGATATTAACCCTTAGAGCGCTGCAATAAAATTTTTATACAAAACCCAAAACCAGTGAAGTTGGCACGTTATGAAAATCGTAGATAAAAACAGAATACAATGATTTGCAAATCCTTTTCAACCTATATTCAATTGAATACACTGCAAAGACAAGATGTTTAATGTTCAAACTGAGAAACTTTTTTTTTTTTTTTTTTTGCAAATAATCATTAACTTAGAATTTAAAGGCAGAAACACATTGCAAAAAAGTTGGTACAGGGGCCTTTTTACCACTGTGTTACATCGCCTTTCCTTTTAACGACACTCAGTAAACGTTTGGGAATTGAGGAGACCAATTTTTGAAGCTTTTCAGGCGGAACTCTTTCCCATTCTTATTTGATGTACAGCTTAAGTTGTTCAACTGTCCGGGGTCTCCGTTGTTGTATTTTACGCTTCATTATGCGCCACACATTTTCAATGGGAGACAGGTCTGGACTACAGGCAGGCCAGTCTAGTACCCGCACTCTTTTACTACGGTGCCATGCTGTTGTAACGCGTGCGGAATGTGGCTTACCATTGTCTTGCTGAAATAAGCAGGGGCGTCCATGAAAAAGACATTGCTTGGATGGCAACATATGTTGCTCCAAAACCTGTATGTACCTTTCAGCATTAATGGTGCCTTCACATATGTGTAAGTTGCCCACGCCTTGGGCACTAATACACCCCCATACCATCACAGATGCTGGCTTTTGAACTTTGCACCTATAACAGTCCGGATGGTTCTTTTACTCTTTGGTCCGGAGGAGAGGACGTCCACAGTTTCCAAAAACAATTTGAAATGTGGACTCGTCAGACCACAGAACACTTTTCCACTTTGCATCAGTCCATCTTAGATGAACTAGGGCCCAGCAAAGCCGGCGGCGTTTCTGGGTGCTGTTGATAAATGGCTTTAGCTTTGCATTGTAGAGTTTTAACTTGCACTTGCAAATGTAACAACCAACTGTAGTTACTGACAGTGGTTTTCTGAAGTGTTCCTGAGCCCATGTGGTGATGTCCTTTACACACTGATGTCGGTTTTTGATGCAGTACCGCCTGAGGGATCGAAGGTCACGGCCATTCAATGTTGGTTTTCGGCCTTGCTTACGTGCAGTGATTTCTCCAGATTCTCTGAACCTTTTGACAATATCACGGACCGTAGATGATGAAATCCCTAAACTTCTTGCAATAGCTCGATGAGGAATGTTGTTTTTAAACTGTTCGACAATCAGCTCACGCATTTGTTCACTAAGTGGTGACCCTCGCCCCATCCTTGTTTGTGAATGACTGAGCATTTCAGGGAAGCTGCTTTTATACCCAATCATGGCACCCACCTGTTCTCAATTAGCCCGTTCACCTGTGAGATTTTCCAAATAAGTGTTTGATGAGCATTCCTCAACTCTCTGTCTTTTTTGCCACTTGTGCCAGCTTTTTTGAAACATGTTGCAAGCATCAAATTCCAAATGAGCTAATATTTGCAAAAAAATTACAAAGTTTACCTTTTCGAACATTAAGTAACTTGTCTTTGCAGTGTATTTAATTGAATATAGGTTGAAAAGGATTCGCAAATCATTGTATTCTGTTTTTATTTACGATTTACACAAAGTGCCAACTTCACTGGTTTTGGGTTTTGTATATTCCCTACAGTAGAAGATTTATATATCTGGTGTGAAATGGTGGAATAATTATTGCAATTCTTGAGATTTAGCTTCTTTTAGGGGGGTCAGTTTTAAGAAAATCGCCTTAATTTTGGAGTAAGTTTGAGGGCCTGAGATGCATTTGCAGGACAAGCAGACCCATAACTTTCATTTTGTCATCAGAAAAGTTCCTGAACTTTTGGCTTAAGCTACTATTATTTACTCAGTGTGTTTAGTTTATCTGTACTGTGGCCTGGAAAAAGCAAAAAACACAGATCATACTCATTTTTTCCAAAGTTTATGTATTTATTATTCCGTAACTAATTAAGATAGAGCCCTGAGACTTGGTATGGAAACTATTGGTCAACTTTCTGAAGACCACAAAAAATATCAAAGTCACAATTGTTGTATTAAATGTTTTAATAAACTTGGAAGTTGGCCTCAGAATGAAAAGTGAGCATTTTGGGTCATTATGGTGGGTATATCTCTCAAAAGGGACACAAGTGATCAGTGTCATATTTTTAGTGCTTGAAGGCATGGGTCTTGGGTCTAACATATTAAAAAACTGGGGATGTAAAACTGTTCTTTTTGATTTTACATCATGCCCATTATAATAGAGGTTTGGTATTCGTTTAAGCCTAGATGCCATAATTTCTGACTGAAGACCGCACCAATAAATTTTAATGATCACACATTAATGATCATTTTATTCACAGAGCACTGCTCTATCAGTATCTACTCTCTCCAGCACAATATTTGGCATGCAAAATTTTTGTCATTATATACCAGTGCTGCTAACGGATTTATTACAGTGTAATAAAGGGCAGCTGGAAAAAATATTTTTGTAAAAGATGACAGTGTAACCATGATAATAATTACTGTGTGAAAAGAATTTTCCAATGATTTTAATACGAAAGACCTTTCCAGGGTTATAAATGGAACTTTGGAATTCCGCACTTCTATATTAAGCAACATATAAACTGAAACCTTCGATAATCCTCTGTCTTAGTTTTTTTCTGCCTCATGGCCCTATATGTAGATAGCAGTGGCAGCTCGTGAACGGGCAACTGGGGAGGCTAAAACAATCCCTTAACTGGTCATGACAGGTCATTAATTTTTTCAGTCATTCAGTAGTTATTCTGATGTTTCTTCATATGTCAACATATTTGTAATCTGACCCACATGTCTGATAATAATGCCTGTATTTCAGTATGAAACAAAAGCACTCAGAGAGCTCAGCACCTCCGCCACGCCAAGGCAACTCTGTGCATTAGTTATTTTCGCGGGCTGGTGTTGGTAATTGTTGCATTCCACCGCCAGGTGGCAGCAAAACCCAAAAGCACGCCGATTTGAAATCCGGCCCATTGGAAAGACTTGAAATCTCTGCCAGCATAGCTGGATTTGAACTTTGCCCTCGAGTATGCCTGAATATGCCAGAATTCTTATCCACTTGTGCTACTCTAACATCCTGAGTGGTTTGGTTAAAATCTATGCAGCCGTTTTTGAGATCTCCTGCTAACAGACAGACAGACAGCCTGACCAATCAATCAACGCTGGCAAAAACATACACCACGTTGGCAGAGGTGAACATGCGTCACAGTCATCTTTTCACTTACATCATGGCTAAGGTGTTCCGAAAATTAAATTAGACTCCTTATGTGATTGGCATACTGCACTCTTAAGGAAGAGTTTAACATCAGTTTTTTAATATGTTAGACCGAAGACCCATGCCTTCAAGCGCTAAAAATATGACATTGATCACTTGTGTCCCTTTTGAGAGAGAGACCCACCATAATGACCCAAAATACGCACTTTTCATTCTGAAGACAATTTCCGAGGTTGAGGTTTAAAACATTTAATACAACCATCGTGACTTTGATATTTTTTGTGGTCTTCAGAAAGTTGACCGAAAGTTTGCATATCAAGTCTCAGGGCTCTATCTTAATTACAGAATGATAAATGCATTTAATTTTGAAAAAAATTGTATGATTGGTGTTTTTTGCTTTTTCCAGGCCACAGTACAGATAAACTAAACACGCTGAGTGAGGAAAAGTAGCTTAAGCCAGGAGTTCAGCGACTATTCTGATGACAAAATGAAAATTATGTGTCTGTCAGCTCTGAAAATCCATTTCTGAGGCCCTCAAACTCCCTCCAGAATTAAGGCGATTTTGTTAAAATTGACCCCCATCCCCTTCCCTAAAATAGGCTAATTTCAGGAACTAGCAATAATTGAGCTGATATATTTGACCTTAGTACTGCCAATGCATATCTCTTGAAATGTGCAAAGTTTTATCAAAATATAAATTCTGATGTGAGGGGGTTCTGGTTGAGTTGACACGAAATGACCCCTTTGACTTTAATGTCTTACATCACTGAGCAACAGTGGCTGCATTTAGCGCTGTAAGG
The DNA here is from genome assembly GCA_029721435.1 of Gymnothorax reevesii. Classification (NCBI taxonomy): domain Eukaryota; kingdom Metazoa; phylum Chordata; class Actinopteri; order Anguilliformes; family Muraenidae; genus Gymnothorax; species Gymnothorax reevesii. The sequence goes on along the minus strand of CM056574.1, from coordinate 3,700,340 downwards.
GTTAAACACACATTCTACACTTCTGTTGTTTCCTATTCAGTTTTTAAAGACACATACAATTTTGCACTTCAGTCTTTGTTTCAGTGCTTTACTGGATCTGTTATGATTGGTTTATTTCTTTGTTCGTTTAACCTCACCCCCACCCTGACTCCTCCCCCAGGGCGCCGCCTCATATTACCAAATGAGCCACAGCGAGCTGATTACACTGCTGCTGCAGCGAGAAGCGGAGCTTGAGAGGCAGGGATCGGAGTTCGAGAGGCAGGGGGCGTTGCTGGAGAAGCGGGAGGCGGAGCTTCGAAAGATGAAAGCCCAGACGCGAGATCTGGAGGACTATATCGACCGGCTTTTGGTTCAGATCATGGAGCAAAAGCCTAATCTGCTTCAAGTGCGCACCAAACTCAAGTGATGATTGGCCGGACGGGGGGAGGGGAGGGATTTAAGAGAAGGAGGAGCCTGCGAAGCTGAGACCCGCCCCTCCCCACCGTCTTGTGACCTCCTCGTAGTTTTCTCCTAGTGTTACACTGCTAGTCACGGCACTGGAAAAATAATTGAGTTTGCATGCTTTACCTGCCTCAGACTTAAGGGGGTTTGGCTTTGTGGGTGTGGAGGAGGTGGGGCCCTGTGTTCAAGGTGCGTCTTCAGGTAACGCTCTCTGCGAGACTGGATGGGTTTATTCACGAGGAATCACCACCCCACTTCTCACAGCAGCTTGTTTCTCTTGCCAGAATTTTGCAAAGCAGTCAGAACTCTTGTTAACCTGCGGCTCTCTCGCTGTAAGCCAAGTAGTAGGTGGAATAACTGGAGAATTCACTCAAAATCACATTGGACTTTAAAAGTCTCAGTTAGGGCAACTTCTGGCCAATCACAGTTCACAAGAAAAGTAGGTTTCCTCCATACCCCCATCTCTCTCCTCCTTTTTTTTTGTTATTTTTAGCTATTTCTTATCCATTTTCTTTGGGCATGCCTGAATGGTTACTCGTGATAGTTCAGAAGCCTAGTATAATGTATTTATGAGCAATAGTGTGTGGAATCCGCGTTGCTTATCTGGACATTGTAGCTGATCATCGATCAACGTATATAAACGTATCAACTAGTCGCTGCGCTTCCAAATGCAGGCCTTTGCTTGCAAATGCCTTTGCGGTATTTAGCATTCACGAATAACACCGCTTACTGCAAATTGCGCCTGCGCCAAGTAGGAACGGACGGACGCTCCACTCCTGCGCTCGGCGATCTTCCATACCGCTCTGCTTCTGCCACGGTTCAGGCATCGCTTTAAAACGCTGTCAGGCGTGCGCAATAGAAGGGACAAATAAACAGTATTTGCTATATGCCACAGATGCCAGAGGCTGCCTTATTGTATTTTCGCCGTGGTAACTGGTCACCTTTTTGCGCATTAGTTCACCTTTACTAGGCTATTGGTCGACGGCGATTATTTATATGCAGTGGTTTCTTGAGAGAAAATGAATGACGACAAAAGCAATGCTCTGGAGTATTTTGGGTTGGATTCAAAGTATTTGTAATATAAAATGAGAAAGGAATGCGTGAGTGATGTGAAACTGTTGAAACAGAAACGACTTAAAGTTAGCATACTAGGCCGACTACAGTTGCATTGCACTTGACAGCATAACAATGTCGATTTGTCTTCTCAGATGAAAGTATTCTCACCATTTAGGAAAGCACTCAGTTGAAAATTTGGCGGATTGGATGGTTAAATTCTTTTCTGCCATTTTTTTCTGTACATAATTGTCTACCTCCTTTTCACACTCTGCGCAAAGTAAATTGTGCATACTGAGAAATCAGCAGAATGAAAGCAAGACCTCGGGAAATGTCACTTGAACTCACGGAAGTTACCACGATGTCGCTGTGACAAGATCCGTCTCAGAAATACTTGGAAATGTCGGCAAGTCTATTTTACACCCGAATGCACTTAAAAATGCTCTTAGTCCTGATAGTAGTCAAACATGCCGATTCCCCCCCGAAACTGCTGTTGCATTGCATTTTTCTGTTTTCTTTGACTTTTTTCCCCTTTTTTGTAATTTTAACTTAATTTGCGTGCTTAAGAGAATGTGATTCATATCAATGACCAAGAAATTAATATATAAATATTTTCTGCGAATCTTAGCCTATCTGAACCTGGTGAATGGTTAGCTTCCTTACCCCCTCCACTCTCATTCTTTCTCTCATTATTATTATTATTATTATTATTATTATCATTATTATTGAAATTTCGGACACTTTTCTTATTTTGGTCCAGGGATCGTGCACATGGTTTGTAAAAGTGGGGAATGTTTACAGTTGTTAATGATTCTGTTACAGTTTTGTATGTTTAATTACAAATTTATTTTCTTGTTCGTTGTTTGCTATTAATCTTATCTTATTTGATGCTTTATTAAAATGTCACTTCGCAATAAAGGTTCTTAAAAGTCATTATAATTCACATAATTTATTTTGCGTTTAAGTCTACACTTCATAGCTGTCATTTATTTTGAATGTATATTATAATCCCCCTCGATCAATTATTTTGGTTGGAGTTCTATAGTCTAACTTACGTTGAAAATTATTCGATTTGGAACGAATTGGCAGTCGAAGCGTAACCTAATAAATTATTTTTAGTTTTAAACCTGCTTGTCATATCAAAGGCTTCCAGCGCTGGGTATTCGACTTGTTAGAGGCTTAATATCTGCCATATTGCGTTTTATAGTTTCGCCGCTGAAGCGCCATGTAAACTGGCGAGGATAAACCCAACCTTCTTTGCCTTTAAATATAGGCCTATTGTAAATATGCAACAGAATTCGTCTTGTCCCCGAATGATGCAAGGTGAATAATTTGGAAAACTGACGCCTCCGTCGATTTAATGGACAGGGAAGGAACTTTCACGCGTTCCTGAATAGTCATGCATTACCTTCCACATTGACGTGGCGTATGTTATTCTTGTCAGACTCGGACCCAAGCTGGAAAGCCAGCCGGGCCGGATAGTGGGGCGACACCCGACGAGTAGGCCAGCACGTGACTGAGATTGCGCCCAGTCGGGTGCTCATTGGTTGGCCTCTTGATGGGAATATGATCGAATTTCGAAAAATATGTTTCATTGATTGACAGGTAAAACTTTTGATTTTATCTTATGTTTTTAAAAATAAACTATTACTGCGTCATATTGTAGGCTTCTGTTTCCATCTCATGCGTTCATGCTAAATGTTATTTTGTGCTGTTGAATGGCAATATCAGCATGATGCTTTCTTGCCCTCGGAGATGTTTGAATTCAGCACTGACAAGTTAAATAAAGGACTGTTTCTCACCCTTCCGGACCGCATGCCTCTGTGACTGAGCTAATGCATTTATTTTGAGGGGAATGTGTCCCAGAACTGCCAATAAGGTGCATGGATGCTATACGATGCTGAAAAGGGGGTTCAGTCTCGACAGCTGGTCGATATAGTGTTTCCTGGGTATTTCACCTCAATTGTGCTCAATGAGATGGGAATAGCTGCGCAATAACAGCCTGCCATTTGGTGCGTTATGTTTTATGGTCAACAGAGGGCTCTGCTAACCTCTCCGTAATTACCTTCAGAAAAATCCTTTAGAATGAAATGCCCTTGCGATTGCTGTGGAGGGGCGGGCGAGCGCCAAGTTTCGCGCTTGGTCTTCTCCCGCGTGACCGAATGCACAGAAGTCCTTTCAGTCTTAAACCCCACTATTCACGAAGACTAGTTTGATTTGATTGCTATTTATTCTTCCAAGCTTCCTGTTTTCTCCTGCTAAGGGCTATTGTGAGTCTTTGTGAATTTTTCAAGTTATTCGGACACAGAAAGTTAGGGGCCACCAGCCCGCTGAAATTTTGTATTTCACCGGAGTTCAACCCAATAAACCGCCAACAACCTGCATCTTAAATCTTTGAAATTAGTCCTTTCAAATTATTCTTTATATGTAGAATTATACTGATGTTATACAACTGAGTACTAGGATGGTGTCCGTTTTTTCAATTGATGAATCAGGCTGGATCTCACCCAGTACACTTTTATCTGAGCTAGTGAGAGAGGCACCCAGGTCAGCCATAAATATCTTGAAGGGAACCCCTGGTGGTCCTGTATGTTCCGTTGTATTTATATTAAACTCTATGATGAAAACATCCTGTGTCTAACTTCAATATATGCGTCATTTATCTGAGAAAAGGCATTTTTGTTGACAAATAACTGCATGTCCCCTCCCCCTCCCCACACAGGCCTCCAGAGTTTTTGCTCTATTTTCCAGAATATTCCATGTACACTTGGCTACTGGCATCTCTCTACGGGAACGGCTACAAAAAATGTTCTGAAAGGAACCCTGTAGTTCTGCATGGAAGAACCCGATCTATTCAATATATTCCAAAAGGACTTCAGTATACCGTGATATGGGATGGAATGTTTGGAGTACATGATTTTGTTGTCATATTTCAAATGAAAGGGCGACGGATTTTTCTCCCGGGTAAGTTGCGTCACAGTCATATTACATAACACAGACGATATACCGTGCCGCCCCCCTCACCTGAAATCTATGGCAGAAATGACTACGTTACCCACAATGGTAGTTGTCACGGGTTCAGCGACATTTCATTGGGAGATGTAGTCTTGCAGAAGAGTAATGCGTCGGTTTCAATCCCAAAAGAGACTACAAGTCCCGTCGATATTGCGACGATTAACTGTAATTCTGTCGGTTGACGTTTTCGGAGAGTTCTTTACTCTGAAATTATGCCGTTATTCACTTAGTAAATTTTAAACTTCGAAGTAGCCTGTACGGTTGTCTGGTGCCATGGCGGTCTCCACAGCTTATCCTTCATTCCAGCTCGGGAAATCTCGATTCGATCAGGTAACCTTTAATGCATTCCTATCCTAACACGTTTGTTTCATGTGCAACAACTTCGGTCTTGTACCTACACTGGTTGATTGTCGGTGCTTAATATTCACATTTATTAAAGAAGCGGCCAAGACCGGATATCCCCTGATGGCACGTTGAAACGCTCCCTTGGACGTTTGTTTAGGATTAAACTTCGAGTAAAAATGTAGTGACAGAGCAATGGCTTAAAGATAATTTCGGGGTGAATTTGGCGCACTGCGAGTGTTTGAATCTTTGTAGCGACCGAACAGAGCCCAGCTGGATTTCTGCTTCATATGAGAGTCAAACAGAATGCAAATAAGCGCTCGCGGCATTAAATTCCCTTTTCCCACAGCCTCTAGGCCACTCTGGTCCCGAAAGAAAAAGATCCGGTTTGTTCTCCCCCCGAACATCAAATTTAACAATGTTTTTGGCGTAAGATGTGCGCAAAGTTTCATTACCAATTTTCTTGCGCGCCTTAAGTAATTTTATTTCTAAGCAGGCGACACTTCTTGGGAGTTAATCTACTCTCTGCAACCCCTCCTCATGGGAACCAGCTGTTAATCTTGACTCACAGGGATGCTTTGTGTTGTTTTTAGGTGCTCTTAATAGAAACACATCTGTCACAAACCAAAATCAGGAAAGAACTCCCTGTCAGTATCGAAGATTACCCCTTATTCCCATAAACGGGGGGGAGGGAAGGAGAGAGAGAGAGAAAGAGAGCCCAGTCCTTCGCTGAATTATGCGCTATTAAAGGCTTAATTGAGGAAGCGAGTGGCGCATCTTCATCTTCCTCTTCCTCGCCCCTTCTTCTACTGCTGTCATAGGAATTTCATGACTAATAAAGTGACTCAGAGGCAGTTAGTAAAAAGATGTTAATGAGAAAGGCGCCACCTGGCTGGCGGAACACCTGCCTCCTCGCGCCGCATTCTAATTGGTTCGACAACAGCTGCCACCACCTCACCCGCGCACGTGTCTGTGTGTGTGTGTGTGTGTGTGTGTGTGTGTGTGTGTGTGTGGGGGTGTGTGTGGGGAGGGGGAAATGTTGTAAAGGGTTGTAGTTCTAGTTTTTAGTTGCTGTAGGAACCCAAACCTGTTCGACCTTTGTCATTGGTCCAGATCGCAGCAGTCCTCGGAAGCAGCTTGCTCCTTATTGTCCGAAAATGTACTTAAAAACTGTTGATAATACGGGTTATCCCCGAGAGGCCCAGCACAGACTCATCACCACCCTTTGCCTGACTGGCTGCGGCCCTGTGTGTACCCAGTAGTGGTGGCCAAGTGAGGCTCGCTGAAGCCGTCCTGCCAATCCTGCCATTAATAGATTAATTATTACAGGCCTCATTGAACACAATGTACACAAGTGACACCAGCTAGATCATTATGGATCACGCGCTACCCGCGATGGTGTAGAACTTGAATGTTTGGTTGATTTAGCTCAATCCAGAGCCAGCAGTAAAACTTTTATAACCCAGGTTGGTCCTGCAGCCTGCCTGTGGGGGTAGCGCCTCTGGCTTTGCTCAGCGGGGGGGCTGGAGCCACAAAGCTCTGCGGGGCCCATGTCTCCTGTAAAAGTCAAATCACTGTCCCCACTGAAGTTAAAGTCCAGTTACATTAATCTGTTTAAAACGGTCTAAATCTCTGGGAAATTCATAATATGTTTATGTTCAATATCCCGTGAAGAAATCACTTATATACTTATAACTCAAACTATATAATACTCCATTTTAAGGCTTTTCCATGACAACGGCATCACATTAGCACACATTCCTATCATGTTTGGTCTTGTTATTCTCGGGGGAATCCAAGGAGTTGAATGGAGCAGGTTTCATTTCCCTTGAAATTATGGATCATCCTGTTTTGGAAACTCAGATTCCACTCTCCTCTCTATGCTAACACCTCAATGGGGGAAAGCCCACCTTGATCAGAGGCGTGGTTTTGAGTGCTTAAAGGCAGGAGATTCTAACCGGAAGGGGTCCTCTTTTCAAGATCTCGCGCGCGAAAGGTGAGTTAGAGAGCATCACATGCCGCCTCGCTCCGCTCGCCTGGGTCTGTGCATAAGCAACGGATCTAGGTAGATGGAGAGGGATGCCATTCGGGTTCCCCCAGGGCGCGTGGTGCGGCCTCGTGCGGCCTCCATTTTTCCAGGTATTAATTTGTCCTCCTCCTCTCATAATTGGCTTAACGTTGATTTGTTTGATCCAAGTTTGTGCCTACCAGGTAATTGAATTATTTTTATTCCGTTCGGCTTGCGTGGTCTCCGTGTCTCTTAATCTTTTTATTCTTCCCTGCGCCGTCTCGGCGGATACCTAGGGGTAATATCTCCACTGAGGAACGACTGGCCAACGGCCAGGTGTGGGAATTGGTTGGTCAAGTTGGTTAGACAACCATGACCTACCTACAGAAAGGGTTGATGTATTGCTGGTTCTGGGGTTTTAACCTGAAGGAAACCCATGGACGAAAAGTCGGTTATCCGTTAAAATTCCCTTAAGGAACCCATGGGTGTGCATGTAATCTGGGTTCGCTGTATATGTATATGCTAACAGAGATTATTGCAGTGATGGTAGACTTCCAACCTCTAATCTAACCAACGAACCTAGGATTCAGACATGGTGTTAAAACCCGGGAACATTAATGTAGCGGCGGTGGTTGTCTGTTAAAAATTCGAGGTATAATCAACTTCATGTTTTTCCCGAGAGTCTGAGTAACTGGTTTTCACTGACCTGAGATTCATGCAATGCTGTCCCCAAACTATCCATTCTAATTCTAATTTGGAGTCAGATATTTAACGAGGATATAATTAAATTTTGTATTCTACATGTATTATGGAGTCAGATTGATTGTAACAGTTGCGTTTTTATGCCCCATCTTTGGTGGGGGAAAATATCTATTTTTATTAAGATTCACACCAGCCAGGAAGTTGCATGAATTACAGCCAGCCAAGAACACGTGAAACCTTCAGCCCTCTGCAATGTCCGTCCTTGGTATTGTTTTGTGGGGTTTTACAATAGCACTGAAACACACGCACTTATGATACATAACAATGTAGTCAGCTTTTTTTTTCATCATTCAAGTATGAACGTGGGTAAATTATACATTTGTACACATACACTCAACAAAAATATAAACGCAACACTTTTGTTTTTTGCTCCCATTTGTCATGAGATGGACTCAAAAATCTAAAATTCATTCCAGATACACAATATTACCATTTCTCTCAAACATTGTTCACAAATCTGTCTAAATGCGTGATAGTGAGCACTTTTGCTTTGCTGAGACAATCCATCCCACCTCACAGGTGTGCAACATCAAGATGCTCATCAGACACCATGATTAGTGCACAGGTGTACCTTAGACTGTCCACAATAAAAGGCCACCCTGAAATGTGCAGTTTTTGCTTTATTGGGCGTCTGGGGACTCAGAACCAGTCAGTATCTGGTGTGACCACCATTTGCCTCATGCAGTGCAACACATCTTCTTTGCATAGAGTTTATCAGATTGTCAATTGTGGCCTGTGGAATGTTGGTCCACTCCTCTTCAATGGCTGTGCGAAGTTGCTGGATATTGGTGGGAACTGGTACGCGCTGTCGTATACGCCGGTCAAGCACATCCCAAACATGCTCAATGGGTGACATGTCCGGTGAGTATGCTGGCCATGCAAAAACTGGGACATTTTCAGCTTCCAAGAATTGTGTAAAGATCCTTGCAACATGGGGCCGTGCATTATCTTGCTGAAACATGAGGTGATGTTCATGGATGTATGGCACAACAATGGGCCTCAGGATCTCATCACGGTATCTCTGTGCATTCAAAATTCCATCAATAAAATGCACCTGTGTTCTTCGTCCATAACAGATGCCTGCCCATACCATAACCCCACCACCACCATGGGCCACTCGATCCACAACATTGACATCAGCAAAGCGCTCACCCACACGACGCCACACACGCTGTCTGCCATCTGCCCTAAACAATGTAAACCGAGATTCATCCGTGAAGAGAACACCTCTCCAACGTGCCAGACGCCATCGAATGTGAGCATTTGCCCACTCAAGTCTGTCACGGCGACGATCTGGAGTCAGGTTAAGACCCCGATGAGGACGACGAGCATGCAGTTGAGCTTCTCTGAGACAGTTTCTGACAGTTTGTGCAGAAATTCTTTGGTTATGCAAACCAATTGTTTCAGCAGCTGTCTGAGTAGCTGGTCTCAGACGATCTTGGAGGTGAACCTGCTGGATGTGGAGGTCCTGGGCTGGTGTGGTTACACGTGGTCTGCGGTTGTGAGGCCGGTTGGATGTACTGCCATATTCTCTGAAACGCCTTTGGAGACTGCTTATGGTGGAGAAATGAACATTCAATGCCCGAGCAACAGATCTGGTTGACATTCCTGCTGTCAGCATGCCAATTGCACGCTCCCTCAATGCTTGCGCCATCTGTGGCATTTTGCTGTGAGACAAAACTGCACATTTCAGAGTGGCCTTTTATTGTGGACAGTCTAAGGTACACCTGTGCACTAATCATGGTGGCTGATGAGCATCTTGATGTGGCATACCTGTGAGGTGGGATGGATTGTCTCAGCAAAGCAAAAGTGCTCACTATCACACATTTAGACAGATTTGTGAACAATGTTTGAGAGAAATGGTAATATTGTGTATCTGGAATGAATTTTAGATCTTTGAGTCCATCTCATGACAAATGGGAGCAAAAACAAAAGTGTTGCGTTCATATTTTTGTTGAGTGTATTTATGTTTGAATGACATTGGTGAAGCAGGTAAATTTCGGAAGTTTCAGAATCAGAGAGGCCGACTTCACAACTTGAAATTCAAAACTTATAACTTTAACAATGACAGTCTCTCAATATACCGCGACAACCAATGAACTAACAACAACCCGCGAGTCAGGGAGGGACTGGCTTGCCCATATAAACCATCCGATTCTTCAGATAAACCGATCGTGTTGTTCTTAAGCAGGAGCGAGGCCTGGACCCTCAGGAACTCCTTCGGGGGCTTGGAAACCCCAGCTTAGAAGCTCCTGAAAACGATCTTCTCCCTTCCGCCTTCCCTCCCTTCCAGAATAGTTTCTCCGGTCGTCTGAGGCACTTCCTGGATGTGATTGACCCTCGAACGCTTTTCGTTTCAGAGGTAACGCCCACTGATGCTGACACCTGTAATTACTGCATCACCAGAGATTCACAATGCTGTATTGTGCACATGAATTGGTGATTAGTTTGGGTTTTGAAAAATGAATTGTATTGTTACTGACGAGCCACTCTGAGTCAACTGCTGTAGAGCGAGTGTATAGCATTATTAGAAATTCTTTGTGTCCAAGTGAAAATAAGAAAACTAGATTTAAAATATTAAAGGCAGTTGGACGGATAGGGACTTAGTGTGGCCATAATCAGAGCAGTGGAACTCTTGGGTCCTTGGACAAGGCCCCTTACCTCACATTGTGCCACATGGCTTCGTCTGATCGGCTGTAAGTGTCCTACTGCAGTGTGATGGTGCGGCCCAGAATGTCGGCCACGCTGGACAACGCTGGTTTGGCTACGGAGTTTCTGTTTTTGTAGGGTCGTCTGGAGGAGAGCATCAAACTGCTGCACGATTTTAAACGGGGGACACTTCCTGCTGGAGTGACAGATGCACGGGTGTGTACACACTTACACAGGCTCTCACACTGGTGCGCGCTCACACACACACACACTTCCTCTTGGACTGTCACATGGTGTGTACACACTTACTCAAGCTCTCACACCTACTCACACACACACACGTAGGCCCGTATTCAGAGATGACACTCGCACTAATTGAGTGTGAACGCGTACTAAAACTTAGTGTCAGGTTATACTAAATGAGTCAGAAGTTGTCCTAACACTCATTTGCTTTCAGAGACCTCACTCACACTGAAAATAGTGTCTCTGAGTGAAAGTTGACTGCAGGGAACGCGTCCCTTGAGCCGCACTAACTTGCGCCGGTATTTCGTTGTCATGGCTTTCAGGTGGTTACAATCATTAGAAACTCTGGATCATTTACAGCCACGTGCTCGACGCAATCGCAACTACGCAAATTTTAACTATCATGATGATAACGATGCCGGTAACTTACCAACTGACCACCTGGTTTCAGTTTTTACGAACTGCACTGCGGTGAACTCAAGGTTAGCATGTGTGTACCCACCAGTGGCTACTAGTGAACTGGCAATAGGAGAAGCGCAAAACCATCCCTTTAAAATAATAATAGGACATGGCCCGTTTTCAGTTCATTTAAATTACCATTGCAGTAACTCCGAAAACTCTCAACATTATCAGATGTGGGCAGTTTTCATTAATGACGCACATCTGTCAACTCTCACGCATTCGGATTTCTCGCGCTTTTCTGGACTCTTGGGTTGGAAAATTCTGCGCTCAGCGGCTCGTGGGGCGCGTGTGGATTGGTCTGCGAGGCTCATGTAGCTGTAAGTCACGAGAAACCGTTCTTTTTCAACATCCTTAACCGCTGAATGTAGAAGGAGATGTCCGGCACGTTACACAGCTTGTTGCTTAGTTAGCCTTGCGGGCTGTCCTGCACCTTTCGCGAGCCACTCGACCAAAGAATTAATGAAGACATGCTGCTATTTACGTCGTCATTTATGTGAGAAAGAAACACCTCAATTTTGTGAAGCAATGTAAAACAATGCTATTAAAAATAAATTTGATTGTCGTTTTACCAATTTGTGTGAGAAACTTTCTAATCAAGAAAAGTAAACTGCGACAGGTTTAGGTCATTCAGCACTGAAGGGTGAGGATTGAGCGTCCCTTTGCAGCAGCCGACGCACCGCCTGTGGTACCCAGTGCCCACTACTCTTAGTTATGCTCGAGTGGCGTTTATGAATAGCAATTGGCGAGGAGTGGGACCGCTCTCTCGGTTAGTGGTCGGTCGATCTCTTTCTCGCACTCCAGTTACATTTCAATCGTACTCACTGTATGGTGAGTGGAGGGTGAGTGTGAGTGTCGTTTCTGAATACGGGCCTGTACGGGCCAGATGCACAGGTGTGTACGCACTTACACAAGCTCTCACACCTGCACGTGCACACGCACACGCACACTCTTGCAGGCTTGGACCCACACACACACACACACACACACACGCTCATGTACAAACACAGGCTTGCGCACAAACTCCCGGACACGCATAGACACATTCAAACGTGCGCGCTCGTATGTACAAAGTGGAAGAGATGGCTGTGACTGTCCCCTACGTTACTGCAATGTTATTAAATGGTTTTTACTTCCTGTTACGAAGTGGGAGGAGTTTCACACAGACTTTAGTTGGGGGCGGGGGGGGCGGGGTACTTTGTCTCCGTTGCTGCATACCAGGCTCAGATGGGGGGAGTTGGGTGATTGACAGGTCGGATGTCACATGTTGGTGTCCTTCAGTATTTTGACTCTTTCTGTTTAATTTTCTCCCCTCAGGCAGTCTGTATGTGCTGTGAATATAAGTTTAAAGTAGAGACTGATAATCCGAAGCATGGTGCTCACGTTCATATTTTTGACCCATGTCGGAATTATTGCCTTTGCCAAGTTCTCACTGTCCAAATACTTACGGACCACAATTCCCCCTGAAATTTGATGAGTTTACTCCATACCTCCTGATTCCGTGCATCGCTACGGTTACGACCATCTGCGACCTCAAAGTTCCAAAAATAAAAATATTTTCGAGGCTGAGTGAGCCTGAATGTTTTTATTATCTTAATGGATTTTGGCCACAAATGTTCTTTAGGTGTTCTTTTTTGAGTTTAGAAATGTGTTTAAAATATTGTTTTTAATCAATAGTTCCTAAATACATTGTATTTTTTTGTAGTAAGCCTTTTAAAAGAGAAGTATACCCTGCATCAAAGTCTCATTTTTTAAGCCATTTTCCCCTTTGTCTCTGCTACTGTGCCTAACAAATTCAGCTGACGCACTCCGGTTTGGAGTAATTAAAGATTTTATTTTGATGAGGCCTCATTCATGCACCAATAGGTCTCCATGTCACTGTCATCACGTGGAACCGCCGCTGGTGTGACGTCAGCACCACCCCATTCATCACGCACTAATAAAAATGGCCGCTATGAAGTCACCCTCTTCTTTGTGCTGGGCTGTTGAATATAATTGCCTGCAGCTTCTCTGCAGTAAACTTCGGCTCAAACTGGTAGGGTCTGATCTGAAATCCGCCCTCTATTAGGCATTTTTCGTGGATTTATCACATGATATTTGTCTCAGTCGATGGGTAGAAGTTATTGTTTATAATGGTAAGCTTTGTTATGGGTTGCGCTTCTGTCACATCCAGTTTATGGAAAATGTGACTCCATGACCTGGCTGGAAGGTGGCGCACAGTAAGTTTTTAGTTAGTAAATATTCCTGATTAGATTGGGTGTGCAGATTAACAGATGTGCGCGATTACGGTTATATCACTGCTGGTTGTAGACATGCAGTAAAATCGCAGGGTAAAGTTTTCCTCTGAGAGACTGAGGAAGCTCTCAGGAACAGTTCTGTTTTGTGTCGAGTCTTTGCGTCCTGTTATCGCCATAGTTCTTATTAAAAGGTTCTTATTTATTATATATTTATTACTATAAATGCGCAAACGGGCTTCACTCCCAGACTTTAAGAGTGCAGGACCAAAATCAGCAATAATGAAATCAGGAAAAAGGGTCTTTCGCATAAACACATTTATTTGACACCTGTTTTTTTTTCTAATGTCTTATTAATGTCTAATGTTTTTATTTTTTTTTTTAGAAGTGTACACGCTCCTTCATTGGCTGCGGAGAGGTGACATCATGAGTGTAGTCAGTGTATGATTGGGCATTTAAAGTGAGGGGGGTGGGAGTAAAAATTAATCTGAATAACAACGTCAAAATGCTGTCCTGAGTGTCCGGTCCCGTCCTGTCCTGTCCTGTCCTGAGTGTCCGGCCCTGTCCCATCCTGTCCTGTACTCAGTGTCTCGCCCCGTCCCGTCCTGTACTCAGTGTCCTGCCCCGTTCTGTCCTGTCCTGTAATCAGTGTCCTGCCCGGTCCCGTCCTGTCCTGTACTCAGTGTCCTGCCCCGTCCCGTCCTGTCCTGTCCTGCACTCAGTGTCCTGCCCGGTCCTGTCCTGTCCTGTACTTAGTTTCTCGCCCCGTCCCGTCCTGTCCTGTACTCAGTGTCCTTCCCCGTCCCGTCCTGTCCTGTACTCAGTGTCCTGCCCCGCCTCGACCTGTACTCAGTGTCCTGCCCCGTCCCGTCCTGCCCTGTACTCAGTGTCCTGCCCCGTCCCGTCCTGTCCTGTACTCAGTGTCCTGCCCCGTCCCGTCCTGTCCTGTACTTAGTGTCCTGCCCCGTCCCGTCCTGTCCTGTACTCAGTGTCCTGCCCGGTCCCGTCCTGTCCTGTACTCAGTGTCCTGCCCCGTCCCGTCCTGTCCTGTACTCAGTGTCCCGCCCCGTTCTGTCCTGTCCTGCACTCAGTGTCCTGCCCGGTCCTGTCCTGACCTGTACTTAGTTTCTCACCCCGTCCCGTCCTGTCCTGTACTCAGTGTCCTGCCCCGCCCCGACCTGTACTCAGTGTCCTGCCCCGTCCCGTCCCGTCCTGCCCTGTACTCAGTGTCCTGCCCCGTCCCGTCCTGTCCTGTACTCAGTGTCCTGCCCCGTCCCGTCCTGACCTGTACTCAGTGTCTCGCCCCGTCCCATCCTGTCCTGTACTCAGTGTCCTGCCCCGTCCTGTCCTGTCCTGTCCTCAGTGTCCCGCCCCGTCCCGTCCCGTCCTGTCCTGTACTCAGTGTCCTGCCCCGTCCCGTCCTGTCCTGTACTCAGTGTCCTGCCCCGTCCCGTCCTGTCCTGTACTCAGTGTCCTGCCCCGTCCCGTCCTGTCCTGTACTCAGTGTCCTGCCCCATCCTGTCCTGTACTCAGTGTCCCGCCCCGTCCCGTCCTGCCCTGTACTCAGTGTCCTGCCTCGTCCCGTCCTGTCCTGTCCTGTACTCAGTGTCCCGCCCCATCCTGTCCTGTACTCAGTGTCCTGCCCCGTCCCGTCCTGTCCTGTCCTCATTGTCCTCAGTGCTTGTGGTTTGATTGCGAACGTTGGGTCCTGCTCATACTGCAGTAATGGTCTTTCTGAGGTCAGACGGGATGTTCGGCTCACGCTGATCTGTTGGTGTCTCTTGTGTCCTCAGCTGTGGGAAGCGCAGAAGATCAAACAGGTGAGACGCTGTCCTGCGCTCGTTCACACGGTCACCCTGCGTCCTGATCAGAGTCCACATTTAGCATTTTTCTATATTTTATATATAGTATATATAATAATATAATATATTTTTTGCATATTTTTTCAGTGCTTTGTTTCTGAGATTTTTAAAATTTTTTAATTCATCATTTCTCCACAACATGAAAATGTGACTGATAATCTTTCCATCGTGGTCTTCAAATATATACACAGCCAAACACGCACACACACATACATGTTCTCACTTACACACACACACACACGCACACAATCAATCCTGTTCACACCCTCAGGTACACGCAGTCAGGCTTATCTCAGGGAAAAATATGCAAGAGCACGTGCATTTGTGCATCTGCCCATTTGTCCCCAAATGAGCCTGTGTGTGTGCGTCTGTGTGTGTGAGTGTATGCGCATTTGTGTGTGTTTGAAAGAGTGTGTGTGTGCTTGTGTGTGTGCGTGCCAGTGTGCGTGTGAATGTGTGTGAGTGTGCGTAAGTGAGCGTATATGAGAGAGTGTGAGTGTGTTTGAGAGTGTGTAAGTGAGTGTGTGTATATGAGAGAGAGTGTGAGTGTGTGTGTGTGTGTGTGTGTGTGTGTGAGAGTACGAGGGCTGGAAGCTTCACACCTGACCGTTTGCACTTTACCACCTAACTCAGAGCCTAATTACTCTGCGCTCATAACACTGTGCGGGAGACGACAGGTGCCCCAACTGACCCACCCCCACCCCCCCGCTCTGCCCCTCATCGCCGTGTCACATGACCCCCGATCGCGCCGCTCATTATGCGTCTGGCTCTTTGCAGGCGGCCGTCCACCCGGACACGGGCGAGAAGATCTTCATGCCCTTTCGCATGGCGGGTACGTGCTGCTCGTTACAGGCCTACTGAGCGCGTGCGGGGGGTGGTCGGGGCTCGCCCAGCGGGGTGCTGATTAAATCTCGGAGGAGCGGAGCGCGACGGGTCCGAGCCGCAACATCTCGCCCCACGCTGTCAAAACAGCCGTGGCCCTGTCCTGTCAGGGACATCCACACTTTAGCGCGCATTACCAGTTGGTTAGGCCCTTTTCGAGCGGGGAAGAACTGAAAATATATTTCCTCACTGAGATGCTGCCCTTTTCCCGGTGCGCTGGGGGTCAAACACAGCGGGCTGAGGTGTCGGCTCGCTGCGGAGATTTCTAGTTTTGATTAAAACTCTGCCCCTCCCCCCAGGGGGATGAATCTCATTGGACGAGCAGAAGTTTTATTTGTTTTGTGTATATTTTGAGGTTAAGTATCATTGCTCTTCTAAGCTAATTAATTGCTTTTTTCTTTACTTTTTAAAAAGCTTATTTTAAAAAATGCCTTCAAAACTGTCAGAAAGGAGTTAGTGTAAGAAAAAAGTGGAATAATGTGGAGTATATTGCAGTAATTCCCACTGGGAACTGCTGGAAGTTGTGTTTATGGGCCAGTAGGGGGCAGTGCTCTTTCTGGTCAAATATACAGCAGTTCTCCGATGCGGTGATGGGGACTCTGTGCTGTAGGAGATTTCGAGTGAGACATTTGTCGAGGTCCTGTATCTCATGGTCACAAAAGAGCTGCTGGCATCATCGCTGCGCTCAGTGACCTCACGGATAACATCCATTCTCCTCCCACAGTGCATTTTTAGTTCTGTTAGGATCGTGTTTTGCTCGAAGGACATTTGGAGGAGTTGTAGCAAAGTCTCATCCTCCGAATGAATGTCTTTCCCCTTCGTATGAAGGTCAGTGGGAAACATGCAGGCCAAATGGCTGACTCATTCGGACGCCACCGTGAAAATCAGAGTTGGGTTCAAGTACTTTCAAGAATTAGATGAAAGAATTTTTTTTTTAAATACCAAAGTGCTTGCACTTGTATCGGAGTACTTGTATTCAAGTACTTTTCAAAGTTCTTGTCCAGTTTGTCTCCTAAGTGCTGACAGAGATCGGTTAAGTATATGAAGAGTACTTGGATACAAGTGCATGTGCGAATTATTAGGCCTAATCATATTATTTTGCCTAATGCCTAATATTAAGAATTGTTAGGTAGTACTCAGATACAAATACAAGCACTATGGTTTGTAAAAAAAAATGCTGGCATACAATTCTCAAAAGTACTTGAAAGTACTTGGACCCAACTCTGGTGAAAGTGCATCAGATTTAAATCAGCTTGTTTTTGCAAAATAACTGTCGAGCAGCTAAAATACAGTAGTTTGGCAATAAGCTATATAGAATCACTTAGCTGGGTTACCTGGGTTAGCAGAAAGTAAAATCTGGAACTTTTTGGGGACTGGGGGCAGTCAGGAATTATTCTTGGGTTTATTCTGGGCATGTATCCTGCCAGCTTCGTAATCCTGCGTTATGACGCAGGCCCTGCTCTGTGACAGGGATGATATTTATGATGCTTTATTGTTTTCAGTGGGGTGACCATGGCGGTGTGACCTTCTCTCCTCGGTGCATTAATGTTTTATTTTGTTTGTTTACAGGTTATATCCCGTTTGGAACTCCCATAGTAAGCTTGCAATTATGTCACCACTCTTAACACACATGTAGTTGGATATACAAAATACAGTCAGTGGTGTATTTTGCTCACAGGAATATGAAGTTGCCTAGAATTTAAAGTTTGGGATGTAAGCATGCAGTCACGTGTCATTTTCACATCATGGTATATGAGAATCCTGTTTTCTCAAAGATTATGCGGTCATCAGCGATTTATTTTGCAGCACCTTGTCCAGCTGTAGGAAAGCGCTCTGATTGGATACAGCCTGGCTTAGTCCTGTTCTAAGTGACCCTGGTGACCTTTTCTTACACCTCCAGGTCGTGGGCCTGCTCCTTCCAAATCAGACTCTGGGATCTTCGGTCTTCTGGCAGGTAGAGTTGCCTGTTTTCCTCTGAACACCAGCTGATTAACGTTTGAAGCAGGATTTACAGTTCAGCTGTGTGACTTGACTTTTGATCACATTAATGAACGAGCCGTTGAAGAGCCTTTAATGAATGACTAGCAAGCGATTCCAGACCATTTCTTTCCAGATTCTGGTCCTAAGTCGGCAGAAACCAGTGAAGATCTGGCCCACAGTTGGTTGCTATCTGGGAGAATCACTCATGTTAGTTTACTCACATCACCGGTTTGTCTTATAGCTTGAACCAGTTTAGCCAGAAGTTACTGTACCTCTACATGTACTGTAGATATGGAGACTCTGGAAAAGGTTCAATGAAGGGCAGCCAAATTGATTCCTTGTTGAAAGATTATTGGTCATGAGGAAAGGCTTAATCTGTTCAATCCTCATGCAAAGGAGGCTCGGTGGTTATTGCTTATGTGCTGGAGGCAGACATTTGTGGTTTTTTGTTACAGCATGAGGAAAGTGGTGAGCTTTATGGGGCTGAATGTCCTATTGTCACCGCGATGGGGTCATGTCAACCTCAGAAGCTGAACCTCTTAATACTTCTCTCCTTTAAGTCTAAGTCTGGAATTGTCACCTTGTTTCAAATGATTGTTTTCTCGAGCTAGCTGCTGGGTAAGCTGAATCGGTTAAGGCGCCGCATTTCGGAGCTGTAGTGACTACCACAACACAGGTTTGTACCCCGGTCGTACCAGCTGGCAGTGGTAGGCAGCTTTTTCAAAGCAGCACACTATAGGCTTTCTCGCTGTAGGGGTGCAGACTGGGGAGGGACTGCCAGGGTGGGTTACTAAAAATAATAGAGTTGTTTGTTGCTTAAGCGCCTCCTGTTGGCCAGACAGGCGCTCGTCAGGAAGATTCTATGCCTGGTCATGTCCGGGTCTCCTCCGCCCTCGTTCTAACTTGTGAAGTTTTGACCTATGAGTGTATAAGAAGTGGTGGCTGACAGGCGCGTGTTTCGACGAAGAGGCACGAACTGTCTTCGCTCTCCCGAGTTGGCAACATGGGGTCGCATATACGGGCAGGACTTGTGCATAGTTCTTGAATTAGGTATTCCAGATTCGGGTGGGATTGGAGATGCCAATTTTTTTTTATTTTTAGTGAAAAAAAAAAAAATTTCTCGACAAGTAAAATTATCTTTTTCCAGTGGCAAATCCTCAAATTACTCAAAATTATCTCACCTCATTTCCACATTTTTTTTTTTGGCTTACTGTGGTTTTAGTCTAATTATGAGATCAGATTATTTTGAGGTGGACCTTTTTCAATTTTTGCAGTTTGCTGTAGATTGTAAATTCTATGGCTGTTTTGGTTTTGGGGGCCTGTGTAATGCTGATCTGTTTTGCCTCCCCCATCTAGTGGTTAAACCAGAGTCACAACGCTTGTGTGAACTACTCTAACCGGAACGCCACTAAGGTACCCTTCCCTCGTCTGAGCCTTTGTCTGGTCACTTAGGCAGAAAAAGGCAAAAAAAAAAAAAAAAGCACAGATAATCTTCAAAATGTCCCTGAAAACAATCATTATGCACTCATTTTAAAATGTGACATTGCCTGTTGCTGATGGTTATCGATGTTGGACGATTGCAGCTTCTAAGACTGGCTGTGTGTGTTTACTGTAAGTGTGTGTACATCATGTTGCACAAAATGTTGGTCATTCTGCTTGAGAAAACCTGTATCGTGACTGAAATGTATTTGTTCTGCATGTAGCCTGGTGTATAGACTGCAGCAGTGTGGTAAATGGCGTAGGCAGGTATTTGTCTATATTGTTTTTGTTGTATGTAAGTATGCAGTTCAGGATTTGAGCGGCTGCAGAAACAGATGAGAGACAAATAAATGGGAAAAATCAGTTTGAACAGCCTGAGTGAGGGTTTGGGCTCTCACAGGCCTCCAGATCCGCGTTACATGGCTGAGAAATGAAGAGCCGCCTGAATTTGTCTTTTTCAATGAACTTTATTTGATTTCCTTCCTTTAATTTGTCACCAGTTTGTAGTTTAATGTTATTCAAATTCAAGTTCAAATTCAATTTATTTGTATAGCGCTTTTCACAGATAAACTGTCACAAAGAGGCTTTACAGTCAGAGATGAGTTACTGAAAGCGCAGTGCCCAGCCTATTCCCCACTACAGCAAATGAGGCAAAAAACTCCCAGTATGGAGAAAAATCCTCAAACAGTGGTGAGAAAAAACTCCCCAGTGGGAAGAAATCTCAGGAGGAACCCGGCTATAGTGGGGGATCCCATCCTCCGCGGACTGGCTAATTAATAACAAGATAATGTTCCATTAAAGTCCATCTAAACAGTGCTATCAGTTGCTGGAGGAAGTGGCATGCCAAGGATGGTGCAGGACTGGATCAGGACCGCATCAGGACAGCAGCAGCCAGCGCTCATGGTGAGGGACAGGGCTCGGACGGTCCAGGACTCAGGGTTGTGGAGGGAAAGATCCTCGGAGAAAGACAGAAAAAAGTGGGGTGAGGCACTGGATAAAACTACTGCATATTAATAAAAATACAGTCCTGTGTCATGTGCCAAATGAGAATTTAGGAGCTGACTGGTCAGGAAACAGTCAACACCGCTCCATCCGCTTCCTGCAGCACAGAGGCCTTACACTTATTCCAGTAAGATCACTTCAGATTTTCTAAACACTAGTACCATATGGACCTCCCCGGTGACTAATGCTGTAGCAAGCCCCACTGGCACCATTAATGCACGTTCAGTGCCACCGGTTCCACATGGATTTGCTTAACACTACACCAGTACCATATGGACCTTCCCAGTGAGTAAGGCTGTAGCAAGCCCCACTGGCACCGTTAATGCATGCTCAGTGCCACCGGTTCCACATGGATTTACATAACACTGGCTTCCAATATCGTGAACATGTCATAAATCAAGGTTGTAGTCAGTCCCACCAGAGCCAACACATAACTAATCATGAACTAATCATAGGCTTGACTAAAAAAAGTTTTCAGCCTCCTCTTGAAGATAGAGAGTGTGTCTGAAGCCCGAATTTGTTTTGGGAGATTGTTCCATAAAATTGGTGCCTTGTAAGAGAATGCTCTGCCTCCAAGTGTAATTCTAGATATATTTGGAATTTTCAAGTAGTCAGCACCTTGTGAATGATGTAATCTTGGTGGGGAGTAAGGAATAAGAAGACTGCAAAGATATTCCGGGGCCAAGTCATTTAAAGCTTTGTAAGTTAGTAATAATATTTTGTACTCAATTCTAAATTTTACAGGCAGCCAATGAAGATTTTTGAGCATCGGGCTAATGTGATCATATTTCTTAGTCCTAGTCAGAACCCTAGCTACAGCTTTCTGCACTAATTGAAGACGTTTCAGGGCTGAGCCAGTGCAACCAGACAGTAAGACATTGCAATAGTCCAGCCGAGAAGACACAAATGCGTGAACCAATTTTTCAGCATCTTGAAGAGACAACATTTTTCTAAGTTTAGTTATGTTATTTTTTATTCCATTTGAATATCTCCCTCTGAAGACTGCTGTTGTGAAGGGAAATAAAATACTGTGAACCATAATGTCATTCGAATAGCAAGAAGAGTCAAATTTGCTGATCTGTACAGTGTAATTAAAGTAGGGAGAAAAGGCCTGAAACACAACAGCTGAGAGAGAAAGATCATCGGTTACTCTCAGCCTCTCCGTCTCTCCTCTTTCTCCCTGTGCGTTATGTGCAGTATATACACTGTTACTGTATAACACATTCACCATGATGGCAGTTTATATGCTGTTATAATATAACACATTCACCAAAATGGCAGTTTATATGCTGTTATAATAACATACATTCACCACGATGGCAGTATATACACTGTTATAACACATTCACCATGATGGAAGTATGTATGCTGTTATAGTATAACACATTCACCATGACAGCAGTATATAAGCTGTTATAATATAACACATTCACCTTGATGGAAGTATGTTTGCTGTTATAATATAACACATTCACCATGACGGCAGTATATGCACTGTTATATTATAACTGTAATGTGAATATAGGCCACTAGATGGCAGTATTTACCTTTTTTTTGTTAAGCTCAGACTGGAGTCATGTTTAGACATGTCCTGAACATGTCTGGGGCAAGTCTCAGAAAGTTAAAAAAAAGAGGTCTAAATGTGGGTGGGGTCTGAAAGAGAGTATATAAGGAAAAGAATTGAGACAGTAAAGTAGTAGGAGAAATTGCAAGAAGATGACCAGACCTGCCATTCTGTTCAAGACCTGTGACTTTTCTTTTGTGGATTTCTTTGCCTGTGTTTGAGCATTTTCTTCATCCAGGACATCACCAGGCCACCCCACCAAAAAGGGACTGTAATTATTTCTGTTTTTTCTTATTAATCAATCTTGGTCTTTAGTTGTAGGTTGTTATTAGTCTTTGTCTTTGTTAGAAATTAAATGTGTTTTAGTTGTTGAAACTGTGTTTGTCATCCCTTGCTGTTGCTTTTGTGTTATAAATGTAGTAACAAATTGGGGCCAGAACATAACACATTCACCATGACGGCAGTATATGCACTGTTATATTATCACACATTCAGCATGATGGCAGTATATGCACTGTTATAATTTAACACATTCACCATGATGGCAGTATATGCACTGTTATAATTTAACACATTCACCATGATGGCAGTATATGCACTGTTATAATTTAACACATTCACCATGATGGCAGTATACAAAACCCAAAACCAGTGAAGTTGGGTAAATCATTAATAAAAACAGAATACAATGATTTGCAAATCCTTTTCAAATTATATTCAATTGAATACACTGCAAAGACAAGTTACTTAATGTTCGAACAGGTATACTTTGTAATTTTACGTAATGGTAGTATACAGGTGCTGGTCAACGAATTAGAATAATTTGAAATAGCGCAAGTTAAATTTTCTTCATGGATTTTTCGTGCAGAAAGCAAATCAGGTGTTCACCGCGCCTGTCCTACTTGTTAGAGTAATCACAGAACTCGCTACCTGTAAAAAATTTGCTCAGCTGAGCTTTCCAAAAGGCTAGTTCAGGCCATTTAACTGTGACACTGTTGTTTCATTGAATTAGAATAATTCATAAGTAATTTCATTAAATTAGAATAAATGCTCGAATTTTTGTTTTCTGTGAAGAGTGTTCACTGTGCAGTATAAAGTCAGGGTTGAGTAGAATTTCTAAGTTGTAAAATCAATCATGGGTCAGCAGCGCGACCTCTCAATGGGAATAGTGGCTCAAATTCAAGCCATTCGCTAACAACGCTTGACCCAAACTAAAATTGCTGAGCAGCTCGGCAACAGCCAGTCTTCCATCTGCAAAGCTCGAAAGAAAGACTGCAGCAAGCGCACCAACTGTTCCGGTGTCTAAAAACTTCTGCTCGCGACAACAAGCAGCTGAGAAAGATCGCAGTCAGCAACCGGTTCAAGTCCACTTCTGAGCTCAGCGACTTGTGGAACGAGCAGACCAGCACTAACGTCTCGAGATCAACCACTTACCGTCGTCTGCGCGAACTCGGCTTCAAATCTCGCGTTCCAGCAGTAAAATCGATGCTGAGCAAGAAACAAATGGAGAAACGGCTGAAGTGGGCCAAAGAACACGGCGAGTGGACTGCTGAAGACTGACAGAAAGTGGTCTTCAGTGACGAATTAAGCTTTTGCATCTCCTCCGGTGACCAAGGTCCTCGTGTCTGGCGTTGTGGTGGCGAAACCTACAATCACGAGTGCGTAAAAAGATCCGTCAAGTTTCCCCAGAGCGTTATGGTCTGGGGATGCATGTCCGCTCGGGGTGTAAGGCAACTCTGCTTCCTCAAGAAGACTGTCAATGCTGCCGTATACCAAGATGTTCTGGAAACGTTCCTGATTCCGACTGTTCAGGGACAGTTTGGCGAAGAAGACTTCATATTTCAACCGGATCTTGCACCGGCTCATGCGGCAAAGTCGACCAAAGATTGGTTCGCCGAAAAAGAGCTTGAAGTTTTGGCATGGCCGGCCAACTCGCCTGACCTCAATGTTATTGAAAACCTTTGGGTCATCGTCAAGCGGAAAATTTGCGACAGAAAGCCGACTACGCTGGACCAACTGAAGCAGAACATCGCCACTGCCTGGGAAGCTGTGAGTGCGGAAACTTGTGACAAGCTGGTCAAATCGATGCCGCGAAGACTTCAGGCAGTCATACAAGCCAAGGGGGCAGCCACAAAATACTGAGAAAGTGATGATTCTAATTATAATAAAATTGTTCTAATTCAGTGAAACGGTTTCTCAATTATTCTAATTCAATAAAACAACATTGTCACAGTTAAATGGCTTAAATGGGCCTTTTGGAAAGCTCAGCTGAGCAAATTTTTTACAGGTAGCGAGTTCTGTGAATACTCTAACAAGTAGGACAGGCGCGGTGAACACCTGATTTGATTTCTGCACGAAAAATCCATCAAGAAAATTTAATGATTGCGCTATTTCAAATTATTCTAATTTGTTGACCAGCACCTGTATGCACTGTTATAATATAACACATTCGCCATGATGGAAGTATGTATACTGTTATAATTTAACGCATTCACCATGATGGCAATATATAAGCTGTTATAACACATTCACCATGATGGCAGTATATACACTGTTATAATACGTTCACCACGATGGCAGTATATACACTGTTATAATATAACACATTCACCATGATGGCACTATATACGGTATTATAACACATTCACCACAATGGCAGTATATACAGTGGTATAACACATTCACCACTATGGCAGTATATACACTTTTATAATTTAACACATTCACCACGATGGCAGTATATACACTGTTATAATATAACACATTCACCATGATGGCAGTATATAAGCTGTTATAACACATTCACCATGATGGAAGTATGTATGCTGTTATAATATAACACATTCACCATGACGGCAGTATATACACTGTTATAATATACAGTAACACATTCACCATGATGGCAGTATATACAGTAATATTATCACACATTCAGTATGATGGCAGCATATACAGTTATATTATAACACATTCACCATGATGGCGATATATGCACTGTTATAATATAACACATTCCCCATGATGGAAGTATGTATGCTGTTATAATATAACACATTCACCATGACTGCAGTATATACGCTGTTATATTATAACACATTCACTACGATGGCTGTAAATACTCTGTTTTATATTGTTATAGTCCCGGTTTGCTACGACATATAAGACAGCAAGGGATGACAGACAAATTAAAACTTAAACAGATTTAATTAAACAAAGACTGACAACTAACCTACAGTTTATACTACTGACCAAGATTGACATATACAAGAAAATAAATATTTACAGTCCCTTGAGATGGGGTTGCTTGGTGATGTTCCGGGTGAGGAAAATGCTCCAACACAGACATAAATCCACAAAAAACTTCACAGGTCTTGAAAAGAGTGACAGGTCTGGTCAAATGTATCCTTCTCCTTGCAATTTCTCCTACTACTTTACTCTCTCAATTTTTCTCCTTATGTACTCTTTTGCAGACCCCTCCCACCTTCCAGACTTTTTTTTTTAATTCTCTGGGACTTTCCCCTCTCAGACATGCCCAGGACATGCCCAAACCTAGCTCCAGACTGGGGTTAATAAAAAAAGGTCAATACTGCCATCTTTTTTCACATTACAATATTATAACACATTCACCATGACGGCAGTATATACACTGTTATATTGTAACACATTCACCATGATGGCAGTATATACGCTGTTGCGTCATTCCATGTCAATTCAACAAATGGTCTCCCACCTGACAATCTCAGATTTGTTTAAAAAATTATCACAGAAAGGTATTCTACTTAATAGGATGTGTGCCAAATTTCAGTTAAATATGTCTATTAGTTTTAGCAGAAAAAAAAATAAAGATGGTAGTGTTTTGTGAATTTTTACACTAGCTTTTGTAACGTCAAATAAAAGGGAGTTTTTAGGAGGCAATATCTCCTGTTATACTTATGCTCTTGCCTCAAAATCATCCACAGTGTAGCATCTAGGGCCAGTAAACTAGGCAAGCACATTTTCAATGGCTTTTCTCTTTTTGTTAGGGAGCTGTGGCAGTTTGAAAATGCTAATTTATTTGACGAAGTTGTCTGTGACACCAACTCTGAAGGCCATTTATGACGAAAGTTATGCATAACTTTACGATGGCAGTATATACGCTGTTATAATATTACACACTAGCTGCTACCCGCTACCCGGAGTGAAATTGCCATTTTTTTGCCTTTTTTCAAAAAAATCGGGCAACGTCAGGTCCTTTCTGGTGTCTAAATGGATATTCACACCTAATTTGGTGACAATCAGTTGAGAAATGAAGGAGAAAACGTGTACATACACACAGACAGACAGACAGACATCAACCTCAAGTATATTATAGATTCACCACGATGGCAGTATATACGCTGTTATATTATATATTATATATTACAACAGTGTAAATACTGCCATCATGGTGAATGTGTTATATTATAACAGCGTGAATACCAGCCGTACTGCGTTCCCTCTGCATTTGAGCCCAATTTACTGCACAGTTAGTGCTGTTGTAAACCAGTTTTATTACAGACCGCATACAGACCATCTGCCAGCTTACCTATCAAACTGAGCACTATAGAATCAAATTGCCATGTAATGGAATTATACTGGAAGGAATGGAATAGAGAGGAATCTGATATATAAGGAAGGGTGTGGAGTTAGATTACATGACAGCACATTTATTTAGCAAACACTTTTTTCCAAAGCGACTTTGCAGTAAGCGCATACAGTGAGGTCACTGACACTGTAGCCCGGCTGTCTGGATGAGGTACAATTCACATCCAGCATTAGTCTCCTAAAGTCATGAACATGCAGAGCGAAGACTCTACAGAAGGCAGCAGTTCACAGGAAACAGAAACAAAGCAAATGGTGATGAACATAAGAGAAGATTTTTAAACATTTTGTGATTAAATAAAGCAGGGGAGGGAGGCGATCAGGTCAGAAACCATCTAAACAAGTGAGTCTGAAGGTTACGGTGGAAGAGCGGCAGGGATGGAGCAGTTCGTAGGGAGGTGGGAAGGTCATTCCACCACTGGGGAGCAAGATGGGAGAAGCTGAGTGATCTGGTAGAACGACGAGCTTTCCGACCCAGGGTAGGGGGGCTAAGTTGTCCTGCTGCTGATGGGCAGGTGTGAATGGAATGATCATCTCTTGATAGGAAGGGACTGTCTTGTTTGCCACAGGACTTTGCCGTTAGGACTTTGAAACTAACTCTGGCCGCAACGAGCAGCCAGTGCAGCGTAATGTGATTGTTTAATGGAGTAGAATGAAATAAATAGATAAACTTCTATTTTTTTTTTTGGTTTTTTGTGAAGGCCACTCCGACTTCCAAGTTTCTCCTGGGATATGTCGGTGCAGTAACCAGTGCCATCTCCATAGCGGTAAGGTCACCTGAAGGTCATTATCATGTTCCTCGCATCGACCGGAGTCCATCTCCACCCACCCTTTGACACAGTTTTGCCGGAGAAAGAAAGGACTGAGGAAATGCAGTTACTTTTCTCTGTCAATGATTGAGCCTCCAGTCCCTTAACACATCTGAAAGAAAAGGACTCGACACACTTGATCTGGTTTGTTTAAAGTAAACAAACTGGCGTAAGATTGAAGGTTTGTGACATTGATTACTGAGATATTCATTTGAATTCGGTTGGTGTTCATTGAAGTGGATGATACTAATGAAAAACTTTAACGACAACATTTTAAGATGGAGCCAAATTGTCTGCCACAATAAAATGAATAGTGGGGTCAATTTGATTGACGTTAAATGAGGGTTGACTTTAAAACACGTGAAGTGCGTTGATGGGAGGGTAACAGATTATTGACTGATGTAATTAATCAACATCATGCCCACTTGTGCCAGATGACATCATAATGAAAGGAGAATTTGTTAACAATCTTCACTGTGAGAAATATTTTTGGTAACTTTATGGAGTACACAGATAGGTCCATAAGTATTTGGACAGTGACTCAATTTTCATTGTTTTTGTTTAGTATACCACCATGTTGGATTTGAGAAGAATGTAGGTGTGTTGGAAGAGAAGAATTTTCAGCTTCAATTTAGGAGTTTTTTTTTTTTTTTTTTTTTTTTTAAACCATGAATGAATAACGCCCATTTTTTTACACACCCCCTCAGTTTCAGTGGCTCAAAAGTAAGTGGACAAACTGACATCATCAGTAATTACATTGTCATTTTTAATATTCTAAACCCTTTGCAGTCAGTGACTGACTGACGTCTGGAACCTCAGACATGTGCGGACATGTGTGTTTCTTCCTTGCTCTGCCGGCCCTCGCTGCTGCTGTCGTCAGTTCCTGCCTTGTTCTGGTGTTTTGCCCTCAGCAGCTGAAATTCATGTTCTATTGGATTCAGGTCATATGGTTTACTTGTCTATGACAGAACATTTAACTTTTTTGTCTGACAGGATCTTTGGTTGTTTATGCAGTATGGTCACAGCTCAGTGCCTATCCGCTCTGTAAAGGGTTTTTCAATTAATTCTGCTGGATTTGGCTGAATGTAAGCATATTATATGGCCAGAATTCATCCTTGAGCTTTTGTGAAGAGTCTCATCACCAGGAGATAAAATGAAACCAGCTCATTTAGCAGCCACACATGCCCAAACAGAACCACTCTTCACAGATGAGGTGGTGTGTCTCAGATCATGAGCAGCTCATCACCACTCTTCTCAGATGAGGTGGTGTGTCTCAGATCATGAACAGCTCATCACCACTCATCACAGATGAGGAGGTGTGTCTCAGATCATGAGCAGCTCATACCCACTCTTCACAGATGAGGTGGTGTGTCTCAGATCATGAGAAGCTCATAACCACTCTTCACAGATGAGGCGGTGTGTCTCAGATCATGAGAAGCTCACACCCACTCTTCACAGATGAGGTGGTGTGTCTCAGATCATGAGCAGCTCATACCCACTCTTCACAGATGAGCTGGTGTGTCTCAGATCATGAGCAGCTCATCACCACTCTTCACAGATGAGGCGCTGTGTCTCAGATCATGAGAAGCTCATACCCACTCTTCACAGATGAGGCCGTGTGTCTCAGATCATGAGCAGCTCATAACCACTCTTCACAGATAAGGCGGTCTGTCTCAGATCATGAGCAGCTCATAACCACTCTTCACAGATGAGGCCGTGTGTCTCAGATCATGAGCAGCTCATAACCACTCTTCACAGATGAGGTGGTGTGTCTCAGATCATCAGCAGCTCATAACCACTCTTCACAGATGAGGAGGCGTGTCTCAGATCATGAGCAGCTCATAACCACTCTTCACAGATGAGGTGGTGTGTCTCAGTTCATGAGCAGCTCATACCCACTCTTCACAGATGAGGTGGAGTGTCTCAGATCATGAGCAGCTCATACCCACTCTTCACAGTTGAGGTAGTGTTTCTCAGATCATGAGCAGCTCATTACTACTCTTCACAGATGAGATGGTGTGTCTCAGATCATGAGCAGCTCATACCCACTCTTCACAGATGAGGTGGTGTTTCTCAGATCATGAGCAGCTCATAACCACTCTTCACAGATGTGGCTGTGTGTCTCAGATCATGAGCAGCTCATACCCACTCTTCACAGATGAGGCAGTGTGTCTCAGATCATGAGCAGCTCATCACCACTCTTCACAGATGAGGTGGTGTGTCTCAGTTCATGAGCAGCTCATACCCACTCTTCACAGATGAGGTGGTGTGTCTCAGATCATGAGCAGCTCATACCCACTCTTCACAGATGAGGTGGTGTGCCTCAGATCATAAACAGCTCATACCCACTCTTCACAGATGAGGAGGCGTGTCTCAGATCATGAGTAGCTCATAACCACTCTTCACAGATGAGGTGGTGTGTCTCAGATCATGAGCAGCTCATACCCACTCTTCACAGTTGAGGTAGTGTGTCTCAGATCATGAGCTGCTCATAACTACTCTTCACAGATGAGATGGTGTGTCTCAGATCATGAGCAGCTCATACCCACTCTTCACAGATGAGCTGGTGTGTCTCAGATCATGAGCAGCTCATACCCACTCTTCACAGATGAGGTGGTGTTTCTCAGATCATGAGCAGCTCATAACCACTCTTCACAGATGTGGCTGTGTGTCTCAGATCATGAGCAGCTCATACCCGCTCTTCACAGATGAGGCAGTGTGTCTCAGATCATGAGCAGCTCATACCCACTCTTCACAGATGAGGTGGTCTGTCTCAGATCATGAGCAGCTCATCACCACTCTTCACAGATGAGGTGGTGTGTCTCAGTTCATGAGCAGCTCATACCCACTCTTCACAGATGAGGTGGTGTGTCTCAGATCATGAGCAGCTCATACCCACTCTTCACAGTTGAGGTAGTGTGTCTCAGATCATGAGCAGCTCATAACTACTCTTCACAGATGAGATGGTGTGTCTCAGATCATGAGCAGCTCATACCCACTCTTCACAGATGAGCTGGTGTGTCTCAGATCATGAGCAGCTCATACCCACTCTTCACAGATGAGGTGGTGTGTCTCAGATCATGAGCAGCTCATACCCACTCTTCACAGATGAGATGGTGTGTCTCAGTTCATGAGCAGCTCATACCCACTCTTCACAGATGAGGTGGTGTGTCTCAGATCATGAGCAGCTCATAACCACTCTTCACAGATGAGGTGGTGTGCTTCAGATCATGAGCAGCTCATAACCACTCTTCACAGATGAGGTGATGTGTCTCAGATCATGAGCTGCTGATCACCACTCTTCACAGATGAGGTGATGTGTCTCAGATCATGAGCAGCTCATAACCACTCATCACAGTTGAGGTGGTGTGTCTCAGATCATTAGCAGCTCATCACCACTCTTCACAGATGAGGTGATGTGTCTCAGATCATTAGCAGCTCTTCACCACTCTTCACAGATGAGGTGGTGTGTCTCAGATCATGAGCAGCTCATCACCACTCTTCACAGTTGAGGTGGTGTGTCTCAGATCATGAGCAGCTCATCACCACTCTTCACAGATGCGGCGGTGTCTCAGATCATGAGCAGCTCTTCACCACTCTTCACAGATGAGGTGGTGTGTCTCAGATCATGAGCAGCTCATCACCACTCTTCACAGTTGAGGTGGTGTGTCTCAGATCATGAGCAGCTCATCACCACTCTTCACAGATGCGGCGGTGTCTCAGATCATGAGCAGCTCATCACCACTCTTCACAGATGAGGTGGTGTGTCTCAGATCATGAGTAGCTCATAACCACTCTTCACAGATGAGGTGGTGTTTCTCAGATCATGAGCAGCTCATAACCACTCTTCACAGATGAGGTGGTGTGTCTCAGATCATCAGCAGCTCATAACCACTCTTCACAGATGAGGAGGCGTGTCTCAGATCATGAGCAGCTCATAACCACTCTTCACAGATGCGGCGGTGTCTCAGATCATGAGCAGCTCATCACCACTCTTCACAGATGAGGTGGTGTGTCTCAGATCATGAGCAGCTCATCACCACTCTTCACAGATGAGGTGGTGTGTCTCAGATCATGAGCAGTTCATAACCACTCTTCACAGATGAGGTGGTGTGTCTCAGATCATGAGCAGCTCATAACCACTCTTCACAGATGAGGTGGTGTGTCTCAGATCATCAGCAGCTCATAACCACTCTTCACAGATGAGGAGGCGTGTCTCAGATCATGAGCAGCTCATAACCACTCTTCACAGATGAGGAGGCGTGTCTCAGATCATGAGCAGCTCATAACCACTCTTCACAGATGAGGTGGTGTTTCTCAGATCATGAGCAGCTCATAACCACTCTTCACAGATGAGGTGGTGTGTCTCAGATCATCAGCAGCTCATAACCACTCTTCACAGATGAGGAGGCGTGTCTCAGATCATGAGCAGCTCATAACCACTCTTCACAGATGCGGCGGTGTCTCAGATCATGAGCAGCTCATCACCACTCTTCACAGATGAGGTGGTGTGTCTCAGATCATGAGCAGCTCATCACCACTCTTCACAGATGAGGTGGTGTGTCTCAGATCATGAGCAGCTCATAACCACTCTTCACAGATGAGGTGGTGTGTCTCAGATCATGAGCAGCTCATAACCACTCTTCACAGATGAGGTGGTGTGTCTCAGATCATCAGCAGCTCATAACCACTCTTCACAGATGAGGAGGCGTGTCTCAGATCATGAGCAGCTCATAACCACTCTTCACAGATGAGGAGGCGTGTCTCAGATCATGAGCAGCTCATAACCACTCTTCACAGATGAGGTGGTGTGTCTCAGATCATCAGCAGCCCTTCCCTGCTCCATGTCCATATTTTCACGTCTCTCTGCCTTAGGTTGATCTTTTTCTCTCTTGTCCAAAGGATGTTGTTCCAGGACTTTACAGGCATTTTTACTTTTTTGTGGTAAGTTGTCCTGTTTTTAGCCTTTACCTATTAAAATCATCCCTCTGTCTTTACTCAGGTGAAGTCCTCTCTTGATTGCCGACTTGGCCACTGGCATGTCTAACTCCTAGAGAATGTCCTTTATCTGGTCAGCTGTTGTTAAGGGGCATTTCTGAGCCAGAGAAATAATTCTTCAATCAGAGATAGTCAACCTCGTCTGCTTTTATGTGACAAATTTGGGTCAAAATTTTTAATTGGTGAGCTTGTAACTTCAGCGTTGCATTCTTGCAAATTATTACCAGAACAGCAAAAAGTTTTTGCATGTGTGCTAACTATGTCTGTATGCACAAAACTTTTTCACACATGCACAAAATAATTATACATCTCGAAATCGTTTCTACCAGCTCAAAAAAAAAAAAAAAAATAATGACCCTTATTTTACTCACTAGTTGTGAATCCAAATAATTTCCGCCGTGTGTCTGTCAAATACCGTTGGCTGGTGGGTCATTTCTTGTGTGCCCCTGCTCATTCAGCAGCCTGGCCTCATCTCCGTTAAGTAAAATTCTGTTTCATTTGCGTCACGCTCCTTTGCCGAAACCTTGCCGCAGACTCTTTCCACGGAGGCAGAAGGGCAGACATCTGGGCTGCTCATACTGCGCCGAAGCCGTTGGAAACTGTGCTGCGATTTTGCGTTTCTGCCCGCTGGATGCTGCCTGTCGCTGACGCTCCCTGCAGCAGCTGTGGACCCTCCGCTCGCACGGTACAAACTGGGTCTGTTTTATTTCCAGGCAGTCAGAACCGGGACTGAGTTTTGAAACTCCTTCCCTGATCTCGTATGGCTGTACAACACACAAGGGCCTCTTCGGCTGGTACTAGTGTTGAGGGATTAACCCTTGGAGCGCTAAATGCAGCTATTGTTGCTCAATGATGTAAGGTATCAAAATCAAAGCTGTTGAAAACCTATCATGTGGGGACTCCGCAGAGGAGCTCTTTTAAAAAAGCTGCCACATGATAGGTTTTCAGCAGCACAAGATCATTTTTTAATGTTTTTTTTGAGAATTTATTTCAGCGCTCTTGGGATTAACTAAAAGTATCAATGCAAGTAAAAAATGTAAAAATAAGAAGTGTAGAAGTTTTTCTCACGTGTAAATGTTCACGCCGTGTGGTTTTTCCTCATCTAATGTCTCCACTTCGGTAAAATATAAATCAGTTGTGTCCTTTGGACTATAGAGAGATACACTGAGGAGGGTTGATCAGTTGATCAGTGTTCGTGCCTGGGCCCACATTTTGTCTCCAGTCCAATGGCTCAAATAATTATAATGATAATGATGTTTATTTGCTCAGTACATATTGAAAACAAAGTTGGGAAAGTACTTTGCATTAGTTTGTTACAGCCTGTGGTCTTGTCCCCGTTGGGCCTTCAGTAATGCTAACTTTGATCTCACCGACCTTACAGCAATACCACTAATAACCGAGAAACCCATGGGTTCCCGAAAATGATCTCTTGCAGAACTTAGACTTTTGCTTTTTGATTATTTACTTTTTGCTGAGTCTGCGACTGGCTGACCTGACTCAAGACAAGTCGCCTTATTTGTAGTCATTGCCATATTTCAGTTCGATGAGGTAAGTCATCAAATAGCTGCACTAAATTGATACAGGCAGTCAAGATGAAATAATTCAGGGACTCCCTTCATTGCAGTTTATGAGCAGGCAGGGTATTGATTGGCTACTTTCTGTATTTGGCATCAGGTTGGTAACTCTGATTAGTCAGCGCCCTGCATAAAAACAGGGGCAGTAAATGTCGCCCCACCGAGTCACAGGCCTGCTGCGTTACCCCCACAGACCTCCCCACCCCCAGGGGGGCGTGTCCCTGGAGCCCCACCTGCGAGTGTAATCACAGTTCTCCCCAAGAGCCAATTAGCTGTCCCGCTGGGGTAGTCCAGGAAACCAGGAATCCTGATGGCAGCAGATTTGCCAGTGCCCGAGGGCTTGGGTGTTGGGAGGGGGTGGCAGTAATGGTAATTAACCCCCCCCCCCCCTTTCCCTGCCCACAGAGCAGTAATGACTGGGCTGGGGGGGCAGGAGGGTGCGTGGGCAGGTGTGGGTGTATGGGGAGAGGGTCATGTTTGGAGTTGTTTAAAAACCGAGGCGTCTAATTGGGACAGGATTTCCCACTGCCTCGCGCACCCCAGGGGGCCCAGAGGGCAAATTAAGACTCATGACAATATACTGCGGCCCCCCCACTTTCACACTAACCCCCCCGCCCCTCCCCCCCGAGCCTCCGCACAAATTAAACCCGGACACGCCGAGCATCGCGGCCGCCTGCTAACCACCGTCCCGTCACCATGGTGACCTTTACAGTGTGCGCCAGCGCGGACATATTTGCAGGCTAAGTGACGCGTTAGGACACAAAACTCACTTATTAATGAGGTAATACCTTCCTTAATGTCTCCTTACTCTCTCGCTTACAGATTTACACTCCCATTTTCTTCTTCTCTCGGCAAAGATGAACTTTTTTCCTTTTGCTAAATTGCACCTCCGGTCTTGGTTTCCCCTCAGGTGTTCTGAAATCTGTCGCAGGCGTAGACTCTGGCGTCCGAGGCTGCGAATGTGTGCAAGGTGCTGGGAACGATGCGGGTTTGAGAAAATGAGGCTTTTTAGAGAGCTCTCCTCTCTCCTGTCCAACTGTACGGCCACCTCTCTACTGAACCTTTCCTCAGCTCACTCCAGGCTGGCAATGCACACAAAGCACAGCCTTTTTGAGCTGGAGAGCTTCTCAAGCGAGCAGCATACAGTTTATTTTGACAGCTGCTCTGAACCCTCATTACTGTTTACATGTAGAAAGTGTGTGTGTGTGTGTGTGTGTGTGTGTGTGTGTGTGTGTGGAAGTATATTTCAGTTCCGTAAGCAGAGCTAGGGAATTTCATCATGGTCTGTGAGCGACAGAAGTATTGTTGACATGAGTAACACGGTACGAAAAGACTACTTTAAACCTGAATGGTTTGGCCCTGGGATCCTGAGAGCCCAGAAGATCTGCGTGGAAGTGTTGTAGATGGTGTTTTTGACAGCTGCCAGCTTTGACTGTTTGGGCATACGGGCATTCGCTAAAACTTAGTGACGGATGTTTTCTTGCTGCAGTGGAAACGAATCTGGACCTCTGGCAACAGGAAGAGGGAGTCCGTGGAATCGGCTCGATACGGCAAACATGCCTCATGCCGCATTTGCATTTTTGCATTGACTTTGAATGTAATCTGTCGAGCGAAAAATTCACTTCGCGTCCGGTGTGAAAGCAGCTCCAGGCTACAAGTTTCCCATGAATCACTGCTCTCAAAGCCAGTCATTTTCCTCAGATCTTTATTCAGTGTTGTTGAGAAACGCCATTAAATTTTGTTTATTCATGAGAAGCACCATTCAGACGGGATGTGTTCTCTTGTGCCCCAGAGGTGCAGACATCAGGATTCAGTCCTGAGATGCATTACTTCCACCCATGGTCTCAGTCAGCTGATTGTGTTCATATTGGCCCGAGGCTTAGGACTGCCCCCTCTGCTGTCTGCCTGACCCTGTTTGTTTCTCCTGCTGTCTGCCTGACCCTGTTTGTTTCTCCTGCTGTCTGCCTGTTGCTGTGTGTCTCTCCTGCTGTCTGCCTGACCCTGTGTGTCTCTCCTGCTGTCTGCCTGACCCTGTGTCTCTCCTGCTGTCTGCCTGACCCTGTGTGTCTCTCTTCTGCTGTCTGCCTGACCCTGTGTGTCTCTCCTGTGCTGTCTGCCTTACCCTGTGTGTCTCTCCTCTGCTGTCTGCCTGACCCTGTGTGTCTCTCCTCTGCTGTCTGCCTTACCCTGTGTGTCTCTCCTGCTGTCTGCCTGACCCTGTGTCTCTCCTCTGCTGTCTGCCTGACCCTGTGTGTCTCTCCTCTGCTGTCTGCCTGACCCTGTGTGTCTCTCCTGCTGTCTGCCTGACCCTGTGTCTCTCCTCTGCTGTCTGCCTGACCCTGTGTGTCTCTCCTCTGCTGTCTGCCTGACCCTGTGTGTCTCTCCTACTGCCTGCCTGACCCTGTGTCTCTCTCCTCTGCTGTCTCCCTGACCCTGTGTGTTTCTCCTCTGCTGTCTGCCTGACCCTGTGTCTCTCTCCTGCTGTCTGCCTGACCCTGTGTGTCTCTCCTACTGTCTGCCTGACCCTGTGTGTCTCTCCTACTGTCTGCCTGACCCTGTGTGTCTCTCCTCTGCTGTCTGCCTGACCCTGTGTGTTTCTCCTCTGCTGTCTGCCTGACCCTGTGTCTCTCTTCTGCTGTCTGCCTGACCCTGTGTGTCTCTCCTGTGCTGTCTGCCTTACCCTGTGTGTCTCTCCTCTGCTGTCTGCCTGACCCCGTGTGTCTCTCCTGCTGTCTGCCTGACCCTGTGTGTCTCTCCTCTGCTGTCTGCCTGACCCTGTGTGTCTCTCCTGCTGTCTGCCTGACCCGGTGTGTCTCTCCTCTGCTGTCTGCCTGACCCTGTGTGTCTCTCCTCTGCTGTCTGCCTGACCCTGTGTGTCTCCTCTGCTGTCTGCCTGACCCTGTGTGTCTCTCCTCTGCTGTCTGCCTGACCCTGTGTGTCTCCCCTGCTGTCTGCCTGACCCTGTGTGTCTCTCCTGCTGTCTGCCTGACCCTGTGTGTCTCTCCTGCTGTCTGCCTGACCCTGTGTGTCTCTCCTCTGCTGTCTGCCTAACCCTGTGTCTCTCCTCTGCTGTCTGCCTGACCCTGTGTGTCTCTCCTCTGCTGTCTGCCTGACCCTGTGTGTCTCTCCTGCTGCCTGCCTGACCCTGTGTGTCTCTCCTGCTGTCTGCCTGACCCTGTGTGTCTCTCCTCTGCTGTCTGCCTAACCCTGTGTCTCTCCTCTGCTGTCTGCCTGACACTGTGTGTCTCTCCTCTGCTGGCTGCCTGACCCTGTGTGTCTCTCCTCTGCTGTCTGCCTGACCCTGTGTGTCTCTCCTCTGCTGTCTGCCTGACCCTGTGTCTCCCCTCTGCTGTCTGACTGACCCTGTGTGTCTCTCCTGCTGTCTGCCTGACCCTGTGTCTCTCCTCTGCTGTCTGCCTGACCCTGTGTGTCTCTCCTCTGCTGTCTGCCTGACCCTGTGTGTCTCTCCTCTGCTGTCTGTCTTACCCTGTATGTCTCTCCTCTGCTGTCTGCCTGACACTGTGTGTCGCTCCTCTGCTGTCTGCCTTACCCTGTATGTCTCTCCTCTGCTTTCTGCCTGACCCTGTGTGTCTCTCTTCTGCTGACTGCCTGACCCTGTGTGTCTCTCTTCTGCTGTCTGCCTGACCCTGTGTCTCTCCTCTGCTGTCTACCTGACGCTGTGTGTCTCTCCTCTGCTGTCTGCCTGACCCTGTGTGTCTCTCCTCTGCTGTCTGCCTGACCCTGTGTGTCTCTCCTCTGCTGTTTGCCTGACCCTGTGTGTCTCTCTTCTGCTGTCTGCCTGACCCTGTGTGTCTCTCTTCTGCTGTCTGCCTTACCCTGTGTGTCTCTCCTCTGCTGTCTGCCTGACCCTGTGTGTCTCTCCTGCTGTCTGCCTGACCCTGTGTCTCTCCTCTGCTGTCTGCCTGACCCTGTGTGTCTCTACTGCTGTCTGCCTGACCCTGTGTCTCTCCTCTGCTGTCTGCCTGACCCTGTGTGTCTCTCCTCTGCTGTCTGCCTGACCCTGTGTGTCTCTCCTCTGCTGTCTGCCTGACCCTGTGTGTCTCTCCTGCTGTCTGCCTGACCCTGTGTGTCTCTCCTCTGCTGTCTGCCTGACCCTGTGTGTCTCTCCTGCTGTCTGCCTGACCCTGTGTGCATCTCCTCTGCTGTCTGCCTGACCCTGTGTGTCTCTCTTCTGCTGTCTGCCTGACCCTGTGTGTCTCTCCTGCTGTCTGCCTGACACTGTGTGTCTCTCCTCTGCTGTCTGCCTGACACTGTGTCTCTCCTCTGCTGTCTGCCTGACGCTGTGTGTCTCTCTTCTGCTGTCTGCCTGACCCTGTGTGTCTCTCCTCTGCTGTCTGCCTAACCCTGTGTCTCTCCTCTGCTGTCTGTCTGACCCTGTGTGTCTCTCCTCTGCTGTCTGCCTGACCCTGTATGTCTCTCCTCTGCTGTCTGCCTGACCCTGTGTGTCTCTCCTCTGCTGTCTGCCTGACACTGTGTGTCTCTCCTGCTGTCTGCCTGACCCTGTGTGCATCTCCTCTGCTGTCTGCCTGACCCTGTGTGTCTCTCTTCTGCTGTCTGCCTGACCCTGTGTGTCTCTCCTGCTGTCTGCCTGACCCTGTGTGTCTCTCCTCTGCTGCCTGCCTGACACTGTGTGTCTCTCCTCTGCTCTCTGCCTGACCCTGTGTGTCTCTCCTCTGCTGTCTGCCTGACCCTGTGTGTCTCTCTTCTGCTGTCTGCCTGACCCTGTGTGTCCCTCTTCTGCTGTCTGCCTGACCCTGTGTCTCTCCTCTGCTGTCTGCCTGACGCTGTGTGTCTCTCCTCTGCTGTCTGCCTGACCCTGTGTGTCTCTCCTCTGCTGTCTGCCTGACCCTGTGTGTCTCTCCTGCTGTCTGCCTGACCCTGTGTGTCTCTCCTCTGCTGTCTGCCTGACCCTGTGTGTCTCTCTTCTGCTGTCTGCCTGACCCTGTGTGTCCCTCTTCTGCTGTCTGCCTGACCCTGTCTCTCTCCTCTGCTGTCTGCCTGACGCTGTGTGTCTCTCCTCTGCTGTCTGCCTGACCCTGTGTGTCTCTCCTCTGCTGTCTGCCTGACCCTGTGTGTCTCTCCTCTGCTGTCTGCCTGACCCTGTGTGTCCCTCTTCTGCTGTCTGCCTGACCCTGTGTCTCTCCTCTGCTGTCTGCCTGATGCTGTGTGTCTCTCCTCTGCTGTCTGCCTGACCCTGTGTGTCCCTCTTCTGCTGTCTGCCTGACCCTGTGTCTCTCCTCTGCTGTCTGCCTGACCCTGTGTCTCTCCTCTGCTGTCTGCCTGACACTGTGTGTCTCTCCTCTGCTGTCTGCCTGACACTGTGTGTCTCTCTTCTGCTGTCTGCCTGACGCTGTGTGTCTCTCCTCTGCTGTCTGCCTGACCCTGTGTGTCCCTCTTCTGCTGTCTGCCTGACCCTGTGTCTCTCCTCTGCTGTCTGCCTGACCCTGTGTCTCTCCTCTGCTGTCTGCCTGACACTGTGTGTCTCTCCTCTGCTGTCTGCCTGACCCTGTGTCTCTCCTCTGCTGTCTGCCTGACCCTGTGTGTCTCTCCTGCTGTCTGCCTGACCCTGTTTGTCTCTCCTCTGCTGTCTGCCTGACCCTGTGTGTCTCTCCTGCTGTCTGCCTGACACTGTGTGTCTCTCCTCTGCTGTCTGCCTGACACTGTGTGTCTCTCCTCTGCTGTCTGCCTGACACTGTGTGTCTCTCCTCTGCTGTCTGCCTGACACTGTGTGTCTCTCCTCTGCTGTCTGCCTGACCCTGTTTGTCTCTCCTCTGCTGTCTGCCTGACCCTGTGTGTCTCTCCTGCTGTCTGCCTGACACTGTGTGTCTCTCCTCTGCTGTCTGCCTGACCCTGTGTGTCTCTCCTGCTGTCTGCCTGACCCTGTGTGTCTCTCCTCTGCTGTCTGCCTGACCCTGTGTGTCTCTCCTCTGCTGTCTGCCTGACCCTGTGTGTCTCTCCTGCTGTCTGCCTGACCCTGTTTGTCTCTCCTCTGCTGTCTGCCTGACCCTGTGTGTCTCTCCTCTGCTGTCTGCCTGACACTGTGTGTCTCTCCTCTGCTGTCTGCCTGACCCTGTGTGTCTCTCCTGCTGTCTGCCTGACCCTGTTTGTCTCTCCTCTGCTGTCTGCCTGACACTGTGTGTCTCTCCTCTGCTGTCTGCCTGACCCTGTGTGTCTCTCCTCTGCTGTCTGCCTGACACTGTGTGTCTCTCCTCTGCTGTCTGCCTGACCCTGTGTGTCTCTCCTGCTGTCTGCCTGACCCTGTTTGTCTCTCCTCTGCTGTCTGCCTGACCCTGTGTGTCTCTCCTCTGCTGTCTGCCTGACACTGTGTGTCTCTCCTCTGCTGTCTGCCTGACCCTGTGTGTCTCTCCTGCTGTATGCTTGACCCTGTTTGTCTCTCCTCTGCTGTCTGCCTGACACTGTGTGTCTCTCCTCTGCTGTCTGCCTGACCCTGTGTGTCTCTCCTCTGCTGTCTGCCTGACACTGTGTGTCTCTCCTCTGCTGTCTGCCTGACCCTGTGTGTCTCTCCTGCTGTCTGCCTGACCCTGTTTGTCTCTCCTCTGCTGTCTGCCTGACCCTGTGTGTCTCTCCTCTGCTGTCTGCCTGACACTGTGTGTCTCTCCTCTGCTGTCTGCCTGACCCTGTGTGTCTCTCCTGCTGTCTGCCTGACCCTGTGTGTCTCTCCTCTGCTGTCTGCCTGACACTGTGTGTCTCTCCTCTGCTGTCTGCCTGACACTGTGTGTCTCTCCTCTGCTGTCTGCCTGACCCTGTGTGTCTCTCCTGCTGTCTGCCTGACCCTGTGTGTCTCTCCTCTGCTGTCTGCCTGACCCTGTGTGTCTCTCCTCTGCTGTCTGCCTGACACTGTGTGTCTCTCCTCTGCTGTCTGCCTGACACTGTGTGTCTCTCCTCTGCTGTCTGCCTGACACTGTGTGTCTCTCCTCTGCTGTCTGCCTGATCCTGTGTGTCTCTCCTGCTGTCTGCCTGACCCTGTTTGTCTCTCCTCTGCTGTCTGCCTGACACTGTGTGTCTCTCCTCTGCTGTCTGCCTGACGCTGTGTGTCTCTCCTCTGCTGTCTGCCTGACCCTGTTTGTCTCTCCTCTGCTGTCTGCCTGACCCTGTGTGTCTCTCCTCTGCTGTCTGCCTGACACTGTGTGTCTCTCCTCTGCTGTCTGCCTGACCCTGTGTGTCTCTCCTGCTGTCTGCCTGACCCTGTTTGTCTCTCCTCTGCTGTCTGCCTGACACTGTGTGTCTCTCCTCTGCTGTCTGCCTGACCCTGTGTGTCTCTCCTCTGCTGTCTGCCTGACACTGTGTGTCTCTCCTCTGCTGTCTGCCTGACCCTGTGTGTCTCTCCTGCTGTCTGCCTGACCCTGTTTGTCTCTCCTCTGCTGTCTGCCTGACCCTGTGTGTCTCTCCTCTGCTGTCTGCCTGACACTGTGTGTCTCTCCTCTGCTGTCTGCCTGACCCTGTGTGTCTCTCCTGCTGTCTGCCTGACCCTGTTTGTCTCTCCTCTGCTGTCTGCCTGACACTGTGTGTCTCTCCTCTGCTGTCTGCCTGACCCTGTGTGTCTCTCCTCTGCTGTCTGCCTGACACTGTGTGTCTCTCTTCTGCTGTCTGCCTGACCCTGTGTGTCTCTCCTGCTGTCTGCCTGACCCTGTTTGTCTCTCCTCTGCTGTCTGCCTGACCCTGTGTGTCTCTCCTGCTGTCTGCCTGACCCTGTGTGTCTCTCCTCTGCTGTCTGCCTGACCCTGTGTGTCTCTCCTCTGCTGTCTGCCTGACACTGTGTGTCTCTCCTCTGCTGTCTGCCTGACACTGTGTGTCTCTCCTTTGCTGTCTGCCTGATCCTGTGTGTCTCTTCTGCTGTCTGCCTGACCCTGTTTGTCTCTCCTCTGCTGTCTGCCTGACACTGTTGTCTCTCCTGCTGTCTGCCTGACCCTGTGTGTCTCTCCTGCTGTCTGCCTGACCCTGTTTGTCTCTCCTCTGCTGTCTGCCTGACCCTGTGTGTCTCTCCTCTGCTGTCTGCCTGACCCTGTGTGTCTCTCCTGCTGTCTGCCTGACCCTGTGTGTCTCTCCTCTGCTGTCTGCCTGACCCTGTGTGTCTCTCCTCTGCTGTCTGCCTGACCCTGTGTGTCTCTCCTGCTGTCTGCCTGACCCTGTGTGTCTCTCCTCTGCTGTCTGCCTGACCCTGTGTGTCTCTCCTCTGCTGTCTGCCTGACACTGTGTGTCTCTCCTCTGCTGTCTGCCTGACACTGTGTGTCTCTCCTTTGCTGTCTGCCTGATCCTGTGTGTCTCTTCTGCTGTCTGCCTGACCCTGTTTGTCTCTCCTCTGCTGTCTGCCTGACCCTGTTGTCTCTCCTGCTGTCTGCCTGACCCT
Source organism: Gymnothorax reevesii (assembly GCA_029721435.1). NCBI lineage: Eukaryota > Metazoa > Chordata > Actinopteri > Anguilliformes > Muraenidae > Gymnothorax > Gymnothorax reevesii. Next base: position 3,657,975 of record CM056574.1, on the reverse strand, counting down.
GTGTGTCTCTCCTGCTGTCTGCCTGACCCTGTTTGTCTCTCCTCTGCTGTCTGCCTGACCCTGTGTGTCTCTCCTCTGCTGTCTGCCTGACCCTGTGTGTCTCTCCTGCTGTCTGCCTGACCCTGTGTGTCTCTCCTCTGCTGTCTGCCTGACCCTGTGTGTCTCTCCTCTGCTGTCTGCCTGACACTGTGTGTCTCTCCTCTGCTGTCTGCCTGACACTGTTTGTCTCTCCTCTGCTGTCTGCCTGACACTGTTTGTCTCTCCTCTGCTGTCTGCCTGACACTGTGTGTCTCTCCTCTGCTGTCTGCCTGACCCTGTGTGTCTCTCCTGCTGTCTGCCTGACCCTGTGTGTCTCTCCTCTGCTGTCTGCCTGACCCTGTGTGTCTCTCCTCTGCTGTCTGCCTGACACTGTGTGTCTCTCCTCTGCTGTCTGCCTGACACTGTGTGTCTCTCCTCTGCTGTCTGCCTGACACTGTGTGTCTCTCCTCTGCTGTCTGCCTGATCCTGTGTGTCTCTCCTGCTGTCTGCCTGACCCTGTTTGTCTCTCCTCTGCTGTCTGCCTGACACTGTGTGTCTCTCCTCTGCTGTCTGCCTGACGCTGTGTGTCTCTCCTCTGCTGTCTGCCTGACACTGTTTGTCTCTCCTCTGCTGTCTGCCTGACCCTGTGTGTCTCTCCTCTGCTGTCTGCCTGACGCTGTGTGTCTCTCCTCTGCTGTCTGCCTGACCCTGTGTGTCTCTCCTCTGCTGTCTGCCTGACCCTGTGTGTCTCTCCTCTGCTGTCTGCCTGACACTGTGTGTCTCTCATCTGCTGTCTGCCTCACCCTGTGTGTCTCTCCTGCTGTCTGCCTGACCCTGTTTGTCTCTCCTCTGCTGTCTGCCTGACCCTGTGTGTCTCTCCTCTGCTGTCTGCCTGACACTTTGTGTCTCTCCTCTGCTGTCTGCCTGACCCTGTGTGTCTCTCCTGCTGTCTGCCTGACCCTGTTTGTCTCTCCTCTGCTGTCTGCCTGACACTGTGTGTCTCTCCTCTTCTGTCTGCCTGACCCTGTGTGTCTCTCCTCTGCTGTCTGCCTGACACTGTGTGTCTCTCCTCTGCTGTCTGCCTGACCCTGTGTGTCTCTCCTGCTGTCTGCCTGACCCTGTTTGTCTCTCCCTGCTGTCTGCCTGACCCTGTGTGTCTCTCCTCTGCTGTCTGCCTGACACTGTGTGTCTCTCCTCTGCTGTCTGCCTGACCCTGTGTGTCTCTCCTGCTGTCTGCCTGACCCTGTTTGTCTCTCCTCTGCTGTCTGCCTGACACTGTGTGTCTCTCCTCTGCTGTCTGCCTGACCCTGTGTGTCTCTCCTCTGCTGTCTGCCTGACACTGTGTGTCTCTCCTCTGCTGTCTGCCTGACCCTGTGTGTCTCTCCTGCTGTCTGCCTGACCCTGTTTGTCTCTCCTCTGCTGTCTGCCTGACCCTGTGTGTCTCTCCTCTGCTGTCTGCCTGACACTGTGTGTCTCTCCTCTGCTGTCTGCCTGACCCTGTGTGTCTCTCCTGCTGTCTGCCTGACCCTGTGTGTCTCTCCTCTGCTGTCTGCCTGACCCTGTTTGTCTCTCCTCTGCTGTCTGCCTGACACTGTGTGTCTCTCCTCTGCTGTCTGCCTGACACTGTGTGTCTCTCCTCTGCTGTCTGCCTGACACTGTGTGTCTCTCCTCTGCTGTCTGCCTGACCCTGTGTGTCTCTCCTGCTGTCTGCCTGACCCTGTGTGTCTCTCCTCTGCTGTCTGCCTGACCCTGTGTGTCTCTCCTCTGCTGTCTGCCTGACACTGTGTGTCTCTCCTCTGCTGTCTGCCTGACACTGTGTGTCTCTCCTCTGCTGTCTGCCTGACACTGTGTGTCTCTCCTCTGCTGTCTGCCTGATCCTGTGTGTCTCTCCTGCTGTCTGCCTGACCCTGTTTGTCTCTCCTCTGCTGTCTGCCTGACACTGTGTGTCTCTCCTCTGCTGTCTGCCTGACGCTGTTTGTCTCTCCTCTGCTGTCTGCCTGACACTGTTTGTCTCTCCTCTGCTGTCTGCCTGACCCTGTGTGTCTCTCCTGCTGTCTGCCTGACCCTTTGTGTCTCTCCTCTGCTGTCTGCCTGACCCTGTGTGTCCCTCTAATGTTGTCTGTCTTGACTTGTTTGTTCCTCCTCTCCTGTCTGTTTTTGTTTGTGTAGGTGGGACTAAATGTTTTTATCTGAAGAGCCCGCAGGTTCAGTCCAGCTATGCGAGTTCTGGTCCAGAGGTTCGTTCCGCTCCCGGCTGTGGGTAAGTGCTGCTCCCACATACACACGATTTCTGGATCACCACTATGTACTTGTTCATTTGTTTATTTTTTTAATGTAAAATATTGGTTGGTTTCTGGCTATGAAATGAAAGTTCAAAATTAGATTTATTGAAGTCATAAATGAACACAAAATCGAGACAGATTAAGGTCCTGCTTCCTTTATCTTCAGTAGAACATGATTCAAATGGTCGAGACCCACGTGATCCACACTGTGTGTGTGTATGTGTTTTTGCACTTTTGTGTTTATACTCAAGTGTTTGTTTGACTGTGTGCATGTGCGTGTGTGTGTGTGTGTGTGTGTGTGTGTGTGAGTGCTCACGCTTGCATGTGTGCATATTGATTTTTTTGTGTATCTGTGTATGTATAGGTATATATATATGTGTGTGTGTGTGTGTGCGTGTATTTGCATATATTAGTGCTGATATCTACGTGTGTTTGTGTAGGTTTTTGTGTGTGAATGATGGGTTATCGCAGTATTGCGTGTGATGTGTTCTTTCCAAGGTGTGTGCTCACACAAACACACTCACACAAACACACACACGCACACACTCGCACTCTCTCCTGTACTCTGGGGGCTGGTTATGGTTTGCAGTACTCCAGGCCGCTGGTTTGTGCGGTTCTAATTAAATTGTTTGCCTTTTCCTGTAATTAAATCAACAGGTTCCTCTCGTCCCTTAGCGACGGCTTGGGTAATTGGCTCATCTTTGGGTCAGAGACGCTGCAGACGAACGGGATAATTACCCCTAAAGTGGGCTCCCATGTCGAGCCCCCATTTCTCAGTTTGTTCGGTTGTTTTTGCAGCATGTTTGTGTTTGTTTTTTTGTCGTTATTTTTCTCTGATTGCGTGTTAGATATGTAATTAAAGCACCTTAATTGACGGCTGGAAGCAGAGGTGTTGCCCGGTATAATTCTTCTCATCTGTGTTCGCGTTTTCCAACGGTGTGCCGATTCATCGCGGATTCATTTGTTGGTAATTGTTCAATCAGTGGCGAGTCTTTGGTTCAATCGATAGTCTAAGTGCATCCTTACGTCAAATTATCACTCCCATTATTGCCAAATACAGAAGGGCTTTAATTGCTTGTGTGAACATGTCATGTCAGGGATTCGTCTGAATACAGCCTAGAGGTGGAAAAGCCAAACTTTACTTTCCTCTCCAACTTTGGTTTCCTTCCTCAGTGCCATTGATTGATAACAGTCAGTTAGAGTCAGTCGGTTGGAGTCATTTCTCCGAGTTTGAACTGTGGATGTTTGCATTTCATGTCAGTCATTCACAGTGGAGCACATTGTTCCCTTATCCATTGAAATTAATTGGACGGGTTATCAGTTCCTTGTTAGGAAAAGTAATTAGCAATTTAAGCACCAAATTAAATCAACCCTCCCACCGCCCTCAGGCCGACTTTTTAAGCTTATTGCCAAATTGTGGTATTAAATTGAAAAGCCTTTGGCAAGAGCACATCCCAGAATATGTCTCCAAGATCTAATTCTCATTCACAATAAAACCTGTTTTATTGAATTAATTTACACTCATTTAGATTTTTCTGTTACTCTTTTTGTCTAATTCAATTTGATGCTTCTATTTATATTTAGATTATGACTTTATGATCAGTGTTCACTTTCTCTGTCCGTCTTTGGACTTTATTGGTGATTAGTGTTGAATTTAGTCATAATTAGTTTGCAAGCAATTAGTTTGCAATTAGTTTGCAAGCTCCATATAGTGCCAACAGCGCCCCCTATCTCTTCTGGCAGCCAGCGCAAACTTCTGCAAAGTTATCCTCATGAGAAACTCTGAGCTGTCGGAGGGCATTGACGTGCTGGGTGCGGACGGCAAAGTGGTGGGATCCTCACAAATTGCTGCCGAGCACGTGAGTGGGCAGGCTTTCATGAGAAGGGGGAGTTGTGAGCTATAAAGTTTTTCTGTTGGAAATCAAGGTTTAATTTTGCATAGTACGTGGCCGGACGTATGTGCCAACCATCCAGAATTTATGTCAATAATGACAGACAATAATATTTTCCTGCAGGCACTGCTGTAGACGGCCATCCTTCCTATACCCATCCTGGTTCTGCCCCCCATTGTCATGGCCTTACTGGAGAGGTAAGCTCCGCCCCTTTGTTATTCCTCACTGTGACCACTCTCACCTCTATTTCACACTGTGAACACTCTCTCCTCTATTCCACATTGTGGCCACTCAAATCTATTCCTCACTGTGACTACACTCACCTCTATTCCACACCGTGACCACTCTCACCTCTTTCTCACACTGTGACCACTCTCACCACTATTCCACACTGTGACCACACTCACCTCTATTCCACTCTGTGATCACTCTCTCCTCTTTCTCACACTGTGACCACTCTCACCACTATTCCACACTGTGACCACTCTCTCCTCTATTTCACACTGTATCCACTCTCACCTCTATTTCACAATGTGAACACTCTCTCATCTATTTCACACTGTGACCACACTCACCTCAATTCCACACTGTGACCACACTCTCCTCTATTTCACACTGTGACCACACTCACCTCTATTCCACTCTGTGACCACTCTCTCCTCTATTTCACGCTGTGACCACTCTCACCTCTATTTCACACTGTGACCACTCTCTCCTCTATTTCACACTGTGACCACACTCAACTCTATTCCACTCTGTGACCACTCTCTCCTCTATTTCACACTGTGACCACACTCAACTCTATTCCACTCTGTGACCACTCTCTCCTCTATTTCACGCTGTGACCACTCTCACCTCTATTCCACACTGTGACCACTCTCTCATCTATTTCACGCTGTGACCACTCTCTCCTCTTTCTCACACTGTGACCACTCTCACCTCTATTCCACTCTGTGACCACTCTCACCTCTATTTCACGCTGGGACCACTCTCACCTCTATTCCACACTGTGACCACTCTCACCTCTATTTCACACTGTGACCACTCACACCTCTATTTCACACTGTGACCACTCTCTCCTCTATTTCACACTGTGACCACTCTCACCTCTATTTCACACTGTGACCACTCTCTCCTCTATTTCACACTGTGACCACTCTCACCTCTATTTCACGCTGGGACCACTCTCACCTCTATTTCACTCTGTGACCACTCTCTCCTCTATTTCACGCTGTGACCACTCTCACCTCTATTTCACACTGTGACCACTCTCTCCTCTATTTCACACTGTGACCACTCTCTCCTCTGTTTCACACTGTCACCACTCTCACCTCTATTTCACACTGTGACCACTCTCACCTCTATTTCACACTGTGACCACACTCACCTCTATTTCACGCTGGGACCACTCTCACCTCTTTTCCACTCTGTGACCACTCTCTCCTCTATTTCACGCTGTGACCACTCTCTCATCTATTTCACACTGTGACCACTCTCTCCTGTATTTCACACTGTGACCACACTCACCTCTATTCCACTCTGTGACAACTCTCTCCTCTATTTCATGCTGTGACCACTCTCACCTCTATTCCACACTGTGACCACCCTCTCATCTATTTCACGGTGTGATCACTCTCTCCTCTTTCTCACACTGTGACCACTCTCACCTCTATTCCACTCTGTGACCACTCTCTCCTCTATTTCACGCTGTGACCACTCTCACCTCTATTCCACTCTGTGACCACTCTCTCCTCTATTTCACACTGTGACCACTCTCTCATCTATTTCACACTGTGACCACACTCACCTCAATTCCACACTGTGACCACTCTCACCTCTATTTCACAATGTGAACACTCTCTCATCTATTTCACACTGTGACCACACTCACCTCAATTCCACACTGTGACCACTCTCTCCTCTATTTCACACTGTGACCACACTCACCTCAATTCCACACTGTGACCACTCTCACCTCTATTTCACGCTGTGACCACTCTCACCTCTATTTCACACTGTGACCACACTCACCTCAATTCCACACTGTGACCACACTCACCTCTATTCCACTCTGTGACCACTCTCTCCTCTATTTCACGCTGTGACCACTCTCACCTCTATTCCACACTGTGACCACTCTCTCATCTATTTCACGCTGTGACCACTCTCTCCTCTTTCTCACACTGTGACCACTCTCACCTCTATTCCACTCTGTGACCACTCTCACCTCTATTTCACGCTGGGACCACTCTCACCTCTATTTCACACTGTGACCACTCTCTCCTCTATTTCACACTGTGACCACTCTCTCCTCTATTTCACACTGTGACCACTCTCTCCTCTATTTCACACTGTGACCACTCTCACCTCTATTTCACACTGTGACCACTCTCACCTCTATTTCACACTGTGACCACACTCACCTCTATTTCACGCTGGGACCACTCTCACCTCTTTTCCACTCTGTGACCACTCTCTCCTCTATTTCACGCTGTGACCACTCTCACCTCTATTTCACACTGTGACCACTCTCTCCTCTATTTCACACTGTGACCACACTCACCTCTATTCCACTCTGTGACCACTCTCTCCTCTATTTCATGCTGTGACCACTCTCACCTCTATTCCACACTGTGACCACTCTCTCATCTATTTCACGCTGTGACCACTCTCTCCTCTTTCTCACACTGTGACCACTCTCTCCTCTATTCCACTCTGTGACCACTCTCTCCTCTATTTCACGCTGTGACCACTCTCTCCTCTATTTCACGCTGGGACCACTCTCTCCTCTATTTCACACTGTGACCACTCTCTCATCTATTTCACACTGTGACCACACTCACCTCAATTCCACACTGTGACCACTCTCTCCTCTATTTCACACTGTGACCACACTCACCTCTATTCCACTCTGTGACCACTCTCTCCTCTATTTCACGCTGTGACCACTCTCTCATCTATTCCACACTGTGACCACTCTCTCCTCTATTTCACACTGTGACCACACTCACCTCTATTCCACACTGTGACCACTCTCACCTCTATTCCACACTGTGACCACTCTCACCTCTATTTCACACTGTGACCACACTCACCTCAATTCCACACTGTGACCACTCTCTCCTCTATTTCACACTGTGCCCACACTCACCTCTATTCCACTCTGTGACCACTCTCTCCTCTATTTCACGCTGTGACCACTCTCACCTCTATTTCACACTGTGACCACTCTCTCCTCTATTTCACGCTGTGACCACTCCCTCCTCTATTTCACACTGTGACCACACTCACCTCTATTCCACACTGTGACCACTCTTACCTCTATTTCACACTGTTACCACTCTCACCTCTATTTCACACTGTGACCACACTCACCTCTATTCCACACTGTGACCACTCTCACCTCTATTTCACACTGTGACCACCCTCACCTCTATTTCACACTGTGACCACTCTCACCTCTATTTCACACTGTGACCACTCTCTCCTCTATTTCACGCTGTGACCACTCTCTCATCTATTCCACACTGTGACCACTCTCTCCTCTATTTCACACTGTGACCACACTCACCTCTATTCCACACTGTGACCACTCTCTCATCTATTCCACACTGTGACCACTCTCTCCTCTATTTCACGCTGTGACCACTCTCTCATATATTCCACACTGTGACCACTCTCTCCTCTATTTCACACTGTGACCACACTCACCTCTATTCAACACTGTGACCACTCTCACCTCTATTTCACACTGTGACCACTCTCACCTCTATTTTACACTGTGACCACTCTCTCCTCTATTTCACGCTGTGACCACTCTCTCCTCTATTCCACACTGTGACCACTCTCACCTCTATTTCACACTGTGACCACTCTCACCTCAATTCCACTCTGTGACCACTCTCACCTCTATTTCACACTGTGACCACTCTGACCTCTATTTCGCACTGTGACCACTCTCCTCTATTCCACTCTGTGACCACTCTCACCTCTATTCCACACTGTGACCACTCACCTCTATTTCACACTGTGACCACTCGCTCCTCTATTTCACACTGTGACCACTCTCACCTCTATTTCACACTGTGACCACTCTCACCTCAATTCCACACTGTGACCACTCTCACCTCTATTTCACACTGTGACCACTCTCACCTCAATTCCACTCTGTGACCACTCTCACCTCTATTCCACAATGTGACCACTCTCACCTCTATTTCACACTGTGACCACTCTCACCTCTATTTCACACTGTGACCACTCTCACCTCTATTTCACACTGTGACCACTCTCACCTCTATTTCACACTGTGACCACTCTCCTCTATTCCACTCTGTGACCACTCTCACCTCTATTCCACACTGTGACCACTCTCACCTCTATTTCACACTGTGACCACTCGCTCCTCTATTTCACACTGTGACCACTCTCTCCTCTATTCCACTCTGTGACCACTCTCACCTCTATTTCACACTGTGGCCACTTTCACCTCTATTCCACACTGTGACCACTCTCACCTCTATTTCACACTGTGACCACTCTCACCTCTATTTCACACTGTGACCACTCTCACCTCAATTCCACTCTGTGACCACTCTCACCTGTATTTCACACTGTGACCACTCTCACCTCCATTTCACACTGTGACCACTCTCCTCTATTCCACTCTGTGACCACTCTCACCTCTATTCCACACTGTGACCACTCTCACCTCTATTTCACACTGTGACCACTCTCACCTCCATTTCACACTGTGACCACTCTCCTCTATTCCACTCTGTGACCACTCTCACCTCTATTCCACACTGTGACCACTCTCACCTCAATTCCACACTGTGACCACTCTCACCTCTATTTCACACTGTGACGACTCTCACCTCAATTCCACTCTGTGACCACTCTCACTTCTATTTCACACTGTGATCATTCTCTCCTCTATTTCACACCGTTACCACTCTCTCCTCTATTCCACACTGTGACCACTCTCACCTCTATTTCACACTGTGACCACTCTCACCTCTATTTCACACTGTGACCACTCTCACTTCTATTTCACACTGTGACCACTCTCTCCTCTATTCCACTCTGTGACCACTCTCACCTCTATTCCACACTGTGACCACTCTCACCTCTATTTCACACTGTGACCACTCTCACCTCTATTTCACACTGTGGTCACTCTCACCTCTATTCCACATTGTGGCCACTTTCACCTCTATTCCACACTGTGACCACTCTCACCTTTATTCCACTCTGTGACCACTCTCACCTCAATTCCACTCTGTGACCACTCTCACCTCTATTCCACACTGTGGCCACTCTCACCTCTATTCCACACTGTGACCACTCTCACCTTTATTCCACTCTGTGATCACTCTCACTTCAATTCCACACTGTGACCACTCTCACCTCTATTCCACATTGTGGCCACTTTCACCTCTATTCCACACTGTGACCACTCTCACCTTTAATCCACTCTGTGATCACTCTCACCTCAATTCCACTCTGTGACCACTCTCACCTTTATTCCACTCTGTGACCGCTCTCACCTCTATTTCGCACTGTGACCACTCTCACCTTCATTCCACTTTGTGATCACTCTCACTTCAATTCCACTCTGTGACCACTCTCACCTCTTTTTCACACTGTGGCCACTCTCACCTCTATTTCACACTGTGGTCACTCTCACTTCTATTCCACATTGTGGCCACTTTCACCTCTATTCCACACTGTGACCAGTCTCACCTTTATTCCACTCTGTGACCACTCTCACCTCAATTCCACTCTGTGACCACTCTCACCTCTATTCCATACTGTGGCCACTCTTACCTCTATTCCACACTGTGGCCACTCTCACCTCTATTCCACACTGTGGCCATTTTCACCTCTATTCCACACTGTGACCACTCTCACCTTTATTCCACTCTTTGACCGCTCTCACCTCTATTTCACACTGTGACCACTCTCATCTTTATTCCACTCTGTGACCACTCTCACCTCTATTCCATACTGTGGCCACTCTCACCTCTATTCCACACTGTGGCCACTCTCACCTCTATTCCACACTGTGGCCATTTTCACCTCTATTCCACACTGTGACCACTCTCACCTTTATTCCACTCTTTGACCGCTCTCACCTCTATTTCACACTGTGACCACTCTCATCTTTATTCCACTCTGTGACCACTCTCACCTCTATTCCACACTGTGGCCACTCTCACCTCTATTCCACACTGTGGCCACTCTCACCTCTATTCCATATATTCACTCTCACCACTTTGTCACCAGTTTTTACATTTAGGAATTACTTAGTTGGGATTCACCTCCCAATCTACTTCCTCCAAATCCTCTTGGGGGATCCCAAGCAGTGCCCCAGCCAGCTGGGAGATTTTGTCCCTCCATCGTGTCCTGGTTCTGCCTTGGGGCTCCTCCCAGTTGGACATGTTCAGAAATCCTCTTCAGGAAGGCGATTGGGGGGCATTCGGACTAGATACCCGAACCACCTCAACTACCTTTTCTCAAAGCGGAGGAACAGCGGTTGTACTCTGTACTTCTCCCAGTTGTCCGAGCTCCTCAACCTATCCCTAAGGGTCAGGCTATCCACCCAGCACAGAAGGCTCATATCAGCCGCTTGTTTATAACAATCTTGTTTTTTTGGTCACTCCCCAAAGCTCATGACCAACGGTGAGGGTTCGAACTTGGATCAAAGCTCTTGACAGCTCTGTCTTCACCATAATAGGCTGATACAGTGTCCACATCACCGCTGACTCCAGTGTGTCTGTTTATTTCACACCCCATTTAACCCTCACTCATGCACAAGACCCCAAGATACAGTGGGGGAAATAAGTATTTGACCCCTTTTTGATTTTGCCGATTTGCCCTCTAACAAAAAGTGCAACGGTCTATAATTTTAATGATAGGTTTATTTTAACAGTGAGTGACAGAATATCACCAAAAAAGTGGAATAAGACATTGTATGCATTTTAGGAATTTATTCACATATTTTTGGTCAAAAATAAGTATTTGACCCCCTAGACTAACAGCATGTTCATATTTTGTAGAAAAGCTATAATTGGCCTGCACAGATGTCAAACAATTTTTACAGTTGTTGACAAGGTTTGTGCACATTTTGGCAGGGATGTTGGCCCACTCCTCCCTGCAGACAGCCTCCAAATCATTCAGGTCCCGAGGCTGTCGCCTTGCAACCCGAATTTTAGGCTCCCTCTAAAGATTTTCATTTGGATTCAGGTCTGGAGACTGGCTAAGCCACTCCAGACCCTTGATGTACTTCTTCTTCAGCCACTCTTTTGTTGCTTTGGCGGTGTGCTTAGGGTAGTTGTCGTGCTGAAACACCCATCCTCGACCCATGTTCAGCTCTCTCACTGAGGGAAGGAGCTGTTGGTCCAGAATTCCACGGTATATGGCCCCGTCCATCCTCCCCTCAATGCAATGGAGTTGTGCCGTCCCCTTGGCTTAAAAGCACCACTGTGCTTGATGGTGGGGATGGTGTTCTTTGGGTTGTACTCTGTGTTCTTTGCCCTCCAAACACGGAGAGTTGAGTTGAGCCCAAAAAGTTCTATTTTGGTCTCATCTGACCACATCACCTTCTTCCAGGCCACTTCTGAGTCATTAAGGTGGTCAATGGCGAACTTCAGGCAGGCCTGTACATGTGCCTTCTTGAGCAGGGGGACCTTGCATGCGCTGCAGGATTATAATGCATGACCCCGTAGTGTGTTACCAACTGTTTCTTTTGTAACTGTGGTCCCAGCTGCCTTCAGTTCATTAACCAGGGGTTGTTTGGTAGGGGGTCAAATACTTATTTTTACTTTCATCAGATGGTTATCAATTTTTATAAATTCATATGATGTGATTTTCTGGAATTTTATTTGTGATTTTGTCTCTCACTGTTAGAATGTATATACAATTAAAATTATAGATCATTACATTCTTTGTAAATGGGCAAACCTGCAAAATCAGCGAGGGGTCCCCCACTGTATTTAAACTCCTTTACTTGGAGTAACAACTCACCCACCTCTTGAAGGGGATAATCCACCTTTCTCTGGGAGAGAACCATGGCCTCAGATTTGGAGGAGATGATCCTCATTCCGAATGCTCCACACTCAGCTGCGAACCGCTCCACACTCTGCTGCAAACCGCTCCACACTCAGCTGCGAACCGCTCCAGTGTGCACTGGAGGTCACAGCATGATGCAGCCAACAGGATCACATCATCTGCAAACAGCAGAGATGAAATCCTGAGGGCACCAAACTGGACTCCCTCCAAACCTCGGCTGCACCTCGATATTTTGTTTCTGAAAATTATAAACAAAACTGGTGACAAGGTTTACCCTAACTGGAAGCGAGAGTGACTTAACACAGAGAACATGAACGCAACTCCTGCTTTGGTTGACCAGAGATTGAATGGCTTGAACTAATGGCAGTTGAGGTCTGCAGTTCCCATCCCCTGCTGACAGCCTGAGCGAAGCCCTGCCTCCTCTTCCTGAGTCATATGATGGTTTGCGAGAACCCAAAGTCATGCCAGATTCATTGGAGACTAAATTGCCCAGTGATATGATTTTGTTTGTGAATGCTGTGTTGTCCTCTGCGACAGACTGGCCAGGTTTCCTTGGCATGTCCCTTCCTTATGCCAATAGTTAGCTGGTGGAACTTCCCGCACCTCCAGGACTCTCGCGGGTATGAAGGGGTGTTGGTAATGGATATACTGTCTATTATTTCATCTCAAAATTTCACTCTTTGAGGGCTGCGCAGTTCTTCATGAAAGCAGGATGACTTTTTTTTTTTTTGGAAGTGGGTTGAATTGCAGAGATTCCCTACCGATTCCGTAGGAAAGCCCTTTCACAAATGCTGAATATATAACCGATATCACTTAATTGAAGAAGTCATATAACAATATTCCGGTTGAATTATTTCATTGTAGTTGTCTATTTACAAACATTTGAGTGTTTTTACTGTCCAAAAGCACCTGGTCACAGCTGTCCGGGCTGTAGGTTCAGCGCCTCAGGCTCACTCAGCTTGAAAAGGGCTGTTTGGCTCCTGTCTCTTTAAGGCCTTTGCACTGCAGAAAATGTCGTCTTCCTGATGTGGCAACACTCATAAACCATGGGCATCACTCTCTCAAGCTTTGTTCAAACTCTCGCTCCCCCTCTCTCCCCCTCTCTCTTTCTCTCTCGCTCCCCGTTTTCTCCTGCGAGTCTCTCCCCTCTCTCTCCCCGTGAGGATGGGCGTGTGTGGGCAGAGTGACAGGATGGCGGTCGGGTGTCAGGTATCGGCGTATTGGGGCCGCAGCATGCCTGTGGGAGTGGATGGGATAATGCAGTCGGTAATTAAGTGTGTGTTTGTCCTGCTGCCCCGCTCTGGATGACATTGCGGTGAGTGCGGCTTCTCTCGAGAATGCTGGCGGCTTTTCAGGGCCGACAGTATCTGTCCAGAAGACTTGGACTGGAGCCTGGAGGCAGCGGGGGGGGGCTGCTCTGCCTCGTGGGCGGAGTCCAGGGTGGTGTCCAATATAGCTTCCTTCCTGCTGTGTCCTTTGAATACGTTCTGTCTGCTGAACTTACTGCCTACTGCGCACCCACATACAAACTCTTTCCCATTACACCAAGTTGAGTTCTGGATAAAAAGTTAGTCAAGTGCTCACAATTTCTTGCTCGAAGATAATGGTTCGCTACAATCCTTCCAGGTTTTAATACTGCACTGGGCAGTTCTGAACCCAGTTTTAGTAGTTTAGTAATGTTTCCTTTGCCTGATGCAGGCCAATGATATGACCCTTCTGAAACAGAGTAGTCTTTTCTGTGACCACAGGCTAATGTCTTCCGACATGGTTCTTTAAGAGATGAAAAGCTACTCACTGCATCAGTTGGGGTTAAATAACTCATTGCCATCTGAAGCATACTAATCACCGCTGTAATTATCAAATTGAAGGCCCTTACATATTTGCTTTATTAAATCCAGGTGGTGACTTTTTTTGGCCAGGCAGTGTATGTGGTGCCTTGCGGTGTGTACTGGGAGAAACACTTGACAGGAAGTAACCATTCTTAGGAGGTCCCAGAAAGAGGAAGAGGCGGAGTCATACCTAGGTACCATAGATAATAGAAGAAGAAATGGGTGCTTTCCACGGTAAGGGTGGATATCTTGGTACTCATCCTCTCTTCCATTGGAAAATTAACTGTCGGATATAGTGAACATTCGACACAGTTGCTTTAGTTATAGTTGGGTACATTATTTGATATGTAATTTGAGGACACCTCCATTTTGGGCATGACCACACTTGTCGAACCCTTGGGAATAAGTGTCTCGTTGAGGAATTTTAAGCCTGCTTACTGACTTTCTCAGACAGTGCTTCAGGTTTACGTAATAGCCGGCAGGTGAACTGTTTCCGACACGGCCCAGGTGTGTTTCGGGGACTCTTCTGATTGACGGAGCGTGGGAGGGGTTTTTGGCAGGAATGTGACGGCCAGCTCAGGTGAGCCGTGGTGGTTGCCTGGGTTACCGGCGTTACCTGGCCAGTTCAGTGCAGTTTGGTTCGCTCTCGCTGTGACTCTCAATGGAGCGGGACAGGGATGGGTGCACTGGAAGAGGGGTTGTCATCGCATCCTGTCTCTCCCTGGGGAATTGATGGATTGAAGTGCTGAGCGGCTTAGCAATGGACAACGACAACCCCAACCCCTTCAGTTCCCTGGCTTTGCTTGAAGCTTAAGTTGTGCTTGGTTGCACAGTGGCAGCTGCTGTAGCCAAGCTATGAAAACATGGCGGGTCATCTGCCTGAGTTTGGGGATTCCACCATTTTGGTTCTAGTTGAGGCTCATTGAAGACATGCTTTGAATCCATGACAAACCATAAGAGTTATGACATCTGCGTAAATAGCTGTCTCCAGAAAATGGTTTTCTGAGAAAACAAGCAGCCGCACCGTAACTCTGCATTCCCACCCTGCCACCCCAGTTACATTTCAGGTGTTAGCTAGCAGACACTGGCACCGCTAACACTGGCAGCTCTTTCACTAGTCCTGTGCTGGCTAGCACACTTATGCCTGCATTCCTCATGCTCTAGCGCACGGCTACCCGACATGCTAGTGTAGTGGCCCCCTCATTACAGCTAGCTGACATGCTAACACTGCACCTCAATTTTTGCAGTGCAGCCCATCTCACTGCCCCTCCAGCACTCTGACAAACGTCTTTTTATGCTCTTTTGTTTTTGGGCTAGCTAGCATGCAAATGTTATCTGCTCCGTCCTCCTGCTCCGTCCTCCTGCTGCGCCCTCCTGCTCCGTCCTCCTGCTGCGCCCTCCTGCTCCGTCCTCCTGCTGCGCCCTCCTGCTCCGTCCTCCTGCTCCGTCCTCCTGCTGCGCCCTCCTGCTCCGTCCTCCTGCTGCGTCCTCCTGCTCCGTCCTCCTGCTCCGTCCTCCTGCTGCGCCCTGCCTTGTGTCTCATTTTGCCCTGTAGTGCTCCTGCTCGCTGGCATGCTAATACTGGGTGTCCCTCCTGTCCTGAGGTGCATTGTGTGGGTGACACGCTAATGCGAGCGACCTTTTCATCCTGTTGTGCTTCGCCTTGCTGGCATGCTGATTCTTGCTGCCCTATTAGTCCCCCGCTAGCTCTCTGGCTAACATCCCTTTTCATCTAGTAGTTTTAGCTGGCTTTCATGCTAAGGCTCTCTGCCCTATACTTTTTCAGAACTCTGATCAACATCCCTTTTCCGTCCTCTTTTTTTCGGCATGCTTTCGTGCTAATGATGGCTACCCAGCCCCCTTACAGCAATCTGGCTTAATTTCCTTTTCCTCCGCCACTGTTTCTGGCCAGGTTACATGCTAACTGTAGTTGCCCTACCGCTCTGTAGCGCTCTGGCTAACATGCCTTTTCTTTTACCTTTTTAGTTTCATGCTAATGTTAGCACCCCTATGCTCCTCAAGTGTTCTGACCTACATCCCTGTTTGTCTACTTTTTCTGGCTAGTTTTCATGCTAATGATGGCGACCCTTTCCCCTCTCCCCTACAGGCTTAATTTGCTTGTCATGCTCTACTTTTTATGGCTAGCTTACATGCTAACTCTGGTTGCCCTATCGCTGTCGAGTATTCTGGCTAGAATCCCTTTTTTTCTACATTTGCTATTTAGCCTACATGCTAATGTTAGCTGCCCTATGCTCCTGAAGCGCTCTGACCAACATCCCTTTTTGTCTACTTTCTATGGCTAGTATTCGCGCTAAGGATGGCTAACCTTTCCGTTTAGGGCTTTTGAATAACATCCCCTCTTATCGTTTGACTTTATCCAGCTAGCTTACATGCTAATGATAGCTGCCCTGTCCCCTTACAGCACTCTGGCTAGCCTGTCAGGCTAACTCCAACAGCCTCTGACGCGTCTATTCTGTTGTTATTGTAATTATTATTATTATTATTATAATTTTTATTATTGTAATAGCAGCCCCTCTCTCGCCTTCTCTGCCTCTTCCAATTAGGCCCGGGCTCTCGCACGTGTTAATTAGCTCTGTCATTAAGCCGCCGCTCGTGGTCATTACCCGAGTGACAGCGGCTTTGGGGGACCTGGCTGCTCCGGGCCTCCTGCTGTGTGTGTCGCCCCCCTTGGCAGAGGTGGGATCAGTGCAAAAAAAAAGTGTGTGTGTGTGTGTGTGTGTGTGTGTGTGTGTGTGTGTGTGTGTGTGTGTCGGGGTAGGTTCGACTTGAAGCAGAAAGTTAATTATGTCCGAGTGGAGCGGAGAGATTGAGTAAAGAGGTTGATTGAGTGGATGGACAGTGGGAGTGTTCTGCTGTCTGGCATTGAATAGTCGATGATGTTGGGTGGATAATGCAGTTTTTATGGTGCATTGATGTCATGTTTTGTTATATAGATTAGAATCGTATCGCTTTAGTATTGTGTTGTACAGAGCATTATCGTGTGTTACGGTACAGACTACAATAGAGAAGTTCAATATGCTAGATTACAGAATAAAGTCAGGTGCCATGATTAATGTTCCAGTTTGAGTGTATTTTATTGTAGTGTAATGTAATTATTGTGTGATATATTGTGGTCAAGAATATAATAATGTAGTGCTCTATACTGGAAGTGAGTTACAGCATTGTTATAGTTTATTATAGAGTTGTGCATATATTGTAGTGGCACCTAGAACCATGTAATGGGCTATAATGTTGGGGTGTTATCGTATTAGTGGAGTTTACACTGGTTTAGTGTGCAACATGTGCTGTGTGATGGGCCATATATGTAATGTGTGTGTTCGTGTGTATGTGTCTCTCAGACCCCCTCCGCTGCAGACGCGCAGGCGGTTGGTGTTACCGGTGCACAGTGTGGTGTGTTTGGCGGCGTTTGGTCTTGCTCTGCCCTTGGCCATCAGCCTCTTCCCTCAGATGTCCCAGGTAATCCCCCCCCATCTCACTAACATACACGCACACACAGACACACACACACACCACCCCATCACACCCATGACAACCACTCTGCCATTCCAGGAACGACTTGAGTCGCCAAAGAAATAATCTTTCCCGTGTTTTTTTGAAACGAGGAGACAGCACCTCGGCAAAGTATATTTCAGTGGAAAGCAGAATACCTGAAGTGTCTAAAACGCATAGTTTTATAGACTTTAATTTGGTTAATGATCCTGTGCGACCCATTTTTTAACCAGCGAGTCTTCAAATTGGCTTCAATACCACGGGGCAGACATTTTTACATAGGGAATCTTCTGATTTTGAATGCGATCTTCGGAAACCTCACCTTTACAAATGCTTAATAACCTTCACCTCTCACAGTTTTCTGCTCCCGATTAGCCACAGTTGCCCAGACTAATTGGTGAAAACTGACAACAGCCTAATTTAATTTTGGTCGCATTGCTACGCATTGCACCACAAAATTATGAGGCGTCTTCTGCACATAAATGACGACGTAAAATATCAATATGCCCTCATGATTTCAGTGCTCGTTCAGTGGCACAGATTTGCGGAAATTAGTTTACGAGGCTGCGGGAATCCGTTCTTTATTCTGAATGTTGTCACGGCTGAAGGGCGCTGTAAGGTTGCACAGCTGTGTGACAATCCCAGGGACGGTGCTCATCAGATTGTTTTCAAATTAGAGTCATGCATTCTACACTTCATGGAGAGGTGCAGTGCCAAGTTTCATGACCATGTGATGATTTCTTCAAAAATGACTTTTGTTTTCCATATTTTGAACTTTGAAAATTTACCACTGCAAATGTTGTCCGACCAGTTTCTCGAAAACTGCTTATCAGATTGTTTTCAAATTTCAGTCTTCTATACTTGCATTCTATACTTCATGCAGAGGTGCAGTGCCAATTTATATGAAAACATCCCACCATCTCATCCGTACACAAGGGTCTGAGGGTATTAGTGAGCTGTGCTCACTTTTCCACTTGTTTCAATATATAAAACATACTATAAAACAGGAGAATATCCATTTAATCTTTGTGATTCGCCGTCTCTGTGCAGTGAGGTGTGAGTTTTAATGTGAAGAATTCAAAAGCAGGATTGTAGAGAGTATTGTGATATACATACATACATACATCCATACATACTTGACCTTTATTTAACCAAATAGACGATTGAGATAAAAACTCTTTTAGAAATGTGACCCGGGGCCAAGAAGGCAGCAAACAGCAGGTTGCATATTCAGACAAAAAAATAAAAAATACAGGACAATACAACATTAACATGATATTAAAAACTATACTGCAAACAAGACAAAATAATCAGACGACCAACCACAGACAATAAAGGTGGTGTGTATTCATCTGAAATATAGTACCTTAGATTTTTTTTACTGGCTGGTTGACCTGGGTGACGATCTGCTGTGGTTTTGCTGTGACTTCTTAGTATTTAACCCATATTTTTTAAACAAATAAGTCTTTGGGGAAAAAGTCCTCATTTACTCCTCAGACCTGGTAAGAAATGGTGTTATGAAATGCCTTAACTCATAAATTGTGTGTTATGAAATGCCTTAACTCATAAATTGTGCGTTATGAAATGCCTTAACTCATAAATTGTGTGTTATGAAATGCCAAAACTCATAAATCTGGTGCATCATGGCGCAGTGCCAGAGAATCAACAGATGATCACGAGACACTGATAAATTGCGATTAGTCAGGACTTTAGTCCCTGAAGAAAAGTCGCAAAAAGATGATGAAGCTGTAATCCGTAGTTATCACAAAAGATGATGAAGCTGTAATCCGTAGTTATCACAAAAGATGATGAAGCTGTAATCCGTAGTTATCACAAAAGATGATGAAGCTGTAATCCGTAGTTATCACAAAAGATGATGAAGCTGTAATCCGTAGTTATCACAAAAGGTGCTTTTGCAAATTTCTTTCAAACAGAAAGTGGAGGCGTGATTCGGGCTCGATGGAGCAGCCTCAGTGTGTGGGGATCTATGGCAGGTCCGGACTCCTGAGATTCTGGTGCTGATGGAGGCTCTGTGTAGAGCGAAGATGGAGGTGTGTGTGTGTCGGATAAACGATTCTGACCATAGGGCGTTCTCTGTGTTGGTATTTGAGCTGTTTTAGGTTGCACACATTGCAGTTTGGAAGGCACTGAACCGATGGGAACTGTGGAGGTAAAGGCGATAAAGGTAAACCCCCCCCGACTTTCTGAGGTGTACCAGCGGTACCCCACTTCCCCGACACGCCAGCTTTCCCCACAGACATGTCTCTGCCTGTTCGGTGTGGAATGAGCCCCGCCCGGAAATACGTTTGCGAAACCATCACTCGCCCCTGAGTCTTACCCCTATCTGCGTCACGTCCCCGCGGCCAGCGAGCAATTCGTCTCGTATCAGAGATCAGTCTGATATCGCCGGGGTCGGCTCTTCACCTCTGTGCACTCCTGAGACTGATCTGCAAACTGTAGAAGTTCGGAGTCGCGTCTGTCGACTTCGAATGGCAGGTGTTTGCATCCAGATCGCGTGAATCGTGTCAGAATTAATTGTGCCGTAATTAAAGCACGTGTGTGTTTCTATTTACTGACTGCACTGGATCAGACTTTCCGCTTCTACAAAACCCAAAACCAGTGAAGTTGGTACGTTATGTAAATCGTAGATAAAAACAGAATACAATGATTTGCAAATCCTTTTCAACTTTTATTCATTTGAATACACTGCAAAGACAAGATGTTTAATGTTCAAACTGAGAAACTTAATTTTTTTTTGCAAATAATCTTTAACTTAGAATTTAAAGGCAGCAACACATTGCAAAAAAGTTGGCACAGGGGCCTTTTTGCCACTGTGTTACATCACCTTTCCTTTTAACGACACTCAGTAAACGTTTGGGAACTGAGGAGACCAATTTTTAAGCTTTTCAGGTGGAACTCTTTCCCATTCTTGCTTGATGTACAGCTTAAGTTGTTCAGCAGTCCGGGGTCTCCGTTGTCGTATTTTACGCTTCATAATGTGCTACACATTTTCAATGACAGACAGGTCTGGACTACAGGCAAGCCAGTCTAGTACCCGCACTTTTTCACTACGGACCCATGCTGTTGTAACACATGCAGAATGTGGCTTAGCATTGTCTTGCTGAAATGAGCAGGGGCGTCCATGAAAAAGACGTTGCTTGGATGGCAACATTTGTTGCTACAAAACCTGTATGTACCTTTCAGCATTAATGGTGCCTTCACATATGTGTAAGTTGCCCATGCCTTGGGCACTAATACACCCCCATACCATCACAGATGCTGGCTTTTGAACTTTGCGCCTATAACAGTCCGGATGGATCTTTTCCTCTTTGGTCCGGAGGACACGACGTCCACAGTTTCCAAAAACAATTTGATATGTGGACTCGTCAGACCACAGAACACTTTTCCACTTTGCATCAGTCCATCTTAGATGAGCTTGGGCCCAGCGAAGCCGGCGGCGTTTCTGGGTGCTGTTGATAAATGGCTTTCGCTTTGCATTGTAGAGTTTTAACTTGCACTTGCAGATGTAGCGACAAACTGTAGTTACTGACAGTGGTTTTCTGAAGTGTTCCTGAGCCCATGTGGTGATGTCCTTTACACTCTGATGTCGGTTTTTGATGCAGTACCGCCTGAGGGATCGAAGGTCACGGGCATTCAATGTTGGTTTTCGGCCTTGTCGCTTATATGCAGTGATTTCTCCAGATTCTCTGAACCTTTTGACGATATTACGGACCGTAGATGATGAAATCCCTAAATTTCTTGCAATAGCTCGTTGAGGAATATTGTTTTTAAACTGTTCGACATTCAGCTCACGCATTTGTTCACTAAGTGGTGACCCTCGCCCCATCCTTGTTTGTGAATGACTGAGCATTTCAGGGAAGCCGCTTTTATACCCAATCATGGCACCCACCTGTTCCCAATTAGCCCGTTCACCTGTGGGATGTTCCAAATAAGTGTTTGATGAGCATTCCTCAACTCTCTCAGTCTTTTTTGCCACTTGTGCCAGCTTTTTTGAAACATGTTGCTGGCATCAAATTCCAAATGAGCTAATATTTGCAAAAAATTACAAAGTTTACCTGTTCGAACATTAAACATCTTGTCTTTGCAGTGTATTCAATTGAATATAAGTTGAAAAGGATTTGCAAATCATTGTATTCTGTTTTTATCTACGATTTACACAACGTGCCAACTTCACTGGTTTGAGGTTTTGTAGTTTCACTGCTGTGGCGTTTTTATTCAGATTTTTTGTCAGATTTACACAGATTTGCGTATCATTGAGCTGCTGATGATTTTTAAAAGCTTTATTTTGATAGAATTTCCTGAGGGAGTGTGTGATTTAAAGTTCTTGAGCTGTAAAAAGTGTTGCATCTTAGGTTGATTCTGGAGTCTCACTCACACACACACTCTCACACACACTCACTAACACACACACTCACACACACACACACACACACACACACACACACACACATACACACACTCACAAAACCCAAAAATGCAAACATACTCAAGACACACACAAAGATTCAGACGGACTAATGCGCACGGACAAATGCACACAAACAAATATGCTCACGCAGACATATGCATACACAGATACACACAGAGAGACACACACACACACGCACCCACTTACGCACACCTGCAGACGATGCCCTGGGCAGGTTTACATTTCTGAAATGACAAGGTCAGGTGACCCTCTGTGACCTGCCCTCCCCGCTCGTTGACACGTTGTCACTCCCCCACCCCAGCGAATCACAACATCCTGGTCTAAAGCTCCGCCCGTCCCCCCACAATCCCCGGGCCAAAACCTCATGGACCTGCACCTCAGACTTACGCTGCTTTCACACCGACACGAAACAAATATTTCGCACGACAGATTACATTCAAAGTCACTGAGACCGCGTGTATTCGCGCCTTTGCATTGACTTTGAATGTAATCTGTCTTGCAAAAAATTTGTTTCGCGTCCGGTGTGAAAGCGGCTTAACCCTAGTTAATGCTCTAGTGCTCCCGCAATGTTACTGGAATGTTCTTGTCACTGTCATAACATTGTCACTGCATTAAGGCAAGATTGTCAAAATATCTTTTTTTTAGGTTGGACACAGTCTGTCAAACACAGCCCAGCCACCCTGAAATATTCTGTTTTATGCATATTATCCCCCTTTTGCAAACACACACACACACACACACACTCGCGCAAACATGGACACACTCACTTGCACGTGTGCGCACACAGCCATGGATGCTCATACTTGTACACACATACACACACACACACACAGGCATGAACACACACACTTTCACACACAAATATCGGCCCACTTGTACATGCATGGACGCGCTCATAGTCGCACACAGATACATACTTGCGTGTGTGCTCACACACACACATCCATGAACACATAGGTCTATGCACACTCAATCTCTCACACTCATCCTCGCACACATGCATACGTTGATATTGTCTCACAAACACACACACACGCGCACACACACACTCCTACTTTCAAACATGCAGAAACACACAAAAAGGCATGCACACTCACGCACACACACACTCACTCTCTCTCACACACACACACACACACACACACACACACACACTCTCATACTCTCTCTTACCTGTGTTTGGTGTCAGTCTTAAATCCTTTGTACTTTCTCACTCACCCCCCCCCCCCCCCCCTCTCTCTCTGTGAACACCCCCCCCCCCCCCCCCCCCCAATGCTAATTTTGTCTCTCTCCTCGCCATGCCAGGGAAGATGCTGGAGACTGCCAGCGATGCCTTTTAGTGTGCATGAAAGATGTTTAAGATTTAATTACAAGTGTAAATAGCCGGTGCAGCCATATGGCGACAAAACTTCAGGCATATGTGCAGCCAGGGACGTTCGCAAAACACGCGCCTCCCATCATGCACCGGGGCCTTTTCTCTCTCCGCACTTCGCCGAGGGTTTCCAGCAACACACACAAAAAAATAAACTCCTAAAAAAATTGTGCATTAATTGTACCCCCCGCCGGCCCCCCTCCTCTCGCCAATTTCTGTCCCAAAATCCCGTCTCCCCTCTTCACACCCGGCAGGACTTCTGATTAAGATTCCGCCGCCGAGTGCGCCGCCATCTGTTTCTGGTTAAAATATTAGGGGGGATATAATTTGGAGTTGGAAGTTTACCAGTGAAGACAGGGTGTATATTTCTGTTTGCGGCACTTGGGAGTGTTTACCGCGCGGGAGGGTTGAGCTCGGCGCTGCCAAAATCCCCGTAACTTTTAGTTTGAAAGATTTCTGTTCTCACCGCCCGCACCGAGTGCTGCGGCGCTCTTCTACACTTCTCCCGAGTGCGGGAGTTATCTGGGGTCACGGGGGGCACTTGACTGGCAGTCTAGCGCTTTCCGGAGCTTTTACATGGGGTTTTGTGGTAATACTGGGACGGAGGAAATGAGTTTCGTCAGCTAATACCGCCGAGAATAAAGCGGAGAGATTTCTGTGAAGTGACCGGTTGCATTGCAAAATGAGCAGCACGTTTCGGTTGCTGACAAATCGATGGACATGTACCGTTCAGGGAGCAGATTCCAGTGATCTGAACGGTGTTAAGGAAAATAAATAAATATTTGTGGTTTGGCTGCAGTTTTGCTTTGGGTGTCGTTGTTACTGTGCAGATTGTGTATTTGCGTGTTGCCTGCGTGAGCTGGGGCAGGGGTAGTGACTGTATCCATGAGAGGAACTTGGGTAAGTTTAGCAGGTCAACATTCTCCGTTGTGATGCAATAGAGCTCCGGACGTCACGTGACTCCTTTTGTTTACGCCACCATTTTGGTAGTAAAAGCTAAAGCGAAAATGAATGGCGCTAGTGCTGATTTCAAGCCATCAGAGTTCATTGCCCGCTTTACATGCAAAGAAATTGAGCTGTATATTTCAACACTTAATAGGTTAAACATTCCTGACCCTTATAATGCCTCAGGTGTGCTTTTCCCAAGTATTGACTCAGCCGGATCGAACAATGTTCCAGACCTACAGTATCCAGCAACTATACCTGATCAACTTTCCCCTCATGGAGTCTCTCAAAGCGCACAAGTACTTTGATGGATACAAATGGACGCAATTTGGCTTTGTGATGGATAGGGCTTGTGTCCACAGGAATGCGGATACAATGAAGTTTAGCATTGACAGCGCTCATCGTCCTCAGCATACAGCTTTTTCCCACGGCGCTCTCGGCTGGAAATAGTTCAACTTTTGGAACACCGCCGGGCTCATGATGTCACTTCTCTCGCTGACAGTTTCTAATCAATTAGCTTGTTACAGTTTAGGTTTGCTTACTGTTCCCCATTTTGGGACATGAAGTTTGCTGACAAATTATTCAGTATTAATGTTTATAATAACTGTAGACCCCAAGAGCTTTAGCCAGCTTGGTATTCTGTGATTGCTTAGGTTCCCATTTATTTTAATCTGGGTCACTAGGTTTCCCAAAGCATGGTTGGGAGCTACATTAGCAACTTCGCTACATAATCGGAACCATTCACTTTGCTCGGTTCCAATTGCACTTTTGGGAAATGAACATTCATTAGCTTAGTTGCAACAGTTATTCGCGGTTTCATTTCATTGAATAACGATGCATTTACAACGATGCATAGAGGAAATGCTCAGACAGTCTTAGCAACTTTTTGCAAAAATCGGCGCTAGAGAGCAGCGCTCTGTGAATGTGGTCATGGGCGCAGTAAGCGCTGCCTGTTAACTCGGGTCTTCAGCGCCTCTTCATCACAGTTACGTCAGCATCAGCAACAGGGCAGAATAACATAACCAGCTATTCGCTCTGCTCAACGTGTATGTTGACTAGCTTATGTCACCACGTTACCAAAGTTTGAATGACTGTCCAAATTACCTAAGACATAAAATTATCCACTTTTCATGAATATAATCAGCAAATTAGCTACTTGCCGTATGCCTGCCAGTGTTTTTAACCACACACTTCACTGCCAATACGGCGATTTCTGATTGCATGACGTCAGCCCCTGGAGCTCTATATACAGAAATATGCAGTATTTTCTACCGAATATATCAGATTTATCTGGGGGATGGTGCTGTATGAGGTTCGTACTCTGCGTGTCTGATGTGCAAGAGTTTGACCTCGACTGTAAACATAAGCAAGAATGTTTAGTTGTGTATGTAGCAAGAGCCAGATTTGTCAGCCCCCACAGTGTGTGTGTGTGTGTGTGTGTGTGTGTGTGTGTGTGTGTGTTTGAGAGACGCCTGTCAGGGATAAGAGTAGCACGTCTTTGAATCTGTGTTGTATTTTTGGATACTGTTTGTACATGGCTGTTCTTGTTGTACAATGATCTTTAAAACCTGCAGTATCACTGGATTTTGAAAAGCAGGGATTTTTTTAGAATCTCTGATACGGGAAAACTGTTTTTCTCCATGAAGTTAATGTTTGTATCGCATATAGATATTTTGGGCAAATAGATTTTCATGTTTCCACACATTGTCATAGTGTCTGATAAGGCTGCCAGGTGACGTGGACATGATTGCATTGACTTCACAAAACTAATCTCACTTTGTCAGTGTGTTGAGAGAAATCAGGCTCTGCTGTTTTTCAGCCGTGAATTACGCTCTGATGCCTTTCCAAATACACGCCGTATGGCCTCTGTTGTAGTATTATGGAATTCCTGGATATTGTGTGTGTTTCAGTCATTGATGATGTCAGTCACACGAATTGGCCCACAGCCTCAAATTCGGGGGTGGGGGAGTGGGGGCCGCCAGCCAATTAAATTTCAGTTTCATGTAGCCTGCTTACTGCTCTCTTTTTTCAGATTGAAGTGTCACGACTGGAGCCAGCGATCGCCATGGCAACGAGTGACAAATTCGTGACCTACAACAAGGGGCTGTGACTGTGGATAATGTTGTGACTCCACTTCGTGTTTTTCATGAAACTGACTTACAGCCTGACGGTGCTGTAACTATCAGGGACAGTAATTATCCTACAAGCTGTTTAACTACCTCAGAACCAGAGAGGCTGACTGCAGTTTTGCTCTGATAAAGTTTTATTTCTGAAATGTTGCTTTACATCAGGTCTCTGTTCCCACCTGTTCAGTCCAGCCTTGACCGGTATTTTCTTCTGCCCAACAGATTCTATTTTTTCTTGATATTATTCTTCATATTTTATTCTTCCCTCTTACTGTTTTTTTTTATTTTTTAACTTAATATTTTTCTTTTTTTTTGGATTTCAGTTCTGAGTTTACCCCAGTTTTACTTTCTTTCCTGCATAAAATGCCTTTATCTGATGGTCTCTGCAAAAAATTGCCGGACAAATAAAAAAAAGAATATTGATTATATCCTGCTCACAAAAATATAGGGATATTGTAAATGTTCCCAAAATGTTTTAAGAAGAGTATGTGGCACTCGTAATGAGATGAATACCTTATTCATATTGCTCTCAGAATTAACCAACCCGTGAATGCACAACAGCTTACTTTTCAACAGCACTAAGTGTTGTGCAGAGAGGGTAGTTGAGTAAGACTCAGGGAGAAGCTCTTTCCTATTAAAGTGGGCATGATGGAGCTTTTCCTCAGTGAGAGACAGTCAGCTGCTGTATAATACAGTGATCTTTGTTGAAATGCCGAGCCAGAGGCGTCTCACTACGGAGCAGCAGCAGCTGGCATTGGCCAGACTCCAAACAGGAAGTTGCCAAGTTGAGGTAGCGGCAGAGTTTGGCGTAAGTCAGAGTGTCAACTCTCAACTCGTTACAGGCTTTTGACAGACTGGCAGTGTTCAGGAGAGACAGGGCAGCGGGCGTCGTCATGTAGCAATCCGCTAAGATGACCAGTACATTTGTGTGTCTGCCTTACGACACCGAATTGCAAGGGCCACACAACTGCATTGGCGACTCTGGGTGTCCAGACAGACTATTCGGAACAGTCTTCATCAGCACAGGCTGAGTGCCAAACGTCCGTTGCTGACTGAACCCCTGAGGACCCGACATCTCAGGGAACGGCTGCAGTGGGCACGGCAGCGCGTCAGCTGGATGCGTCGTCAATGGTCATCTGTGATTTTTACTGATGAAAGCAAAGTGAACCTCTTCAGATCAGATTGTCAGAGGCGTGTTTGGAGACGGAGGAGTGAGGGTTACGCAGATGTCGGTGTTGTTGAACACGAGCGACATGGAGGTGCTGGTGTTATGGTGTGGGCAGGCATGTCTTGTGACTTTGAAACCGATTCAATCATAATGAATGGGAGAATCACTGGCCTGTTCTATCTGAACACAACAACAATTAACCCTATTATTGTGCCTCTACATTGCTGCCACCCCCCTAATTTCCTCTTCATGAATGACAGCGCCAGAACTCCATGCGGGAGTTGTCACTGAGCACATCCAGAGGGCTGACGTTCCTCCTTTAGAGTGGCCTGCCCATTCTCCAGACTTGAATGCCATCGAGCTCCTCTGGGGTCAGTGAAAGAGATGGATTCAGGGTCACCCTCAGCCTCCAACAAACGTGCACGACCTCCAGGTGACGCTAAGGAGGAGTGACAGAACCTCCCTTGGGATCGTGTGAGAAGACTTGTGAACAGTGTGAGGGCTCGTTGTCAGGCGATGACTGATGTTAGAGGTGGTCACACTCGATATTGACCCCTCCCGCCCACCTCCGCGTGTTCATCAGGATACGGGCACATCACGCACTCGTTACGGGCTGGTAGACTGCTCTTTAACTTTTTTTTGGTTGGCTCAATGTACAGGAAGAAGAATAAATAGTACATTTAATGTTCTTTTTTTTTATATTTTCTTTTATATGCGACATAGCCAAAATATCCCTATATTTTTGTGAGCAGTGTACAGAATAACTTCTTTCACAGGGGATCTCCTTTAAACAAGTGGCCGCATGATGGGTTTTCAACAGCCCAAGATCATTTTTTTTTTTTTAATACGAATTCAATTATTTCAGTGCTCTAAGGGTTAATGCTATTCTGATACTTGTTCAGGTCTCACGTTTACATGCCTTTAGTTTGAAGTATCTCGAATACAGACTTGTGTAACACAGCAGGACTTGAGGGTATCATTCACCCCTCAAGTAGAGTTTCCTTGTACTTTGTCATTGAGACAAATCACCATGGTAACAGTGCTGTATTCACTGCATCTTTAGGGATTATTTTGAGATGTTTTGGGGTCTGGATTTCATAAATTGAGCTTTCTAAGGGTTCAAGATGATTTTCCCCGCTCAATATTTACTGTTTTTCCTCTTAAAAATGTGTTGAGTTCATATCTGAGTTAAACTGGTCAGGCGCTCGGGATGGGCTCACAGTGTCTATCCTTTCTACCCGCCCATTTCCCCGGGCTCCTGCTCGGACCATGTCTTTCTTCAAACTCGCCCCTCATTTTGATCTCAGCGACACACCTGTGAAGTTTCAGGTCTGCAGTTCACGTGGGTGTGATCTTATCCACCTTACTCCTGAGGGCACTACTGTAGATATGACCATGGGTGCAACTTCCGGCGGAAGTAGTTTTTAGCGAGTGGCTAGTCAAGAACGGCAGTGTTTCTCTCAGTTAACTTGGCGATTACAGCTCGTTTTTTTAACAAATTAAATTGCTTTTCTTAAAATGTCCCTTCAGAGCTCCGGCAGCTTTTGTGCTGTTCGAGGCTGAACGAACAAACAGAGGAAGCTAAATTTATGGTTTGATCAACAGTGTTTTGAACACGCACCCAGAACATTGGGGATTGTCCTTGTGTTCAGCGAAACGGTTTCCATCGCCTACCTACAGAAGAGGAAGCCAGAATTTGGCTGAAAACCTGAATTTGAAAAGACCCCTGAAAACATTAGGTGCTCATTTCATTATGTTGACAAACAATGATTCCTGCTGTATGGCTGGGCTCAGACAGACTGCTGCGGAGGAGACGCCGGGTCCTCAGAAGCATTTTGACAGCAGTGTCAGGAGAGCACAAGGTATGATCTCACGTGTAGGGAGGACAGAAAATTGTTGTATTCGTCCGGTAATGTCAGTCAGTATAACTAACATTTCATCCTGTACAGTTTAAGATGAGGCTGTAGAAGTAGCAATAGTCTACTACAATTTGAAAACAGCCTACTCTGTTCCAAACAATTGTCTTGCACTCCAAACCTCATTTCACTAAAATTAAAAGTATGGGAAAAATGGACTCGCTGTGTTTTACATGTTATAGTACTGGATTAGCTTGCAACTTAATACCGTATAATGTAGTTGGCTGGAGTAGAGCTAATTTGACTGGTACTGTCGGAAGGCTTAATTTAATCTGTATGACAATCCATTACGTTTTATATGTAGAGCAATATTTACCGCTGAAATATAATGTTTTCTTCATAAATATTCTCAGAAAGTACTTGTATATCTGTTTTAAGGTACATGAGGTTGTATACTACCTCCTTTAACAAAACGCAACTGACCCTGTTGCTGTGGAAGTACTGCATACGCTTCGGAGCTTTGTAGATTGTTCATAGCTTCACAGTCTGAGGCAACGGAGTCGCTAATGTAGCCAAATGCGCTAGTGTGGCCACTGCTTCAGGTCGTTCTCCCATTCTTTGATAGTAGAAGGCAGCGGTGCTGTAACTTTATCACATCTGAGGGCGAAAAGATGATGTTCCCTCATACATTATTTTCCTATCGCTTAAAGAAAAAGTATTCGCGTGAGCCGCTACCATGGTAAACAGTTCAGTGACAGGATGCAGCGGAAGTTACGCCCAGAATTCCCACAAGGGATCATGGGACGTAGGAATAAGGTGGATAGTTCTGACAATATTGGTCCTCAGACCAGCAGCCATATGTACACCTGGCAAAATTCCTAAAATGGCTTCTGTGGTAGTTCCCACTACAATAGTAGTCTCATGGACCGCAATTTACTGTGGTCTCTCTCGCTCACACACACGCACGCATGCACCGACACACAAGCTTCAACAGTACCTGCCAATGCTCTAACAGCTGGTAAAAAGGCTTTAATCAAATGAAATTTAATTGAGATGGAACTCAATTACTACTTTGTTAATGGAAACAAGCTTGTGTTGCTGTGCTGTGAAGCGGTGTTGTGCGGTTTAAGGTCATATTCACTTTGGGAAAGGGCAGCACTGTTGTGGTTCGTACCATATAAGGCCCGTTTAGTCTCTTTGCATCACCAAAATGATTGATCTGTGTCTTTATTATTTTTTCAAAGGAGTACAATAAACTTTGCTTAATTAAATGTGTCTAAACCTTTTAGGGTTTTTTTATTTCTCTTTCCATCAATTGCTGGGGGTGTTTAGTGAGGGTGTGCATTTTCACAGTTTTATTAGCTATGAATCGAGAGCTTTTCTCGTCCTTGCGAGCTGCCGAATGTTTGCGTTATTAACGCCCTCGTTTAAAGTCTGTAAGTAGAACAGGAAAAGGTTTGGTCCAGTTGCATGAGAGAAATTGTGCCTTTTCGTTGGAGCAAGTTTGTGGGTTTGAATCTGGCCTGTGGCCTTTCCATGTGGAGTTTGCATGTTTTCCTGTTTGCGGGGTTTCCTCTCGGTACTGCGGTTTCCTCCCGGGTCTAAAGACATGAATGTCGGGCTGAATGATGACTGAATTGTCCGTTGGTGTGAGCTGGTGCTGTGTGATCCGCTCATTGCTTTGATAGGAAAACCAGGACACGATATTAACCTTCAGTAAGTGTTAAGAGTGCCGTTAAAACATAATCATTCTGTACACAGAAATTAAAGGGTAAACTGATACCTGTGCTGTGTGATTTGTTCTTTTTGATTAATAAACCTCGAGTCTGCAGTGCATGCTGTGGCATATTCGCGATTTGGTGCGTGTATATATTAAAGCGAAAGCAGAAACTTTACCAGACACATGGACGAATGTATGTCTGCAAAAAGGAATTCCCTTTTGATGCAGTCTCTTCAAAATACACATATTGTATCTCACAGTGATCTGTTCTTGGCAAGTGTGCTGTTGTGTGCATTTTTCTGGAAACTTGTTTTGAGAGTGTGCTGTCGTTATTCAGTATACTGCAGGTTGCTATAATCTGGCTGTTGAATATATCCGATGTTGCAGGAATCCAATCCTAGCTTTGGAATATGTTGACTGTTGCAGTAATCTGACCAAAATGCTGCTTTTTATGATATGAAATGCATGCATTGTGTGTTGTAGCTAATTGATGGCATGAGAATGCTTGGTCTAGGAATGCATTGCTGGGAAACATTGGGCCCTATGGTTTGTGGCGCACACACTTGTGTGTGTGTGTGTGTGTGTGTGTGTGTGTGTGATGGTTAGGTCGTGTGCTGAGACACTCCTGCCTCCTGTGGTGTGGTGGCGTCCCGCTGGGGTCTCCCTGCGGACCGACTCTTAATTGGAGCTGAAGGGAAATTTCACTTAGATGGCAGAATCCTGCTCTCCCAGGTAGCACCTCTCACTGGCCAGACGCTGCGCTGTTAGCAGCGCCGGTCTCACCTGACAGTGGGATTCACACCTGGGCCAGCGCTCCAGGCCTCCAGGGCCCCTCCGCAAGCTGTTTCTCTAGTTTCACATCAACCCCCTCCCACACACTCGAGTGCGCACACACACACTCACGCAGACACATGCTTGCACGCTCACTTCTCTGTCAGCTGCAGTTATGTCCTTTCCACACCATTGGCGTCAGTTTGACTGCCTTTCCATCTCTCTTTCTCCCTCCGTTTTCCTCTCATGTTCCCCGTTTCTCTCGCACTGACGCTCTCCCGCTCCCCCTGCACCACTGTTTCTTCCGCACCGTCATTTAGCTCCATTGTGACCCTTTGGTTATTCTGCTGTTTTGGTGTCAGAATTCACTTCCTGTCCTCTTCTTCTCTCCTTCAGATCTTCTGTGCTTTTACTCCCGCCCCTTGTGTTTCAGCTCAGATTTGGTAGCAATTGTTTGTTGACTGGTGCGCAGTCAAGCACACCGTGCGCGACTCTCGCCTCTCGTTAGACGCTGCCCCTCGGGCTGACACCTGCGCTCGCGTGGCGATGCGCGCCTCACTGTCTCCGTGGCAACGCTCAGACGCAGTGTGCCAATTCAGGCGATGATAATAATCGTGTCCATTCCGATAAGCGCACGTTGTCTCCTGGAAGCTCGCTGCCTACCGGACAGCAAGGGTGACGACATTGGCGTACTCCTCTTGCGCGGGTTCGCCTGTGCCGGCATCTCACCCCTCAATCAGGTTCGCATTCTGACAACAGCTATTTTATTATCCCGCACATTTTTGCTGCTTGTATTTCAAAACGAACAACTGAACTGTGTTGTACAGTAGAATAGACGCTGGTTTCAATTTAATTGTCTAAGAGTAGCGAAAACAAGCCGTTCAGCCCAACTAGGCTGGCCATTTTCTTATTCCTCTGGTGAATCTATCACTTCAGATACTCAATGACTCAATGGTATCAAGCCTGCTCTTAAAAACTCTCAAGGTTTCTGCCTTAACAATGGCCAGGCAAGCTATTCCGCGCTGAGATTACTTGCTGGGTGAAAAAAGTATTTCCTAATATCAGTGCTAAATTTACTCTTGGCCAACTTTCATTTGTGACCCTGAGTTCTACTAACAAAAGTTGGTAATCCCACATAATGCACTTTGTTAATCCCTTTAACATATGCAAAGACCTCAATCAGATCAACCCTGAGTCTCCTTTTCCTAAGACTGAAGAGATTAAGGATCTTTAGCCTCTTTTCATTGGTTTTTGTTCTGTATCCTAATAGTTTTAATTGTTTTTCTGCTAAAAATCTAAATGAACATACCTGTACCCTGTTCTGGTGGATTTTAAGGGGCACCGTTGCTTTTGCTGATACTCTTTAATTGTGGACTGCCCCCGGCAGTCACTTTTTCTTTGTATAATTATGTCATGACTGCCCTGCGAAAGGGTCGGGATTCTTTTATCAGGGATTCGCTGCTTGGTTCTGGCTGTTCCTTTTTTTCGATGAAACTTTCTCTCTGTATTCCTTGGGTTTGGAGGCTTTCCATCTGCTGGGGCAGCGAGCCCACTATCATCGCTTGGCACTGCCTATCTGAGAACATTAGGGATTATGTTCCCATGTCTCCTCCCAAACATACTGTGTGTGCGTGTGCGTGTGTGTGTGTGTGTGTGTGCGTGTGCGTGTGCGCGTGCGCGTGTGTGTGCGTGTGCGTGTGTGTGTGGGCGCGGGCGAATATTCGTTGTTATTATTACTGTTCTGTCACAGTTGTTGTTTATAGCAAGTATTGGGTATTGGTGTGTTGATAGCCCTTAAGATTTTGTCCCTCAAATACATTTTTAGTACTCTGGACAGAGCTCTCCACCCCATCGCTGCAGGAGTGCCAGACCAGGTGATTTAAGTCGAAAGGCGCCATTGTAGGGGAATATCTCATAATCGGAGCTATTAAGATACAGCTTTCCCCTCATAGTAAAACCTCGACACGTTAAAAAAAGAACCGGCTCCTTGGAATGAGCGGCATGCGCGTTCACCTCGCGCCTGTGCGGCACGCAGCTGCACCTGTGCAGCGTATAGGATGTCCGCGGGACTCAAAACAAGCCGCGAGGCTCTCTTTTGTGTAGAACTCGAGTCTGCGGTCTCCACCCTGTCACTGCGGCCCCACTCAATATAAACATTCACGTGTTCTGAGCCAAATCTTGTCTTCCCTCTTCGAAGTGCTGCTACTTCGCGCACCGCTTTATATTAGTTGGGGTTCAAAAGTGGTTTTCTTTGGTTGAATACACTTTTTATGGTCAATGCAAGACTTCTTTATCTAGAGCAGTGACTTTTGACTACACATTTTACTTAGAATAGGAATTGACAGGAAGTTTTTTTTATCTCTAAGTCATTTTTCCTTCCCTGATTCATTTTTTAAAATTTGTTTTATTTTTTTTTTTTGCAATTAAAGGTAATTTTATATACACATTTTTCATTTGATACACTCTTTATGTCCAAGATATTTTTCACAGCAGCACATATTGACGAAAGTGAGAAAAGCCTCAGTTGCTCTAAAACCTCTTTATTTGTTTATTTACACGTTCATTTTGTTCTGGAAAGGTCCATCTTACAGCACTATAGGATACTGCCCAGCTCAGGAAAAGATAACATGTCCTTCTGGGGATTTTACACGACTCGCACTGAGCCTCAGCTGTGCGCAGTGCGTAAGCGTTCGGACAGTGACACTGAGCAGAGCTGCGGTTTATGGATGTGGCCTTACGCACCTGCACATTACAGCTGTCTGACTCCGATCTTTTTCTTTGTTTCCAAATCCAATATGTTGTGCCACTGAGCTAAAAGCTGAGATTGTCGCTGTCCAAATATTTATGGACTATACAATGTGTTTCCATTACCATCTGTCCCAATACTTTTGCAGCTATTTCTGTGCTGTTTCTTGTTTGTTCAAAAGGACCAGAAAAAAATCTTGCCTGTGTTATTTTCTTTAATGAACAAATCATTCAAAAACAGCTCTGCTCTCGTTAGACCAGCTGATGGACAATAATTATCTTGATGTTTGTACATAAAACAAATATAAATTCCGCTGGATATCTCCTCATTTAACATTTATCTTCAGTATCAGGCTGCAACACCGACAGGCTGTGGTTTCCCTTCATAAAATTCTGCAGAAAAAAGTTTGTTCTCCAATATTTTGATTTTTTTCACCTGGCCGGTGGGGAACACAGTTCATGTCCCTCTTGGGTGCGTCAGACTGTCTGCAGATCGATGGCAAAGCCCTCTGGGACGTGAAAAAATCTGATGGAAATCCTGAAGAAAACACCTCTGTCCCCCTCCAATGAAATAATTTTCGAATAAGATCCACATCCTTGACTCCACCCAACCCAACACGGACAGAAGCCCAGTCTAACTCCACCGTTACAGCCGCAAAGCAGTTTCTGAAAATTTCTCTACATTTCAGGTCTATTTTGTTAGCCTCATAGCATAATCGCCTAAGTCATATTTTTGCTAAATTCAGATATCGCTTGATTGATGGCCAAAAATGCATTTAATTTTTCCTTTTTTTCCTAAAAAAAAAAAATAAAATAATTACATTTTCTCAAATAATAATAAAAAAGAATTAAAAAACTAGAAAACCTTCAAAATGAGGGGCAGTTATGCTATGAAGCTAACGATTTTGCAGAGAAAGCCTTGTGGTCACATTAAATGGGACACTCGGTGATGGTGTAGTGAAGTCAGAATGGAGAGAAAAAAAACTAAAAATGTCTGTCTTGGTCTGGGGCGTCGGTACATTGGAGAAAAAAGTTTCCGTGTGAATTGAGAAAGGTTGTCACTGTGAAGTAAGTTTGACACTTGTTTTCTGTATCAAGAATAAATAGTTATGTGAACCAATGTAAAAAAAAAAAAAATCTCAATGGCCAAACGAGACAAAACGACTGCTGGGCAGCCGCGCATTTCCATGAAACGAGGCTGCGACCGAGCGACATTCAAGTTCGGGGTGTGAAACAGGTCACTGATCACAAAGTAAACGGAGACGGGGTCCCAAGTGCAGGTGAAATTGATGTTTATGTCGATGGGAATGTCTGAGCTTCTGTGGTTCTGGCAAACCCCCGTTTGAGGTCTGCTGACGTTTTCTCCTGGTTAGTCTGCTGGCGTCATATCCAGTCGTTCGTGTTCGTTTTTTATATACATATATAGATATAATTATGCCTTACATTATTACTTAAATAAATAGCGTTGCAAATAGTAATGGTCTCTCGAGGGGTTGGGTCTTGGGGTTGCGGACTGAGGGGGGGAGGCTTAGTGGCCGACAGAATCTAGTCGTCTGACGTGACGTCGATGTCCTCCGAGCTGGCCTGCTTTGTGGCGATCCTCCATCTGTTGATGTGGTGATTCCCTTTCTTCTTCTGCTGATTCTCTGGGCCTTCCTCCTCCAGCTTCTGCCGCTTGTACTTGGTCCTCCGGTTCTGGAACCACACCTTGACCTGTGAGGGCGAAAAGGGTCCTCAGCCACTGACGAGAGCTACTGACCCACGCAGGCGTCAGTCATGCATCAGCCCTGAGAATCCTGAGGAGAGAACACTCTGCTGCTGCTAATGACGTCACAGAGGAACTAACAGGCCGATTTGTGCTGAAACCAATGAAACTGAAGCACAGAAACATACATTACCACTTCCTGTTTCTGCTGCATGCGCAGAAATACAACCCCAATTCTGAAGTAGTTGGGACGAAGTGTAAATTGTGAATAAAACAAATGCAATGAGTTTCAGATCACATGCGCCAATGTTATTTACAATAGAACATAGATAGCATTTAAAATGTTGAAACTGAGACATTTTACATTTTTATCCACAAAATGAGCTCATTTCAAATGTTCTGGCTGCTACAGGTCACAAAATAGTTGGGACACAGGCGCAAAATAGGGCTGAAAAAACAATTAATATATAAGGGAATCAGCTGAAAAAACATTTAGCAAGTAATAAATTGACTGGCATCAGGTGTGTAACATGATTGGCTATAAAAGGGATGTCTTAGAGAGGCTGAGTCTCTCAGAAGTATCGACGACTGGAGGCTCTCCAACCTGTGGAAGCTTGGGTAAAAAAATTGTGGAATATTTTAAAAATAATGTTCCTCAACGTCAAACTGCAAAGGCTTTGAAGGTCTCATCATCAACAGTGAATAACATCATCAGAAGATTCAGAGAAACTGGAAAAATCTCTGTGCGCAAGGGACAAGGCCGAAGACCTTTACTGGACGCCCATGATCTTCGGGCCTCAGACGCCACTACATCACTCACCGGCATGACTCTGTCATTGACATTACTAAATGGGTCCAGGAATACTTCAAGAAACCACTGTCTGTTAACACAGTCCTCCGTGCCATCCACAGATGCCACCTAAAACTCTATCATGCAAAAATGAAGCCATTGTTGAGCATGATCCAGAAGCGCCGCCGTGTTCTGTGGGCCAAGGCTCATTTAAAATAGACTGTAGCAAAGCGGCAGAGTGTCCTGTGATCAGACGAGTCCAAATTTGACATTTTTGTTGGAAATCATGGGCATCGTGTCCTCCGGGCTAAAGAGGAGAAAGACCACCCATCCTGTTATCGGAGTTCAGTTCAAAAGCCTGCATCTCTGATGGTATGGGGATGCATTAATGCATATGGTGTGGGACACTTGCATGTTTTAAAAAGCACCATGAATGCTGAAAGGTATGTAAAGGTTTTAGAGCAACATATGCTCCCCTCCAGACAACATCAATTCCAGGGAAGGCCTTGTGTATTTCAGCAGGACAATGCAAAACCACATACTGCAGCTATTACAACAGCATGGCTTCGTAGCTGAAGAGTCTGTGCTGAACTGGCCTGCCTGCAGTCCTGATCTTTCACAGATTCAGAACATTTGGCGCATAATGAAATGAAAAGCCTGTCAAAGGAGACCCAAAACTCTCCAGCAGCTGGAAGCCGGTATTAATCAAGACTGGGATCAAATTCCAATGGATAAACTCAAGAATTGTCTCCTCAATGCCCAGACACCTCCACTCTGTGTTAAAAAGAGGAGGAGATGCTATACCTTGGTAAACAGGCCCCTGTCCCAACTTTTTTGAGACCTGTAGCAGCCATCAAATTTGAAATGAGCTCATTTTGTGGAATTGTAAAATTTTGCAGTTTCAACATTTGCTGTGTTATCTTTGTTCTATTGTGAATATCAAATAGGCTACTAGCTGGTGTGATTTGACAGTCATTGCGTTTTGATTTTATTTACACTTTGTCCCAACTATTTCGTAATTGGGGTTGTAGTTCATTTCCTTTGAGAGTTTAGTGTCTATTTTTTATCAGTGTCCAAAAACTGTCTCTAATGACGACTCAGATTTGCTTTAACGTCAACACATCATAGATTGAAAGACGTTATGGTGCGTTAGTGGTTAAATCATCTCTGATGGACATTATTTTATTTAACGGAAGTAAAAAAATGGCCTGTATGTAACCTTGTGGTGTTAAATTCACACGAATTGTTTTACTGTGCAGTGCTGTTTTTGCGCTTTAGATACACTGCTTTACCGCTTTGTTGGTGAAGCTCTATGCTCGGTTCTGATAACATGTTAAATGTAAAACTTTTATGTTGGCGCTGTTCTCAGAAAGATTTTTTTGAGGTGGTTTTTCTGTTTTGCACCACCGAAACAGCTATAAATTCCCCATTTGGTTCTGATTGTCTGTGCTTTGTTTGCCTCGGATAAATGAATAAATTATCAACGGACGGGGCGTTGACGCTGTTTGTGCAAATTGAATATGGTTCATTAAATTCACGTCCCGCTAGAATGTGCATGTGATGTGATAGCAAAGTACGACTGAATACATCGAACAAAGATTCCAAAATACAGGCTGCCTCTATCCAGCGCGAATTTACTAATCTGACAGTTAGTAAATCAGTGGTTAAAATTAATCTCTGTTTCCCTCTATGCACTCATTTCCGTCGCTGCCATGTTAGAATGAACTCGAAAGAATACAGCCTCCTAAAGAAGCCTATTTGTTCAAAAGTGGATTTTTTTCTGCATTAATTCCGATCTCGAGCTTTTTAATGGGAGTTCATGTGAACGCGCGGACAGTCCTCATCCCGCGCGCGGATTGTGCCCGGGGACCTGAGCTGGGTTCGCTTTTGCAGGCTGGGTTAAGTTGTCTTCACATCAGGCGAATGCTGGGCTAATATAGAAGTAAGAAAAAGAAAAAAAAACACTTTTTTAAAATTATTTTTGAATTATGCACGACATTGCGCATTATTAAATTGTGCCAAAATGTTTTTAGAACCATGGGGCAACTTACTTCTCGAAATCTATTTTAATTTATTGAAACTGTTTATCAATGACGCGCTGATTGCTTCACAACGTCTTCAAGCGGAGATGAATTTAAACCGCTCTGGATGTCTGCTCCTCCTGTAAATTAATTTCATAACGCCCAAAATATTTTCTTAAAAATTCTCGAAAGTTTTTTTTTTTGTGTGTGATTTGAATTCCTGCAACTATCTCTAGCTCTTATCTAGTCTATTTTTTCTGTGTTGCTCCTGTGATTAAACTTCAGAAATCAAAACGATTATGGTTTTTATTGCCAGAACGACATGGCAAATAATTGTTAACAAAAATGTTAAAGTTAACAAAGTTAACTTTGTAATTTATCCAGTGAATTTGACTTGTACCTTGGACTTCTTTCTGCCAGCTATCATGATTCTTGAAAAGAGAATGGCTGGAAACGCCCTTGACATGAAGTTAATGACTAAATTATTACCATTATTTGCATATAAATTGTTGTCCCTCCCCGTTTTGGTCATGTTGCTAAATACTTCCTGTTTCTCTGGGGCCGGTTGAGAGCATTAGTCTTGTTTGAGCCTTGCTGGGAGATCATTTACCTGAACAGGCTGCATTGTTTGACTCGCACTTTGTCTCTCGATGGCAGCTGTTCGTGAAAATGATCTGGGGACACATGCGAACCTTTCTATACCGCATGGCGTAAAGCAGTCCGAAGAATTTTAAGGTTAAACAACAGAACTCACTGTGATTTACTTCGTGAGATTTTTAATGTAATGCCGATGCATTGGCAGCTGCATAAAAGTTTTATAGAATTCGCAGGGAGTATAGCAAATAGTGAAAACAATGTGCTGAGAATGTGTTAAAATTTAAAAGTTAAAAAGGAAGCGCCTCAACATTTAGTCAAAAATTATGAGACAATGATATCATATAACAAATTTGCAAGTGTTAAGTGTAAATATTGCCATTCACAAAATATAGCCTATTGAGTTGCATATCACACAGAGTCCAGCAGGAAGCGGGCTGCATCAGTGATATTGGTTTTCGGGACAGCTGTTTCGGTGTCCACATACCGAATGATACTCACTATGAATTACAATTAATTTTAGATTACTTACGTACTTCGGAATGGGATGAATAGTGTTGTTCTGTGTATAGTGTGTGTATGTTTTTTTTTGTAACTGTAACTGCACTCTGAGTACGAATAAAGATACATAATTATTAATGTTACACCAATTGAGAGAAGTGGTTTTCGGATTAAGTTCGTTACATTTGGTTGACTAATATTTGGCGCATCTTCACCACTTTGCCCCACGAAGTTTCGAAGCTGTAGATGAAATGAGAAATTACAGTCCTTTGTCGGCGTCCGTGAAACGGGGGTTACCTGAGTTTCCGACAGGCTTAGGCTGTTGGCCAGCTGCTTCCTCTCCGCGCCTACCACGTAGTGGTTCTTCTCGAAGGCTCTCTCCAGCCGTAGGAGCTGCGACGGGGAGAAGGCCGTCCGGATACGCTTGGGCTTGCGCGCGAACGGGCCGTGCAGCAGCAGGCTGTCCTGGGAAACCTCATTTCCTGCGGACACAGATCACAGCGCGCGGGTTAAAGGGCCGGAACTATCCGCACTCGCTTTTGTGCGCGCGGGCCGGGCGCGCTGCTGGGGGCAAATCCACTGCAGCACCGCGCGCTCACGCTGTAATTAGCCTGGGGATTATTACTTCCCAGGGTTTAGCGAATAGGAGGGAAGTGACCCGAGTAAACCCTTGTGTGGTTTTTCCTTCACCCCTCAAATTTCTGCTCATGTCTTCGCGCTGTCTTAAGAAGGCGGTTGAGCCATTTGCAGTTTTACTTGGCCAAATAGGTGCTTTCCGAATAACAGAATTGGAAATGCGGTCCGATCATTATTATTATTATTATTATTATTAGGCCTATTATTATTATTGTTGTTGTTAAAGTTAATTGGTTCTTGCCTAGGATAGACAACGTTTTACAGTGTTTGTAGGGTGTTTTTGTCTTGTTTCATTTCTTATTTATTTATTTTTAAACAATGGCATCTCTTCACAAAATAGCGACTATTTTGCGGGTTAAAATTACCCCGTGAAGCTAAATAAATTTGATCATAAAAAAAATATTTATTTAAGATCTATTTAAGGTTTATGAACCACGGTCTTTGTGTGTAGTGGAAGTGGTTGAATAATTTCATGAACAATGGGCCAAAGCTACACTGACGTTCTCAAATTCAATGGAATTATGTGAAAAGTAAACTTGGTTGAAGAGAATCTGATATCTCCTCAGCTATGAAAAAATAGGAAAGAAAAATACTGATTATGGTGTTTCTGATTATGATTAGACTGATGAAGGAACGAAGGGAAACTGCTTATTATTAAAAGTGCTCGCTGCTTTTTAAAAATCACAGGCTGACAGCCCAATTGTAGCCTAATGTTTTCTTCGAGATTTACGGTAGCATTACGATTTTGGTTTGTCAAGGATCGGAAGTAACCTTGGGCAGAGTGGCCGTATAAATCACCTTAACTTCTGACTTGGCCGGCGGACTCGCTGAAGGGCCTGATCACTGACAATGAAAATATCTCCTTTGCAAATTGGCTGCACGGGGAGAAAACGTCAGCCAATTACCTCAACACCACTTTCTCTCTGCATGAGGGAGTGCGAGGGCCCTTGAGCAGTGTTTAAACGTTAATCTCTATGAACTCCGAAAGTGCGTGTAATTATTCCCTTGGTGTTTGTTTTAATTGAACTTTGGTATTTCCGTGATTTTTTTGCGTTTGTAACATCTGAAGTAGACTGACTGAGCGTATGTCGTTGAGATGATAACTGATTATTCGATTAATCTTGTTTCATTTGATGGAAAGGGGAAACAAGTTGCCGCGTACTTGGAAGTCTATCGAATATGTGCGAACATTGCTACATATGTTTCAATTTATTTGAGCCTTTGGCAGAAAAAAAGAAGTTTTGGCACAATCGTGATCCGTCGTCCGTACCGATTTTAACCTAAATATTCTCTGTGCATGTGAGCCGAAGTTCGAAGGCCTATGTTGTTGCCCAAGTAGATGAAGTGAAATGAATTAACTCCGCGCCCTGTTCAGACAGCTGCTGAATTCGCCGTTGCTTGACTTTTGCCAGTAGCCTCGATTAAAAGACATTAAACCGCGCTGCTGCACCGTAAACTACAGAATCTTTATCTCCCGAGAGCACGCGAACTTGACAAGCCGTGAAACTTAGAAACGTTCATAGGTGAGAGTGGTTTTTAAAATATGAAGTAGTAACTTTTGACATAGGCTACAAATACTTGTAGTCTTGGAACTGAAAGACGTAGCCTATTTTTATTCTATTTTGTTTTATTATTATTATTATTATTACTACTACTAGTACTAATGATGATTATGATGATAATAATAATAATAAAAAAATAATAATAATATAGTAATAATAATAATATTATAATAATAACAATAATATAATAATAATAATAAATGCAGTATGATCTGAAGGCCTATAACATGTTGGAATTAAAATTTAAGAATTCTGTCCATCCTTCAAAGTTGGGGTCCACGCAAGCCCTTGGTTAATTCTCATTCTACTCTCAATATATTCAAGATGATAGTAAAAAACACCCCTCTTTTGTCTTTGCGTATAGATATATTACACTGTTAAAAGGTTTACATCGAGTCAACTTGAATAAATTGCTTCAATTTGTTACGTCTAACTTAATTGGCTTTCCTAAACTCGAAATGTGTCTGCGCTCAATCACATATTTCATTTGAGAGGTAATTGTTAGTTGGTGTTGGCTATTTTTGTGTTGCGTCAAAGTAGCACCTTTGAGAGTGTAATAGCGTGTGCACTATGTTCATTCAGAAAAGAAGCATCTTAATAGCTTCAGTTATTAAGGAAGACATAGGAAACAATTCCCTGTATTGTCCATTTATTTCCAGCATATTAGCATGTTGGATTGTGTCTCTGTCCTTCTTCATACTCGAGCTTGGAATGACCATCTTGAAAAGAAAAGGTGTTCTTCATGATGCTAACTGATACTCAGTCTAATACCTGATTGTGGTGCCGCATAACGAGTATCGTCGCTCGGTGTAAACGCTCCCAAGCGCTCAAAAGGCGATCGAGAAAACCTCTCTGTATAAAGTTCATTGTGAGAAGATGAAGAAAAAAAAAACCCCTTGATTGTTGCATCACAACCGAAATGCGAACACATCTTAGCTTTTTAAAATCTAATTTACGAACTCCTATCCTAACTCCTAATTTTTCAAATTTTCGGACATTTTTGTGTCTATTGTATAAACTAGTTCTAATAACACAAATAAATTTGAGCAATGGTGGAATCAGGAAATGTTTTTGTTTGACCCTGCTCTGTTTTCAGTGGAAGGTCTTCCTAAAACGTTAAAACATATATTACGCTGTTTAAAAATAAGCTAACAAAATTAAACAAGTGCCAGATTTCGTCAAACGCCGAGGTAAGTTTCGAATGCACTTCACCTCATTTTTAAACATATTTGAAGTGCTTTCGCTTAAACGGAAAATGCGACCTTTGATTGACAACGAATGAGAACTGAATTTAAAAGCCCGCTGTACTGTTGTACCGTTGTTTGACCTCTCGTGTGTAATAACAAAACGACACAGTGCACGTGTAGCTCAAGGCCTGCTTGAGTGTGTTTTCAGTGCCGCCTCGGGTATGCACGTGCGTGTAAAATAAATATGGTGAAGACCCTGATACCCGGTAAAATGGGAATAATCGGCTCGCTTCAATTTTTTTTTCTCCCGACAAGAAACAATTTGAGTTATCTGACT
Organism: Gymnothorax reevesii; assembly: GCA_029721435.1. Lineage (NCBI taxonomy): Eukaryota > Metazoa > Chordata > Actinopteri > Anguilliformes > Muraenidae > Gymnothorax > Gymnothorax reevesii. The sequence continues at coordinate 3,613,885 of CM056574.1, read as the reverse complement.
CACACCCGTCCGTCGACAAAGCGTTGCCAGAGGCGACGAGAGTGCAGCGAGAGAATAACTCAATCTGTGCGTTGATTTCCAGAACAAAGCGCCGCTTTCCTTTCACGTGGAATCCCTTCCCTTGCGGTAGGATTAATTTGTTCCTCTATTTTGAGATTTTGTCGCTTTGAGCGGGATTTCTTGTGTTGAATGTAGATCCATCTGGGCTGACCTACATACTGATGGAGAACAATTGGCCTTGTGAAACGTCATTTTGTCTCATTGAATACATCTTGCGTTATCAAGAGTATAGTTTTTTTATGGACTGTTGTGCTTTTATGGCCGGCTGCCTTGGTGTATACGAAATAATGCAATGGAATGATAATAATAATAATAATAATAATAATAATTTAATCAGCACCATCGTCTTCATTTGCTTAAAAATCCAAAATTACCGACCAAGTAACCAACCGCTATAAATAGGCAACCACCTCCACAATTAATATTTTTTCTACTACAACTAAATAATCATAATAATAATAATAATAATAATAATAATAATAATGCACTTGCTTAAATTACTATTTTCCCATGGGAAACATACGCTGATACGCTTTCCTTGCTTTTGCGTTTCACTGAGCTTTCTCTGGAAGCTGAACAAACTGCCAGTACCATCAAGCGAATAAATGCTCACTGAACACTCGCCCTTTTACAGTGCAGTCATAACACAATTATTCAGGCCTCAAGCGGCGGTGCAGCCATACGCCGCTCTTTCATTTACACGGGAGAACTTAGCTGTTAGCTCATCTCTCCAGGAAAACGCGTCCTGGCGTTTACACCTTCTTACCTCCATAAATGGCACCATCTTTCAGAGGCGGGAAAGTATTCTATAAATGCGCAGAACACATAATGCTGAGTTTTTCTATGGAGCCACATATGAGTCTTTCGGAAACTCTTTTGGGCGGAGTACGGTTTCAGACAGTTTAGCGAAAATGGAATCACGATTTTCAACTGCCTGTGACTGCATGCAGCAAAGAAAGAGAGAGAGAGAGAGAGAGAGAACTACAGCTGCTTTTACCTTGAAATCTGTGTCCGAAAAACCTGTTCCGCAAAACCCAGGGATAAAAGTTTAGCGGATCACGATGCTGTGTCCCAAAGAACGAGTGGGGGTGCTGCAGGTGCGAACCTCCGATTTGGTGCGGGTGAACAGTCAATGACGGGTGGTTAACTGACTCAGGAAAGACGAGCTCTGGGTTCGGGTAGAGGGCCCTCCCCGTTGGGGGCTGGTAGCTGTTCATAAATGCGTCTGTGGGGTTCTGATAGCTCAGGGCCGTCGGTCGGATGGGATCCTCCGCAGTCAGTGGGCTCTCCTTCGCCACCAACGACTCGATCGTAAAACAGCGCTTGCCCGCCGGCGGGAACATGATCTCGGCAGTCCCAGTCACAGTAACACCCCAAATTAGACAAGACAAGTCCTCACTCGGTTCGTCCTCTGTGTTAATTAGTGCGTAAATTCATTTAAAATGACATTTTTTAAGGGGAGGTGATATGGTCCAATTATTTGCGTATCGAAGAAAGTCTTTTTTTTGTTTTATCTAAACAGAAAATTGCAAATGTGAATAGAGAAGGAACGACTCCATGAGACAAGACCTGCTGATGTAAATTCAAGTCAAGCACTGTTTGAAGCGCTGGCGGAATGACAGAACAGAGATTTGTGTGGTGCATATTGGTACCTGAGAACATTGTTCTGATTGGACGGCACCCGTCTACTCCGGAGCATGGATTACTCAAAATGCGGATTGGAGCTCTTGTATATTGTCCTCGAGCGCATATACTTGTGTTCGATTTCGATGAGGCGTGGAATTAGATTGGGAACTCCTTGCCGTGTAAATTTTGTCGCGTTCTTATAATTAATTTAATGTAATCAAAAATGTATTTTAATTACATTTATTTGAAAGTTGCTATTTGTTAGTAGCTATGAGTTTATAGCCTAATATTGGCCTATTGGTTACCTGTAGCCGTAAATTGTTCCAGCCGACTAGCCTTTTATTTTTATTCGCCAACTCTAATTTTCTAATGCATCCGGGACACGTGAGATCAACCCAGCTCTAATCTTTTACTATTTTTGAAATTATCTCAACCCCATAATTCCCCTTAATATCTTTCCGCTCAGGAGTGTATGACCCGCATTTTAGAGGGCGAAATATTAAATTAATATAGATATGGATCGCATACAATCATTGCATGTTATTCAGGAACGACTCAAAATTGCGCGTTTACACTTTAATTCACTAGCGTTCTCAGGTGTGGTGTATACGCCTCACTTTTAACCCAGTTAAGACTATTCATTTCTATTGTTCCAATTGGAAAGATATATCGTACTGATGTCTCGAAAGTTTTAATGCATTTTATCGACTTCTGCTCCGCGCATTACGATTTATCAGCGACAATCGTCTAGTTTAGATGTGCCTTATCTGAAACCGGAGTCATATTTACATCTGATGTGTTATCAATTAGATCAAGGAGAGATAAAGTAATCTTTCGTACCAGGTGAACTTTTTCTATCTCGGTAAATTGGGTCATCGATTTTTTCCGTTGAGGAACTCTTATATTATTATTATATTATTTATTTATTTATTTATTTATTATTATTTATTTATTTATTTATTTATTTATTTATTTTGTGGACCCGTTTTGTGATGCCCTCATTATAAGTGTGGAAAGTGTGAGGGGTGCGACCCAAAGAACCACTTATCGCCGTGTTATCTCGCTAGTTCTCATAATTTCGAGAAGCATGAAAATACGAGGTAAACATGACAGTAATTAACCATAACCACACCGCCACCTGTCATATGAGCGCTGCCTAACCTGTGGTTGCTTCTACTCGTCAATGTCAAAGGCCCGGCCCCGCCCAGATCGTTTCTTGAAATCATCGCGCTCTTATTCACTTCAGAAGAAACTCTTTCTAATGTCATTGGAGTTTATATTTTGGCATCTGACTTGTTCATGTGGCACCAGAAAATAATGATACAGGATAATGGTAAAATAATGTTCGAATTCACATTTTTGTACGCCTCGCTGCAGTCCTTTCCCGAACTCCATCTCGCGACTTCATACCTTTTCTTCCTCACCTTAATGCGCTCGAGCTCATCTGGAGACGCCGATATTCTTGCTTCTTGCGCTGCGTTAGAGCCCTGATGCGTTTGGTTACTGTTGGTTGAATTTAAATCACTTAATTTTTGCCAGTACAGAATATGAACTAATACAGTCACGTCATTAGTGTACAACTACCGCAGTTTTTAATGATGATGATGATAATAGCCTAATAATAATAATAATAATAATCCCATTTTAGCATGATTTGAATTTATTGTAGTATTCATATTACCAATGAAAAGCAATTTTGTGCATAATGAAATAATAGTAGCACATACTGCTCTGCTATGTAAATGAGGAGAATATATAGCCGAAGCGGCATATAAATGCCGTATATTTATTTAATATCTTGAGCTAGCCGTGGAAAATTCCGACTACTATTTACCTTTCTTATAAAAGTTAAAGAGAACAAATAGCCTCCATTACTTTGATTCTATCACCAAAATTCGTCTTGCCTGCCTTTTAACAATAATGCTTCCGCATTATTTTCTGCCGTTTAGGGTATTGCTTGAAGCTGGATTAGATGAACGATAATGATTACGACTGTCTGTCTCATATTCCTGCATCCATTACGGTTAATAATTACACTCGTCGAATTTTCCCTCCCTTCTGAGCAGCCTGAAGTATCGCTTCAGCCCCGTTTGCTATTAACTTTGGGCCGATGCCATTTGAGTGAAAGTGCTTCTAATACCCCATGTGCGTAAAAGGCCAGTTTACTATGAAACATCAGTCTCGCGTGAGAAACCCGCAAGAACTACTCCACCTATTAGAATTCTTTTTGTGAGAATATGTCATTAAAGTAAGTCTGCACCCAAATTATCATTAGTTTTTGTTTCTGAGAAAACTCTGATTTGCAAAGCAGGGTGCAAAGCCTTTCGTTCCAAAGCCTTTAGTGGAATCAATGCATTCAGCCAATATTGCTATGAAGTAGAAATATGGAGGACGTAGATAGCCTACAATCAATCAAATAATCACCGAATTCTGCGCTTTGCTTCGACTTTGTTTTCTCTTCGTGAATACCCTTCCGCTCAACGCAACTCGTCATATACGAACTTGATGCTGGCCTGTACGCTGGTGCACACAGTTTACTAAGTTTTCTTCTTGCACGTTTGCAGACTAGAAGGCTATAATGTAAGGATGATAAATATCGTCGAGCCTATTTCTGTGACACTTTACCTCTATTTTTTTTTTATTTGTCTCTCTTTTCTAGGTAGGCCTACTACTTTTCACAAGACTTTGTATGAAACCTTGACACTACAAAGCTTCTTTCTGATACATATTAACTAAATCAGTGGCAGATCTGGGCCTGCATCAGTTGAGCAGTTTCCATTGCTGAACTTAACTACGGCAAGTGATAACATCTTTACCCCAGCCAATGTTGCTGCAGCTGTTGGACTGACTGGTGACTCTGTTTCAACGCCGTCAAAGGAGCCCTCAAACGGCGGTCAGTTCAGCTACATTTTTGTGGATCCTCAGAATTAGAAGTTGCACATTTCCGCGCTAGTTGCAGATATAAGGCTGCAGCTATGAACAACACGGAGGGAAAGTTTAAAAGATGAGGACCAGACGAATCGCATTTAGGCTCATACTGAAGTTGCTGTTATTACTCTCTGATAATCTGGAATCAGAAACGGAAGGTCACATTCACGCAATCTGGGCATCAGACCTGCTTTCTGAGTTAATAACTAACGCGCTCTTTCGCCCAGGGAGAGCATTAGAAAATCATTACCGAGAAAAATAATGAGACGGGACAAGATGTTGATTGGGTGTTTAGAAGTCAAAGGATCTTAAACTCATCGGTTTCGTCCACCTAATTATTTCCTTTCACTGCGCTATTTAGCAGCGGTAGACCTGTTTAATTGGTCCGACCAAGGGCTGTAATTCCGACCAGGATCCCGCATTATTTATCCCTTCATTTATAAAAACAACTGCATCATAATTATCCCTTATTATCGCATTATTGCTCAGTATTACTGGTGTTTTGTTGTCTAAAATAAAAGAAATGAGAGTAAATGCTAATTATTAAGGTACGGAAAAAACCATCTGATTCACGCGCATACTGTTCTGAATAATGTGGATGTGGAATGAATTTATGAACCCATCGAAAATTGCTTTTCTGTCCTGTTATTATTAGATCTGAATTGAATTAGTTCAATTGGCTACCGAATTAATGGAAATGGTTGGGGTTTATGTGATGTAAATTTGTTTTATGTCTTGTTTGTTTGAATTTTTTTATTACCGTCATAAACAACAACATTGCAGTTTTATCGGTAAGGCTACGGCCAGGGCCCGACGCCAATATGAATCCCCCGAATCGCGAACAATTATTGCATCAAATGTCATTATTAATTCCCGTGAAAAAGTACATGGGGCTGCATCCATTGTGTAGTGCCATAATGTCAAATAAATGTGACGATGGAGAATTAGTCAGCGTGAATTTACTCTGTCACAAATCCAGTGCAAGTGTTGAACCGACAACAGGCTGTCGCGATGGTGGCATATACTCCACGCTGCTAATGTTCCTTCGAGTTGTCGTCATTTGGCCTACTTGACACCAACACCATATGCCGGCCATCGCGGTGTGACTGTCAAATATTTTGGTGGAGCATTTTTACGTGTTGCTTCCATTTCTCATCATGAAGATACCATGAGTCACTGATCATTAGGCTATAACAAACTACACTGCCTGTACACTACACTACCAGTGCGTACTCAGTCGTGAAGTCTGTTCTCGAGCTCATCAGTGTACTCCATCAACAAACCTTAAATTAGGGTGACTAACTCATCCCATATTTCTTGAAGGATGTCATATACTCTTTGCGAATGCTGGGATATTCTGCGTGTAAAATTTGTTGCACACTTTGTATTTCAAATGATGACGATGATGACATTATTATTATTATTATTATTGTTATTATTATTATTATTATTATTATTATTATTATCTGTCAAACCAGTAACTCATCAGTTTTTTCCATGTTCGTTATAAATAAAAGGCTCCAAATGTATTTATCCTTTGTGCCATTACTACTGTTGAAGTTGTAAGAATAATCTGTTGAGCTAAGTAGGCCAGCATTAGATGTCGGGACCGGTAACCGCGCAGTGTCACTGCGGTAAGTGTTCAAAGGTTTTACATTGGGTTTGACACAACGATATAGACTTAAGACATTTTTGAACGAGTCATTCAGTGAGCAGTGTGACTAAATAATGTACAACGTGCTTGTAATTGGGAGATACCAAAGCGGTGTGATATGGAGCCAACAGTCGTTCGTTCATTCCATCACTGATGGGCGAGAGGGGTTAATGATTGGTGCATTCTAAACCAGGAGAAGAAATCGATTGGCTGGCAACGGAAATGCCGCTGCAGCGAAAGACTGCAGTGTTGTATTGCAAACTGCGGACAGGTGACCGCTGCTGGGAGCGTGAAGCTGAGAAAATTTGACCGACAGAAAAACCCGTCAATAGTAAACTGTTTTCATTAAGTGATGATGACGATTGAAGTGAAGCGAGTGCCGCGAGGATGATCGTATATGACACGTATAGCCTTGAATTTGTAGGCTATACGTGGCTTGTATGTCATTATAGGTACATTATCATCATTCAAAACTCCGACCAGAAAAAGTTTTGAACCCCCCCCCCCCCCCCACACACACACACACTGTGGGGGGTGCTCAATGTCTGTCCTGTCTGTATGCCTGTCTGTGTCTCTACTGATGTTTTTCTGTCTGTTCTCCAGTCTGTTTGTCTCTGCGTATTTCTGTCTCTCACACCTCTAATGGCAACTTGAGGCGCCATCTCTGGCAGGTGGTAATAGGCCAAGATCCTGCACATAAATGGCGTAAAAGGTTTAATTTTAAGATACTCAAAATACACCCACCCGCGCATGAAGACCAATTAATTTGTTCAGCGAGTCACCCTCAGACCTATTCGCTGTCTGCCCCTAAATTACCGAAGTGTGAGAAGTGCTGCGACTTCTGTCCCTTCGTCAAGAAGGAAAGTAAATCTTCTAAGACGCGGCTCATAGCGTCAACTGACTGATTTTATCTATTTTTATTTTTCTCGAAGTGATTGTGTCGGTGGTTGTCGGCAGTAAAATACATTAACCGTGCTATTTTCCTACATACTGCACGCGACTCCAGAGGTGCAAATTGGTGTTGACACCAATATTTTGAAGGATCTGTAATTACAATTTTACAACGAAAGGCAACATTTACCCTTTATTCGTTTGTTATGTAGTTATCGCATAACAATATTACTTGCTTCTATAAGGAAGGAAAAATGCACGCTTGCCTCTTACACATCTCTCTCTCTCTCTCTCTCTCTCTCCCCCTCATACCCTGTGTGTGTGTGTGTGTGTGTGTGTGTGTGTGTGTGTGTGTGTGTGAGTGTGTGTGTGTGTGTGTGTTTGTGTGAGTGAGATGTGATTTGGGGAGCTATATATGTTCTCAGTACCTGTGGCCACAGAATGTATTTGGTGATCTTTGTCTTCAAGCATGAAGTTGGAAGGGTTGAAAACGACATTCTACCTTTATGTGGCCGCGGCATCTAATATTATTATCATTATTATTAGTATTAGTATAATAATTAATAACAATAATATTATTAATAATAATAGTAATAATAATAATTATTATTATTATATTTTGTTATTATTTTAGTAGTAGTAGCAGTAGGAAGAGGAGGAGGAAGAGCTGTAGCACTAGTCTACTTAAAACAAGCGTAGTAAGTTGGCCTATAATTTTTATTACTTTTACTTTTATTTTTCAATTTTTACTTTACTGCACGGATGAAACTGGTTCGGTTTGCATTGCAGTAATGATTGAAAGCAACGTGACCTGATCGCTAAACCTGACCGTCGCAGGTGGATGAATAACCTCGCGGAGTTTCTTCAGAAACCGTCTTGGGAACTGATGCGAGACGACATATTTTATCTCAAGAGATTTAAGCGAGTAGCCTATAGGCCCACATCAAACTGGCCGATTTTACTTCGCTCTTCTAGTGCTGAGTGTTTTTGTCATCATGACAATGGTTAACATGTTGAATTCGTGATCCGTCAATCTCGAAATAAAAAAATTCGCTCAAGAGCGAGCAGACCCATTACTATGCCGCTGCTACATGACTGCGATAGCAATAGTGAAGCAATAACCCGCCAGATGATTAAATATGTTCTGTTGGCACGCGGACAAGGGAGCACGAGCTCAGCTACGGATACGCGCTGGATCACATTGACTGCAAATTGTTTGTTGTATTATAATCCAGTGTCGTTCTGTGGATAAAGCTCTTTTGAGACATGAGTTTTCTATAGTCTGCAAACTACACCTTATTAAAACATCCTATAGTTCATTCTTAGCAATACTCTCTTTTTTTTTTGCATAGCTGTAGTAGTAGCCTACTTTAGTCTGCATAGTAGCTATAACTAGAATAGCAATACTGCCATCACATTATAACTATAGTATTACCACAGCCAACAGTACCATAATAGTACTGTAGTCCACACATCTGTATTTCTGTAGTTCGAATAACTATAATATCACTACTACACTGTGGTGGCGAAAATAGCATCCTTTTGGATAACTATGGCTTCTTTTCTGCAGTCACGGAGGGAGAAATGATCCGTTGACCGAAATTGGAACTGAGTGGAAATATTGGGCGTACAAAATGTAACCGAAACATAAACTGTATTAGGAAGAAAGTCAGTGTTCTGCAGTGCTCGTGGCGTCAAAAAATGCATCGCAAAAACATGTGAACTCTTCGTTTAGCCTATTTGTACGCGGTTATTAACTACGGAATGCCTGCCATTAAAAAATCTGTCAATAAAAATTAAAAAGTGCGAGTTTTCATTGCAGTCCACTGTGTTCCTATGAAGTTCTGAGGGCGGCCTGTTCTTCCGGCTAGTATTGATAATTAATTTGGCTGATTGGCCTATTTTTATGGTACGTGAAACTTGTGTCAGATAGTACTGTTTCGATATGATGAGGCATCTATTTAAATTGTAGCTGCCAAAAAAAAAATCCGACATTTTTTTTGAACTGAAGTAAATTTTTAAGGCCTCACTGAAAATGGTGATGCCGGTAAATTACAGTATATATCGCCGGCATATATGTGGTTCCCGTGAGAAGCAAAACCAATGTGGGCTTTAGCTGTCCTCTAGTGGCCAGAAGGGGAACTCCACCTTCCCGCTCCTGTAAAGGCCTTATTGACAAAAGACATGCCGCAAGGAGTTGCCTTGGCCAAGTGTCGGTTATGTAATAATTTGACTGCTGGGCTGGTCTCTCTGAATGTTATGTAGACTATCGATTCGATGAACAATACTGATTTGTACTCTCTGTAGTAAGTTCGTACGGTTGTGCTTGTGTCCTGATGCCAAGATGATGGACTTTGGACCAAAATTGCAATTGAATTTGCCTAAAAGTACATGATCACTGAAAATGAATTAAAAAAACGATGGAATGCTGATCATTGAGGTTTACTCTTCATAAATGAGTTATTTTGATGTATCTTTCTAAAGCATCAAGCCAAATAACTGCACATTGGCACAAGGATTATTTTTTTTTTAGATGCCGTTCTGTCGGGCCCAATCTGTCCCAATAAGCCTGGTGCTCATAACATTGACGCCACTGCCCTCTGCTGGTGTAATTTGCGACGTTCACTTATGAGCTAAAATGATGTTGAAAACCACGGTGTCCATTGTAATTCACCCTTCCGCTGGCTTAGAGCATCCTTTATGCGCATCCCTACGGTTTCAAAGAGGCCAGCAATAACCTCGTAACATTGAGTGGCGTTTAATGGTCCGAAAACACCTTTTCACTCCGCTGTCTGCTTTGTACTGCCCATTTAGTAAAATGATTGCAGTGGATCAATCTGACAACTGCCTTGGTGAGTCTTTTTTATGAGAATTCATCTATTCTTTGCATTATAACCTTGTAATAGATGATTCTATTTTAAATGGCTTGCACAACTTTTCTGCTTTCAGATATTAGACCTAATGTCGCGCCTTATAGCCAAACCAAACCAGCCCATGTTGGGGTTTGTTTGAGAAACTGGGACTCAAAGTTGCCAGCCTCCTGTGTCATCTAGAGTAAATGGCAAAAAATAAAAATAAAAAATTCATATGTTGCTAACTATAAATTCAGCTTGTAAAATTATGTACATGCACTTTTAAGGCAGCTTTAAGATGTCCTTCTGTACCATTTAAAGTGAAAACTACCTCCTTCTGAAGAGGAACCATCATCTTCTGATTCATTTGGGTCAAACTCTGGGTCTCATCTTCCACTTCACCATCAATCATAGCAAACAGTTCCTCATCAGTGAGATGCTGTACCCAGCTGCCCTGTTTACAGTGAATTATGGGAAGGTTGAGGGATGGCCCTCTATGGCTAAGGCAGTGCAGTGCATATGTGCTGTGGAAGAGAAGATGTTTGCTTGTATTAACAATCCATGCTGGCAGATTGGGTCAGCCCATTTGGGAAATGTAGATCTCGGTTTTCTGCACATACTGACTACCACGTCTCAGTTTGTGCAAGATGAATCAGTATGGTTCTTAGGGGCTCAATTATACAAACAAATAGTTTATTCACCCAATTATTGCAACGGACAATCTGTACCTGCAAGCAATCTAACATCTTGCCTTTAGCTTTTAAAATCAGGCCCTGAAACATCACCTTAGTCTGTTATTCTGTTGCAAACCTATGGCTCGCCCAATGAACTCTGGCCATTGAAAGGCCTGCTTAACCCTTCATGCAATGCTGTAGAGTCCAGAGGTCAGAGAATGAAAGTTTAACTCAGCCAGCTAATTCACTAATGGGTGCAGCATTCTTGCAGCAGAATGTTATTAATTAGCCCGACGGACTATTGGGACAAAATACTGGGGGGTCTTTCAGCTTCTTGGGCTGATTTTACGCTGCTGTTTGTGGCCTCTGTATCTGCTGATTCTGAAGTTCATGGTCCTCATGATTTGCGGAACCACTGAGCTCTTACTGTGGGTTAATAATTGGCCCACTAGGGGATGCTGTCGTAGTCCCGTTTCTGTCATGGTGTAATACCTGCCTGTATGCCGCCATCTTCTGTCTAAATTGCATTATTGGTCTGAATTTTCATTCTCTGGGATGGTCCTTGTTCGGTCTTACAGGCCAGTTTGGATCAATTCTGTGGTGTTTTTGCCGGAGTTTTTTTTTTTTTTTTCGTGTGCCTGGCATGAATTTTTCTCGTCTTGTTACCCTGTTTGTTGATTTTTGTTCAAGAATTAAATGGCGTAAGAATCTGGAGAGTAGACAGATGAGGTACTGATCCTGAGTCAGGTTTTACCTTTGTTGTCACGGTACTTCTGCTTCATTAAAAGACACTAGAGCTGATCCTGAATCGCATGTTGGAAGCAAAATAAAACCTGCTTATGTGAGCCAGCTGGAGTTTTTACAGGTCACTGTCAGATTGTCCTGAGACTTCAGATGAAACGGGCTGTTTAAAGGCTGATTCGTTACCTATTGCTTCACCAGCATACAGTATATATGTTACAGTCAGATTTTGAGACCAGTCATTTTGTAAATTGACTAAAATATCTTATTAATTTAGTGAAATGACTGAAGTTTTGCCCTAACAAATGAATGAAATGACTGGTTGCACAACTTGACTGTAACATATATAATGTGTTCAGGCTTTAATTGTCCTGAATCGTATTCATCTGAAACAACTCAATGCCACATCTTCTGTGTGATGTCATCTCATCTCTCATCATTGTGACCAATTCATTTACTGGAAAAGCATTTAGAAAAAGGTCACCTCTGAGCAAAGCATTTACATATGGAGCTGGGACTGCTGGCTTTTGTTAAAGCACAAAACGAAAAGTGTAAGCTAGAGGATCTGTCACCAAATGGGATGACTGTGTTTACTGAATGGCTGCTGTATGTAAAGCTCAGAGCCACTGACTGTACTACAGTCCATCTCTCATTCCCATGGGGTTCGAGTCCCTCTCTGCCCTTATCCCGCCAACTCACTAATCCCCCTCTCTGCCCTTATCCCGCTAACTCACTAATCCCCCTCTCTGCCTTTATCCCGCTAACTCACTAATCCTCCTCTCTGCCCTTATCCCGCTAACTCACTAATCCCCCTCTCTGCCCTTATCCCGCTAACTCACTAATCCCCCTCTCTGCCTTTATCCCGCTAACTCACTAATCCCCCCCTCTGCCCTTATCCCGCTAACTCACTAATTCTCCTCTCTGCCCTTATCCCGCTAACTCACTAATCCCCCTCTCTGCCCTTATCTCGCTAACTCACTAATCCTCCTCTCTGCCCTTATCCCGCTAACTCACTTATCCCCCTCTCTGCCTTTATCCCGCTAACTCACTAATCCACCTCTCTGCCCTTATCCCGCTGACTCACTAATCCCCCTCTCTGCCCTTATCCCGCTAACTCACTAATCCCCCTCTCTGCCCTTATCTCACTAACTCACTAATCCCCCCCGCCCTTATCCCGCTAACTCACTAATCCACCTCTCTGCCCTTATCCCGCTGACTCACTAATTCCCCTCTCTACCCTTATACCGCTAACTCACTAATCCTCATTTCTTACCTTATCCTGCAAACTCACTAATCCTCCTCTCTGTCCTTATCCCGCTAACTCAGTAATCCCCCTCTCTGCCCTTATCCTGCTAACTCAGTAATCATCCTCTCTGCCATTATCCTGCTACCTCGCTAATCCTGCTTTCTGCCCTTATCCCACTAATTAACTAATCCTTCTCTCTGCCCTTATACTGCTAACTCACTAATACTTCTCTCTTCCCTTATCCTGCTAACTCACTAACCCTCGTCTCTTCCCTGATCCTGCTAACTCACGGATCCTCCTCTCTTCCCTTATCCCGCTAACTCACTAATCCTCCTCTCTTCCCTTATCCCGCTAACTCACGGATCCTCCTCTCTTCCCTTATCCTGCTAACTCACTGATCCTCCTCTTTTCCCTTATCCTGCTAACTCACGGATCCTCCTCTCTTCCCTTATCCTGCTAACTCACTCATCCTCCTCTCTTCCCTTATCCTGCTAACTCACTAACCCTCGTCTCTTCCCTGATCCTGCTAACTCACGGATCCTCCTCTCTTCCCTTATCCCGCTAACTCACTAATCCTCCTCTCTTCCCTTATCCCGCTAACTCACGGATCCTCCTCTCTTCCCTTATCCTGCTAACTCACTAATCCTCCTCTTTTCCCTTATCCTGCTAACTCACGGATCCTCCTCTCTTCCCTTATCCTGCTAACTCACTGATCCTCCTCTCTTCCCTTATCCTGCTAACTCACTAACCCTCGTCTCTTCCCTGATCCTGCTAACTCACGGATCCTCCTCTCTTCCCTTATCCCGCTAACTCACTAATCCTCCTCTCTTCCCTTATCCCGCTAACTCACGGATCCTCCTCTCTTCCCTTATCCTGCTAACTCACTGATCCTCCTCTCTGCCCTTATCCTGCTAACTCACGGATCCTCCTCTCTTCCCTTATCCTGCTAACTCACTGATCCTCCTCTCTGCCCTTATCCCGCTAACTCACTAGTCCTGCTTTCTAAAACCGTACTCAGAAGAGAGAGAAGCATCTCAACAGGTTGCAGTGCGTAGATGATTATGTTGCTGTTTTTGAAATAAAATATATGCTGCATTTGCCGCAGATAACAGGGATGAGTTGCTCGTTTAAACAGATGTACTCATTGAGCTCTTCCTGGACTAATTTTATGGTGGGCGGAGCCTACATCTGTCTCACAGGTAACAATTAGCAAGGTGTGACTGGTTTCCCCTGGCGACTGTTAGCAAGGTGTGACTGGTTACCCCTGGCGACTGTTAGCAAGGTGTGACTGGTCACCCCTGGCGACCGTTACCAAGGTGTGACTGGTTACCCCTTCTAACAGAGGCTGTGCTGGTCTTCACACTGTTTTGTTTGAATAGCTAAATGCTCTTAATGCTCGTTGTGGAAACCGACAGTAAACACCACAATCCCTGTCGTGAGAAAGGGTGACCGAGCACCATGGCATGTCGCGATTCATTTGTGACCCATCAAAAATATTGGGACTGATGACTATATCAGAGTAGCTGTTTGCTCGCTGTGTTTACGCTGGGGTCTTAGCGTGTGTGTATGTTTGTTCACATGATAATAATAATAATAATAATACATTTTATTTAATGGCGCCTTTCATGACACTCAAGGTCACCTCACATCATAAAAGATCTGTAAAATGCACAAAACACAGAGCAGGATAAACAGGAGAGCACCAGCAGTGAAGTACAAGGAGGGGCTGAGTTAAGCTCTACAGTGACTCACAATCAGTATTAACATGCCATTGATGCACTTAAAATGGATGTGTTATTTTCAAAAGATGCGTTTTAACCCTATGAGCACTGAATACATTTTCACGGAATTAAAAATGTAGTTATCCTGAGCTGTTGAAAACCTATCATGCTTCAACTTGTTTAAAAAAATCTCCCTTGTGGGAGCAGCCCCCCTAACCCTCCCCTGCGGGAGCTCTTTTAAACAAGTTTCCACTTGATAGGTTTTCAACAGCATCTGACTTTGATATCTTACATCATGGTCAATTGTAGTTGTCCACGGTGCTGAAAGGGTAAAGTGTGCAGATTTGAATTCTGTCCTGGAGTTCAGTGCGCGAATGTGGGGGGAGGTGAATTCCAAAATTTGGGTGCAGCATAGGAGAAGGTCCTGGCACCCACTGTGCTGAGTTTGATGGGTGGTAGTTTCAACAAACCTGCTGTAGATACATACCTGTGTGAGTGTTTGTGCGTGTGGGTACAAGTACCCAGGAGTTGGTGTTTAATTTCAATATCAAAACAATCGTAGCCATGTTGCTCTGACTATTTGGATGACTTTGGATGCCTGGCAAAGGGAGGATTCTAAAGAAGAAGAGGGGGGGGTAGTGATTGATACATGTCTGTAGAGATGGAGAGGTCATGATGATTATACAAAGGGA
Source organism: Gymnothorax reevesii (assembly GCA_029721435.1). Taxonomy (NCBI): domain Eukaryota; kingdom Metazoa; phylum Chordata; class Actinopteri; order Anguilliformes; family Muraenidae; genus Gymnothorax; species Gymnothorax reevesii. Next base: position 3,598,800 of record CM056574.1, on the reverse strand, counting down.
TAGGGAGGGAGAGGAGAGATGAAGGGATAGAGTGAGGGAGGGGAGAAAGATTTAGAGAGATGGGTACACAGGTGGAGGGAGAGGGAGAGGATGGATGAAGGGATTGAGGGAGGGGGAAGGAGATATCAAGGGCTGGGCAAAGATGGAGAGATAGAGAGGGAGAGTAGAGATGGAGAGATAGAGAGGGAGAGTAGAGATGGAGAGATAGAGAGGGAGAGTAGAGATGGAGAGATAGAGAGGGGGAGTAGAGATGGAGAGATAGAGAGGGAGAGTAGAGATGGAGAGATAGAGAGGGGGAGTAGAGATGGAGAGATAGAGAGGGGGAGTAGAGATGGAGAGATAGAGAGGGGGAGTAGAGATGGAGAGATAGAGAGGGGGAGTAGAGATGGAGAGATAGAGAGGGGGAGTAGAGATGGAGAGATAGAGAGGGGGAGTAGAGATGGAGAGATAGAGAGGGAGAGTAGAGATGGAGAGATAGAGAGGGGGAGTAGAGATGGGGGGGCGAGTAACAGAGGTGGTATTGAGGCGAGAGGAGGGACGGAGAGGTAGAGGAGAGAGATGGGTCGACGGAGGCGAGATAAATGGAAGGGGATGAGAGGAGAGGAGAGGAGAGGTGTAGTGAGTGTGATTGGACAGTGAGGAGGTGAGAGATGGATGATGCTGATCTCAGGCCTGTGGGTCAGACCTCTCCAGCCCAGCACTTCACCCCCTTTAACTTTTACCCTGAGTTGGTTCAGTGTCAGAAAAAGCATTTTTTTAAATATCGCTGGACAATGTCACATACAAAGTACATACTCTGTCTCTGCTGAAGCTGCATCATACTTATAGTGAAAGAAATATTCAAACCCAGGCTGCCATGTTTTTATGGCCACACCATCAAATCAAATAGAAAAAGTTTTTGCCACTAACATGGCAATATCCCCCGCCGCCGCAATGTTATGTGACGGAGCCCAATTCGCGATAATCGCGTGGCGGGGGATAAAAGCACAGATCCCGTTCATCATTTTATACACATTCCCCTGAAACGGTAATTCTGTGGGACATACTTAGGACAACTGGAAATCTTGGGTTCTCTGTTGGAATTTAAAGTCGGCCTGATGAAGTTCCACAGATTTAAATTCAGCGGCTGCATTTGATAGGTCCTCATTTGGGTCCATTGGTTTTATGGGGTTAATCAATACGAGTGCACATTACATGAAATGACTTTTTATCGAAAGTGCCATACAAGATGTGCTCATAAAAGGCAGATCAGACAGGCTTGCAGTCTCCCATCGCAGCACAAAGGGCATCCAAAGTCCAGTCCCATTGTTTTTGTTTATCGGCCAATCAGCGAGCCGAAATAGAAGAATTATCTACGCGTGTACATAAAGCATGTACATCGTCGTCTGACACAGAAGGTAATAGCTGTGAGATATCACGTGACCAACGCAAGAAGGCTAAGCAGAGAGCAAGGTGTTCACAACGACAACCCTCGCCAGCTAGTGCTAACCAACCAGTCAACACTCCTCCACAGGTCGCCGCTACTCAAGACGTCGCCACCGGAGGGTCGCAGGTCACCGCCACTCCACAGGTCACCGCCGGAGGGTCGCAGGTCGTTGCAGCCCCACAGGTCCCCGCCGGAGGGTCGCAGGTCGCTACCGGAGGGTCGTACGCTGCCGTCGCTCCACAGCCCGCCTCAGAACTGCAGGCTGCTCCAGGTCGCCGATCACCACAGTCTGCAGCCACCGGACTACGTGCTTCTCCTGCCGCTATGGAACGTAGTGACACTTGTGATATCCTGGTCAAAGGTGCTGACATTAATACGGCCCTCCAGCTGGTGTATGACAAACTCAGGGCACTTGACGTCTGCTAAGGTCCGGGATATAACACGCAAGCAGGGAAATGTATCCTGGAGGTCCTATAAGTGACTGTACCAAACTCCTGTAGGGATCGTGTACTGAGGAAAGATAGTTGGCCTGCTGGTATCGAAGCCAGGGACTTTGAATCACGTAATAAGCAGCCCTTTCGTGACAGCTCGCAGCAGCAGACCAGTCCCCCACGTCACCATGGCAACTGAGGAGGACCATGTGAGGGACGATACCATGGCAACAGGTTCAACTCCCCTAATCACCAATGTAGCTGTTATACCCCATTCAGATAGACATGTCATGCAAACAAAAACTGTGTATTTGAATGTCAAAGGTTATAAACAATCTTGTGTATGTGTCAAAATTACTGTCCGAATGTGATGTGTTGGGTATACCATAGACTTGGTTGAGACCTGGTGAGCTTCCCTCCATCAAGCGCACGTTGATGCAGTCACCAGACCTGAGTCATCTATATGATGAGGACATCTGCGTGTACTCCAAGTCGTCAATGAATGACATTGATCCAGAGTACCGTGGCAGGCCATTCGGGGGGATGGCTATACTATGCAAACGGAAACCTGGTCTTACATATGAGGAACTGGATATAAATTTGGATTGTATTATGGGTGTAAAAGTTATATGTGATTCAAATATTGTCCAGATAGTACTATTTGTACATATGCCATTTTATAGTGGTGCAAATGATCAAACTGAGTTATATATTGAAGTTTTAGATATTTTGCAAACTGTGATAGATAGGTACGGTGCTACATATCCGTTGTATATCCTAGGTGATTTTAATGTACAGTCACCACGTTTTACTTCTTGACATAGGTGTTGGTATAGACAGCCTGGCTTTAATAAGCATTCTAGTGCATTATACGATTTTATTACAAATAACGTTATGAATGTTTTAGATTATGAATCTAGTCAGCCTGTCCCTTATACCTATTTCTGTTACACAGCCTCACATTACACTTGGATAGATCACTGCGTCGGTATATTCAATTATGACGCCTCCGCCAAGTGCTCTAACATGCATCATGATGCGGATAGTGTAAGTGATCATCTGCCGCTATGCCTAGAAACCAGTGTCAAACACAATGTGGATAGATCCCGTAGAGACAATGTGGACTATGTGGAGCAGTTTCCTAAAGCAAAGTTGGATGACCTGGATAAACGAACAATGTACGGGAGAATCCTGAGTGATAAACTTTCTATGATTAGCTCATTGTGCAGTGACATTCCTGATCATGAACTGCAGGAGGCAGTAGGCCTCTGGGCCTCATCAATGACGCTATGCATCAGACAGCTAAGGAGGCAGGCTGCATTTCTGCAAGGATGAACAATCCTAAACCGTATTGGTGTCCGGAATTGAGTCAGCTAAGAGACCGTAAACGATTTTGGTGGAGATTGTGGCTCGAGAATGGCAGACCCAGGACAGGAGTGATTTACGAGACTTACAAATATGTCAAGAAACAATAATGAAGAGCATCCAGGCAGCATGTTAACGGTCTGCTGTATTATATCAGACTCAGTAGCTTACTTGGAAGACGCCACCTCTCGTCGTTCTGGAACGAGTTGAAGTGCCACAGACGTCCAAAAGTGAAGTCAAATCTCAGTCCCAGTGATTTCAGTGCATTCTATAAGACTATTATGAATGATGATGGGGTGAGAACTGGCGAAGAGTTGGAGGATGAAAGACGTGTCGATGATTATCATAAACAGTGCCAGCAGTCCAGCCCATTTGTCCACCGTGTAACGTCCGACACTATATCTGAGATTATTCACCAACTACGCCTCGGGAAATCACCTGGAGCAGATGGTATCACCGCGAAACATCTAAAACATGGACACTCTGCTTGGCTCTGTGACATGCTATCGGAACTCTTTACCACCCTGTTGTGTAGAGGCTGTGTACCATCTGTATTTTGTATCGGTCTTATTGTGCCAATTCTCATGAAGTCAACATTGGACCCCAACGTGGCTAAAAACTATAGACCAGTGACCCTCAGTTCAATCCATACAAAGATTGTAGAGATGACGCTCATCCCGTCCCCTACCATTAGTGACAACCAGTATGGTTTCAGGGAAGGTCGGGGGACAGGCATGGCTTGTAGCTTGCTTAAGGATATAATTATGTGACTTAAACAACAACAATCACCACTTGTTCTCTCAAGTCTTGATGCTGAAAAGTGTTTCGACATGGTTTGCCACGTTTTATTATTTGTTAAACTACGTAATGTTCTCCCTATGTATCAGTGGTTGTTTTTATATGAGTGGTACAGTAACTTAAATGCAATTGTTAAATGGAACGGTCAATTTAGTTATATGTTCAATGTCTCACGAGGGACAAGACAAGGAAGTGTACTCTCGCCGTATCTATTTAATATATTCATAAATGATCTATTATTACAATTACAAAGCGTTGATGCTGGTGTAAGCATTGGTAACACATTGTACAACTCACTTGCATATGCTGGTGATATTTCGTTATTGTCTTCAAGTATTGTTGGTCTCCAACGCTTAATTGATGTATGTATACTATATAGTTCCAGGTGGAGATTTAGATTTAACAAAGAAAAGTCTATGTGTATGATTATAGGAAATTTGCGTACAGCTTCAGAACCTAAATGGTATATGGACGGAACCGAACTGAATAATGTAAATAGATTAGAAATCCTAGGAACTGTGTTTAACACTAATGGTACGTACTCTGACCATGTAGATGGTAGAGTACAGAAATGTAGACAGTCATTTTATAGTCTTTCTCCAGTCGGTATGATATATCCCGGCGCCATGCCAGAGGTTCAGAGAAAATACCTTTTTAAACGTGTTTGTCAGCCAAAAATGATATATGGTCAAGATAGCATCAATGTGTCCAGTACAGATATGTCACGTATAGAAACTACACAGGGTAAATTGATAAAGCAATGTTTAGGACTAAGTAAACGCTCACATAATACGGAATTGCTTAGAGCACTGAATGTACAAAAGATAGGCGAACTTGTATATAGGAATACTGGGTCACTGTATCATAGAACCTTTCAATTATCTAGCCCAAGCAGAAATTTCAACATGTTTAATTTAGCTGTATATATATTGTATGGCAAACTAGACAAAGGCTCATTATTAGAGCGCATTGTAAGCACTGGCTTATCACCTGTTAATGTCATGTTAAATATACCACGTTTTAATGATAATGTAGGGAGTAATGGACTTGTTGATTCTCTAAAACTGTTATTATACAATGAAAATTTTTATTTTATTTATTTTATTTGTTCATCTTTTAACAACAGCCTTGTAACTACTATTCTAGTTAATGCTATACGTGTTACTTTTTATATGTTTTATTGTGCTATTGTTCTGTGTATTTTATTGAAGATGTTTTCTCCAGTAATGAAGGTTGAATAAAATGAAATGAAATGGTTTAAATGAATGAAATTGGTCGTGTGACAATGCAAGATGTCAACAAAAGCAAATGATTTGTTTGTTAACATTGGACGTTCAACGTCCCGTCTGAGAATCGACTTTAGATGCTGATAGACTGTCAGAAAAAAAATTCATTTACTGACAGTGAGCGGTGTCTAGGCCTAAGAGATATAAATTAATGGGGAAGACTCAAATGTCTTTCGAATGCTAAATGCATATATAAATGCCACATTTATAGGTGTCAGTGTAAATTTTTAGACGCTTTCTTATATAGCCCTATATTTGTCCATGTATCTCGCGTATCGGAACATTTTCTGGATTTTTAACACAAATAAGGTGAAAAACTGCAGGAGTTCAAAGTACACCTATTGCGAAACGAGAGCAGAACACACAAGATGAGCACATTGTTTTAGGAACAAGTGAAGGCGTCACCAGGTGGCCGATCGGTGCCACGACATTGCTCTGAAATGAAGAAGACTAAAGGAAGTTAGGTGAATTATTTCATGTAATATGAACGTAATGCATATAAATAAAACCTAGTTTGATAACGCTGATCTTTCTGACATTTTGTTTTGCTTGATCACCAAACATTTTGCCTCATATATAGGACTCCTATACGGTGCACTTCGGCACCATATGTCAATCATTGTCCGTTGGCCTTAATTAATCCTGAAGGTTAGAGGTAAATGGGCATATTTCCATTGAACAAGGAGCGAAACTCTTACATGCATAGATCCCCGTTACTCGCCGATTTGAGCTTTTTGTAGCAGCAAACACACAACGAGGCTCGCGGGCTGACGCGGGTCGCCGAAGTGAGCAGCGGGAGGTGCGCGCTGGGCGACAGGGCCACTATTCGATTATAAACTAATTGACCATTTTGTTTCGCATTATCTCTGTGTGTTCAGCTAATCTATTCCACTTAAAAACCTGGAAAATTTCACCCCATCATAACGAGATGGGAAAAGTAGCACTTTAGTGTGTTTGTGCCACTATCTTGAGAAATGGAGATGTGGAGGCACCTGGGCATCCCCAATGTGCTAACACGTCTTGTCACCCCCGCACCGATCATCCTTGCTTAATTTCTCACTTATACCTGCCTAACGGGAACCGCAAAAATCCCGAATTTCCAATATAAACAATGTGGTCCAGAGTAGGCCTATATCTGCGCGCTTCGTTCACGAGGTGACTGCAGGAAACCGCCCTCTGATGCCGTCAGCTTCTTTCTGTGGCCACATTGCGGGTTTATATTTTGCTTAATTGAAAAGCTCTATCTTTTTGTTTCAAGCTGAATCCATTTCTAGCCCAGTATTTCAGCATTTGGCTGTTCATTTTTTATAATGACGCTCTTTTCATGAGTTTAGGCCTAATTGCTTTAATAATAATAATAATAATAATATACTGACAAAAATTAGCCCTTTTGTCTTCACGGTTTTTACGCTCCCCCTTTTTGACCATTCTGCGGAGTAAAGTGTCCGTTTCTCACTGTTTGCTCACTCGTCAGCGGTGTTGTTAAGTGTCCGCTCGTGAATGACGGTGCGTGTTCTCAGTGTAAACATTCACTTTCCTTTTGAAATCTCGAGGCAACAGGAACCACTCTGCTTCCTGGAGGAAAAAACACGCATTAAAACGCATTATTGGAAATCTGAATTGCCACTATTTCGCCCAGGACAACGGCCTGTTCCTCCGACTTCTTTTTGTCTGACTTTTCTTCGCGTTAGAAGTCATTGTATTTTCCATATTAAACCTTTCGGCGTGAGACAAAGGATAGCGAGGACTTCAAACGATTCTAATGGATGTTAATGACTATTAGATAGAGTGGAAGTCATTGGTCCACAAATAAAATGCAAAAAGAGAATTTTACAATAGGCTGCCCCTAAAATGTTCCAGGACTCAAATGAACCGCATTCTCCTTCTTCTGAAGGGACGTTTAACCCCGCAGACCTCATGCAGTTTTTCAAAACTGTCAACTGCATGAGAATTTTCACATCTAGCCGCACATCTAGTGTCATAGATACCGATTTCTATGCGATTCTAAGGCTGTCAACTGGTTTGTCCTGGATAAGGAAAGCGCATAATTGAAATTCTCATTAAATGTTGCATTAGTGCAGACGTTTAGGGCTTGAACTCGGCTCGCTTGGGTGTTGTGGGCCGACTGGAGGTTGTCTATAATGCGCCATTCGAACTTGTGCGCGGGGCCAGTCTTCGGACTAGTGACTGGGTCGCTTATGCTTTTGGAAACCTGGATTTGGGGCATCTTCTACAGAAGAGCCAATTAGAGCTTAATTTCTGCATTCCTTTGTACGGAGGATAATCGCACAAATGCGCAATTTCAAGGGTTTAATTGGGCCTATATGCTATTTCACTGGTTTTAAACGGCTATTTCAAAGAGACCATAGCCTCTGAGTTGATTGAAAAACTTGACGTTCTGCTACGGGAGCCGTAAGCGGATCCCAATCGGAGGATTTATTTATTTATTTTATTTTATTTATTTTATTTTATATTTTATTTTATTTTTTTCCCCTTGCTTCAGTAGACATAATATCTTATTTTCCGAGGTTGCGTCCGAGAAGATGAGGGCTATTCCGTTTCATGGCGTCTATACTGCACATGCCGCCGAAAGAGGAAGGTTTTTCTATTATACCTTTCCATCATATGCATCGCACATTTTAGTCCGTTGGCTTTATTCACTAAATAGTTCTGATTTGACACGAAAATGTTCTTGTTATCATGTTGAAACGCCAAAGTGACAATATTGCAAATTTTACAGAAACTGTTTTCTGATCCACAGCGGCAGACGGTTTCTGACAGTGTTCCTCACGCTTAGTTTTTGACTGGTACCTTGATCTTGTGATCAAAATAACAGCATTTTCAGGTCATCAGATGCGCCGCGAAGAGACACTTGGTGACCACCTCTTCCGCCGAGTATGTACGGAGGCAGCGTCGTCTGTAGCCTATTACTGACATAGAATAGGAAATCTGACCTGTTCTAGTTCTAAGTCGCCTACATCTGAAAAAAATATTGTTAATCCATTTGTAAACTCGCAGAAGCTGCCAATCAATTGTCTTAACTCGGCAAAATGTGCACAAATGTTTTCTGTTTTCCGAATCAACGTTTTTGTTTTCACATGGGCGTCTTTTTTTACTGGAACAACCAACTGGTCCACGTATGACGGGAGTTTACTTTTGCTTCTATATTATCTGTTGCGCTTATGAGATTTTTTCTTGGCCAAACTGTTTCCTCACTGAGCCACACTCCAGCCAGTCAGATTGTACCTAACTGGGATTGTAAACTAATCAGATTGTACGTAACTGGAATTTTACCCTAACTTGGTTATAAAAAATAATCCGGCGCACCGGCACAATTATAGATTTGTTCAGAGAGCTCATCTGCCAGTCATGAGCAGCATCCGTAGTTCAGCTCTGTTCAGTTGTTTACTAATATATTCAGTATTTTTCGTATTATTTGTGTCATTTTTTTAAACTTCCAGCCAAAATGAACAGCAGCGATATTCACCCTTACGGAACAAAAATATATTTTTCATATATGTAAACCCAATATATTAATATTCCAGTTTTTTAAAATCTATTTACTGGCAAAATTTCAATGTTTTGCCTTAAGATGAACTATTACAGTAATATGTAAAGTTAAAACATTTTTACATTTTTTTACATTCAAAAAAGATTACATTTGGAATCCGTGATATTGTCACATTGAAATTTATCACTAAATATATATCTAAATATAATACACAATATATTCTGTATATATTGATTAATATACAAATTATTGCCACTTTCAATATATTGCAAAATGTATCACAATATATATTCTGAAATATAACTACGCATATGTGCAGAAATGTATTTGAAGTCATACATTTTTATATACATAATTGGTTACAGTGCCAATATATGAATTAAAATGATGGGATCATCCATCCATCCGTCCTCCACCCGTTTCTTCCTCATGAGGGTCGCGGGGGGGCTGGAGCCCCTCCCAGCTGACTGCGGGCCAAAGGCAGGGACCCACCCTGGACACCTCACCAATCTGCCCAGGGCGCGCACACCATTCACACACCTGTCATACCTGTGGACTCTTTAGCATCTCCAATTAGCCTGATGTGCATGTCTTTGCACTGTGGGAGAAAACCCACGCGAACACGGGGAGAAGATTCAAACTCCGCACAGAAAGGCCCCAGACCGGATTTGAACCCACAACTTTCTTGCTGTGAGCCGGCAGAGCTCACCGATACGCCAGCATTACTTTTCCTTATAAGTTCTTGTCCAAATGTTTAACGCATATCTGAAGTTTAAGACATGTATGATGTGCATTCAGTATATTTTGTAATATATGCCTGAAGCAAAAAAAAAAAGGAAATATATTGATGTGTATTGTCAAATATATGTTGCCCCTTTCCATATATTCAAATGTATTTTATAATATATTATATTTTTAATATATAGCAATATATTTTTGTTCCTTAAGGGACCATTGACAGGTTCTGCATACAGCCCAAGCGCTAACAGGATGTTAAACAATTAATTTGACAAATCTTTAATTGCTATTTTTGGATGAAAATGGGTATACATTTTACATCAGATTCCCTCAGCATGCCTTTCCTCTCAAGCCTCAGATTAAAGCTCAAGAATCAATTTGCCTGTGAATGAATATCGTTAGGTTTTATGGTCATTTTGTGTTAGCCAGGTCATGCATCTGCGGTTGAGTCCATTTGTATTTATAAACCTTAATTTCGAAGTTTTGAGATTCTAAGCTGAAAAATCCATCCACGCTCCATTCCCGTGAGGGTCTGGGGCAGCAACACCGTGGCCTGGATTTGGTCCCAAACGCTGCGTTCCCAAGATACCGGAGGGAAACACTTAGAACATATAATGGAAGGATCTGTTTTCATTATCAGTCATGGTAAGATCACAGAAATCTTCATGACGGGGCGCATTTTCCTGCTTGAATACTTCTGCAGATTTTGAGAATGCTGTAGAATTATATGATGAAAATAGTGAGATCTGGCCGAGTGGCTTCTCTGCCATGTGATATTGTGTCCTGTTATGTTCTGTACTGCTGTATAATGTCACATTGTGTTGTGTTTAGTTCTGTCGTGCTCTTATGCTGCAGTTCATCATGTTCTTGCTTTACCAGCGTATGTTTTACAGAGTTATGTCACATGGTCTGTGCTTTACCAGCGCGTGTTTTACAGAGTTATGTCACATGGTCTGTGCTTTACCAGCGTGTGTTTTACAGAGTTATGTCACATGGTCTGTGCTTTACCAGCGTATGTTTTACAGAGTTATGTCACATGGTCTGTGCTTCACCAGCGTGTGTTTTACAGAGTTATGTCACATGGTCTGTGCTTTACCAGCGTGTGTTTTACAGAGTTATGTCACATGGTCTGTGCTTTACCAGCGTATGTTTTACAGAGTTATGTCACATGGTCTGTGCTTCACCAGCGTATGTTTTACAGAGTTATGTCACATGGTCTGTGCTTCACCAGCGTATGTTTTACAGAGTTATGTCACATGGTCTGAGCTTTATCTCCTCTCTTTTATGTTTGAACAACACTAATACTTTTCAAGCTGTTTAAACTTAAAGGTGAAAACTTCACCAGAGACCTTAAAATTGTGTGTTAACTCAACTTGACACAACTTGAAGGAAGTTTTGTTTCAACTCAAAATGAGTCAAGACAATGAATTACTGTAAGTTTAACTTTTGAAAACTTATGAACTTCAGTTCAAAACCAAAGACTTGTCATGACAAGTGGAGTTAAAAGTATTTAGTTTTGCAGTTTAGGCTCATGGTCCGCAGCAGGGAGCCGAGTTTAGGTGGGGATTCTTTGAGTGGAAGTTGGTGCTTTCAGGGCCCGCTGTTGGGCTTTAGCGCTGTCCCAGCAAGCTGAGCTAACTGGAGCTAGAGTGGGTCAGCGGGGCTCTGCAGATCCTCCAGGTTCCCAGGGCTCCCTGTGGGCCAGAGGACCAACAACCCCCCCCACACACACCGCAAGATGGAGTTAAACCCGGACTGATCTCATGAGAGACGGGGTTTAAGGGGCTTATAGGGTCGCTGTGTTTGAGAGTCAGTGTTTCTGTCTGTGATTCTCTGATACCACTGTCTGTCCTGCTGTCCATTTATGTGTCTGTACATCTGTATGTGCATCTGTGTGTCTGGACACTTGTCTGTACATCTGTGTATCGCTACAGCTGTCTGTACATCTGTGTGTCGATGCATTTGTGTGTCTGTATTGCTGTCTATGCATCTATGTGTCAGTAGCTGTCTGTGCATCTGTGTGGCTGTACAGCTGTCATTGCGTCTGTCTGTACAGCTGTCATTGCATCTGTCTGTACAGTTGTCTGTGCATCTATGTCAGTACAGTTGTCCGTACATCTGTGTGCCTGTGTGTCTGTACAGCTTCTGTGCATCTGTGTCTCTGTACAGCTGTCCGAGCATCTGTGTGTCTGTGCAGCTGTCTGTACATCTGTGTGTCTGTACTGTAGACCCAGATATTGTGATGCACTGAAATATTTTGTGGGAACTGATTACCATAAAAAATGTGGAAGCCAACTTACTTATCTTGAGCTCACAGAACTCATAATACTGCTAAAATAACTTCTCTAACTGTATACCATGATATTTTAAGTATTGTTCACACAACAGCTGGGTGCACAATTGTGTCACAGGTGTAATCAGTTTCCTCAGAACAGGTGGGTGCACCACGATCTGTGAGTTTACTATGTGCCCATCTGCTGTCCGCCGGTCTGTCTGTCTCCGTTTGTCCTCCTGTGTGTCTGTGCAGTACTGATCTCCACAAAGCACTTTAATTATCACAGGAACAGTTTTTCCCCTCTGATTATTCTTCAGCTCCCGCCGCCAAGCGGGCACGGTCCGTCTGTGTGTGTGTGTGTGTGTGTGTGTGCGTGTGTGTGTGCGTGTGTGTGTGTGCGTGTGTGTGTGCATGAGTGTGTGCGTGTGTGTGTGTGCGTGTGTGTGTGCGTGTGTGTGTGCATGAGTGTGTGCGTGTGTGTGTGTGCGTGTGTGTGTGCATGAGTGTGTGCGTGTGTGTGTGCATGAGTGTGTGCGTGTGTGTGTGTGCGTGTGTGTGTGCATGAGTGTGTGCGTGTGTGTGCATTAGTGTGTGCGTGTGTGTGTGCATGAGTGTGTGCGTGTGTGCATGAGTTTGTGCGTGTGTGTGTGTGCGTGTGTGTGTTCGTGTGTGTGTGCATGAGTGTGTGCGTGTGTGTGCATTAGTGTGTGCGTGTGTGTGTGTGCATGAGTGTGTGCGTGTGTGTGCACATGTGTGTGCGTGTGTGTGTGCATGAGTGTGTGCGTGTGTGTGTGCAAGAGTGTGTGCGTGTGTGTGCATGAGTGTGTGCGTGTGTGTGTGTGCATGAGTGTGTGCGTGTGTGTGTGTGCATGAGTGTGTGCGTGTGTGTGCATGAGTGTGTGCGTGTGTGTGAGTGCTTGAGTGTGTGCGTGTATGTGTGTGCATGAGTGTGTGCATGTGTGTGTGCATGAGTGTGTGTGTGTGTGTGTGTGTGTGTGTGTGTGCGCGTTTGTGTGTGTGTGTGCATTCGTCAACACATTTTGTTTTATCTCATTTACTGTTTAAGTTACAGGCTCCTAATTTTCACTGGTCATGTGTCTCGTAAAGGCCAACAAATGATGTGCATAAAGGTGACCTTAGCCTATTTTTTCAAGGTCACTGGCCTAAAAATTTCGCCAAAAACTTCAACATTTTGCCTTATCTCATCAACATTTTCAATTACAGGCTCCTAATTAGCACCTGCTGCCTGAGTGGCATCGGACTCCACCTGTGCCTGCGTCTGTCCATGCGTGCGTCTGTCCATGCGTGCATCCGTCAACAGAAACTTCGACATTTTGTTTATCTTTACGGCGGGAGCTTCTTGGGCTGCCAGTGCCCTGTATTTATTTTGTTTATGAGCCGTTGATTCATTTATGTATTTATACAGTTATTGTCCATCTCTGTCCTACTTTGAAGGTCATTTTATATGTTTAACCTTTTAAACCTTTTATCTTATTGATTGTAATTCATCATTGGTTTGAGTTCATTAGTCCGGTGCAAAATGAATTTTCGCCACTGACTGGTGCATGCGATTTAGATCCATATGTAAGATACCAGCATGTTTTTCATGAAGAATTCACTCCCTTGACAGATCCCCTCTCTGACTTCATCAGGCATTTAATCATGTACTTGTGCTCCTTATAATGACTGCATCACATGTTATTTTGGGTAGACTTTCGCTCGGATGCCTCGGCGTAAGGCTGGATTAGCGCTTGTCTGTATAACATAATTTCTGTCAGAAGATGATGCAACAGATGACAGTCAATGCTTCCATCAGTAAACATTATGACAGACTCTACTGTGATAACATTTGCCAGGAATGTTGATGGCTGTTTTGTGACATGTTGGGACTGTTATGCAGTCTTGTCACAGCTCCTCTGCGAAGTTGACACAGCTACATCAGGCTAAGTTCAAAGCAACCAGCTGAAGTTTTACTGGAATTTATTTATGTGTACAGCCATGCATAAAACACACACACACACGCACGCACGCACACACACACACACACGCGCATACACACACACACACACACACACACGCGCGCGCATACACACACACACACACACACACACCCACACACGCACGCACGCACACACACACACACACACACGCGCGCGCGCGCATACACACACACACACACACACACACACGCGCGCATACACACACACACACACACACACCCACACACGCGCATACACACACACACACACACACACGCGCGCATACACACACACACACACCCACACACACACACACTCTCTCACAGAAACTCATTTGAGCACACTCCATGGTCCCCTTTGTGTTTGTAGACTTGCTATAGTGACACCATTGCATGGTGACAGTGGGAGATTCCTATCAAAGATGTATAGACAACCAAAATGTTGGTGTTTGCTCTGTTTGGAGGAAAAAAGTTATAATGCACAACTGTAGTACATAATATAGTAGATCCTTGACATACTGTCACTTTAATTTACACTGTTTTGGAAAGTATAAGGTTTCATTTTTCACTGAAATGCTGGTTTAGCAGGGCTTCTGCCTATATGATAGTAATAAGTTAATTACATGGTAACGGACTGCGTTTTCTTATATAACAGTTTTTCCCCTGTAAATAATACTTCTGCATTTCAGCTGTTTCCAAAATATTAGCATGTTTATTCTTCAGATGTTTACAGTATACAATCCATGGATGTTGCTGTAACATGTCAGGTGCAGTTGATGTTACTTACTGTTCCCATAAAATTGAAAAATATCTTTAAAAGCGCGGGTTAGGGGAAGACATGAACGTCTCATGATTAATTAGTATTAGGCTCGCACCATTTTTTTGGGATTCGCAGAAAAAGGGTACTTTGTTTAAGCTACTAAAGCTACCAGGTGGTTGAGTTGGCCTATGCGACTTTTTGAGGCAACCAGTTTCCACAAAACATTTGATTGCGCCTTCCTGTCTGGGTCTACAGCACAGCGTCCACGGAGAAAAGGAATACTCAGTAGGCCTATTAAACGTGGGAAAGCGCAAGTTCCGTAATTATGCCTGAAAAAGGGCGTATCAGCTGATTTGTCCTTATGCTATACTTTCATTCAATTTTAAGAGCATTTTTACCAGGCCGTGGTCAGTTTGTTTAAAACCTCTCTGCTAAGAAAGGCAGACCATCTACTGAGGCTTCAAATAGGTTATTGTCGGGCCCGATGGGTGGATATAAGAATCGATTCACACTTACATGCAGAACTATTATGAGAATTTATGTAACTGATGATGGAGTATCACAATGATTTTTCAGCAAGTTATCTATCCGTTTATATTACTCGTGCGGACCTGCTTTACTCCGAATAACCAGAGCTAATCTACTGGCTAAATCTGAAGGACTATAACGAAGATGTCAAAACGCTGCTTATTTTCTCGTCTGTTCGGTACTACAAATGCGTAATTGAAACATTCGAAACAGGATTCTATCGTTTTTAATTCTAGTGGCATATTTTACAATTGAAGGCGGACGATACATTTTCTTTCACCTCTAATTATTGTGACCGTATGTGTTCAGAACTTTCACAGGAGAAAGTTTGTTGAGGTTGTGCCGCTTAAGTTAGTGGGCCTGTCACCAGCGCGGTAACTTAACCGACTCTTATCTTTGTTTGCATTTATATTTTTATTCGGACTACTTTCTAAAAAAAAAAAGTATTTACTTGGTGAAAGTTTCCTAATGCTTCCTCTTTAGGCCAGAGAACAGAGAACTCCTAGATAAAAGCCAATTTGTATCGTGCTAACGAAAATGGGAAAGCGGGTATTTTAAAACGTGCATCAATGTTTCTTTGTCTTCAGAAAGACATTTTAATTGGTTTAATTCCCAAATAATAACGAAGTATAATCGGATTGTGTGACTTAAACAGCCTTTAGTCCGTCTTTTAAAAGTTGTTTTTTTTCCTCCCCCCCAAGGACATGAACAGGAAACTAATGACAAATCGGATTTGGTTTAGATTTATCAGTCGCAGTTGCATATCATAAACCTCATATGGGCAACTGATTCGCCTGATTTGCTCTTTTTTTGATCACATTGAACAAGTTTAACCTGATATTCAAAATGCTAAATGTCAAACGCGGAATATCCAGCATGTATTTTGGACCATTTGGAGTCGCGCTCAAAGTCAAAACAAGGGTTCTGGAATAATAACACGATTGAATTTCGAGGCTATATGTTATTAGCATTAAGGAATTTGCATGGCTAAGACGCATCGGCGTCTGTTCAAGTTTGTGCCTTTTGATCCTACTGGATACACTCATAAGCCTGTTATTCGGGGAAATCCAAACTTTTACACGTCTCATGCACCCATGAAGAACAGCTTTGCCAAGGTTAAATTCACGGTTTAGTCTTTTCTGAGGCCAAATTGACTTAGTAATCCGTGCGGTTTAAGGCCGTCAGACACCAGCTGTATTGCTTTCATTTTATTTTACCGAACATGAAAGCAGTCAATGAACCGAGATTAATTCCGTTCACGTTGATAAGATGAGGGGATAGGATCCATTAATGTGTGTGTGTGTGTGTGTGTGTGTGAGTGAGAGAGAGAGAGAGAGAGAGGCCAACGACTTGGATTATGTTTGGACTATCAGTTTCAAGTTATATTGCCTGACGTATTTTTCAATTGTTGAAAAGATTTAGTTACAGTTTGTATTTTTAATGAAGAGAGCGGGTTCAGACCATCACCGAAGGATATATAAACTTGATTACGTACAGGCATTCTCATCAGTTGTAAGTCGCGTTGCTTACATATGCTAAAGTGCACAAAGTACTGAACGATGGAATACTCCACGAATATTTACTGGTGTTAAAACTGAGGGATGAGCTGTTGGATTTTCTTTTTCAGACGTTGTATTGCGTTCAGTAACTTTATTGGGATAACAGTCCATCATTGATTTCAATAGGAATGTGGATATATGCTATTGGACTCATTAGTTTCCCTCTAAGAATTTGCCGACTCAAATATGAATGAGAGAGAGAGGATGTTGTTTACCGTTTTTTGTAAACTGCTCCAAATCAGCCTTGGTATACATCTCTTGGTGAAATAATTATAATTCTCGGTTTAGTCTGAAAATATATTTATTCTTGGGAAAAAAAACTGTACAAAACGTACCAAAACAAGACACTCCCGTGAGGCAACAGAGGCTATTTAAAATATATGTTTCTATCAATTCTATAAATATTTATACAAGTATAATTTACTCTTTTTCTCTCCATTGGCGTCTATGTACAAAAGTCTCAATCCAACTGTTGGACACTTCTTAAACGTTCTGCCGTTGCGTTGACCGGACCTCTAAACATCCACGTCCGATTCTGCGGAGAAGTTGATTTCCTCGTCCCCTTCGTCGCCGCAGCCCTGAGATCCGGGGTTCTTCTGCGGGGCAGCAAGGCCTAGTTTCGCCAGTTTCGCCTGCTGTTGCTCCAGAGACTGTTTCCTCCATTTGATGCGTCTGTTCTGGAACCAGACTTTCACCTGCACGAGAAGCGTAAAGAAAGGCGGTCACCTTCTGCTCATCATCGCGCTTCGGCGCTTTCAAATTATTGAACCGCGAAGTTTCCTCATTTAATAATTAAACGGTAAAAAAATAAAATAAAAATAAAATAAATTAATAAAGTTGTCTTTACTTCAAAGACTTCGCGTCTGGGCTGCCTTAAAAATTAAGTTTACTTAATGAAGATGACAAATTGACAATTACCTCAACTTGTTGTCTTAAATTTAGTACATTCAAATTTCAAAGGCAGTTCGGACAGTAACTTTTTGAAGTAGAGACAACATTTTTAACTGTGTGAAGCGCAGTGGCCTGTATGCGCAATGGGCTCGCCGGCAATACACCAGACACTTTTATGATTGTAAGTCTCAGCATTTAGTCTATTGAATGGAGAAATGGTTTGTACAGGTAACAACAAGAACTGAACAGCAAGGTCTCTCACCTGAGCTTCAGTTAGGTGCAGTGCGGAGGCGAGGATGAATCTCTCCGAGCCCACCATGTACTGCTGACGGGAAAACTCCTTCTCCAAGCGGCCCAGCTGCTGGTCGGTGAAGCTGGTGCGCATTCGCTTTGATTTGCCACCCTTGTGTTTGAATGATTGCATGTTGGCCTTGGACGCTGAGGCGTCTAGGGAAAGATTGAAAGCAGAGCATTAGGAAGATGCATATCTGACTGGACAACCGTGGTGTGAGTGAAACACGGCTGGGCTGACATATTAGACAGTGGTCCTTACCTTCTGCGTAAAACGTGCCGCGGCATGTAGTTTGGTAAGCGAACGGCGGGCAGTAGTACACAGGGTACCCAGGTTGCGCGTGCACCATGGTCGGCGTGTAGACGTAGTGAGGCAATGGGGGGCATATTTGTCCTGCGGGTGGAAGAGGTGAGGCCGCGGGCTGGTAGTGTCCTCCGTTGTGAGGGTGGCTCGCTCGGTCATTCCCTGGCTGGTCAGCCCGACCCAGTAAGGCGTCGATGGTGAATGATTTCCTGCTGCTGGGCTTGGTAGATGTTGAACTCAGACTGCTGGTATGCTCCGGATACAGAGGCGCGAATGGGCGCAATGGGTAGCCGTAGGTTCCCACGGTCCTTGGTGGAATTTGCATGTTTGGAAAAGCAAAAATTATTGTTTAAGTCGGCGAAAAAGTGCCAATCTTGTTACATCCAAGGCCGTCTGCTCCTGATAAACAATCTAGGGAGGCTGTTTGCTGCTCTGTCGGGTTATTCGCCTCCTTTTATACTCAAACCGCCGTTAGAAGTGTCAAAGCCCCCCCCTCGGCGCTTTTGTCTTCTTAAGTAGCAGATGAGGAGTGAAAAAATACCGGCCAAACAAGGCCTCCAATTAATTGATTGACTTGAGACAAACTAGGGTTGTCAATGGCTTGACGACAGTGGCCATTACAAGACAGTCCGGAATGGGGGATTGTTTTTTTTTTTCGTGGGGGCGAGGGAGGGGTGGTTGGTCGCTTCCTACAAATTCTTGCGAGGATCTGAGCTGCAAAAGTAATCATTACCGCTGCGAGGCCCTTGATGTCGCCTAATCATCTTATTCTTTACTTGAGAATCAAAGCCAGTCGGCACATATTACAAGCAGCGGGACAAATAGCTTCACCACTGGAGAGCAGATAGAAAATGGAGAAATCCGATCATTTAAAAAAGGCAAGGCAGCCGTCGGGCGGTGTGTTTCAAAGAAAAAAAAATAACTACATGCAAAAAGCTTTTAATTTGAAAACAAGTAGGCCTATAATGCCAGTAAAAAACATGACCTATTGCACCGCATTGTGATGACATATTTATTTATTAGTTAGTTAGTTCGTTCGTTGCATTAGTTTGCTTTATCTTAGCTGCGCAGAAGTGAAAAACACAAGGGAAGGTCAGAATTTGGTGGCGCGCCTCTCGGGAACTGCTGAGGCGATGATGCGGTGCGGCTGCTGCGTGGCACAGTGAGGATGGTAGTGTCTCGTTTTGCAGCTGTGGTGTGGGCTGAAAGTCGGAAGATGGCCGAAGTTCGCTCGCCCAGGCGTCAAATCTTGCGGCCCTAGTGTGATGACGAAGTGGTGATGCTGGTTTTGTTAACTGCGTGGCGCACAATCTCAATAGCCGCGTTAATCCTCCATCCGATCAGATAATTTAAACGCTCGGATGCGAGATGAATTGTCTTCTCGATGTAGGCCTATATGTTGAGTGTCAGCTGTTATGGTCAGCAAATCTCTGTCTCTAATGGCATATGAAATAAATACTTATGAAAGCGGAGACGTTTTATGAAAATTAAACAATGAACAATATGCTGTCTCTGTATCGTTTGTCCATTTTAATTTCACGCAGAAATGACATTGAAATGTACATTTACTCTCATTTCATATCACCCGCTTATAAATCGAGTAATGTGTCTCGGCTAGATGCTTATAGACTCTTCCATTCACAATCTATCAATGTGTAGTGATGATGATTTCCTTTGTCGGAAAGCAGTTATGTAAAATGGCCTCTGCCAGCATTAGTTCTTAATTAGTGACTTGAAAAGGAGATGATGAAAAGCCGAGCGGCTTCTTTAAAGGGTCAGCTTTGCTTACTGACACTGCTCTCGCAATAAGTCCTCTCTCTTTTAAGCGAGGATTATGACCAGCTCTGCAAACTTTGTCAGCCTAATTTCTATCATGCGCAGCCGAGCAAAAGTGACGTGCCCGAACTCTAAATAACTGTTAAAACACGTTCAAACAGTTGCGGGAAACGGCTTTTCTCTTTGACATCTGAATGTCCTAATTATTCGCTTAACCTGACACCAGAATGCCTAATGGACAGCGCAAACACGGGGCGCTCTCGAGGATGCCGCAAACAAAGCGCTGGACATGAGTGCGTCACTCGCGGACCACCCACCCCAACCCCCCTTCAGTTAGTTAACGGATTTCTCACAAGTGGAAAGAGAAAGGTTCGAGTTGTTAGTCTGTGTTTACACCATGAATATTACTACCCTTACTGACACCCCCCCCCCCACCATGTAATTCCTGAACATCTGGGGGCTCGCGCCGCTCGGATATTGACTTGTAACCCAGCGTGTTTTCAAGAGACAGAACTGTGGACCAATACGTTTTCAGCTCTAGGCTATATAGTAAACATTGTGGTCTATCTCTCCACTATAAAGCTTATTAAAAAGATAACCATGTGATTGCAGATGTTCTCATCACATTTATAATTGGTTATGATCATTTTTGGGGGTTATTAGTTACAATATAGTAAAATATCTCTTTGGGTGCAAATTTTACCCAGAGAGCAACACATGAAAACTGCAGCAACGCTTGTTTGTTGAGCGGCCTGAAATCTCACGGCAGTCATCAGAGGACTCGCAGCAAACAGCTGAAAGCTAAATAAATGCCATCTTTTTTCTTTTCTTTGTTTAAGAAAGTGTTATTATTTCAAGAACACCATCATAAATTTGAATTTGCTCCTTTCGCAGGGTCAGCTATATTTGGCCAATCGGTCAGCCGTATATGAAAGTAATATTGGCTCATTAAAGACCACCGTCACGACCCGTTCAGTTACCGGTTTTCTCTATTCATTCTTCAGTTGCTTTCCGTGAACATTTCTGCTCTAGCTCTCTGTTTGATGTCGAGTAGAAGTCGCATTTTGCACTCGGTTTTCAGTTGCTGGCATTAGAGAGCTTTGAATAATTAACCTATGTTATGGGAAATATGAGCTACTTTGATCTTGGAGGAGGCGAGAATATTTAATGTTCAGTGCCTGGATCATTTGAAGAGTTTATTTCAAAAACGCAATGAAGTTTTCTTTATTTGTTTGGTTAATCCGCGTTATTGGTTGCTGTAATTTAAGGGGGATGTAGTGATACACGCTGGAAAAAATGACCTTTCTCATTTCAACAGTTATAAACTTATTATTATTAGTGTATTTCTGCAACGAAATCTTTAATTGACTTGACATAACTTCTAATTACCTGTCAAATTTAAACATGTAGGCATTATTACTCTTGAGGTATTTTCAGGTAACAGGATGTAATGCTGTGGCAGATAGAAATGGCTGCCTGTAACAGCTGCGGTGATGATGATGATGATGATGATGAGGGTCAGAGGTTAGCTGTAGCGAGAGGAACAGAAGCTCCGGCGGTGCAGCCAGACACTGCAGAGAGCTGGAGCTGAGGATCAGGGCCTGACATGGGACTACAGGTGCAGACATGTCCCCTTTCCCAGCATGCACTGGGCCAAAGCCAACTGCCACTGCTGCGTCAGTACTACTACTGCTGTCACTACTCCTGGTATTACTGCTACTAGTCTGACTAATGTTGGAACCACTACTGCTGTTGCATTCTACACCACTGGTGCTAGTGCTGTTGTTATAGGGACTGTCAGTACTACTGTCAGTACTGCGTCTGTCTGGGCTGCAGCTCCAGCCTTTACTTCAGCTTCCCCTGCGGCCGCCTCTTCCATCCTCACTGTCACCCTGTTTCTCTTTCTTTTTAAAACCTGTTTGCTGGAAGTGAAGTCAGAACAGGCTTGATGAGTATTACAAACTCATGCAAATATCAGTCATTTCACATTCATTTTACAAACCCCAAACAAACCCATTCATTTAATGCCCTGTATTTAGAGGTTATTTGTCATATGACTTCATTGGTTTAGGCTGTAGCATTTCATACAATTCATGTCAATGCATGTGATTTAAATAAGAAAAACAAAAGTATGGCCTTGTTAATTCTTAGTTTTTTTTTTTTTTTTTACCTGAGAAGAAGCTTGTGATAAATCATCGAATTGTGCTCAACATTTACAGAGGAATGGTTTTTTTTTATGCTGGTATTTCATCGTTTTTATAAATGTGCTAAATAATTTTTACATTGTTTTTTATATCACAAATCTGAATCATCTGTTGATTTCCTCAGACTACATTTGCACAAAAAGTCACATTTGAAAATGTTTTCCTGTTCTTATAAAGACTATTGAGCCAAAAAGGCTATAATGCCAGTCATGAGATGATAACGCTGTTAAATATGAGCTCAGACTGAAGCCACCTGTGTCTGCAGTCTCGTGCGCTGTGTTACAATCCAATATGCTCAAGTTCAGACAGGACAAACCATCACTTAGGACTTCACTTTATGAGTTTATGAGATTATTTGACAAAGTCCAAGATGGTCCTAAGAGGGCTTGCGCTATAATGGATGCCAGGGCCTCATTTGACAGGTGATAGAACGGAACAATAGTCTTTAAAAAACACTCGTGTCATTATGACTCAGGTGAGAAGGGCCTGTTTGGCCACCTGATTGACACCGTTAACAGAACTTGCCTTTTTCCTCGAGCCTCGTGCACACGCCCAGTGTGCTAATGAGCCCATGAGACAGAAGGCATAACGTTCCGGAACGGCCCTCTTTGTGTGGGGCTGCCAAACTCACCTGACTGATGGTTGTACCCTGACTATGAATGGAGCTCTGTAGAAAGGGCAAGGTGTATTACGTCTGGCTTCAATCCGCATCTCTCCTGCAGGCCCGGGGGCCCGACTATTCTGCATACAGGTGAGGTGAGAGGTGGAGCTGACCTGCTCTGCGCCCGGGCATGTTACTGCACTCGCCGGCTCTCTCGCCCGGGTGCTGAGGGCAAAATAAGGAGAAATAAGGCCTCAGAACTCTGTATTCCACTGTGTGTATCATGCGGAGGGTTTGTGCTGTGATTTATCACGCTGGTGTCAGATGCGCACAGACTGTAAAATTTGCGAGTGCATGAGTGTGTCCTTGTGAGCTCGACCGTGTGTGTGTTCACTTTTTTATCAGTCATTAGAGAGTGCAGAAGATTTTAGTGTTTTACATGATTGCATAAATTAATATAATATGTGTCAATTATGCCGAAGGTAATGTCTTGCCTTTCTGTATATCATTCGCATTCTATTTTCCAAAAAATTGGACACAGATTTCAGTTCAACATGTAAAATAATGTTGAAGGCTCTGTAATGACACAGCCAGGTGTTGGTTGTGATGTCACAGCTGGGTTATCACTTTTGATGTCATAGCTGAGTCATGCTGGCGTAACATTGCATCAAATTTCTTTTCGTTTTATGCCTCAGGTTGTGATTGCCATCTTAGCTAAAAAGTCCCTTCACATGAAACACTGAAGCCCTCTGCTTCGACTCCTCTGTACAACGCTACGCCATAATAGCAAGTAACTATTTGTTTGAAGATGGTCTTCTTTACCTAAAAAATAATCACTGCATGCAGTTCTTGGGCTTTTGTCAAAGGAAAAGTTTCATTTTCTTTGCATGTTAAAACTGATTTGTGTTTTTGCCAGTTTGCTCGTGTCGTCCTCATTCGTCTACCTGAGACACATGGTGTCCTACTGCATGTGTTTAGCCAGGAAATGATCACTAATTATGCGTAATGACGCAGCTGGTAACTAAAGCAGGAATGCTCTAAATACTGAGAACGCTACAGATTTTGTATGTTCACCACGAAGACATGGGTGAGGTATTGGACAAATGGACATAAATTATAATGATCATTATTATAATTAGTAGTTGTAGTGGTGGTGTTAGAAGTAGTACTAGTGTTAGCAGTGATAGTATTTGCATTATTGACTCAGGACATTATGACCCCATCTCTTCACATGAAAAGGTCTTTATTTTCTCCCTGTGAAGTAGGAAGGGGGATGGCTGTGGTATTGGGATGTCCCGGGGCTCCCCGCTCTGGAAGTGGCTGTGAATAGCTACTGTTTGAGGTGTCAGGGAGACAATGGGAAAGACCGGTCCAGCGGGGTGCTCTCGGCCACAATAAGGCCAGGTCATTACCAAGTTAATGAGGCCCTATTCTCCACAAGCAGCCCTTAACTCACAAAAGCACCACTGCCATCGCAGGGTGGGGGTTCCACAAGGGTGTGTATTCGGTCCGTCTGGCACGGGACTGGAGAGAGCGAATGGGAGGGAGAGAGAGAGGAACGAGAGGGAGAGAGAGAGACTGAGATATCTTTACACTCAAACATGCATAAGTAGCACATACCCAAACTCACACATGGATAAAATTAACACAATTTTTTTTGTCTGTTTTTTGTCATTGTGTCAATAGTATGATATAATTGTCATCAGCCTACATGTATGTGTGTATATATATATATATATATATATATATATATATATATATATATATATATATATATATATTGGTATGTATGCGTGTAGACTGTCCAGACAATATACTTTTCTGTTCTTGTTGTACTTGGCTATTGATATTACTGTGACTTTTCCTGTTCCTGACTATGCTTAAGGTGTATAAATTCAAACATTATACCAATAGAGCTCTCAGAATTTGAGAGAGATGGAGAGAGGGATAATGAGAATGAGAGAGGGATGGAGAGAGCAGGACTTCAGTTACATTTATTCAGTGGATGCTTTTATCTGAAGTGACGTACAGTAAGTGTGTGCTGACGGAGATCTGAACGGTTATGGAAAAGGGGTTAGATAAGGCAGCTTTTATGTGATGTATCTGATCATTCATAGCAATGAACATGAAGTATCTTCGCTGGGTAAATACAGACCGAGTCAGATGGCCAAACTCGAACTAATGAATGCTTGCATTATCTATGTGACAAAAACTTCTAAAATATGGAGCAGTGGAAATGTGTGCTATATAAGATGGCATTACACACACGGCTGGGAGATCTTTCTCTCCAAGTTCTACCAGCGTCGTTTCCTTAGAAACTTGACTAGCTTCTTCATTAACACACAAATATTAGATTTAAAAAAAAAAATTGATCTAAAGAGGAGGCTGTAGGCCCACAGAAAAGGTGATTCTACCAGCCTAAGCTGATGCTTTGACTTGCGGTCATTTTTCTGTAAAATGTTGGACTGGAATTCAATCTCTGTTTCGAGCCCCATGTTGTGACAGGGAGCGGGTGAAGCTGTATCGGGTCATTTGTCCTGTTAAAGGCATCGAAACGTGAGAATTGTGTGTCAGTTTGATTAGTGAAGTCAGTAGTTCACTCTTTGTTGCCACGGAGAAAGACACCAGTTACTGCTGCAAAATCACTGATTCCTCCTTTCCCAGTATCATTGTCAGGCTACTGTTGTCTTCACATATATAAAAAGTAAAATCACTATATTCAATGTATGGTTGCTTTTTGCATCCATCTTCTGGTTCAGAATGACATGAAAGTGAATTAATGAGGCAAATTTTCACAAATGTTTTGATGACATGATAACTGTTGTAAGAAAGGCAGGAGTTTGTGTAAAACCTCCAGAAATATGTCATATAACGGTACGATTACTGTGTTGTAAGAAAGGCAGAACTGAGCCTTGTGAAACATGTGCAACCCCAATTCCGAAAGAGTTGGGACAAAGTGTAAATTGTGAAAAAAACTCAAAACGCAATGACTTTCAAATCACGCCAGCTAGTATTTTATTCACTATAGAACAAATGTTGAAACTGAGAAATTTTACAATTTTATCCACAAAATCAGCTCATTTCAAATTTGATGGCTGCTATAGTTCTCAAAAAAGTTGGGACAGGGGCCTGTTTACCATGGTGTGGCATCCCCTTTTCTTTTTAACACAGAGTGGAGGCGTCTGGGCATTTAGGAGACAAGTTTCTTGAGTTTATCCATTGGACTTTGATCCCACTCTTGATTAATACCGGCTTCCAGCTGCTGGAGAGTTTTGGACCTCCTTTGACAGACTTTTCGTTTAATTATGTGCCAAATATTTTCAATCGGTGAGAGACCATGACTGCAGGCAGGCCAGTTCTGCACACAGACTCTTCTACAATGAAGCCATGCTGTTGTAATAGCGGCAGTATGTGGTTTTACATTGTCCTGCTGAAATTCACAAGGCCTTCCCTTGAATAGATGTCATCTGGAGAGGAGAATATGTTGCTCTAAAGCCTTTATATACCTTTCAGCATTCATGGTGCTTTTTAAAACATGCAAGTGTCCCACACCATATGCACTAATGCCTCCTGTAATGTGAATATAGGCCACTAGATGGCAGTATTTACCTTTTTTTTGTTAAGCTCAGACTGGAGTCATGTTTGGACATGTTTCCAGACATGTCTGGGGCAAGTCTCAGAAAGTTAAAAAAAAGAGGTCTAAATGTGGGTGGGGTCTGCAAAAGAGTATATAAAGAAAAGAATTGAGACAGTAAAGTAGTAGGAGAAATTGCAAGAAGAAGGATACGTGTGACCAGACCTGTCATTTCTGTTCAAGACCTGTGTAGTTTCTTTTGTGGATTTCTTTGCCTGTGTTTGAGCATTTTCTTCATCCAGGACATCACCAAGCCACCCCACCAAGAAGGGACTGTAATTATTTCTGTTTTTTTCTTATTTATCAATCTTGGTCTTTAGTTGTAGGTTGTTATTAGTCTTTGTCTTTGTTAAAAATTAAATGTGTTTTAGTTGTTAAAACTGTGTTTGTCATCCCTTGCTGTTGCTGTTGTGTTATAAATGTAATAACAAATTGGGGCCATAACAAATTGGGGGCTCAAGGTCCAGGATAGACCATTGTGTGAGTAATTTATTGAAAATCTAACATTCCAAATTGTGAAATTGTTTTTGTGAATTTTCCTAGATATATATTGACAACAGCAATGGATGATTTCTTGGCATCACCAACCGTAGGGGTTTTGAAGTCTTTTAAAAAGACAGAACTGCTAGAAATTTGCAGACAGTTGGAGTTGACAGAGGTAAAACCAGCCATGCGAAAAGCAAGACTGGCTAGAGAGATAGTTGAATATTACATTGATGAAAATGTGTTTGCACCAGGAGATCTGGAACAGTTTCCAGTGGAAAATCCAAATATAGAAATGGAACTTAAATTAAAAATGCTAGAGATTGAAAGGGAGGAAAGAGAAAAAGAAAGGGAATTTGAGAGGGAAGAAAAAGAAAAACAAAGGCAGTTTGAGTTAGAAAAATTAGCAAGAGAAGAAAAACAAAGAGAATTTGAGTTAGAAAAATTTGCAAGACAGAGAGATTTTGAATTAGAGAAATTCGATAGAGAGGAAAGACTCCAAATGGAGAAACTAAAAATTAAAATTCAAACTGAAAATAAATTTCGGGCTAGCCAGGAGGTAAAACTGGTGCCTCCATTTTCGGAAAAGGATGTTGACAACTATTTCCAGTGTTTTGAAAAGGTAGCAAAAAGTTGCCAGTGGCCAAAGGAACACTGGCCTCTGATGTTGCAAACTGTCCTCAAGGGTAAAGCTCAACAAGCCTATTCGGCTTTGTCTGCAGATGATTCCTCTGATTATGAGGTTGTCAAAAAGGTTATTATGAGAGCTTATGAGTTGGTTCCAGAGGCTTACCGACAGAAATTCAGAGGTCTGAAGAAATCTGAAAATCAGACTTATGTTGAATTTGCTAATGAAAAGCAGGTTTGCTTTGAGCGCTGGTGTACTTCTATGGAGGTCAAGGATGATTTCAACTCACTAAAAGAGATGGTGTTAGTTGAAGAATTCAAGAACTGTGTTAAAGATGATGTTAAGACCTACCTTAATGAGAAGCAGGCACTGAACTTGCAATCAGCTGCCAAATTTGCAGATGAATATGTTCTCACTCATAAGTCCAAATTTCAGTCTAGCAGTAACAATAAATGGTCCCAATTTCAGATAAAGGGTTATGGTGATACCCAAGATTCCTCACCCAAAGACAAAGACAAATCTGGTGATGGTGCTCAGAAATCCAGTAACAGGTCTGATCAAAGTGTGAAAGCTGACAGTGACAGAAGTGGTCTAGTTTGCAGATATTGCAAGAAATCTGGTCATGTTACAACTAACTGTTGGTTCCTTAAAGCTAAAAAAGGAAAAGAAAAGGATACCAAACCAAATGCCTTTGTGAAAACAAGGTTAGAAACCCCTGTAGTAGATAACCAATCTGCTAAATTGCCTGCTTCTTGTGGGGCTAAAAAGCCTAATACAGCTGACTTTGTGAGGGAGGAATTTCTTCCATTTGTGTCAGAGGGATTTGTGGCTCTGAATGAGCATACTATTCCTGTCCCCATATATATCCTAAGGGATACCGGAGCTTCTCAGTCACTTTTGTTGATGGACTCTTTGGAGTTACGTGATGAGGCCGCTTCAGGGGATTTCATACTTGTACAAGGTATTGAAGGGAGGACTGTATCTGTACCCCTGCGCTCTATATTCTTGAAGTCAGATTTAGTTACAGGACAGGTAAAGGTGGGACTTATGTCAAGTCTACCTATAAAGGGTGTTTCTCTGTTGCTAGGCAATGACCTGGCTGGGGGCAAAGTAGTTCCCCCTGTACATCTTACTTCACAGCCGAGCACTGAAGATGGGGATGAGGACCCATCTCTGTATCCTTCTTGCGCAGTGACTCGTGCTATGGCCAAGAAGGCTAAAGAAGATGATGATGTGGTGCCGTCCAGTACATTGAATAGTCAGGACTCAGGTGGTTCGCCTCATGACTCTGATTGGCCTACTATGGTTTCTCCGTTTGAGGACTTATCAGATACTTTTATCAGTTCTCTATTCAGCCAGCCGGATGGGTCTGGTGATTCTGATGTGTCTGGAGACTTGTCTCTGTCCAGAGAGCGGTTGATTGAGGAGCAAACTAATGATCCTGAAATTTGTGTACTAAAGAGGAGAGCCCTTCCTGATAAAGAAATAGACGCAGTTCCAGTTGGGTATTATCTCAAGGATGGTGTGCTGATGCGGAAGTGGCGCCCTCCTGATATCCCTGCCAATGCAGATTGGGCAGTGGTCAGGCAAATTGTTGTTCCGAAGGTCTACAGGAATGAGATCTTAACAATGGCTCATAGTTTACCTTTAGGAGGTCATCTTGGTGTTAACAAGACTGTTGATAAGATCATGAAACACTTCTTTTGGCCTGGGCTTCGGAAAGACGTTTCCAACTTTTGCAAAACCTGTCACACTTGTCAGGTAGTTGGAAAACACCAGTTAGACCCACCTGTAGCTCCATTGCAGCCTATCCCAGCATTTGGGGAGCCATTCTCTAGGGTCATTGTTGATTGCGTTGGTCCATTACCCAAGACTAGATCTGGAAATCAGTACTTGTTGACAATCATGTGTGCATCTACCAGATTCCCCGAAGCCATACCTCTACGTAACATCAAGGCAACTGCAATCTCGAAGGCTTTGATAAAGTTCTTCACGTTGTTTGGTCTTCCCAGGGAAATTCAGTCAGACCAAGGTAGCAATTTCACTTCAGGATTGTTTCAGCAGGTTGTGTATGAACTAGGTGCAAAACAGATTCTTTCTAGTGCCTATCATCCAGAAAGTCAGGGTGCCTTAGAGCGGTTTCATTCCACTCTCAAGACAATGATGAGGACTTATTGTTATGACCATGAGAAAGACTGGGATGAAGGGGTTCATTTGCTGTTGTTTGCAGCTAGAGAAGCAGTGCAGGAGTCTACTGGATTCAGTCCATTTGAGCTAGTGTTTGGTCATGAAGTGAGAGGACCTTTGCTATTATTGAGTGAACAATGGCAAGAGAAAGAGCTGCATATCAGTCTGTTAGACTATGTTAGCAAGTTCAAGGAAAGATTGCGTGCAGCTTGTGACCTTGCCAAAGAGAACTTGAAATCAAGTCAGGGAAAAATGAAAACCTGGTATGATCATAAGGCTAGAAGCCGTGAGTTTAAACCAGGAGACAAGGTCCTTGTGTTGTTTCCCTTGCAGTCCAATCCATTGCAGGCAAGATTTCATGGTCCTTATGAAATTCTGACAAAACTCAATGATCTCAATTACATTGTGAAGACTCCAGATAGGAGAAAACCAAAACAATTGTGTCACATTAACATGCTGAAGCCTTATCATGACAGAAATGCTAGGGTTGCTGCCGTCACTTCAGATTCTCCTATGGTCAAAACGTGTGAAGATGAGGGGGAGTTTCAAGATGATGAACCAAGAATTAAAGCTGAAGTTCTTTCATGTAAATTGTCGAACACTGAAGTGTTGCAAAATCTTGATGTAAAACTCCAGCACTTAGAACCCTCACAGAGAGATCAGTTTGAAAGGTTGATCAAGAAATATGAGGATTTGTTTCCTGATGTTCCAAAGAGAGTTACTATAGCCTCTCATGATGTAGATGTTGGTGATGCCAAACCAATAAAACAGCATCCATACCGGATGAATCCTGAAAAGAGAAAGATTGCTGAGAAAGAGGTTGAGTTCATGTTAAAACATGATATTATCAGACCCTCCAACTCCGATTGGAGTTCACCCTGTGTGCTAGTTCCAAAACCTGATGGAAGTACTAGATTCTGTACAGATTATCGCAAAGTCAATGCTGTAACTAGAACTGATGTGTTTCCAATACCTAGGATTGATGATTGTATTGATAGTGTAGGGCAAGCAAAGTTTCTGACCAAGATTGATTTATTGAAGGGTTATTGGTGTGTGCCTTTAACTGAGAGGGCCAAGAGCATCTCTGCTTTTGCCACACCATCTGGATTGTACCAGTATGAAGTCCTACCCTTTGGCATGAAAAATGCCCCAGCCACGTTCCAAAGGATGATACAGTCTACAATCGCCGGATTGCCACACACGGGTGCATACATCGATGACCTGATCACATGGAGTGACTCCTGGGAAGAACATCTAAAAGATGTAGAGACGTTGTTCCAGCGCCTGACCCAGGCTAACCTGACTGTTAACCTGAGCAAGAGTGACTTTGGTTGTGCTACTGTCACCTATCTTGGCTACGTCATAGGCCAGGGTAAGGTGGCACCCATAAATGCTAAAGTCCAAGCCATCATGGACTTTCCAGTTCCTCACAACAAAAAAACTTTGCGCCGCTTCCTTGGAATGATCGGGTACTACCGCAAGTTCTGCAAGAACTTTGCTGAGATTGCTCTCAGTCTAACTAACCAACTGAAGAAAGGCGTAAAGTTCACTTGGGATGATGCATGCCAGAGAGCCTTCGATTGCCTGAAGTCTCTGCTGTGTCACTTTCCCGTGCTCAAATCTCCTGACTTCAACAAACCGTTCTCCATCGCGGTCGATGCTAGCGACCAAGCTTGTGGATCTGTGCTCCTACAGAGAAGTGACTCTGATGACATTGAGCATCCCGTGGCATACTTCTCCAGGAAGTTCAATCGCCACCAAAGGAACTATTCCACAATAGAGAAGGAACTGTTGGCTCTGGTCCTTTCTTTACAACACTTTGAGGTTTATGTTTGTACAGGACAAAAGCCAATGATTGTGTACACTGACCACAATCCGTTAATGTTTTTGAGTAAGATGAAAAACAAGAATCGGAGATTGTTGAATTGGAGTTTGATTTTACAGGAGTTTGACTTGGAAATTAAGCATGTGAAGGGTACAGACAATGTAATTGCTGATTGCTTATCCCGTGTTTGAATGTGTATATATATATCATGTGTTTGAATATTGTATGATATGTATATATAGACAAGTGTTCACTTAACCATTTTGTATTGAAAAGAAAAATTTTGCCTTTATGAGTCAAAATTTTTCCCTTTTGGAATGGAGGTGTAATGTGAATATAGGCCACTAGATGGCAGTATTTACCTTTTTTTTGTTAAGCTCAGACTGGAGTCATGTTTGGACATGTTTCCAGACATGTCTGGGGCAAGTCTCAGAAAGTTAAAAAAAAGAGGTCTAAATGTGGGTGGGGTCTGCAAAAGAGTATATAAAGAAAAGAATTGAGACAGTAAAGTAGTAGGAGAAATTGCAAGAAGAAGGATACGTGTGACCAGACCTGTCATTTCTGTTCAAGACCTGTGTAGTTTCTTTTGTGGATTTCTTTGCCTGTGTTTGAGCATTTTCTTCATCCAGGACATCACCAAGCCACCCCACCAAGAAGGGACTGTAATTATTTCTGTTTTTTTCTTATTTATCAATCTTGGTCTTTAGTTGTAGGTTGTTATTAGTCTTTGTCTTTGTTAAAAATTAAATGTGTTTTAGTTGTTAAAACTGTGTTTGTCATCCCTTGCTGTTGCTGTTGTGTTATAAATGTAATAACAAATTGGGGCCATAACACTCCCCATACCATCAGAGATGCTGGCTTTTGAACTGAGCGCTGATAACAGGAGGGGTGGTCTTTCTCCTCTTTAGCCCAGAGGGTATGACGCCCATGATTTCCAACAAGAATCTCAAATTTGGACTCGTCTGACCACAGGACACTTTGCCACTTTGCTACAATTCATTTTAACTGAGCCTTGGCACACAGAACACGGCGGCGCTTCTGGATCATGCTCAACAATGGCTTCCTTTTTGCATGATAGAGTTTTAGGTGGCATCTGTGGATGGCACGGCGGACTGTGTTTACAGACAGTGGTGTCTTGAAGTATTCCTGGGCCCATTTAGTAATGTCAATGACAGAGTCATGCCGGTGAGGGATGCAGTGGCGTCTGAGGGCCCAAAGATCACAGGTATCCAGTAAAGGTCTTTGGCCTTGTCCCTTATGATAGAGATTTTTCCAGTTTCTTGGAATCTTTTGATGATGTTATGCACTGTCAATGATGAGACCTGATGCACAGTTTTTGCAATTTGACGTTGAGGAAGATTGTTTTTTAAAGTATTCCACAATTTTTTTACATAAGCCTTCATTGGTTGGAGAGCCTCTGGCCATCTTTACTTCTGAGAGACTCAGCCTCTCTAAGACATCCCTTTTAGATCATGTTACACGCCTGATGCCAGTTAACTTAATTACTTGCTAAATGTTCTTTCAGCTGATTCTCTTATATATTAATAGCTTTTTCAGCCCTTTTTTGCCTGTGTCCCAACTTTTTTGAGACCTGTTGCAGCCATAAAATTTGAAATAAGCTCATTTTGTGGATAAAATGTAAAATGTCTCCGTTTCAACGTTTGAAATGTTATCAATTCTTTTGTAAATAAAATATTGTGATCTGAAAGTCATTGTATTTTGATTTTATTCATAATTTACACTTCGTCCCAACTATTTCGGAATTGAGGTTGTAAAAATTTGTAATATAATGGTATTATTACTGTATTGTGAGAAAGGCAGGACTGAGTTGGTTTGAAAGCTGTGGAAATGTGTAGCAGGACTTTTCAGTGACACTATAGTGCCAGTTTACACCATTCATTACGGCAGAGGATGGATTGATCAAACATCCAGCCCCCATCGGTTCATTCATTCAATTTCCTGAGTCACTCCTTTTAAAGAATCACCATCACTGTCCGACCAGCTTCTTTATGAAGCAAAATTTATAGTAATACATTTAATCTGGGTCTGGGATACTAGCCAATAAGATATCTGTTACCTTGGAGTAGATTTTTTCAGGGTTGATGTTTAAGTTGGATGCGCATTGCTCCAGAGTTCCCGGGGAGTTACGCACACGTAGAGCGGGCGGTCTGTTGCCATTGGCCAGCTCAGCGTAGTGGGAGGAGCTCCTGGGGGCCTGATACCAACGGCCCCTGCGCAGGTGTCCTGTAATGGAGGTGAGAATTGGGGGGCGGGACTTTGGCACCTGCTCTCTGTTTACATTTCCTGTGACTGCCATGGCCTGTCAATTACACTGCGCAACACACAGATTTTCCCATAATGCAGTATTAAGGTCAAAGGGCACTTCCCCTGTGGTGCAGTGAAGCTTACATCGCCACTGGAACAATATCATCTTGCAGAGCAGCTTGCAATATTGGTGAAAAAGGACTTTGAACAGGCGCAATCAGCTTGTTGGCAAAATCTGGGATTTTGGTTGCTGTGCACGGCTGGTGCGAATAACGCAATGAAGTGGTCAAGAGAATCTTGTGTTAAGAGGACCGATGCGATGGCATCGCACCAATTCTCTGAGGAAAAAAAACACCTTCAGTAAGAAGCACAACTCAAATGCAATAAACTCTATTGTACTTTGTAGAGTTTTCTCCAGTCCTGGATCGGAAAATGTCACACGACATACCTTCATAAAATGGCTCCTAACTTCCCTGCTTCAGTGAACAGTCAGTAAATCCTGCGTCAGTGTTTGCAATACAGGTCAGAGGCAGAATCCCAGCTCCCTCCTGATGTCCTGTGTCCAGCATGACTTTATTTCCTTGCCTGTGTTCGAGTGCCGCTCATCCTGTTCGGGGGCTTAAGATCGCGCGGTGCTTTTTAGGGGTTCATACTTGGTTTTGCCTAGTGTTCATGTTTTCCTGAAAAGACCCCCCCCGACACACACACACACACAAACACACACTTATTCTTTTTCACTGCATGAACCAGACAGATTTTGTTGTTCACCTCAGCTGTGAACTTTGACCGTGAAAATGCTGCCCAGAAGAACTGAGAGAGTGGAGTGTAAAACTGACTCAGAGGTGTTGAATTCTTTACTGACTTCCTTTTGCCATGTGGACAATAAGCAGTGAAACAAGTTTTCATACCGTTTATCAAAAAAAGTCAGCTTGTGGTCAGTGGAGGTGAGAGTGTTGCAGCAGCGCTGATGATTGGGCAGTCATCTGTTCTGGCCTGTGTTTCTCCTCCCACTCCCTCTCTTAACCCTTTCAGCGCTGTTGGCACTGATGTTAGATATCAAAATCAGATGCTGTTGAAAACCTATCATGTGGCAACTTGTTCAAAAGAGCTTCTGCAGAGGAGGGTTATGGTTAGGGGAGCTGCTCCTGCAGGGGAGCACTTTTAAATAAGTTGCCACATGATAGGTTTTCAACAGCTCAGGATAAAAACATTTTTAATTCCTTGAAAATTCAGCGCTCAAAGGGTTAATGTTTAATACAGATGATGTCATCACCTGCCTCACAACAGTGCACAGAAGCTCAGGCACTCTGAGCTGAAGCGGCCATTTTGTGTGATGGCGCTCTCCACAAACTCACTGTAGCTAGTGTGAGATGAGGCCCTGAGCCCCGACGGAGTCTGATTAACTGTAAGTTAAAAATCAGCTAAACGACTGATGTAAATACAGTTTCTAAGGCTTTACTCTGTTCCTGCTCTCTGCTCTCCTTCACCTGTCTGTCCACCCATCCATCCATCTGTCTGTCCACTCAATCACCCATTCATCTGTCTGTCCACTCACCCATCTGTCTATCTGTCTGTCCGCTCACCCACCCATTCATCTGTCTGTCCACTCACCCACCCATTCATCTGTCTATCCACTCACCCACCCATTCATCTGTCTGTCCACTCACCCACCCGTTCATCTGTCTGTCCACTCACCCATCTGTCTATCTGTCTGTCCACTCTCCTATCTTTCCATCTGTCTGTCCACTCACCCACCCGTTCATCTGCCTGTCCACTCACCCATCTGTGTATCTGTCTGTCCACTCTCCTATCTTTCCTTCTGTCTGTCCACTCACCCAACTGTCCATCTGTCTGTCCACTCACCCACCCGTCCATCTGTCTGTCCACTCAATCACCCATCCATCTGTCTATCCACTCACCCACCCATTCATCTGTCTGTCCACTCACCCACCCGTTCATCTGTCTGTCCACTCACCCATCTGTCTATCTGTCTGTCCACTCTCCTATCTTTCCATCTGTCTGTCCACTCACCCACCCGTTCATCTGTCTGTCCACTCACCCATCTGTCTATCTGTCTGTCCACTCTCCTATCTTTCCATCTGTCTGTCCACTCACCCATCTGTCCATCTGTCTGTCCACTCACCCACCCGTCCATCTGTCTGTCCACTCACCCACCTGTCCATCTGTCTGTCCACTCACCCATCCATCTGTCTGTCCACTCACCCACCCGTCCATCTGTCTGTCCACTCACTCATCCGTCCATATGTCTGTCCACTCACCTCTTCGTCCATCTGTCTGTCCACTCACCCATCCGTCCATCTGTCTGTCCACTCATCCAGCCATCCATCTGTCTGTCCACTCACCCATCCGTCCATCTGTCTGTCCACTCACCCATCTGTCCATATGTCTGTCCACTCACCTCTCCGTCCATCTGTCTGTCCCCTCACCCATCCGTCCATCTGTCTGTCAACTCATCCAACCGTCCATCTGTCTGTCCACTCACCCATCCGTCCATCTGTCTGTCCACTCACCCATCTGTCCATTTGTCTGCCCACTAACCCATCCGTCCATCTGTCTGTCCACTCACCCAACTGTCCATCTGTCTGTCCACTCACCCATCGTCCATCTGTCTGTCCACTCACCCATCTGTCCATCTGTCTGTCCACTCACCCATCCGTCCATCTGTCTGTCCACTCACCCACCCGTCTATCTGTCTGTCCACTCACCCATCTGTCCATCTGTCTGTCCGCTCACCCATCCGTCCATCTGTCTGTCCACTCACCCATCTGTTCGTCTGTCGGTCCACTCACCCACCCGTCCATCTGTCTGTCCACTCACCCATCTGTTCGTCTGTCTGTCCACTCACCCATCTGTCTATCTGTCTGTCCACTCTCCTATCTTTCCATCTGTCTGTCCACTCACCCATCTGTCCATCTGTCTGTCCACTCACCCACCCGTCCATCTGTCTGTCCACTCACCCATCTTTCCATCTGTCTGTCCACTCACCCATCTGTCCATCTGTCTATCCACTCACCCACCCATTCATCTGTCTGTCCACTCACCCACCCGTTCATCTGTCTGTCCACTCACCCATCTGTCTATCTGTCTGTCCACTCTACTATCTTTCCATCTGTCTGTCCACTCACCCATCTGTCCATCTGTCTGTCCACTCACCCACCCGTCCATCTGTCTGTCCACTCACCCATCTGTCCATCTGTCTGTCCACTCACCCATCCATCTGTCTGTGCACTCACCCACCCGTCCATCTGTCTGTCCACTCACCCATCCGTCCATATGTCTGTCCACTCACCCATCTGTTCGTCTGTCGGTCCACTCACCCATCTGTCTATCTGTCTGTCCACCCACCCATCGTCCATCTGTCTGTCCACTCACCCATCCGTCCATCTGTCTGTCCACTCACCTATCTTTCCATCTGTCTGTCAACTCACCCCTCTTTCCATCTGTCTGTCCACTCACCCATCTGTCTATCTGTCTGTCCACTCACCCATCTGTCCATCTGTCTGTCCGCTCACTCATCCGTCCATCTGTCTGTCCACTCACCCATCTGTTCGTCTGTCGGTCCACTCACCCATCGTCCATCTGTCTGTCCACTCACCCATCTGTCCATCTGTCTGTCCGCTCACCCATCCGTCCATCTGTCTGTCCACTCACCCATCTGTTCGTCTGTCGGTCCACTCACCCCTCTGTCTATCTGTCTGTCCACTCACCCATCTGTCCATCTTTCTGTACACTCACCCACCCGTCCATCTGTCTGTCCACTCACCCATCTGTTCATCTGTCTGTCCACTCACCCATCTGTCTATCTGTCTGTCCACTCTCCTATCTTTCCATCTGTCTGTCCACTCACCCATCTGTCCATCTGTCTGTCCACTCACCCACCCGTCCATCTGTCTGTCCACTCTCCTATCTTTCCATCTGTCTGTCCACTCACCCATCTTTCCATCTGTCTGTCCACTCACCCATCTGTCCATCTGTCTATCCACTCACCCACCCATTCATCTGTCTGTCCACTCACCCACCCGTTCATCTGTCTGTCCACTCACCCATCTGTCTATCTGTCTGTCCACTCTCCTATCTTTCCATCTGTCTGTCCACTCACCCATCTGTCCATCTGTCTGTCCACTCACCCACCCGTCCATCTGTCTGTCCACTCACCCATCTGTCCATCTGTCTGTCCACTCACCCATCCATCTGTCTGTGCACTCACCCACCCGTCCATCTGTCTGTCCACTCACCCATCCGTCCATATGTCTGTCCACTCACCCATCTGTTCGTCTGTCGGTCCACTCACCCATCTGTCTATCTGTCTGTCCACTCACCCATCGTCCATCTGTCTGTCCACTCACCCATCCGTCCATCTGTCTGTCCACTCACCTATCTTTCCATCTGTCTGTCCGCTCACCCCTCTTTTCATCTGTCTGTCCACTCACCCACCTGTCCATCTGTCTGTCCGCTCACTCATCCGTCCATCTGTCTGTCCACTCACCCATCTGTTCGTCTGTCGGTCCACTCACCCATCTGTCTATCTGTCTGTCCACTCACCCATCTGTCCATCTTTCTGTACACTCACCCACCCGTCCATCTGTCTGTCCACTCACCCATCTGTCCATCTGTCTGTCCACTCACCCATCCGTCCATCTGTCTGTCCACTCACCCACCCGTCCATCTGTCTGTCCACTCACCCATCTGTCCATCTGTCTGTCCGCTCACCCATCCGTCCATCTGTCTGTCCACTCACCCATCTGTTCGTCTGTCGGTCCACTCACCCATCTGTCCATCTGTCTGTCCACTCACCCACCCCTCCATCTGTCTATCTACTCACCCATCTGTCCATCTGTCTGTCCACTCACCCACCCGTTCATCTGTCTGTCCACTCACCCATCTGTCCATCTTTCTGTCCACTCACCCATCCGTCCATCTGTCTGTCCACTCACCCATCTGTCCATTTGTCTGCCCACTCACCCATCCGTCCATCTGTCGGTCCACTCACCCATCCGTCCATCTGTCTGTCCACTCGCCCATCCGTCTATCTGTCTGTCCACTCACCCATCGTCCATCTGTCTGTCCACTCACCCATCTGTCCATCTGTCTGTCCACTCACCCATCCGTCCATCTGTCCGTCCACTCACCCACCCGTCTATCTGTCTGTCCACTCACCCATCTGTCCATCTGTCTGTCCGCTCATCCATCCGTCCATCTGTCTGTCCACTCACCCATCTGTTCGTCTGTCGGTCCACTCACCCCTCTGTCTATCTGTCTGTCCACTCACCCATCTGTCCATCTTTCTGTACACTCACCCACCCGTCCATCTGTCTGTCCACTCTCCTATCTTTCCATCTGTCTGTCCACTCACCCATCTGTCCATCTGTCTGTCCACTCACCCATCTTTCCATCTGTCTGTCCACTCACCCATCTGTCCATCTGTCTATCCACTCACCCACCCATTCATCTGTCTGTCCACTCACCCACCCGTTCATCTGTCTGTCCACTCACCCATCTGTCTATCTGTCTGTCCACTCTCCTATCTTTCCATCTGTCTGTCCACTCACCCATCTGTCCATCTGTCTGTCCACTCACCCACCCGTCCATCTGTCTGTCCACTCTCCTATCTTTCTATCTGTCTGTCCACTCACCCATCCGTCCATCTGTCTGTCCACTCACCCATCTCTCCATCTGTCTGCCCACTGACCCATCCGTCCATCTGTCTGTCCACTCACCCATCGTCCATCTGTCTCTCCACTCACCCATCCGTCCATCTGTCTGTCCACTCACCCATCGTCCATCTGTCTCTCCACTCACCCATCTGTCTATCTGTCTGTTTTAACTGCATGTGTGGCGTGTACATAAAGGCCAGTTGGTTCCGTGATGCAGTTGTGCATTACGATTTCTGTCAATTATTAATAAATTAATTACGTTTTGTTATTAGTTGTGTTTTTTTATTAGTTGATGTGTTCCAGAATCTCTCTCCATGTATCCTGGAGTAGGCCCCAGACCCTGCTTTCCCTGGTGATGAATAAATGCGCTGGATTGTTGAGGTATGTGTACATAATTAAGGAGTGGCCTTACTGATAAAAGAGAGCCGTCCTCAGCCCTGTGTTGTGGAGAATGATGTTGATGGGCTTCAGTAAAGAGAATAAAAAGCAGCAGACCAGCGCAGGGAGAAAGCCTTCAGGAGCAGATCTTGAGCAGAAGTAAAGAAATTAAGTCATGTCAGACAGTGGGAATCCCTGTCTCTTTGAGGTGTCTTTCACCTGTTTTCATTGTATTTTATTCACTTACAGAAGCACTTCGGGGCGTTGAGTTTGAGCGGTAATATCAGAAAACGCGATTATCATACATTGAATTCCAGTAGCCATGACCCTACTCGATCTGCTCCAGCCGTGTAAATTGTGAATAAAATCAAAATGCAATGACTTTCAAATGTTTTTTACAAAAGAACAAAGATAACATTTCAAATCTTGAAATGACATTTTACATTTTTATTCACAAAATGACCTTATTTCAAATTTTATGGCTGCAACAAGTCCCAAAAAAGTTGAGACACAGGCAAAAAAGGGCTGAAAGAGCAATAAATATATAAGCGAATCAGCTGAAAGAACATTTAGCAAGTAATTAAGTTAACTGGCATCAGGAGTGTAACATGATTGGCTGTGAAAGGGATGTCTTAGAGAGGCTGAGTCTCTCAGAAGTAAAGATGGCCAGTGTTACGGGGTTGGGGTATTAACTGATTACAGTGAATGTTTTGTTTGTCTCCCCCTGCTGGTTTTTGTTGTTCAACACTTTTTCAGTTCCTTTTTCAATAGGTTCCACCTGCTTGTTCAGTGAAGGCCTTAACAGCTGGAACCAGTTCTTCAATTAAGAAAACACCAATCATCTCCTTTCCCATTCTATATAAGTTGATTTGTTTGCTTAGTTCGAGAGAGGTGGCAGCTCTCGTTTTGTGTTGTCATTTTGATTATGTTGTTTTTTTTTTTGTGTGTGTTATGTTATAGTTATGTGCTTGAGTTTTCTTTGGTAATCATTTTTTTTGCCATTTTGTTTTTCGGTTGATTTACTAATCATTTCTATTTGTCTTCTTTCTTTAGGTGGGTCGCAGAGTGCAGAGGTAGGGAAACTAGTTAACCACCTGCAGGTATACATGTTTTCCCACCTCACGTAGGCAACCCCATGTATTAGTTCATTAGTTAGGGCAGCGGCAATAACCCATGTATTTTGGGGTACGGGAGTACCTGTCAAAATAGGGTTAGTTTCAGGGTTGTTTTGGGTTTTAGGTATTAGTTGGGGTTTTTTTCTGGGATTTTCCTTAATTGTCGCTGCATAGCTCAGGGGTTGGGGTATGTCTGTGCTCTGTGTCCCTTGCTTTGGGTTTGGTTTGTAAATAAATAAGTTTGTTTAAGTCCTCGTTTGCAACCTGCCTCTTTCATTCATACTCTTGCTGTCTATGTTGCGTTGGCGGCCTCTGACTAGCAGAGGAGGGCGTAACAACTCTCCAACCTGTGAAGGCTTGCATAAAAAAATGGTGGAATACATTAAAAACAATGTTTCTCAACCTCAAATTGCAAAGACTTTTAAGGTCTTATCATGCAAAAAGGAAGCCATTGTTGAGCATGATCCAGAAGCGCCGCTGTGTTCTGTGGGCCAAGGCTCATTTAAAATGGACTGTAGCAAAGTGGCAAAGTGTCCTGTGTTCAGACGAGTCCAAATTTGAGATTCTTGTTGGAAATCATGGGCGTCGTGTCCTCCGGGCTAAAGAGGAGAAAGACCACCCCTCCTGTTATCAGCGTTTAGTTCAAAAGGCAGCATCTCTGATGGTATGGGGATGCATTAGTGCATATGGTGTCGGACACTTGCATGTTTTAAAAAGCACCATGAATGCTGAAAGGTATGTAAAGGTTTTAGAGCAACATATGATCCCCTCCAGACAACATCTATTCCAGGGAAGGCCTTGTGTATTTCAGCAGGACAAAGCAAAACCACATACTGCAGCTATTACAACAGCATGGCTTCGTAGTCGCAGAGTCCAGGCGCTGAACTGGCCTGCCTGCAGTCCTGATCTTTCACCGATTTCACAGAACATTTGGCGCATAATTAAATGAAAAGTCTGTCAAGGGAGACCCAAAACTCTCCAGCAGCTGGAAGCCTGTATTAAACAAGACTGGGATCAAATTCCAATGGTTAAACTCAAGAAACTTGTCTCCTCAATGCCCAGACGCCTCCACTCTGTGTTAAAAAGAAGAGGGGATGCTACACCATGGTAAACAGGCCCCTGTCCCAACTTTTTTGAAACCTGTAGCTGCCATCAAATTTGAAATGAGCTGATTTTGTGGATTATTCTCAGTTTCAACATATGTTATCTCTGTTCTATTGTGAATAAAATACTAGCTGGTGTGATTTGAAAGTCATTGAGTTTTGATTTTATTCACAATTTACACTTTGTTCCAACTATTTTGGAATTGGGGTTGTATATGTTTCACACAGACTCATTCCAGCCTTTTTTACAACACAGTAATCATACCGTTATATCACATACGTATTTCTGGAGGTTTTACACAAACTTCTTTCTTTCTTACAACAGCTATTTCGGAATTGGAGTTGTCATAAATGATGACGAGTAAGTACAAACGTTTGTAGATCTCTGCGTTTGCGGACATACATACATGATTATTGATTGTATTGGACAGGATGTTTGATACTATTTAAGTCTTCAGAATCAGTCTGACTCCTGCTCACTGTTTTGTGTTTTGTGCATTAAGGCCAGGTGAATTGGCTTTGGAGTCAGAATCATGTAAATAAACTCACACATGAGGACAGCTCTTTGCCGTTTGTCATAAGCTTTCATCATTGGTGCTCAGCTATTGATCAATGCTCAGAGTAGGTTGAGAATGTGCTGTTTGCTTTGAATGAATAAAAAGTATCACCAGAGCAAAGACACATAAAACCTAATTAAACTGATTCACTTAAAACGTCCTCTAGTAGTGATCAAAACTATTGCTGCGTGAAATGTAAGGGTGCAATCATTGTTTGGCTTATCAGCACTTGCGGGTTTACTAGCGTTCTCATTGAAGACCGACTGGAATCACATTGAATCTGATTATTTCCAGGGAGATCTTTTGCTGACTGCATTACAGTTCCACTTTTGCAGAAGGAGCCAGCTGGCTCAGATCTCAACTAATTTTCATTGCCATTTCTCTCAACCCACAAGGCGCAGGACCTACAGGAAGCCATATGGAAGCGCCTTTAAAATTGTCTCTTAAAATGCTAAGAACTCAGCGCGAGCCACATTCAACTCGACGCGCCCCGCGCGGCAATCAGGAGTCCGGGATGCACTTCAGAGGAATCGTCTCCATGGTGATATCCCGCACAAAGCCAAAAATCCACGAAGACTAGGCCTATTCGCATTGTGCTCGACAGGAAAAGTTGGGGAGCTATAACATCTGTACTTTAACTTGGACCCCGCAATTAAACAGACAGCTCGAACGTCTTTGCCTTTCTTTCAGGTGACATGTAACGACTGACAATGACTTAAATTAGTGTTTGCGAGAGACTATTTCCACTCCATACAATTTTACCACCGGGACCACACATGCACCGGTCCTCCGGGTATACTGGACATTAGCACCACCCGGTGGATGATCTGGGAAAAGTTGCTCCTATCATCGAGTACAAAATCTGTTAGTTGCCACAGTAACTGGCTTCATCTTTGATGCACGTACAGTTGGCAAAATGAGCCCTTTTCCACAACAGGTTTCAGCTCGGTTCTCTCCACGTAAATGTCGACAACTGAGGGTGGTTTTCTTTTTTTTTGCTCCCATATTCTGACAATACGACGAATGTGTGCACTGTGACTTTGACAGACAGTCAATGTGGTAGGATTTAAAAAATAAATAAAACAAAGGGTAAAGACCTTGTCAATGAAGGCTTAGCCTACCCGTCCATCACGTCCATGAGTTCATTTTTTTATCACATCCTCAAATTGGCAACGGATATACAGCGAAATATTAATGATTAATTATCGCTTTATGAGATGAACGAACAATTTGTTCCTTTGAGTTAATTCAGTTCCTGGGAACAATGTGCTCCGGCTATTAGTCACGTCAGTTTGAAGACCCAAGTGCTCAAAGTAGGCCGACTGAAGTCACAAAACAGCCACTTTTAAGACATTGAGAACAGTAACTTTGTAGACTATTAAAAGCATTTTTTTTCTTTCCTTAACTTAAGTCTTAAGGGATGCGAAAATGTGACTTAAGAGCACTAAGCTCTTCAATTTTGTTCTTTGCATCATCCAACAATGATTGAGTCTGAGTTTGAGTCTGAAAAAGAGACTGATGTAAAATACATAAAAAGTAACTGCAATAACAAAATCTTTGGCCTTCATGCTGCTTTTTACTTTTTAATGACCCTGTTCTCTCGCACATTTGTGACGTCAAACATGGCAGACCAGTGGGCAGACCAGTAGCTGGTGTGCCCGCGTTTAAAAACCCGCGTATGCCCATAAATA
This sequence comes from Gymnothorax reevesii, assembly GCA_029721435.1. Taxonomy (NCBI): domain Eukaryota; kingdom Metazoa; phylum Chordata; class Actinopteri; order Anguilliformes; family Muraenidae; genus Gymnothorax; species Gymnothorax reevesii. The sequence goes on along the minus strand of CM056574.1, from coordinate 3,554,537 downwards.
TTGTGCAAAAATGACATAAGAGGTGAGTCGTCTGCCTGTAAATGAAATGGCTCGACGTAGGTGTTGTGTTACCGTCCTACTCGGGCGATATGACGTAATTCCATCACGGCCTTTGATAGGTATGGTTGGCTGTTGAGGTCTGGCAGACAAAACAAATGATTGGACATACCTGCATGAAAAATTTCCAGTTCACAGCTACACTCCCTCCAGAATGGACCTACCGTTTTTTTTTTTTTTTTGCCAAAGCTACAACAAGTGCTCTTTGATTTCAGACGGGTGCTTAATGCCCATCGTCATTGCATTGGCAGTAACGTGCCAAAAGCTCATTTCCAGCAGGGGATGTCATACCGCATTCTGTCCTCTAGGTTGCAGCACATGCATTCACGATATTGCAGCTGTGTCCTGACTAGGCATGATAAATTTCCATTTACATTCATACGGGCGGGAATATTAACTGTCAATTTATTCAGCCAGATGGAGCAGAATATCCTCACACCTTTATGCTAGATGCTGCCCATTGTGTGATGTAAGCTAAAGAAACGCTGGCCGTGTGTGAAATGGTTCGCAGTTGAGAACAGAAATTCACGGCTGCCTTATTTAGGTCTTTGCCTGCAGTCCGTCCTCCTCTCTGCGGTTCTGATGCCCTGTGCGACTTTCTTCCGGACCTGTTGCATGTTTTGCATCATACTTTTTAAATTCATTTTTATTAAATATATCTGTGTGCGAGTGCATGTGTGTGCGCTTTGGTGCGGTGGGTTGTTATATTCGAAATGTGCTTGGGTTGCGGACGGTCTTTCATTCACCAAGGGGAAAACAGATCAGTTCGCTGGTGCTCTATAAAAAATGCTCACCTGAAGCCCCACGTGGAGGCCGGAACTTTGTGATCGTGATCCAGGACGACCACTAACTAGTGCAGGGTACACACACACGGATTTTTTAAATCTGAAGAGATTTTTTATCTGCCACAGACCCCACACATGAAGATAAAAATCAGGCTCTGAACAGTTGTGATCGTACGGTGTGCTCTGCTCCGATAGTCTCAACGCAGCACACCACACAGATAACGACTCTGCTCCACCACCCATTTAGAATCTAGTCCTCCAAGACAGAAATCTCTCGTGATCAAACGTGATCTGACAAAAACGAAGAAGAAGAAACATGGCAACAACAAACACAAGCTGCAACATGGAAGAGGGCGAACGAGAGGAGGGAGTGATGGCGGTCAGCTCACTTCTCGATCGGCTACATTCCGCTTCACGTCACAATTCAAGGAGTCATGACTCAGGAGTCGTCGGCTAATACGTGAAGATTTTTGGTCGTAAATATTTAACCAGTTTAATATTTATAATCGTCGGGCCAAACCCTTTTCGGACCTGATCATCGGGACAAATTCATTCTTAACACACCTCAGACCACAGGATAACCTTATCGGATGATCTTATAAGACATAAGATAATCTTCCGATTGTTGTTGTTGGTCGGGAGGGGGAAAATCAGGGCAAAGTCAGCCAGATTATCTTCATGTGCGTACCCCGCTTAGAAATAAAGAATAAAAAAGCAGGCCATGTTCTAAAAGTGATCTTCAGGAAAAACGAGGCTGAAATCAGAGAGAAAAGACCAAAAATAGTGTGAGTTTTCAGCTGTGCCTTCCTCAAGAGTGGTGCGAACAGGATACCTTTTTAGAATTCATTGAGACTAATTAGTTCTCCCTGAGGAGCAAAGGGTGTTGAGTAGGAATAACCAGCACTGGAGACGTGTTAAAGGTTGCTGAGATAGAACACGAGCGAGAACAAGTGCGCGACGCCTGTGGAAATTCTTGGTATTTGAGCTCTTATTCGCTTATGTGTAGCATCAAGCTAACTGCGCTAGTCAAACCACAAATAACAATGAGCAATGCGAGATAGCAAACTGCCGCCAAGGCGGAACAATCCCTCATTTCTCCACAACCCTTCAAAATTTTGTCTGTATTTTTGGTGCTTTTTATGCAGTAATTATTTGGCGGTGGTTAGAAGTCTCTAACACCATTAGTTATTTGCTTAAGTTTAATTCCCAGATTCAGAAAAATTTCTGAATCCAGATATGTTTGAGTTTTTTTTTGGGGGGGGGGGTGGAAATAATGTCCCCCATATTTTCTAATTTCAAATCGTTGTGTATTTGTGAAGATGTGCCAGAGGTCAAATTTTGCCTGATAACCCAATGGTGAAGAATCCCTTGTAATCCTGTTAACTAACCGACAAGCAAACAAATAAACAGACTTGACTGATCACTAACCTCCCAGGTGAAGTTAGGAAGTGAATCAGACAGTCAGTTATTAAAGTAGTCAAACGGAAACAGGTCTCCTCTGAACAGAACATTTTTTTATTTTAGACTTGAAATGATCCTCAGACAAATCTTGTCAGCGGTCGCGGTTGACGTTAATGCAAACATAAATTTTGGGTCGAGGGTTTGGCTCGAGGGCCTGGCAGGTAGAGAGTAACCCCATTGTGGGTGTGACCACCAGCCCTATGACTTTCAGACCCTATAAATCAATGGAAATAACAGTAAAATAAGAAAAAAACAGAAGAATATGAATCTCTGCTTTTAGCAGTCCTGCCATAAACACAAATAAATGGCGAAGGGCTGTTTCAGTGGTGCTTCTCATTAAATGGGGTGACAGTGAAACCTCTGCTGAAGAGTGAGGGGAATTCTGGGAAATGGAAAAGAGCGGTAAAATGTTGTTGATCGTGCTCGTCAGTTACTCCCTTGTCTGCCTTTTTTGTAAGTAAATATTATTTGAGCTGGTCATAACTCAGGTCTCAGTATCTGTGCTAGCTATCACCCGACGCTTGAAAGCATCAGAAACCCAAGTGAGCACTTCATAAATGTAAACATTATAAATAATAAACAAGGTTTGCTTGTTCAGTCAGTGATGTATTTTTTATTTATTTTTTTCCACTGCGGAGATTATAAATTTTACCTTTGGTTTCTGGGTAAGTACAGTCCCGTGAAAAAGTATTCGCCCCCTTCCTGATTTTTTTTTGCATATTTTTCACCCTTAAATGTTTCAGATCATCAAACAAATTTTATTAGAAAACAAAGATAACCCAAGTAAATTACAAAATGCTGTTTTGAAATTATGATTTCATTTACTAAGGGGAAAAAGCTATCCAAACCTACCTGGCCCTTTGTGAAAAAGTAATTGCCGTCCTTGTTAAATCATGAATTAACTATGATTAACCACATTTTTTGAGTCCAGTTTCACTATCCACACCCAGGCCTGACTACTGCCAGACCTGTGGAATCAAGAAATCACTTTAATAGAACCTGTTTGGCAAAGTGAAGTAGGCTAAAAGATCTCAAAAAGCAACATGTCATGCAGCAAACTAAAGAAATTCAAGAACAGACAAGAGACAAAGAAATTGACATCTATCAGTCTGGAAAGGGTGGCAAAGCCATTTCTATGGCTTTGGGACTCCAGAGAATCAAGGTGAGAGCCATTATCCACACATGGAGAAAACTTGGAACTGTGGTGAACCTTCCCAGGAGTGGCTGGCCTACCAGAATTACTCCAAAAGCGCATCAACTACTCATCCAGGAGGTCACAAAAGAACCCAGAACAACATCTGAAGAACTGCAGGCCTCACTTGCCTCTGTTAAAGTCAGTGTTCATGATTCAACAATAAGATAGAGACTGGGCAAACTGGCATCCATGGGAGAGTTCAAAGGTGAAAACTACTGCTGACCAAAAAGAACATGAAGGCTTGTCTCACATTTGCCAAAGTACATCTTGATGATCCCCAAGACTTTTGGGAAAATATTCTGTGGACTGACAAGGCAAAAGTTGAACTTTATGGAAGGTGTGCGTCCCATTACATCAGGAGTAAAACTAACTTATTATTTCATAAGAGGAACATCATACCAAAAGTCAAACATGGTGGTGGTAGTGAGATGGTTTGGGCTGCTTTGCTGCTTCAGGACTTTGATGGAATCATGAATTCTGCTCTCTACCGGAAAATCTGAAGGAGAATGTCCAACCCGCAGTTGGTGACCTCAAGCTGAAGCGCACTTGGGTTATGCAGCAGGACAATGATCTGAAACACACCTGCAAGTCCACCTCTGAATGGCTAAAAAAAAACAGACTGAAGGTTTTGGAGCGGCCAAAGCAAAGTCCGGGCTTAAATCCGACTGTGATGCTGTGGCATGACCTTAAACAGGCCGTTCATGCTCAAAAACCCTCCAATGTGGCTGAATCAAAACACTCTACAAAGAAGACTGGGTCACAATTTTTCCACAGTGACGTGAGAGACTCATTGCCAGTTATCACAAACACTTGATTGCAGTTGTTGTCGCAGAGGGTGGCACAACCAGTTATTAGGTTTTGGGGGCAATTACTTTTTCACACCAGGCTAGGAAAGTTTGGAAAGCTTTTTCCCCTTAATAAATAAACTCATCATTTAAAAACTGCATTTTGTATTTACTTGGGTTGTCTTTGTCTAATGTTAAAATTTATTTGCTGATCTGAAACATTTAAGTGTGACAAATATGCATAAAAATAAATCAGGAAGGGGGCAAATACTTTTTCACGGCACTGTATGTTTGTTTGATTGTTTGCCACACGACAAAAAAGTTATGGGCAGAGTTTGATGAAATTTTTACCAGAGGTGTGTCTTGGCACAAATTTAGAAAGTAATTTCATTTTGGGAGTGATCCAGATCAAATTGTGGATGTATGAATTTTTTATTTACTCATGTCGTGGTGCATAAATAACACTACCCCTTTGTGTCTGTGACATGTGGGGACTGTTGGACATTGGCAGAGAGTCGTTCCTCTGAGTGCTGTTGTTAACGAAATGCTGTGGCTTTAATCAAAGATCCACCTCTGTTGGGATGGACCCGAAGACTGACCTGTTCACCTCACCTGGGCAGGTTTCGTGGGCGGGGTTCGGGGGCGGGGTTCGTGGGTGGACACTGCGCTTAAACCTGCCTCCTGCTCTGAACTACTGTGAGGTGATAAGATGGTGGGATGGTACATTCTCTGTTTTAAAACAGTTTGCGGCAATTTTTTGGTTTTGCGCTCTCTCTCTCTCTCTCTCTCTCTCTCTCTCTCTCTCTCATACACACACACACACACACACACACACACACACACACACACACACACACTCATTTGCATGGGCTCATAAGTATGGAAAAGCACTTTGGTGCCACTTGATGGATGCTAAATAATTGAAGTCTGTTCTATTTTCAGCAGTCTGGAAGAGTAATTCTGGAGATCCTGGCCTCCCCTTTGACACCCGTCTCTTTATATAGAAGAGACAATACTTCAGTAAGGGTCGACATTTGGAAAGTCAACTTAAAAGAATTTTGCAGAATTGGATTTTGCACCAATGCTAGCAATTTCAATCTATTGTCAAAGCTCTGTGTTATGGCCCCAATTTGTTAGCAAGGGATGACAGACAAAAATTTAAAGCTCAAACAAGTTTAATTAAACAAAGACCAACCCTAACCTACAATTTATACAACTGACCAAGATTGATAATATACAAGAAAAAAAATATTTACAGTCCCTTGAGATGGGGTTGCTTGGTGATGTTCCGGGTGAGGAAAATGCCCCAACACAAGACAAAAATCCACAAAAAGCTTGACAGGTCTGGTGAAATGTATCCTTCTCCTTGCAATTTCTCCTTCTACTTTACTCTCTCAATTTCTCTTCTTATATACTCTTTTGCAGACCCCTCCCACATTTAGACTTTTTTTTCTCCTCTGGTACTTCCCCTCTCAGACATGCCTAGGACATGCCCAAACCTAGCTCCAGACTGGGCTTAACAAAAAAAAGGTCAATACTGCCATCTAGTGGCATTTTTTTCCCCCACATTATATGTGACACAAGGAAAATGGCAAGATAAGTATGATTGTTGTCAGCATTCTGCAGAGTAATTGGACTGTAATTTTGTGCTTTTTTTCCCTTTGCATAATCCAGGCCGGGTCGAAGTATCAAGGCTGGTTCAGTCGAAACAAACTGTCGTCAGTTTTGGGTAAGGAATTGAAATACCTTCAAATTAAAGACCAGGAAAATCCTACAAGATAAGCATCATCCTCTGATTTATAACAGTCAAATCTGATAAGAATCAGGTGTTATTAACAGGCTCCTTAATATTCCTGACGGAACCTGACCTCTGTTGTTTTAACCTCCATCCCAGCCTTTTAAGCTGAGAGTGCACCAGTATCGATCAGTGTCACATACTATTCTCTGTCTATAACTGTGTATCGCTGTCAGTTACTGCCAATCACCGTTACAAAGTGTCAATAACTGTCACTCTCTTTCAATTACTGTTACTCGATGTCATTAACTGTCTATCTGTCGATAACTAATAGTTTCACAATTACTGTCTCTCAATCATAGTAACTGTCAGTAACTGCTACTTACTTTCATTGAGAATCACACATCGATCATTGTTACACTCTCAGTAACTGATAACTGCTTTGATTAACAGTCATACTCTAGCAACCACTGCTGATCCCTGTGAATTGATGGCATTGTCTGTCAAGTATTGTTACTCATTGTCTGTAACTGTTACTCACTTTCATGTACTGTTATACTGCCAAACTATAACAATCCTGCTGTTTTCCCAGTGTAACACTCCTGCTGTTTTCCCAGTGTAACACTCCTGCTGTTTTCCCACTGTAACACTCCTCCTGTTGTTCCCACTGTAACACTCCTCCTGTTTTCCAACTGTAACACTCCTCCTGTTTTCTCACTGTAACACTCCTCCTTTTTTCCCACTGTAACACTCCTGCTGTTTTCCCACTGTAACACTCCTCCTGTTTTCCAACTGTAACACTCCTCCTGTTTTCCCCACTGTAACACTCCTCCTGTTTTCCCACTCTAACACCCCTCCTGTTTTCCCACTCTAACACCCCTCCTGTTGTTCCCACTGTAACACTCCTCCTGTTTTCCCACTGTAACACTCCTGCTGTTTTCTCACTGTAACACTCCTCCTGTTTTCCCACTGTAACACTCCCGCTGTGTTCCCCACTGTAACACTCCTCCTGTTTTCCCACTGTAACACTCCTGCTGTTTTCTCACTGTAAAACTCTTTCTTTTTTCCCACTGTAACACTCCTCCCGTTTTCACACTCCTCCTGTTTTCCCACTGTAACACTCCCGCTGTTTTCCCACTGTAACACTCCTCCTGTTGTTCCCACTGTAACACTCCTCCTGTTTTCCCACTGTAACACTCCTCCTGTTTTCCCACTGTAACACTCCTCCTGTTTTCCCACTGTAACACTCCTGCTGTTTTCCCACTGTAACACTCCTCCTGTTTTCCCACTGTAACACTCCTCCTGTTTTCCCACTGTAACACTCCTACTGTTTTCCCACTGTAACACTCCTCCTGTTTTCCCACTGTAACACTCCTCCTGTTTTCCCACTGTAACACTCCTCCTGTTTTCCCACTGTAACACTCCTCCTGTTTTCCCACTGTAACACTCCTCCTGTTTTCCCACTGTAACACTCCTGCTGTTTTCCCACTGTAACACTCCTCCTGTTTTCCCACTGTAACACTCCTCCTGTTTTCCCACTGTAACACTCCTGCTGTTTTCCCACTGTAACAGTCCTCCTGTTTTCCCACTGTAACACTCCTCCTGTTTTCCCACTGTAACACTCCTCCTGTTTTCCCCACTGTAACACTCCTCCTGTTTTCCCACTGTAACACTCCTGCAGTTTTCCCACTGTAACACTCCTCCTGTTGTTCCCACTGTAACACTCCTCCTGTTTTCCCACTGTAACACTCCTCCTTTTTTCCCACTGTAACACTCCTCCTGTTTTCCCACTGTAACACTCCTCCTGTTTTCCCACTGTAACACTCCTGCTGTTTTCCCACTGTAACACTCCTCCTTTTTTCCCACTGTAACACTCCTCCTGTTTTCCCACTGTAACACTCCTCCTGTTTTCCCACTGTAACACTCCTCCTGTTTTCCCACTGTAACACTCCTCCTGTTTTCCCACTGTAACACTCCTGCTGTTTTCCCACTGTAACACTCCTCCTGTTTTCCCACTGTAACACTCCTGCTGTTTTCCCACTGTAACAGTCCTCCTGTTTTCCCACTGTAACAGTCCTCCTGTTTTCCCACTGTAACACTCCTCCTGTTTTCCCACTGTAACACTCCTGCTGTTTTCCCACTGTAACAGTCCTCCTGTTTTCCCACTGTAACACTCCTCCTGTTTTCCCACTGTAACACTCCTGCTGTTTTCCCACTGTAACACTCCTCCTGTTTTCCCACTGTAACACTCCTGCTGTTTTCCCACTGTAACACTCCTCCTGTTTTCCCACTGTAACACTCCTCCTGTTTTCCCACTGTAACACTCCTGCTGTTTTCCCACTGTAACAGTCCTCCTGTTTTCCCACTGTAACACTCCTGCTGTTTTCCCACTGTAACAGTCCTCCTGTTTTCCCACTGTAACACTCCTCCTGTTTTCCCACTGTAACATTCCTGCTGTTTCCCCACTGTAACACTCCTCCTGTCTTCCCACTGTAACACTCCTGCTGTTTTCCCACTGTAACAGTCCTCCTGTTTTCCCACTGTAACACTCCTCCTGTTTTCCCACTGTAACACTCCTGCTGTTTTCCCACTGTAACACTCCTACTGTTTTCCCACTGTAACATTCCTGCTGTTTCCCCACTGTAACACTCCTCCTGTCTTCCCACTGTAACACTCCTGCTGTTTTCCCACTGTAACAGTCCTCCTGTTTTCCCACTGTAACAGTCCTCCTGTTTTCCCACTGTAACACTCCTGCTGTTTTCCCACTGTAACACTCCTGCTGTTTTCCCACTGGAACACTCCTCCTGTTTTGCTACTGTAACACTCCTCCTGTTTTCCCACTGTAACACTCCTGCTGTTTTCCCACTGTAACAGTCCTCCTGTTTTCCCACTGTAACACTCCTGCTGTTTTCCCACTGTAACAGTCCTCCCTTTTTCCCCACTGTAACATTCCTACTGTTTTCCCACTGTAACACTCCTGCTGTTTTCCCACTGAAACAGTCCTCCTGTTTTCCCACTGTAACACTCCTCCTGTTTTCCCACTGTAACACTCCTGCTGTTTTCCCACTGTAACACTCCTCTTGTTTTCCCACTGTAACACTCCTGCTGTTTTCCCACTGTAACACTCCTGCTGTTTTCCCACTGTAACATTCCTGCTGTTTCCCCACTGTAACACTCCTCCTGTCTTCCCACTGTAACACTCCTGCTGTTTTCCCACTGTAACAGTCCTCCTGTTTTCCCAATGTAACACTCCTCCTGTTTTCCCACTGTAACACTCCTGCTGTTTCCTCACTGTAACACTCCTCCTGCCTTCCCACTGTAACACACCTGCTGTTTTTCCACTGTAACAGTCCTCCTGTTTTCCCACTGTAACACTCCTCCTGTTTTCCCACTGTAACACTCCTGCTGTTTTCCCACTGTAACACTCCTGCTGTTTTCCCACTGTAACACTCCTCCTGTTTTGCTACTGTAACACTCCTCCTGTTTTCCCACTGTAACAGTCCTCCTGTTTTCCCACTGTAACACTCCTGCTGTTTTCCCACTGTAACACTCCTGCTGTTTTCCCACTGTAACACTCCTGCTGTTTTGCTACTGTAACACTCCTCCTGTTTTCCCACTGTAACACTCCTGCTGTTTTCCCACTGTAACACTCCTGCTGTTTTCCCACTGTAACACTCCTGCTGTTTTCCCACTGTATCAGTCCTCCCTTTTTCCCACTGTAACATTCCTACTGTTTTCCCACTGTAACACTCCTGCTGTTTTCCCACTGTAACACTCCTCTTGATTTCCCACTGTAACACTCCTGCTGTTTTCCCACTGAAACAGTCCTCCTGTTTTCCCACTGTAACACTCCTCCTGTTTTCCCACTGTAACACTCCTGCTGTTTTCCCACTGTAACACTCCTCTTGTTTTCCCACTGTAACACTCCTGCTGTTTTCCCACTGTAACACTCCTGCTGTTTTCCCACTGTAACACTCCTCCTGTTTTGCTACTGTAACACTCCTCCTGTTTTCCCACTGTAACACTCCTGCTGTTTTTCTACTGTAACAGTCCTCCTGTTTTCCCACTGTAACACTCTTGCTGTTTTCCCACTGTAACAGTCCTCCCTTTTTTCCACTGTGACAGTCCTCCTGTTTTCCCACTGTAACACTCCTCCTGTTTTCCCACTGTAACACACCTGCTGTTTTCCCACTGTAACACTCCTGCTGTTTTCCCACTGTAACACTCCTGCTGTTTTCCCACTGTAACACTCCTCCTGTTTTGCTACTGTAACACTCCTCCTGTTTTCCCACTGTAACACTCCTGCTGTTTTCCCACTGTAACAGTCCTCCTGTTTTCCCACTGTAACACTCCTGCTGTTTTCCCACTGTATCAGTCCTCCCTTTTTCCCACTGTAACACTCCTGCTGTTTTCCCACTGTAACAGTCCTCCCTTTTCCCCACTGTAACAGTCCTCCTGTTTTCCCACTGTAACACTCCTGCTGTTTTCCCACTGTAACAGTCCTCCTGTTTTCCCACTGTAACACTCCTCCTGTTTTCCCACTGTAAGACTCCTGCTGTTTTCCCACTGTATCACTCCTCCTGTTTTCCCACTGTAACACTCCTGCTGTTTTCCCACTGTAACACTCCTGCTGTTTTCCCACTGTAACACTCCTCCTGTTTTGCTACTGTAACACTTCTCCTGCTTTCCCACTGTAACACTCCTGCTGTTTTCCCACTGTAACAGTCCTCCTGTTTTCCCACTGTAACACTCCTGCTGTTTTCCCACTGTAACACTCCTGCTGTTTTCCCACTGTAACACTCCTCCTGTTTTGCTACTGTAACACTCCTCCTGTTTTCCCACTGTAACACTCCTGCTGTTTTCCCACTGTAACAGTCCTCCCTTTTTCCCACTGTAACAGTCCTCCCTTTTTCCCACTGTAACATTCCTACTGTTTTCCCACTGTAACACTCCTGCTGTTTTCCCACTGTAACAGTCCTCCTGTTTTCCCACTGTAACACTCCTCCTGTTTTCCCACTGTAACACTCCTGCTGTTTTCCCACTGTAACACTCCTCTTGATTTCCCACTGTAACACTCCTGCTGTTTTCCCACTGTAACACTCCTGCTGTTTTCCCACTGTAACACTCCTCCTGTTTTGCTACTGTAACACTCCTCCTGTTTTCCCACTGTAACACTCCTGCTGTTTTTCTACTGTAACAGTCCTCCTGTTTTCCCACTGTAACACTCCTGCTGTTTTCCCACTGTAACAGTCCTCCCTTTTTTCCACTGTGACAGTCCTCCTGTTTTCCCACTGTAACACTCCTCCTGTTTTCCCACTGTAACACTCCTGCTGTTTTCTCACTGTAACACTCCTGCTGTTTTCCCACTGTAACACTCCTGCTGTTTTCCCACTGTAACACTCCTCTTGTTTTGCTACTGTAACACTCCTCCTGTTTTCCCACTGTAACACTCCTGCTGTTTTTCCACTGTAACAGTCCTCCTGTTTTCCCACTGTAACACTCCTGCTGTTTTCCCACTGTATCAGTCCTCCCTTTTTCCCACTGTAACACTCCTCCTGTTTTCAAACTGTGACACTCCTCCTGTTTTCCCACTGTAACACTCCTGCTGTTTTCCCACTGTAACACTCCTGCTGTTTTCCCACTGTAACACTCCTGCTGTTTTCCTACAGTAACAATACTCCTGTTTTCCCACTGTAACACTCCTGCTGTTTTCCCACTATAAAACTCCTCCTGTTTTCCCACTATAACACTCCTGCTGTTTTCCCACTGTAACACTCCTGCTGTTTTCCCACTGTAACACTCCTCCTTTTTTTCCCACTGTAACACTCCTCCTGTTTTCCCCACTGTAACACTCCTCCTGTTTTCCCACTGTAACACTCCTCCTGTTTTTCCACTGTAACAATCCTCCTGTTTTCCCACTGTAACACTCCTACTGTTTTTCTCACTGTAACACTCTTGCTGTTTTCCCACTCTAACACTCCTCCTGTTTTCCCACTGTAACACTCCTCCTGTTATCCCACTGTAACACTCTAGCTGTTTTCCCACTGTAACACTCCTCCTGTCTTCCCACTGTAACACTCCTACTGTTTTCCCACTCTAACACTCCTCCTGTTATCCCACTGTAACACTCCTACTGTTTTCCCACTGTAACACTCCTACTATTTTCCCACTGTAACACTCCTCCTGTTTTCTCACTGTCACACTCCTACTGTTTTCCCACTGTAACACTCCTGCTGTTCTCCCACTGTAACACTCCTACTGTTTTCCCACTGTAACACTCCTCCTGTTTTCTCACTGTCACACTCCTACTGTTTTCCCACTGTAACACTCCTGCTGTTTTCCCACTGTAACACTCCTGCTGTTTTCCCACTGTAACACTCCCGCTGTTTTCCCACTGTAACACTCCCGCTGTGTTCCCCACTGTAACAATCCTCCTGTTCTCCCACTGTAACACTCCTACTGTTTTCCCACTGTAACACTCCTGCTGTTTTCCCACTGTAACAGTCCTCCTGTTTTCCCTCTGTAACACTCCTCCTATTTTCCCACTGTAACACTCCTACTGTTTTCCCACTGTAACACTCCTACTGTTTTCCCACTGTAACACTCCTCCTGTTTTCCCTCTGTAACACTCCTCCTATTTTCCCACTGTAACACTCCTACTGTTTTCCCACTGTAACACTCCTACTGTTTTCCCATTTTAACAATGCTCCTGTTTTCCCACTGTAACACTCCTGCTGTTTTCCCACTGTAACACTCCTCCTGTTTTCCCACTGTGACACTCTTCCTGTTTTCCCACTGTAACACTCCCGCTGTTTTCCCACTGTAACAATACTCCTGTTTTCCCACTGTAACACTCCTGCTGTTTTCCCACTGTAACACTCCTCCTGTTTTGCTACTGTAACACTCCTCCTGTTTTCCCACTGTAACACTCCTGCTGTTTTTCCACTGTAACAGTCCTCCTGTTTTCCCACTGTAACACTCCTGCTGTTTTCCCACTGTATCAGTCCTCCCTTTTTCCCACTGTAACATTCCTACTGTTTTCCCACTGTAACACTCCTGCTGTTTTCCCACTGTAACAGTCCTCCTGTTTTCCCACTGTAACACTCCTGCTGTTTTCCCACTGTAACACTCCTCCTGTTTTCCCCCTGTAACACTCCCGCTGTTTTCCCACTGAAACAATACTCCTGTTTTCCCACTGTAACACTCCTGCTTTTTTCCCACTGTAACACTCCTGCTGTTTTCCTACTGTAACAATACTCCTGTTTTCCCACTGTAACACTCCTGCTTTTTTCCCACTGTAACACTCCTGCTGTTTTCCTACTGTAACAATACTCCTGTTTTGCTACTGTAACAGTCCTCCTGTTTTCCCACTGTAACACTCCTGCTGTTTTCCCACTGTAACAGTCCTCCTGTTTTCCCACTGTAACACTCCTGCTGTTTTCCCACTGTAACAGTCCTCCTGTTTTCCCACTGTAACACTCCTGCTGTTTTCCCACTATAAAACTCCTCCTGTTTTCCCACTATAACACTCCTGCTGTTTTCCCACTGTAACACTCCCGCTGTTTCCCCACTGTAACAATACTCCTGTTTTCCCACTGTAACACTCCTGCTTTTTTCCCACTGTAACACTCCTGCTGTTTTCCTACTGTAACAATACTCCTGTTTTCCCACTGTAACACTCCTGCTGTTTTCCCACTATAAAACTCCTCCTGTTTTCCCACTGTAACACTCCTGCTGTTTTCCCACTGTAACACTCCTCCTTTTTTTCCCACTGTATGTTGTGTTCCGGGGTTCTGGCCTTTGGCCAGAACAGTATTATTCATGGTTTTAACAGTTTCATGTTTCAAGATTTCATAGTTCATAGTTCCATAGTTCATGTTCATAGTCGTAGTTTTAACAGTTTCTTGTTTAGGATTACTCATTTCATAATTCATGTTCCTTGTCCATGTTTTTACTTTTCCATGTTTTGTTTCATGCCAGGTCTCCCATGCCACTCCACCGCTTGTCTGCGTTCCGCCCCGTGCCTTCGTAGTTGCACATTTCAGAGCTCTGGTTGGCTTTGTTATTTCCCCTTCCTTCCATGCTGTGCTGGATTCGGGCCTCTCTAAGCTTAATTGACAATTAACTGTTTTTAAGTTACTAACATTTACTAACACTCACTGGGACTGGGTTGGTGTAATTCTTAGATAGGCACATTACTAATATTACTAATCTAGACAGGGAGTTTATTGTCATGATTCCTGCTTTGCTATTTTAAGATCTTGCTGTGCTTTTCTGTTCTTAACATTCATGCTTGCTTCCAAACTGCATACTTAATTGGTACTTAAGCTGAGCCGCTCATTCTCTTAATGAGCAGGTCATGTCATCCAATCTCTGTCCATGTCTTGATCTTGCCATGCCTCTTGTTTCTGCTTCTCCAGGTGTTGCCCCTCATGTGTCCTTGATTACTTACCCTTTATCTGGATGCGGTGGAAGGTGGCTGGCAGACAGTGTCTCAAGTTTTGCCAAGTTCTTGTTGTCAAGTTCCCTTGCATTTCTAGTTTCAAGTCTTGTTCCAGCCTCTTGCCTTGTGTATATATATAGTCTTGTTATTTATTTTTCTTCATCTTCTTGCCTGGAGTTTCCAGTGCATTTGTTTTTTGTCATTTGCATTCTTTGTTTCTAGCTCGGTGTAGCATACCTTAGTTTGTTTTTTGCAACCCTTTGGGCCAAGTTTTTTGTTGGCCCTCGTGCCTGTTTTGTTTTGTTTAAAATAAAATCCTCATTCCCTTTTCCCGCATCTGGTGTCAACTGATTCCATATCACTGTAACACTCCTTCTGTTTTCCCCACTGTAACACTCCTCCTGTTTTCCCACTGTAACACTCCTGCTGTTTTCCCACTGTAACAGTCCTCCTGTTTTCCCACTGTAACACTCCTGCTGTTTTCCCACTGTAACACTCCTGCTGTTTTCCCACTGTAACACTCCTGCTGTTTTCCCACTGTAACAGTCCTCCTGTTTTCCCACTGTAACACTGCTGCTGTTTTTACCACTGTAACACTCATCCTGTTTTCCAACTGTAACACTCCTGCTGTTTTCTCACTGTAACACTCCTGCTGTTTTTACCACTGTAACACTCCTGCTGTTTTACCACTGTAACACTCCTCCTGTTTTCCCTCTGTAACACTCCTCCTATTTTCCCACTGTAACACTCCTACTGTTTTCCCACTGTAACACTCTTGCTGTTTTCCCACTGTAACACTGCTGCTGTTTTGACCACTGTAACACTCATCCTGTTTTCCAACTGTAACACTCCTGCTGTTTTCTCACTGTAACACTCCTGCTGTTTTCCCACTGTAACACTCCTGCTGTTTTTACCACTGTAACACTCCTGCTGTTTTTACCACTGTAACACTCCTGCTGTTTTCCCACTGTAACACTCCTGCTGTTTTTACCACTGTAACACTCCTGCTGTTTTCCCACTGTAACACTCCTGCTGTTTTTACCACTGTAACACTCCTGCTGTTTTACCACTGTAACACTCCTGCTGTTTTCCCACTGTAACACTCCTGCTGTTTTCCCACTGTAACACTCCTGCTGTTTTACCACTGTAACACTCCTGCTGTTTTTACCATTGTAACACTCCTGCTGTTTTTACCACTGTAACACTCCTGCTGTTTTACCACTGTAACACTCCTGCTGTTTTACCACTGGAACACTCCTGCTGTTTTACCACTGTAACACTCCTGCTGTTTTACCACTGTAACACTCCTGCTGTTTTACCACTGTAACACTCCTGCTGTTTTTACCATTGTAACACTCCTGCTGTTTTTACCACTGTAACACTCCTGCTGTTTTACCACTGTAACACAGCTTACATGCTTTTATTTCCTGCTACTGGGCCTCCTTTGTGTTAAATTTTCACTGAGGTTTATTGTGTTAAACTGCCCTTACTGATATTCAGCCCCTCAGCGTCTGTCCTCGGTGGGGGAGATAAAAAACGTACGCTCTCTCTCTGTGTGTGTGTGTGTGTGTGTGTGTGTGTGTGTGTGTGTGTGTGTGTGTGTTGGGGGGCGGGGGTGGGGGGGGGGGGGGTTCAGGCACTGTAAGTAGGTCCTATGACCTCACCGGTTGCCAGATGAGTGATTTCCCTCCCTGTGTGAGCATTTGCCAAATGGTCAGTCATCAGAGAGATTTAAATGGGAACTCCGGTTTTAAGAAAACCGTGTCCCTGTAAAAAAAAAAAAAAACCCTTTGTAAATGAAGCATTTTCACTGAGAGACACATCAGTGGAACATAACAGCTGTTAAGATGAGGCTCTTATGTTTTCTCTGTGCTGGTTATAAGGTGCATTTTAATTGCATTACCGTTTAATTAGTCACAGTTTTGCAGAAAGTTCCAGGGCTAACGCTCACTGCAATTCCCAGGCTTTGTTCTAATCCTGCTACTGTGAGATACTGACGACCCTCCCAGAGTTGTTGTTTCTTAGTGAAGCTTTAAATTCTTTGCACTCTTGAGAACCACGTCCATTAACACTGAAAATAAAGTAGGGTTTGCTTCAGCTGCTGAGATATGTTATGCAAACTACCCTTCAAGGCTGTCGATGTATATTTTACTAGGGCACAAATTCTCCTCTGTCTTCTTCAGGGCTAACTGTGATTTTAATTCCCTGACCTGGCATTGATTTTGCAAATGAGCAGATTTCAACCATGAAGACATGATCTCATCAAACTTCCATGTAATTTAGTCGGAGCACTACTGAGGGAAATTGAATTGTAGGGGGAAATAGATTGTTTCTTCTTGGGGATGGAATTTCAGCTTAATATGAAAGCAAATAGTTTGTGACTTAATAGGGGCTGTTTTGGCAGGAGTTAGCAGGGCTGTGCGTCTGCGTTTGACAGCTGTCCTCGCCTGAGGATAGTCGAGTTTGTGTTCGTAACTGAAGACCCCAGACGATAGCCGGGGGCTAAAACTGCTCTATCGTGGAAAGTAGGTCTCGCAGCCCTCCAAATGGCAGTAATGAGGGATGCTGGGCAGGATGACTGTACCTACAATGTTACTGAAGCACTAACTTTTATCCAAATAGTGTCTCTCAAGTGTCACGATACATCCAGACAGTGTGACTAAAGTGACTGGCTTCGTCTAAACAGTGTTATTCCAGTCACCGGTTTCATCTAAACAGTGTTACTCAAGTGACTGACTTCATCTAAACAGTGTTATTCCAGTGACCGGTTTCATCTAAACAGTGTTTCTCAAGTGACTGGCTTCATCTAAACAGTGTTATTCCAGTGATCAGTTTCATCTAAACAGTGTGACTCAAGTGACTGGCTTCATCTAAACAGTGTTATTCCAGTGACCGGTTTCATCTAAACAGTGTTTCTCAAGTGACTGGCTTCATCTAAACAGTGTTATTCCAGTGATCAGTTTCATCTAAACAGTGTGACTCAAGTGACTGGCTTCATCTAAACAGTGTTATTCCAGTGATCGGTTTCATCTAAACAGTGTGACTCAAGTGACTGGCTTCATCTAAACAGTGTTATTCCAGTGACCGGTTTCATCTAAACAGTGTTTCTCAAGTGACTGGCTTCATCTAAACAGTGTTATTCCTGTGACCGGTTTAATCTAAACAGTGTTTCTCAAGTGACTGGCTTCATCACCGAACTTGAGTCAGTGAGTGAATGGCTAACTGAGAACAAGCTGTCACTTCATCTGGGAAAGACAGAATCTATATCGTTCGCTTCAAAGCATAAACTGAATAAGGTGGATAAAATCAAGGTTACATGCGATCAAAATGAAATTGAATCAAAATCACAAGTAACATATTTAGGCATAACTTTAGCTCAATCCCTCTCAGGGGATAATATTACTTCAAAATTACAAAAGAGAATTTCAAATAAATTAAAATTTCCATACAAAAATACGAGGAAATTTGACTTGAAAACCAAGAAATGACTTGTTTCGGCTTTGATTCAATGTCATTTTGATTACACATGGTCAAGTTGGTGCAGTGGTCTAACCAAGAGATTCAAGGGCAGGATGCAAGTAATGCAAAATAAGATCATCAGATTTATGTTAATTGCTCCACCCAGAACACATATAGGTTATGACCAGTTTAGTACGGTTGGAATGCTCCCAGTGGAATATAGAGTCGATCAATTGAAATATGGACATATGTTTGAAGTCATAAAAGGGAATGCTCCAGGATATTTAAAATCAGGAGTAAGTTTTGTACAAAATCATCATAGATACAGTACAAGAGAAAGTGATCTATCATGTGTTGTTCCTAGAATTGGTAGTTTTGGTAAAAGCAGTTTAGGAATTATATTATGGAATGATCTACCACTGTCAATCAAACAAATTAATTCAAAGGATATTTTTAAGAAACAGGTTAAGGGGTTCTTATGGAATAAACTTAATGTTAATAATAATAATGTGTACATAACTAATTTTTAGCTCAAATGTTGGTGCTATTTTCTATAGTCCTTAACTAGTCACTAATATATGTCATTATTGTATTATCTGGTCATTTTTCAAGTCTTAACTCATAGTTATTATTATATTATACTGTCATTTATTTGTCTTTAATTATTGCATTGTTTTGTCATTTATAATTTTTGAATTATTGTATCTATACAGTCATTTCTCCATTTATTACTATATTGTCATTTATAGGCTATAATTATTGTATTATTTTGTTGCTATTCCTAATCTTTACTTTAATCAGTATACAATATTGTAAATGTGTATTATCTTGTTATATGTTTGTATATAGTCTCTGTTGTCAGCCATGTGATATTGAATGTACTATGAGGACCACATTGGAAATAAGTTTTATACTTTCATGTGTTATCCTCGGTGATTATCTATGTATATTTTATATGTAGATTTTTACCCAATAAAATCAAATCAAATCTAAACAGTGTAATTCCAGTGATCGGTTTCATCTAAACAGTGTTACTCCAGTAACTGCCTTTATTGTAGCAGTGTTACTCCAGTGACTGACTTTATCTAAACTGTGTGACTCCAGTGACAGGCTTCATCTCAACAGTGTTACTCCAGTGACTGACTTTATCTAAACTGTGTGACTCCAGTGATCGGTTTCATCTAAACAGTGTTACTCCAGTAACTGCCTTTATTGTAGCAGTGTTACTCCAGTGACTGACTTTATCTAAACTGTGTGACTCCAGTGACAGGCTCCATCTCAACAGTGTTAGTCCAGTGACTGACTTTATCTAAACTGTGTGACTCCAGTGACAGGCTTCATCTCAACAGTGTTACTCCAGTGACTGACTTTATCTAAACTGTGTGACTCCAGTGACAGGCTTCATCTCAACAGTGTTACTCCAGTGACTGACTTTATCTAAACTGTGTGACTCCAGTGACAGGCTTCATCTCAACAGTGTTACTCCAGTGACTGACTTTATCTAAACTGTGTGACTCCAGTGACAGGCTTAATCTCAACAGAGTTACTCCAGTGACTGACTTTATCTAAACTGTGTGACTCCAGTGACAGGCTTCATCTCAACAGTGTTACTCCAGTGACTGACTTTATCTAAACTGTGTGACTCCAGTGACAGGCTTCATCTCAACAGAGTTACTCCAGTGACTGACTTTATCTAAACTGTGTGACTCCAGTGACAGGCTTCATCTCAACAGTGTTACTCCAGTGACTGACTTTATCTAAACTGTGTGACTCCAGTGACAGGCTTCATCTCAACAGTGTTACTCCAGTGACTGACTTTATCTAAACTGTGTGACTCCAGTGACAGGCTTCATCTCAACAGTGTTACTCCAGTGACTGACTTTATCTAAACTGTGTGACTCCAGTGACAGGCTTCATCTCAACAGAGTTACTCCAGTGACTGACTTTATCTAAACTGTGTGACTCCAGTGACAGGCTTCATCTCAACAGTGTTACTCCAGTGACTGACTTTATCTAAACTGTGTGACTCCAGTGACAGGCTTCATCTCAACAGTGTTAGTCCAGTGACTGACTTTATCTAAACTGTGTGACTCCAGTGACAGGCTTCATCTCAACAGTGTTACTCCAGTGACTGACTTTATCTAAACTGTGTGACTCCAGTGACAGGCTTCATCTCAACAGTGTTAGTCCAGTGACTGACTTTATCTAAACTGTGTGACTTCAGTGACAGGCTTCATCTCAACAGTGTTACTCCAGTGACTGACTTTATCTAAACAGTGTAATTCCAGTGATCGGTTTCATCTAAACAGTGTTACTCTAGAAACTGCCTTTATTGTAGCAGTGTTACTCCAGTGACTGACTTTATCTAAACTGTGTGACTCCAGTGACAGGCTTCATCTCAACAGTGTTACTCCAGTGACTGACTTTATCAAAACTGTGTGACTCCAGTGACAGGCTTCATCTCAACAGTGTTACTCCAGTGACTGACTTTATCTAAACTGTGTGACTCCAGTGACAGGCTTCATCTCAACAGTGTTACTCCAGTGACTGACTTTATCTAAACTGTGTGACTCCAGTGACAGGCTTCATCTCAACAGTGTTACTCCAGTGACTGACTTTATCTAAACTGTGTGACTCCAGTGACAGGCTTCATCTCAACAGAGTTACTCCAGTGACTGACTTTATCTAAACTGTGTGACTCCAGTGACAGGCTTCATCTCAACAGAGTTACTCCAGTGACTGACTTTATCTAAACTGTGTGACTCCAGTGACAGGCTTCATCTCAACAGTGTTACTCCAGTGACTGACTTTATCTAAACTGTGTGACTCCAGTGACAGGCTTCATCTCAACAGTGTTGCTCTAGTGACTGACTTTATCTAAACTGTGTGACTCCAGTGACAGGCTTCATCTCAACAGAGTTACTCCAGTGACTGACTTTATCTAAACTGTGTGACTCCAGTGACAGGCTTCATCTCAACAGTGTTACTCCAGTGACTGTCTTTATCTAAACTGTGTGACTCCAGTGACAGGCTTCATCTCAACAGTGTTACTCCAGTGACTGACTTTATCTAAACTGTGTGACTCCAGTGACAGGCTTCATCTCAACAGTGTTACTCCAGTGACTGACTTTATCTAAACTGTTTGACTCCAGTGACAGGCTTCATCTCAACAGAGTTACTCCAGTGACTGACTTTATCTAAACTGTGTGACTCCAGTGACAGGCTTCATCTCAACAGAGTTACTCCAGTGACTGACTTTATCTAAACTGTGTGACTTCAGTGACAGGCTTCATCTCAACAGTGTTACTCCAGTGACTGACTTTATCTAAACTGTGTGACTCCAGTGACAGGCTTCATCTCAACAGTGTTACTCCAGTGACTGACTTTATCTAAACTGTGTGACTCCAGTGACAGGCTTCATCTCAACAGAGTTACTCCAGTGACTGACTTTATCTACACTGTGTGACTCCAGTGACAGGCTTCATCTCAACAGTGTTACTCCAGTGACTGACTTTATCAAAACTGTGTGACTCCAGTGACAGGCTTCATCTCAACAGTGTTACTCCAGTGACTGACTTTATCTAAACTGTGTGACTCCAGTGACAGGCTTCATCTCAACAGAGTTACTCCAGTGACTGACTTTATCTAAACTGTGTGACTCCAGTGACAGGCTTCATCTCAACAGAGTTACTCCAGTGACTGACTTTATCTAAACTGTGTGACTGCAGTGACAGGCTTCATCTCATCAGTGTTACTCCAGTGACTGACTTTATCTAAACTGTGTGACTCCAGTGACAGGCTTCATCTCAACAGTGTTACTCCAGTGACTGACTTTATCTAAACTGTGTGACTCCAGTGACAGGCTTCATCTCAACAGAGTTACTCCAGTGACTGACTTTATCTAAACTGTGTGACTCCAGTGACAGGCTTCATCTCAACAGTGTTACTCCAGTGACTGACTTTATCTAAACTGTGTGACTCCAGTGACAGGCTTCATCTCAACAGAGTTACTCCAGTGACTGGCTTTATCATAGCAGTGTTACTCCAGTGGCTGACTTTATCTAAACTGTGTGACTCCAGTGACAGGCTTCATCTCAACAGTGTTACTCCAGTGACTGGCTGTATCTAAACTGATTTACTCTGGATGGCAGTGCACAGACTGCCCTCACCTGAATTATATAATTTATTGGGAACTGAATCACTGCTCTCCTCTGAGGATCTTTGGTTCCTCATGTCAAGCCAGTGAACAAAGCTTCATTTTGATAATGTGAGAAATGGTATGAGAAAATGCAGGAAAATATCATTTGACCGTAAATTCCCTGCATTTTGTGAAGGGGCCTTAACAGAGACTTGGGTCTGAAAGTTAAGTGCTCATCGCATTATGGCAACAACCTGAGAAACAATTTCCTCGGATTTTATTGATCACTCCTTTTTCCTTATCATGAACAGACCAGCTATATTTTCTCACTTCATATTTTATTATCTTGTTATCTTGTTTTACTCCTGGTTAAGCAAAGCTTAAGAAGGAGTGTTGTGATGAGACTTGCGAGTCACTCACTAATCAATCAATCAATCAATCAATTTGCCATTAGCACGACCACAGACACGGTAAGATAAATATGATTTTGGCATGGATGGCCGGTCCCTAATTCACAAACAGCTTAATAATAAAAATAATAATAAGAATGCATCAGTTTTATATAGCGCTTTTCTGGACACTAGACACTTCACAATGGATACATTATTCATTCACTCACACATTCACACTCTGATGGTGTTAAACTACGTTTCTGTAGCCACAGCTGCCCTGGGGCTGACTGACGGAAGCATGGCTGCCAGTATGCGCCTACGGCCCCTCCGACCACCACCAAACATTCACACACAGCCATACAGGAGTGTTCCTGTGATGCATGTTTTTGTGGGGAAACCGGAGTACCCGGAGAAAACCCACGCAAACACGGGAAGAACATGCAAACTCCATGCAAAAAGGCCCCAGGGCGGATTCAAACCCACAACCTTCTTGCTGTGAGGCAATGACTGCAAAGGCTAATGACTGTTTTTTACTGGCCCTCCCCTGGATCGGCACAAAACTATGTGCATTTAACTGAATTTACCTCTGGACATTTATATAGCTGCAGTGATAACATAAGAGATAATAATAAAATCTGTAATAACATAAACCTGTTTTTCTTATGAGTAAACAAATAAATCTGCCTAATCCAGATTATTTAACAGGGTGCAAACACTACACAGTAAAAAATGGAGTGTCAATATTCCAGAGTAAACCCATTTTCCTCTGGATAGAGTACTTATAACACTATGCAGAGTGAAATCGTCTAAATGGAAGTGTCAAAAGTGAGAGTCAATTCCCACTTCCACACAAGGACGAAATCTACTCTGCAGGGTGATGATTCCCTATAGTGTCAAATATTTTTACACACCTCATTGTTAATTTTGACACAAAATAGAGTAAAATTAACTATAAAAATCTTACACTGGCTGTAGAGTAAAATTTACACTGATTTTGAGTGGGACCAAATGTTATCTGACAGAGAGTTAAATTCAACTCTTAAAGAGTAAAATTGACACTATGATTTTTACTGTGTACTTAGACAGATTAGCAGCAGCTAAATTCATGCAGACAGAATGGAGGCGAGCAGCCGCTGACATGCAGGAATGACTTTCACAGGACTTTTAATTACATCCTGGGTAACGTCCAAAACATTTTTAAAAGTAGCAGGTGGGAATAAGATTATGTGACTACTGAACAGCACCAGTCTACTATAAACTTTGTTGCCGACACAGGTCCATATTTAAAAAGAAACCTAGAAGACAATAAGACACAACATACAAAACTGTGCACATTAATAAATATACAAACTATTGCACCAATGTCGTCTCAGCTTAGAAGTTAATTGATAGCAGCTTTTCTGTGGGCTGACTAGGGCTTCTATTATGTGGTTCTCTGACTTGTCCAGAGGACACATAAAACTAAACATCAGCTGTCTTGAAAGTACCTCACAAGTCGGCACACGCGCTTTGTGTGTATCCGTGTCTTTGCATTGCCTTTGAATGTAATCTGTTGTGCGAAAAATTCATTTCGCGTCCGGTGTGAAAGTGGCCTAAGTCATTTGGGATAAAGGCATGGTCTGACTGTAATGTAATGACTGAGATACTGCATGAGCGTTGGTCCAAATACTTGTGTCTTTGTATTTTGTGTGAATGATGATGAAGCAAGTGCTGACGGCATCGTGTGCTGCATGATGAGTCTGCGCCGAGCCGGTTCTGCCTGTAACACGAACGGGCTGGAAGACCACAGCCAGATGTGGGCACAAGTATCTGAATTGTGTGGGCTAAACGGCAGAATTGACATTGTTAATAATAATAATAATAATAATCATCATCATCATCATCATCATCATCATCATCATCACAATCATCATTTTCAATATAATCATAATAATCATCATCCTGATGCGTTTATTAGTATCTCAATAATGGGTTCATTATTATCATGATCATCATCATAATGATGAACTTTATTTACTTCACGTACGCTTACCGGGAGCTTCTAGAAAGATTGATTCTCTCAGGTTGCTCATGACCCAGAATGCACAGCAGGCTCTTTAAGAGTCAGTCACAGGAGCACAAGCCAAACAAATCAGCGATTAGTATTGTAAAAACATTTTCTAAAATCCACAAAACAAAATTGCCCAGCGGCTGTTGAACAGACAGGCCCGTCACTCGGTGAAAAGTGATCACGATCTGTGCCTCTCGGATGCACAGGAGTGCGCGTCGGTGACAGGGCGCTGGCAGAGGGTCGTTTACCACCAGCTGTCACGGGAGAATGGGAACAGATGTCACTTCACTTCCAAACAGCGTCAGGTCCGCCGGGAATCGCCTGGCCGCGAAAACAAAGGTCCGTCTGACATGGAGCCGGAGTTTGGAGCTTAACCACCGAGCCTCAGGCCCACTGAACACCTGTTTGCTTTGCAGCACAGTGACACCGTGCTGTCATGGGTTCAGATCCCGCGCAATGAGTAGAAGAGAATGAGTAGCGATGTGTGTGCAGGGAGGCAGATGTTTCCGGCACACTGTGACGGTCGAACAAGTTTCAGCAAAAATTTTATTTCGTCCATCGTTCTATCAGAGACAGTTTTATCGCGGAAATGGAAGTAAACGTGATGCCCCTTTCTTTATCGGGTTGTAATATCTGAGGGCTTCATTGGAAATAGTCCTCCTGACCTTTTGGGTAAAACGGTTTACTCTGTACTGTCAGAGTCCTGAATAATACCGTCCAAATGTTTGATAAAATACTTGCTCTCTGTGCCTTACCCGTTAGCAGCTGTATTTGTTCGCTGTGCACTTCCTTTGTTAGCCGACAGTTGCGGACGCTCTTGGCTGACAAAAAAAATCGCACCTGTTGACAATGGCTAATCTCTGCTGTTTTGATTGCACCACAGGACAGTATGGGTTCAGATCCCTGGTGGAGACAGACAGGAGGTCAGTACTGATCTGATTGAGATCCGATCCCACATCCTTCAGTACTGACAGTCAACAGTGCTTTGGTTCAGAAACCTCATTAACCAACTGATATTCAACCTCCTTATAAGTACGGTGAGTAGAGATGTTTTCAGAAATGACTCTGTACATTCCTTTAGGGTACTTGTACAAAATCCACTTCTCCTTGCTGATTCAAATCACCTCTGTCGTCACGGCCGGTCGTTTCTACTGACATAAGTTTAGTGGGCTGGAATCAGATGAAAGCGAAGTGAGTTTGGATCAGAACCCATGCCTGGGTGAAGCCCTCAGAAAAAGCTTGTGGTTCTTTGTTTGAGTTTAACAGAGTAATTAATGAGCTGTGAGAAAAAGATGGGTATGTTGCCATAGTAACTTTAAAGACAGACCTTGCCAACACTCAGCATGTAAGCAGATGTTGTTTGAGTCTGAGTGGCGCACTAAAACGAGACGGGATTTACGTGTTAATCGTGGTGTTTCTCTGTGACCGTTACTGTGTGGGTGCGATCAAAGGGTGGTTTTTGGAGGGGCGGCAAAATCAGGACTATTATGCCCTAACATGGAGTCAGCAATAACGCCTCGGCCCTGTGACCAATCAGCCGGTGGCGAAACTTCAGAAGGGTGTCTGTTCATCCCCCAGTATTCCCACAATAAGCTCACTGCAGCAGCTTGGTATTTGAGCGCGGCCCCTAACCCTATATTTACTCAAATCAGCCGTAATTCACTTTGGATCGATGCTTCAGCAAAATGGCGGTAATGAAATCTCGCTCAGCGGCTGGGGGGGCTCAGTCAGCGCTGGGTCAGCGGTCACTGCAGCTGCAGCAGAGTCACAAACACTCAGGATCTGTCGCACACGATCCTCGTACATCGCAAATATTTATCTGATGCCATTTCCTTGGGAAACATGATGGAGGATTTTTTTTTTTAATTATTATTGTGACTCCATCTTCCTAGACCCAGTCGAGCACAAAGGGTTTAGCCAGTCGCTGGTCGACTAATGATTTACAGCGACATTTTAAAATTAAGGAGTTTAGATGGGTAAAGTAAAAACACACACTCATATAAACTAAATTTTAAAATACCCCCCAACCCTTGTCAAGTACCTACTTAAGTGAGTAATAAGCCATCGACTGAGTAATACGTAATAATACTTAATTATAGTTTTAATAGTGGAAACTAATCAAGGTCATGAACAAAATGGTGACCTAAGAGGTTATTTGATTCTTTCATTCGCGAACGTGATTCCAAGGATGTGAAGAGCGCATCCGATCATTCCGTTTTTAATTTTACTGAGCGAACACCTGGAGCTGTCGTTGACTTTCTCCGACTTTGATGCGGAAGCTGAGCGATGGCATGATTTAGATCATTGCGAGCGAATCTCTCCTCGGCAAGACCCTCCGGCCGCAGCCCAGGAAGCGTTGCGAGAGACATCGTTTAATTACCGCTGGGAGGCCGAGGGGCGGAGGTGGATTGATCAGAAAATGAAAATTGCGTTTCTGAACGATTTGGAGAGGGCCCAAGGTCCTATCGGTGTCCAAAATCAAGATGAATCAGCGGGGCGAGGGAACTGCGGGCACGTCTGTCATTATTAAGGCGGCGTTTCAGGTGAAATGGACACTAATGGTGGTGCATAAATGTTCATATGCACCCTGCAGCAGCGGTAATTCGCTCATTTATACAGGTCCCTTCCGCGCGTGCTGCAGCGGTCGTGATGAGCGCTGTACTTCGGCTCTGTCGCTGGGTGGAGAAGAGCGCGCGATTCTCTTTCTAAAATCTGCCACGAGAGTCCAATGGAAGCGCAGTTATGTCACACGTAACCGAACATTTACTGTGATCTGTGCATGTGTTCGTGTGGATGTTGTGTGCGCGCGTGTGTGCATTGCTGGGATATGCTCTGTAGATATTGGCTGCAGGATGCACACCATAGGCTGTAGAACAGGACTCCCCAATCCTGTTCCTGGAGATCGAGCATCCTGAAGGGTATCACTCCAACCAAAGCAAACCACACCTGCTTTCCCAGTTACAGATCATGACAAGCTGCTAATGAGCTGAATCAGGAGTGTTGAATTAGGAGCAGATACCTACAGGATGGCAGCTCTGCAGGAACAGGGTGGACAGAGTATGGACAGAGTCACTGTTTGGCCGCCCTTAACTCTCGCTCGCCAGCTGGCCACAGTCAGGCTGCCATGTTCTGCTGTCCACTGCAGCTGAATGTACTGCACTAAGAGTTAAATTTAGTTGCGTAACTGATCCCGATTCAGCCGTGAATTATTTATATAACGGCCAAATAGCATAGCAACTCAGGAAATTGACACAAATGGAGTCATTGGACAAATAAACATATACGGAGTGAGTGTACATTATCTCTGAAGGAAACATTATTCACTCTGTATTTTTGCATTGACGTTACTGAGATCTGCACAAAATCCTGAGCCTCATTCACTCGCGCAGGACCCAGCTGTAGTGTCCCAGGAGCGAATCGTCTCTCTCCGAGATCGGGGAGTCGGCCGAGCAAAGCCCAGTTTTGGCCGTTTGGTACATCCACACTGCAGAGCCGGAGTTAGTTGGATGAGACAGACCTCGTGTGTGTGTCCGGAAGGCTTAACACTGATGCACAAAACTGGGATGATTTGCCGTCAGAAAAGTTTTCGGGTCTTTAAACTCGATCAAAGGCCTCCTTCAGCTTACTGCGTGGAAGACCACGATTTACACATCTGCAAACTAACTGAAGTTCTGTGAGAGACCAACTTTTAACTTTACTTTTTAATCACAGGCATTCATTTACATGTCATGTGTATGTGTGGTGCTCTTTTGCCTCATGAGAGGCGGTCATGGGTTCGAATCCCGCCTAGGCCTTTCTGTGCAGAGTCCACATGGTCCCTCTATACTTCTGTTAGTTTCCACATGTTAACTTCTGTTCTGTCTTGCACTTCAAAGACATTCATGTTTGGCTGAATGGAGACTGTAAGCTGCCCCAGTCATTAGCATTAGTGAGTCCTGCCGTAAACTAGGCTTTATTCCAGCCTCTTTCCCATTGGATGCTGTGATAAACCCAGATGTATGTCACATGGTTACAGTGATATTTGACTGCTGGTTCAAGAGTTCAGTTGACGTTGGCTACTTAACTCATTAAGGGCGAAGGCGATCTCTAAAAAGCCATTATAAAGCCTGAGGCATTGTTTGAAACCAAGCTGCAAACACCTGATGGTTTTCAGAAAAAAAGAAACTATGTGGGATTGTCTGTCTTCACTAAAACCTTTATTTCTCAGCCGTGTGGCAGATAGAAACATGAAACAAACAAAATATCGAGAGCATTCAACTTTGGGTTTCATGGAAAATGCTGCTCCCTTACTGTTCATTAAGATTTAAAAAAATCAATAAAAATGGATTTGTTTACAAGTGGCAGTGCAGGAAACAAAATGGCCTTGGAACAATAACTCAATGTCGTTCCCCTCGCTCCGGTCATCTCCCGGTCTTACTGTCTGAAGAGCAGCTCCGGAAACTTTTTCTGTGGTTCACACAGTGGATGAAAAAGATAGAAATACAAATCCCAGAATGCAGTTTGCTTACCCCAGTTATATTTTAGCAAACCATGATACACTTCATTATCAGGTCACTTGAATACAGTGGCACCATGTGTTATTCTGCACCCCGCAACCCCCATTTTCAGCAGATGAGAGCAGAAAAGAAAATGCTTTTCTCAGAAAGACAAACTTCATCCGAGCACCGACCCCACAGCAGGATTCCTCTCGTTATCATTGGCCTGTCAGTCTGACTGCAGAGCTGTGTGGACTGCAGGGTCTCTGAGTGTCTGACTGTGTTTGTGTGCCTCTGATAACCAGGAGTCTGACATTAGACTGATGCAAACCAAAAACATCTAGAAAAAACCTACAACACTAAAAAACCTACAAAACAATAAAAAAGACTCATCTCAGAATATATAATGCTGGAGCATGTAGTTAATATTAATTGCAGGGAGATGGGTGGTGTTTGTGCAGTGATGCTGCAGGTGTTTATGCAGTGATGCTGCAGGTGTTTGTGCAGTCATGCTGCAGGTGTTTGTGCAGCGATGCTGCAGGTGTTTATGCAGTGATGCTGCAGGTGTTTGTGCAGCGATGCTGCAGGTGTTTATGCAGTGATGCTGCAGGTGTTTGTGCAGCGATGCTGCAGCTGTTTGTGCAGTGATGCTGCAGGTGTTTGTGCAGTGATGCTGCAGGTGTTTGTGCAGTGATGCTGCATATTGGACTGATGCCAGTGAGGTTACTTTGCAATTCCTTTGCAAACTGCGCTTATGAAAACACTTAGGACGCGTGTGTGTGTGTGTGTGTGCATGTAAGAGAGAGAGAGATAAAGATGGAGAATCTAAAAAAAATCTGCAACTAGAGATGATAGATGAGGAAGTGTGTGAACGAAAGCAGCTTAAATACCTGTTGAGAACGCGGCTGAGCGGCTCAGCTGATCCGCAGTCGACTGATCGCAGAGTAAAGCCTTATTTCACAAGAACATCTCATGGTGGGAAACAAAAATTAGTTTAATGCTAGTATTTAGCCTGAATTATATTTAACCCTTTAACTGCCACTCAACTTGTCGACGGAGCACATTTGAGTCACTGTATCTCACTACCTCCCTCTGCTGAGGAAGTTATGTTTTCACCTGTCTTGCCAAAATTAATTTTGGCAAGTATATCAGTTGTCAGCGTGAGACGTCAGTTAGTCTGTCAGTTTGTTAGTTACGCACCCTTTTGCCATTTATTCTGCACCAGTCTTAACAAAACTTTTTGACATGTTCGCACAGGTTGCTCGCCACAGGCCTATACTTTAATAAAGTTTGGGACTCTAGAGTCCCAAAGCCTTAGAAATGGCTTTGCCACCCTTTCCAGAATGACAGATGTCAATTTCTTTGTTTCTCATCTGTTCTTGAATTTCTTTAGTTCGCAGCATGACATGTTGCTTTTTGAGATCTTTTAGCCTACTTCACTTTGTCAGACAGATTCTATTAAAGTGATTTCTTGATTCCACAGATCTGGCAGTAATCAGACCTGGGTGTGGATAGTGAAACTGGACTCAAAAAATGTGGTTAATCACAGTTAATTCATGATTTAACAAGGGGGCAGTTACTTTTTCACATTGGGCCAGGTAGGTTTGGGTAGCTTTTTCCCATTAATAAATTAAATCATCATTTAAAAACTGCATTTTGTATTTACTCGGGTTATCTTTTTCTTATATTAAAATTTCTTTGATGATCTGAAACATTTAAGTGTGAAAAATATGCAAAAAAAAAGTAAGAAATAAGGAAGGGGGCGAATACTTTTGCACACCACTGTACTTCTTTTCACCTTTTCAAATTTCGATTTTGGCAAGTCGTCAGTCTAAGAACGACCTTTCACTTCTCTGTCCGTCTGCCTGACTGTCAGTTAACAGGGCAACTCAAAAGTTATGAACGGTTTTGGCATGAAATTTAGTAGGATGGTAGGTTGTAGTCTAAGGATGCGTTGATTTAATTTTAGAAGTGATTCAGAACATATTCTGTATCTAGAAGGACAGATAATTGGTGAGACAGAGGTACGAGCTCTACCCAGTGCCCTTTTGTTGAAATGTGCATTAACGTGAACTAATTGGATTGTATTTAGCAAAATATGACTTAATCAAGTGTTACAGAAGACTTCCTCAGGTTAAATTCAGCACATCTC
The DNA here is from genome assembly GCA_029721435.1 of Gymnothorax reevesii. Classification (NCBI taxonomy): domain Eukaryota; kingdom Metazoa; phylum Chordata; class Actinopteri; order Anguilliformes; family Muraenidae; genus Gymnothorax; species Gymnothorax reevesii. Next base: position 3,523,410 of record CM056574.1, on the reverse strand, counting down.
TCAGTTAGAGTCAGTGAAAGGGTTAAGAGAGTGATTTGATGACATGGCTCAATTCCAGCCGTCCATAACAATGCAAAAGGCCAAGTTAATCTTACGGCACTGACATGCTTTCAGCACAGGCTTTAAAGAGCCAGGAGGCCTGGAGGAAGTGTGTACCAGCTGTGGAAGGGAACTCTCAGTCAGAGACTATGTATAACGCCGCCAAATTTGCATGATTCTTCTGAATAAAACTGAAGACTTTTTGATCACGGCTCATTCTTCCGTTTCACTCTGCTTGTTTTTGGTTGAATTGGGGGGGGGCATTGAAGAGTTGCAGATTTATCGTCACCATGGAAACGCCTCTTTGTGAATCGCTTTAATGACGTGCGGGCCGGATAAAGGAATACGGCACTCTTTGACTCTCAGAAACACAGCTGGCTCCGCACTGTGATGATAATGCCGTGATGAACTCCGACACACTGGAGCAGTACTGCTGCCGTCCCCGAACCAATGACACGATCACGGCCGATCCTGAGTGTGTTTGACCAGCTGTGCAGTGCTTCAATCGTAACAGGTGCTCAGGCTGGCTGTAGTGCTGTGCCTAATGCGCTGGCCTGGAAGTTGATGGGCTGTTGATTGGAGCATTTGGGTCCAGAAGATCTGGACGGTCAGTGGTCCAGGTCCCGCTGGAGCCTCTATAAGATCGATGCGGCTGCTGGGCCGTGGAACTAGGCTGCCCATGTTTCTCGAAGACAGATTGGCCCCGTGCTTTGTCAAATCACCCGTATATCACTGTCGATTACAGGATCAGATTAACCCCTAGAGCGATAAATGCAGCTTTTGTTGCTCAACGATGAAAGATTTCAAAATCAAAGCTGTTGAAAACCTATCGTGTGGTGACTTGTTTAAAAGAGCTCCCCTGCGGGAGCTGTGGAAGGAAGAGCTGTTATTGGCTGAATGGTCTTTTCTCTTCATTATATCATCTTATAAAAAAATGACCTTTGAGTGACAGCAGATGCTAAGAGGGGTAGTATGATTGACAGCAGACGCTCAGAGGGGTAGTATGATTGACAGCAGACGCTCAGAGGGGTAGTATGATTGACAGCAGATGCTCAGAGGGGTAGTATGATTGACAGCAGACGCTCAGAGGGGTAGTATGAGTGACAGCAGACGCTCAGAGGGGTAGTATGATTGACAGCAGATGCTCAGAGGGGTAGTATGATTGACAGCAGATGCTCAGAGGGGTTGTATGATTGACAGCAGATGCTCAGAGGGGTAGTATGATTGACAGCAGATGCTCAGAGGGGTTGTATGATTGACAGCAGATGCTCAGAGGGGTAGTATGATTGACAGCAGATGCTCAGAGGGGTTGTATGATTGACAGCAGACGCTCAGAGGGGTAGTATGATTGACAGCTGATGCTCAGAGGGGTAGTATGATTGACAACAGATGCTCAGAGGGGTAGTATGATTGACAGCAGATGCTCAGAGGGGTAGTATGATTGACAGCAGATGCTCAGAGGGGTAGTATGATTGACAGCAGATGCTCAGAGGGGTTGTATGATTGACAGCAGATGCTCAGAGGGGTAGTATGATTGACAGCAGATGCTCAGATGGGTAGTATGATTGACAGCAGACGCTCAGAGGGGTTGTATGATTGACAGCAGACGCTCAGAGGGGTTGTATGATTGACAGCAGACGCTCAGAGGGGTTGTATGATTGACAGCAGATGCTCAGAGGGGTAGTATGATTGACAGCAGATGCTCAGAGGGGTTGTATGATTGACAGCAGATGCTCAGAGGGGTAGTATGATTGACAGCAGATGCTGAGAGGGGTAGTATGATTGACAGCAGACGCTCAGAGGGGTAGTATGATTGACAGCAGAGTCTCAGAGGGGTAGTATGATTGACAGCAGACGCTCAGAGGGGTTGTATGATTGACAGCAGACGCTCAGAGGGGTAGTATGATTGACAGCAGATGCTCAGAGGGGTAGTATGATTGACAGCAGATGCTCAGAGGGGTAGTATGATTGACAGCAGATGCTCAGAGGGGTAGTATGATTGACAGCAGATGCTCAGAGGGGTAGTATGATTGACAGCAGATGCTCAGAGGGGTAGTATGATTGACAGCAGATGCTCAGAGGGGTTGTATGATTGACAGCAGACGCTCAGAGGGGTAGTATGATTGACAGCAGACGCTCAGAGGGGTAGTATGATTGACAGCAGACGCTCAGAGGGGTAGTATGATTGACAGCAGACGCTCAGAGGGGTAGTATGATTGACAGCAGACGCTCAGAGGGGTTGTATGATTGACAGCAGATGCTCAGAGGTGTTGTATGATTGACAGCAGATGCTCAGAGGGGTTGTATGATTGACAGCAGACGCTCAGAGGGGTTGTATGATTGACAGCAGATGCTCAGAGGGGTAGTATGATTGACAGCAGACGCTCAGAGGGGTTGTATGATTGACAGCAGATGCTCAGAGGGGTAGTATGATTGACAGCAGATGCTCAGAGGGGTAGTATGATTGACAGCAGATGCTCAGAGGGGTAGTATGATTGACAGCAGACGCTCAGAGGGGTAGTATGATTGACAGCAGATGCTCAGAGGGGTTATATGATTGACAGCAGATGCTCAGAGGGGTTGTATGATTGACAGCAGATGCTCAGAGGGGTAGTATGATTGACAGCAGACGTTCAGAGGGGTAGTATGATTGACAGCAGACGCTCAGAGGGGTAGTATGATTGACAGCAGATGCTCAGAGGGGTTGTATGATTGACAGCAGACGCTCAGAGGGGTTGTATGATTGACAGCAGATGCTCAGAGGGGTAGTATGATTGACAGCAGATGTTCAGAGGGGTAGTATGATTGACAGCAGATGCTGAGAGGGGTAGTATGATTGACAGCAGACGCTCAGAGGGGTAGTATGATTGACAGCAGAGTCTCAGAGGGGTAGTATGATTGACAGCAGACGCTCAGAGGGGTTGTATGATTGACAGCAGACGCTCAGAGGGGTAGTATGATTGACAGCAGATGCTCAGAGGGGTAGTATGATTGACAGCAGATGCTCAGAGGGGTAGTATGATTGACAGCAGATGCTCAGAGGGGTAGTATGATTGACAGCAGATGCTCAGAGGGGTAGTATGATTGACAGCAGATGCTCAGAGGGGTAGTATGATTGACAGCAGATGCTCAGAGGGGTTGTATGATTGACAGCAGACGCTCAGAGGGGTAGTATGATTGACAGCAGACGCTCAGAGGGGTAGTATGATTGACAGCAGACGCTCAGAGGGGTAGTATGATTGACAGCAGACGCTCAGAGGGGTAGTATGATTGACAGCAGATGCTCAGAGGGGTTGTATGATTGACAGCAGATGCTCAGAGGTGTTGTATGATTGACAGCAGATGCTCAGAGGGGTTGTATGATTGACAGCAGACGCTCAGAGGGGTTGTATGATTGACAGCAGATGCTCAGAGGGGTAGTATGATTGACAGCAGACGCTCAGAGGGGTTGTATGATTGACAGCAGATGCTCAGAGGGGTAGTATGATTGACAGCAGATGCTCAGAGGGGTAGTATGATTGACAGCAGATGCTCAGAGGGGTAGTATGATTGACAGCAGACGCTCAGAGGGGTAGTATGATTGACAGCAGATGCTCAGAGGGGTTATATGATTGACAGCAGATGCTCAGAGGGGTTGTATGATTGACAGCAGATGCTCAGAGGGGTAGTATGATTGACAGCAGACGTTCAGAGGGGTAGTATGATTGACAGCAGACGCTCAGAGGGGTAGTATGATTGACAGCAGATGCTCAGAGGGGTTGTATGATTGACAGCAGACGCTCAGAGGGGTTGTATGATTGACAGCAGATGCTCAGAGGGGTAGTATGATTGACAGCAGATGTTCAGAGGGGTAGTATGATTGACAGCAGATGCTCAGAGGGGTAGTATGATTGACAGCAGATGCTCAGAGGGGTAGTATGATTGACAGCAGATGCTCAGAGGGGTAGTATGATTGACAGCAGACGCTCAGAGGGGTTGTATGATTGACAGCAGATGCTCAGAGGGGTTGTATGATTGACAGCAGATGCTCAGAGGGGTAGTATGATTGACAGCAGATGATCAGAGGGGTTGTATGATTGACAGCAGATGCTCAGAGGGGTTGTATGATTGACAGCAGACGCTCAGAGGGGTAGTATGATTGACAGCAGACGCTCAGAGGGGTTGTATGATTGACAGCAGATGCTCAGAGGGGTTGTATGATTGACAGCAGATGCTCAGAGGGGTTGTATGATTGACAGCAGATGCTAAGAGGGGTTGTATGATTGACAGCAGATGCTCAGAGGGGTAGTATGATTGACAGCAGATGCTAAGAGGGGTTGTATGATTGACAGCAGATGCTAAGAGGGGTTGTATGATTGACAGCAGATGCTCAGAGGGGTAGGTTGATTGACAGCTTGTAACAGGGAGGGAAGGAACAGTTATTCCGGGTCAGAGGGAACCTCTTGCGTCGAGTGGAAATTAAAATCTGTGTGAAGAACAACCCAAAACCCAGAATGTGACGCACAGATCTGTCCTTTCCTTTATCTCTCCCTCTCTCTATCCCCCTCTTCTCGATATTTATGGTATAACATCTTTCAAACGGGAAAATTTGGGCAGATTTATAAAGCCTCATGATGTGATTTTGACTGGCGGTCCAGGATGACGCTGGGTTAGGAATGGCGTTCGGGAGATAGCGCTGGTCGTGAGGAATGCACTGTAGCAGTTTGCTGGAGAAACCGTCGTTAGCAGTAGGACTTTGATAAGGCTGCACAAAGAAAGTGTCAGAAGAGATGTTTGTATTCGAAGGCGCATTTAATCTTCCTTTTGTGTTGCCAGTTTTTATTTTTCACAGCGGTCTTTAACTCTCTTTCTCTGGGACTTAACTGCTTCAAAGCAGAAGGCTTTTGTTCTGAATGAAACTGAATGTAGTTTTTCTTCACCCCCCCCCCCCCCGCCCCCGCGCCAACGCCCAAGACAGGAGCACCTCTCACATTCACACCCCGCCCCTCTCTCTGTCAAGCTCTTATCTGAACACGCATGCACACTCATGTACAGACAAACGCACACACAGACACACACTCATGTACAGACAAACGCACACACAGACACACACACATGCACACTCATGTACAGACAAACACACACACATGCACACTCATGTACACACACACACACACACACACACACACACATGCACACTCATGTACAGACAAACACACACACAGACACACACACACACGCACACTCATGTACAGACAGACAGACACACATGCAGCTCGCTGGCCCTCTTAACTTTTATGTTCATCACCACTGAAATGTCCTCTGTCGCCAAATCGATTCCCTGTTCCGACTCCTCCGCTGGGAACATGACCAGGTTTTTCTGTTTCCATCTCCTGAAGCCCAGTGAGGGCCCTCGGTCACCCGAAGCCCAGTGTGGGCCCTCGGTCTCCTGACGCCCAGTGTGGGCCCTCGGTCTCCTGTCAACCAGTGTGGGCCCTCGGTGTCCTGAAGCCCTGTAAGGGCCCTCGGTCTCCCAAAGCCCAGTGTGGGCCCTCGGTCTCCTGACGCCCAGTGTGGGCCCTCGGTCTCCTGTCACCCAGTGTGGGCCCTCGGTGTCCTGAAGCCCAGTGTGGGCCCTCGGTGTCCTGAAACCCAGTGTGGGCCCTCGGTCTCCTGATGCCCAGTGTGGGCCCTCGGTCTCCTGAAGCCCAGTGTGGGCCCTCGGTCTCCTGAAGCCCAGAGTGGGCCCTCGGTCTCCTGAAGCCCAGAGTGGGCCCTCGGTCTCCTGAAGCCCAGAGTGGGCCCACAGTTTATCTCACAACGGGTTTATTTTATTTCAGTAATGCAGTCAAAACAGTTAATAAGCTTTCAGTACAGGCCAGCTCTAACCATCTCACTGCTACTGCCAGCCAGGCTGTTATATTCCTTCTATGGGTGAAAAGACATTTCTGTCAACATTTCCTTTCTGTTAGTGTGATATTATTCATACACACAGAGAAATTGTTAATCACTATTAAATAAAAAAAAAAAGATTGTTATTTGATTTTAAGAGGAATTGTGTAATTTCTTTGTTCATTCATTTAAAAAAATTCATTTTGTGGTACCGTATAGCTGGAATAAAATTCAGCGATAAAATTTCTTAAAACCTAAAAATGTTTATCGTTAATAATCTGACACATTGGCCTGGACACATACTGCTTCATTTTGGTATTTTTGCACTGATTTAAACAGGCCGCAATTTTTGAGAGCGACAGCTGTGGGGAAAACGGCCCCATTTCAGCACTTAGTGTCACCTCCCCTCATGCCTCTGACACAGTAATGGCCGCCGCTCTCCAGCGTCGTAAATCATGATTAATTCATTTCGCCCACTTAACCGCACGCTTGTTCTCAGGACCCTCTCAGAAAGATTTGGTGGGAAAGATGGGAACCTGGCCCTCGCCCTGGAACTTTCAAATATTTTATAGTTTTTTTTGTGTCCCTGCATGAACTGCTGTGGAATAATTGTGCGGCCAGATCATCTTGCTGTGTGAAATATTGCAGTTTATACCAGCTGCTGAGAATGCAAACTGCGCAGCTGCAATGTACTGTTCAGTAAACATTAGTCAAAGAGGAAACAGCTATATATGAAGCTGTTTTTCTATTTTCTCGCAGGGAAATGAATTAATTCGATTTTACTCTTTAAGCACTTGCCCTTATACAGTATGTTGAATGTACATCGTGTTTGTCTGCAGAGCTGATACATGTATATGCTATTCTCTGTCGTTGCTGTTTCGTCTGGATTTTATCCTGGAAACAGCTTTCGCAGCGACAGCCTTCCAGGCCGACCCTTCAATCTCGGCGTTCAGGCGGAAGCTGTCTGAGGAAGCGGGAAGCCATATTGTTATTGATGTAACAGGGAATCGACACACATGCGTCAGCAGGCCATCTGCAGTCCCAGTGGTTGGTGTGAACAGCCTACCATGCATTACCACTTATTTTCACACACGTTGTCTGCATTTTCAAGTTTATTTCTGCCAACGTTGTGTGTCAAATGAGACGGGCTGAATTAATGACTGATGTTGTCATTGAGACCTGCTCACTGGCTTAGCTGCAGTCTTTCTGTGCTTCCTGTGTCATTGTGCCCTGAATTGTACAAAATGTTCTAATTATTATTCTCTTTAAGTCAGGGAAATGATGAACGCCTTTTACTGATAATATCCGCGAGGATTCACTTTGTTCTCCAAATCTGTTATGATTATCAAGAAGACTTAATTTTTTTCTTCAAATCTTTTAAAAAGAACCGACTTGACCACAGTGACTGCATCAGGAAAAGACGCAACCTGATAGCTAATCAGAAAAACGCTAAGCCATCAGGAATGCCGTTGGAGAGCTGAATGATTGGTCATGACATTTCCTTTGGGGGCGGGGTTTCTAGCCGCTCCCGAGCTGTCTGGACCAATGACTGTATACAAAGATGGATGCAGCACTCAGGTCTGAAAACTGAGGCCGATGCGGAAATATCTAAAATTTGCATTATATTTAATGGCTGGCAGATAATAATAGTGGTAATAATAATAATAATAACAGGTCAAACTTAGACAGCATATTTCAAGAACCCAATGCACTAGACATAAATGAATAAGATCAGATAAAAAATGATGGTGACGACGGTGGTTGCAGAGAGAAGTTCAATCTTATAGAAGTCTGAGAAAATGTCTACTTTCCAACCTGATTTATTATTTTAAATAATGATTTTTCACATTATTTTATGGTATCTATCTCCAGTTTCAACTCTCCTTTGATATAATATGATGTTGATTTTGGTAAATTATGGTCCCAAATATACTGAGTATAAATGAAAACGCACCACTCACGAAATCTGGAATAGCTCCACGGATTGATATGTGAAGTATATACGTATGATGCATTTGAGATAATGAATGATTTAGTAAGACATGTAAACATCATTCAATTTCATTCACGATAATGTTAATGCGCGAGAGAGGTTTAACTGGAGTAGGGGTCAAACAGGAAAGTCAATAACGGGTGTGACCGCCATTTGCATTTCGCCATTTCCTGGTGCTGGCGCCAATTTGAAGCATGCCTATGGCACGTTCCCGTTCAGGGGCTGTAAGTCGCGGCATAGTGTCATCGTTTCACAAGTGTCAGTGAAGAAGTGAAATTTAATTCGGATTCACATGCTTTTAAAGGCAATGTGTGCACAAATTCAGAGTGAGATTCATTTTTCCCGTGGTGTGCGTGCAAGATGTTGCGTTTTTGCAAAAAAATTGCCTTGCGTTACAGTTAACTTGAAATTCTCGCATTTCTTGCACCTGGCATGTCGGGTGACGTCACTGTAGTGTTGTTGTTGTATAAAAATTATATTGAAGTTCATTTGAACTTAAATATTGACTTTTTTCAAGTGGTGCGTTTTCATTTGCACTCAATAGACTAGAATAAAGGATGAAGTCAGAATAGGCTTTAGGGGCGTGGCTATCCTCTGGTCCTCATCTGATACGTTTAGATCCACCCATAGATCCACCCCTCACTCCTCCCTGGATCTTCAATTTATGCTCTCATCCAACAGGAATCACTTCTGGCTTCAAAATGACTAAATGCTGCTGTTCAAATTGCCAAAATCGAGGCTTCCTAAATGGTATGCTGATACCAATAGGTGACGTCATGGTTGCTTCGCCCATCTTTTGTACAGTCTATGGTTTGGAGCCTGCAGTGCCCCTCTCATGGTCTTTCGAACACATAAGCGCGGGATTGGACAGAGTTGACACGACTATGCTTTTAAGTGTGTGCATGACAGAAAGTTGTGCATCCCGCCATAATTTACTCTCAGTGTTTCTGCATAAAATTAGTAGAAATTGAACTTTAAACTCCTGACACTCTGATCTGTATGAGATACGACCAGCAGCATTCCTGCAAGGCGTGGAGGACAGAGGTTTTACCACTTCTACTGTTAAGCACTACTACTTGCAGTTTGGTTTGACGACCCTATCAGCCAGGTGCGCAGTTTGAGCAGTCTTCGTACGCAACTGTGCGGGTCTCGGGTAGAACAGAGGGCTTTTTTGGGATCTCACGGCCTGACGGAAAACATCGAGGCTTCGTGAAGGGCTGAGACAAAACGGCGGAATAAGGCCTCCCTGCTGTGTAATTATTTTCCAGAGTTCATGCGAGTGTTTATCTCCGTACAGCACCTTGCGCGTGCTTAAATGAAGCGCAGCTGAAAGGAGCAGAAAGCCCGTTCTGCTGTGTGCCGAACCGACCGATAAAGCGCTTTGTTGAGCTGAAACCCAGATTGCGGTTGCAGAAGAGAGCGCGCGCATATCACAAACCTGCTCAAAGACGATTCCCTCTGTCTCCTTCCAGCCGGAGGTGTGATAATCACTCCCGAGCTATTCAACTGTGCTTTTCGGTTTGTGTTTGTGCTGTGAGTCTGACGAAGTGGGTCATTTCCCTCTAGACAGCTGCGGCTCTTTGGCAAATATTTTACCTGTTTCATGAATATTACTTATTGAGCAAAACAGTTGATCACAGCGTCTCTATGAATTTTCGGAAGCAAAACCACTCGTTTGTTTGTGGAAATTGGGCCTACGTCAGCATGTGAACTGCGGAATCGGATTTTTTAGTCTCTGACTGGCAGTGTCATCTATCGCAGTGAAATTTGTTCCCTGTGTAAAATTTCTCCAGGCCGTAACGAGCAATAGAAGCGAGGAATCATCCACCATCGTGACATATTTGTGCGTCGCAGTGGATATTTTCCTGCTGTTTACACTGAATCCCATTAAGTCTGGGCAGTTTTCACTCGCTGGGTAAAAATGGCTTTGAGTTTGACTTTCACAGTTTAGTTGAATGTCGTTAAAAATCTCAGTGTCCAGCGGGAATTGTGAGCTCCAGCGCTTTATTTATTTCAGTATTGAAGCACGTGGCCATCGCAAGTGAGATGGCACATTTTTTCACGCACGTGGCTTCCACCACGATTATTGAATCGCACTTTTTTACATTTTTTTTGGCCACATACTCTCGTGCCATATTCCATCTTCATGTAGCACGCAGACTGTTCCAGGCTGTTGTCGTGGAAACAAACTTGGGCCGCGTAATGTTGTGTCACCTCCTACGAAGCGATTGGGGTGCTCTTCCCCCGACCGCGCTTCTCCGCCAGGAAGATCCCACCGAGGACCTGGGCGACGGCAGAGACAGCGACTCCACAACATTCTGCCGTCTCTGACGGTCATTGAGTGGGTTGTGCTCTCTGTGATCGCCACACAGCCCTTAACATTTCATAAGACGTTATGTGCGGCTGGGAACGCGGGTATATGGTCACTATAATCTGGAGTAAGTCTGGAGTAAGTACTCCAAGATACTCTCCCAATTGTTAACTTTGAAAAAATGCGGGGGGCGGGATTACATTGTTTGGTGGTGAAGATTAGGTGTGTGTTCTGTCCACAGAGAGGGGGCCATCTCCAGGTTTTTTGCACTGGGAGAAGCGTAACACCAATTATCGATTGCGTGTTCAATTTAAACCAATCAAATGAAGCCTGTGATGCCATCAAAGCCTCTCTTTGTTTTTTTTTTCGCAGTTATCTTCTGAATATTAAAATCCTTGGTTTGTTCTTTGTTGAGACATTATCTGTGGCTGAGCACTATAACCTCAGTGAGCACAAGTTTAGGATCAGGGGCTCGTCCCAGTGCATTTAAAGTACCGCTGCACAAGCTCCATAGAATTTCATTCAGACCGAAGTGAGGCTGGTCTCCTTGTTATGCCTTTGACGGGGGAGGGGGTCTGTATTCTGACCCCCACGGTCTCCTCCCTGATGGGTTGGTGGAGCGCTGGCGACATGTGAAATTCTCCTCCAATCAGACGAGGCGGTGGCAAAAAGATTGAGTTTCTTAAACAGCCGAGGCGTGCGGCAAACGAGGTGGGCTCCGTGAGTATTGCTTTCCATTGTATGAGTCACCGTAAAAGCTGCAAACATTCAGCCGTACGCCTCGAGCCAGCGAATGCAGAGTTTTCTGCGACATCACAAACGAGGATGTGGGCTGTTGCAGTGAGCAACTACCACAGAAGAAGAAAGGAAACACCTGTTCGTCTATAACAAAAAGCCAAGAGAAACACAAGGCCCTAATTTTGACAGTTAAATTCAAATTTATTAACTGTCTTCACAGTTAAGCTCCGGGATTCGTGGAGTTATCTTGTCACACTTTGAGGGATAGAAGAGAACAATGTGGCGGCTTTTGTGGATTTTCTATTTCCAAGATAAAGCTGAATAAAAAATGTTCACGAGACTCATGAACATTTATAAGGTGAAAAGAAAAGTGTGAATAGCGGGATGTGTTTGATCAGTGTGTGTGTGTGGGTGTGTTTGTGTGGGTGTGTGTGTGTGTGTGTGTGTGTTTGTGTGCGTATGTGTGTCTGTGTGTGTGTGTGTGTGTGTGTTTGTGTGTGTATGCGTGTGTGTTTGTGTGCGTGTGTGTGTGTTTGTGTGCACGTGCGTGTGTGTGTGTGTTTGCGTGTGTGTGTGTGTGTGTGTGTGTGTGTTTGTGTGTGTATGCATGTGTGTGTTTGTGTGCGTGTGTGTGTGTTTGTGTGCATGTGCGTGTGTGTGTGTGTGTGTGTGTGTGTGCCCGTGCACGTGCATGTGCGTGTGTGTGTGTGTATGTGTGTGTGTGTGTTTGTGTGTGTATGCATGTGTGTGTGTGTGTGCATGTGCATGTGTATGTGTGCGCACGCGTGTGAGTGAGTATGTGTCTGTGTGTGTGTGAGTGTGTGTTTGTGTGTGTATGCGTGTGTGTGTGTGTGTGTGTTTGTGTGTTTGCGTGTGTGTGTGTGTGTGTGTGTTTGTGTGCATGTGCGTGTGTGTGTGTGTGTGTGTGTGTGCCCGTGCACGTGCGTGTGCGTGTGTGTGTGTGTGTATGTGTGTGTGTGTGTTTGTGTGTGTATGCATGTGTGTGTGTGTGTGCATGTGTATGTGTGCGCACGCGTGTGAGTGAGTATGTGTCTGTGTGAGTGTGTGTTTGTGTGTGTATGCGTGCGTGTGTGTGTGTGTGTGTGTGTGTGTTTGTGTGTTTGCGTGTGTGTGTGTGTGTGTGTGTGTGTGTGTCCTGTAGCCTCAGAGATGAATGTGAATGAGATCAGAGCAAATACCTTCAACCAGGCAGATCTTAAAGATGTTTTTTATCTTGACTTCTGACAAAAACCACCATTATTCCACATTTTCATTGCTTATTTCTACAACAGATGAAGGATTCAGGCCTCAGATTCCCTTATGGATCTAAGTGTGAAAAAAATCTTTCCCTGAGAAACATTCTCTTAATAATCGCTGCAGCCTATTTATTCATTCTTTTGCTCAATTTTTCCCTTTGAAAAAAATATGTGTTCTGGCCTTGTTCGATGGCGAAAATAAATTGTGACGGGCGTCTTAATTCTAATACATGAGAATGCACACACAATCTTTCAATCCAATCTAACCTTGACAAAAACAGCTTTTGAAATATTTGTATGAAATCAAAAAACAGCAAAAATCCTTTGTAACATGACCAGACCTGTCACAAACTATTTTTTTAATTTCATTCCTTAAAATTGGTGCTGAAATACATTTTTTAAACATCTAAATCTAATTATCTTGTGCTGTTGAAAAAAAACCTATCATGTGGCAACTTGTTTAAAAGAGCTCCCCTAACCCTTAGCCTCCCATGTGGGAGCTTCTTTAAACAAGTTGCCACATGATAGGTTTTCAACAGCTTTGAATTTGATATCTTGCATCATTGAGCAATGATAGCTGCCTTTAGCGCTCCAAGGGTTAATTTAAATCAAAGATGAGGCGGTAAAATAACTGGGCCCATCTCACCGCAGGCACGTTAAACTGTCTGTGTGTCATCGTCGCTCCATCTGATCTGACCCCAGTACGGTCTGTAAGGCTCAGTCTTTAAACCCACAGAAGCATGATAGTGATTTTAAGGCCGCACATTATGAAAATAAGGTTTGGCTTTGATAATCTTTGATTACACTTTGGTTTTCCTCTTTCCTAAGATCTGGCAAAATGTGAAACCAGATTTTAACCGCAGTGTTGCTTTACTGCTCGTCCAGAGAAAATCTCGTACTTGAAGGACCTGTCTCAATTCAGTGCCCCTATAGACATCACAAGGGGAGTAATTTGCATATTACAGCCGGGAACAGACTGATTGGAGCAATCAGAGTGGAGCTATATTTTCACTGACTCCCTGCCCTCTCCAAACAGCGCAGCCTTAATGAGGGAGTGAATGAGATTGTCGACTGTCTGCAAACACTGCATATTTGTTTTCCTACAAGCCTCAAAACCTTGTTTTACAGACAGCAGGGAGTTGTCTTAAATTTCTTTAAAAAAAAAAAGAACAATAAATGACTTGGGGAAAAAATGTCTTAAAGCAGACAGATTATTTTTGATTCTACTGAAAAGGTTATTTTATGTTCCATGGGCTCGTGGGAATGTCTGGTCGTCTGTTATGTATTGAGTTAAACTCAGTTTTGTTGTTTTATGTTTAAAGCTCTCAGTAATGTCTCCTAATCTCAAGGCTCAACATCAGCTTCCTGTGGCCCCAGTTTGGGCCCCGGACCCTTCGTTAAGGAGCCCCACTCTGGATGAATGTGATCCCAAAGGGTCTGAAGCCTCCCTGCTGTGGAGATCTCTCTTTGTGACGCAGGTTCCTGGTGGCGGAGGGAAGTTGAGGTGTGAGAAAGGGCGGGTTCAGCCATGTGTCTGTGACAGTCATGCACTCAGTCAGCTGACCAGCCTGGAGTGATGTCAGCAGTTGTGATACCATGTGATCTGTAATAGACGCTGAGTTAGTCCCACATTCCGCTTGAAATCTGACCTCATTACGCGTTCTCTTTTGCAGTGGAAGATATTATTCACGCGCACCACAGAAATATTCTCTGAATGTTTAATCCTGTGACTTAAACTGTGACTTAGTGAACTGCAACCCCTGAAAAATGAATTCATAATACAGTTCTTCTATTATAAATATCGTTCAATACTGCTGACATTAAAGGCCAGCCTGTTAGTAAGACTGAGAACACAAATGATGGCATCTGAACCAGATGCATTGCCGTTATTGATACCTGCTCAAAGCACTAAGACATGTGACGGCACAGAACGGCACAAGTTCAGCTCCACCACACCCACAGGCTCACACCACGATGCCCAACCCGCTGTCCTACTGTGCGTTAGCATCTCACGGCCATTGCAAAGGAAGATCTGAAGACATCCCCTCAGTTTTGTGTTCTGTAATGCGCAGTGAAAGCGGCCTCATGTTGCCCACATGCGATGACATTCGTTCAGAGTTTTTCCACACAGCGCAGAGAGATGCTGTGTCTGTTTTTCGAGCGTCCTCACTCGACCTTACCTCCGGAACGTTTCTCGGCTCGCTGTGGAGCTTGCTGTGTCTGCGAGAGACTGAACCTGAGGCTCGGTGAGGTGCTGACTGACAGGTGAGCAGAGCTGCATTCTGGGAATGATTGTTCCGCCGACCGGGCGGGCTCCTGCTGGCGGACGCCAGGTCTCTGGGGAAATCAGTGAAGGTTGTGACTTCGCTCTCCTGGTTATAGCGTTATCTAACGAGCCGCAGATCTCAGGGATATGAAATACTGCTCTTTTGGTTTCATTTTTTGGGGGGATGACTGAATTGGGGCATGTCTGCTCCCCTCTGTTTCACTGCAAACAAACACACACACACACACGCACACACACAAACGCACGCACGCACACACACACACACACACACAAACGCACACACGCACATACACTGTCTTCATCTCCCCGCAGCAGATGGAAAGGGAGTTGTGGGTTGCCAGATCCGCAGTAATTTAGCCCACATGCTGCAAATGGCCACCGATGACACATCGGCCCTTTTCATCTCAAACTGCTGATGTCACGCCCAGCTAGTGCCCGAAATCCTCTGGGGCCAGGTTGATTAGTGCTTGGTGTCATACGATTGAGTGCACACTGTGAAGAGGTGGTAAACACTGCTCATTATTCAGTACTTAAAGAAGGCGAGACCGCTGTTTTGTACCAGGAGTTGCATGCAGTAGAAAAGAGGTGAAAAGTGCCATCGTCTCAGTGATATAACACGAAAAATGTGAGTCGCTCTTGAAATCTATTCACTCAGACACACGGACGACGCGAGACTTGAGATAGCAGCCGGTGAGCTAAAAATCCAACCACTACTAACAGTATGACAAGGAATTGCGTGATAAGGGTAAACTGTTGAAACTTCAAGAGCTAGCTAAGATGAATTATTAGCAAGGCCATCTCAGAAAACAGCCAGTAAAACCATATATTGACAACATATGGAATATTTTTTGCTGTGGTTTGGATTGTCAGTAATTGTACTAAAGATCTCTTCCCCTAAATATCCGGTGTGAGAAGTTCAGCTCTAGCGTTAGCTGTTCGCTTATCAGCTGGGAAGAAACCCTTTGAGCTGGCAGGTCCTCAGGGCACCACTACTGCCTCTTCCTCTCATATGTGACTGAGGGTAGACTGCGCACTACACTGCGCTACACTGCCCCCTGAGGTACTGAGTTGTATTACGAGAGGTGGGTTAGGTGCGTAGGGACAGGGCCGGAGCTAGCTGGTTAGCGTGCTAACTTTAGCAAATATTTCTGCAACACCTTACATTGACATAAAAACTCCGGCCAAATCTTATATACTTCAGCATTAAAGAGCATTTGAGTTTCAGTTACGGTGATTTGATGTGTGCCAGACACCTTTTTTAGTGCTCAGGATTCGTTTTGAGCGAGAGCGTGTCTGTCTGTCTGGCTGTTTCTTCACCAACACATCACCTCAGACACACGTGTATACGCATACATAACACACACACGCACATATATCTCACACGAATCACAAAAACTCCCCTACACACGCATATGCACATAGATGCATCATGCGCACAAACAGAAATCTTTTTTGGATGTCTCACGTGGCCATGTGTTTTCAGAATTTTTCAGAATTGCCATATGACAATTGATAATAGTAACTAATAAATTAAATGGTGATTACTTTAGGCTGCCATTGCATTTTGTGTTTATCTCCGAGATAATTAGTGGGCGATTATTTTAGTCTTGACTCCAGTAATCAGAGCCAATCTACATTTTAATTTGAGGCAGGAAAAGTTCTGTGTTTGTTTCATACGATGAAATAGAATCCTAGCAGGTATTGAAATAATGAGATATCTGCGTACCTCAGGTTTCTGTAACACGAGTTACAATGGGGAATGGAAATTAAAGTAATATGAATGCTCAACAAATACAACATAAAACTAATGTTTACAGGAAAATTCCACTGGAAATGTCTCATTTTGTAAACCCACGGCTGCAACAGATTTGTGAGTTTCTAAAATGTTTTCGAAAATAAATCAACCCTTTATGTGTTTACCATGCCTTAATATAGGCAGGCATGGGCATGAGATGGGATTTCATTATTTAGGCCTGGCTGGACAGCCTTCTGAATTCACAACATCGATATGTTCAGGCAATGCAGCCGCAATAAAACCAGACACTAATATTTACAGCTTGGCGTCCGACACAATTTCTCTATTCGAGGAGATGATCTGAAGGCTTGGATTCAGCTGTGGATAACTTAATTCAGGTTCATTTATACAACCGAGAACCAGAATGCGAACACAGAAAAACAACGGTGAAACATTCACAATAATGCGTAAATTATATCTTAGTGCTACGTGGATAGCATCCATGAGAACCATGATGCAGGCAAACCACTGTGATCTTCATTTGGCATTTACACATTCCCCTCATGCTCGTCTGTGTTTCTCTCAGTACCCAGGTTTGGTGTCACAATCCAAAGATAGGTGTTTTTGCATTTTGATTTTAGGCATCTTTAACAAGATACACACAAATTTAAGCACTATAAACTAGGTTAGACTTTTGAATGCAAAGCTGTGAGTGAAATGTGTGACAGGTTCAGAGGGGTTATTTTTGATGCACAGAGTAAATAAAAAATCAGCCTCCACTGTCGGTGACTGCGGCTATTCAGCAGATTTTGTCTGAGAAAAGAGTATGAAGATTGTTAAAATTCTTTGAAAGGCAATTCGGTGAATTTTCTCAAACCAGTTTATTTTTCACTGCTGTGTGGAAAAAGAAAAGCAAAGTCTGCTGCGTGTTTGGTGAGATGTGAGGAATGCGGTTGGATCATTGCTGTATGAGAATAAGGATATTTCTGATGCCTTAAATACTTACATCATTGTTACCAGAGAAGAAAATGTGTGAGTGAAAGTCAGATGGCCGGACGCTGGATTCGCACCCTGCCCGAGGAGTATTCCTGACTCCAGCACACTGAATGTTGGGATTGGCTCTGACCCGTCCGTGAGCTTGACCTCTCTGCACCGTGTTCAGAGGGACTGAGGCCCAAAAGCTGTGCACCAAAACCAGCTAATGGGACAAACCACTGAATAATTCAGCCTTATATGGTACTAAAGGCACATTGGATTATTGAATAGTTAATAAGATGTACTACATTTGCTGGCCATCTAATGCACAGGACTGCTTTAATGAAAATACTCCGCTGTGAATCAGGGATTACAGGGACAGACCTGTGAAAAATGCCTAATTTATGTTTCCTGGCAGTGAAAATAAACCTGGAACAATTTTTAAGACTCATTCATTTAACTTGCTGCGCTCTCTGTGTCACACATTTTGCTGAATTGGACATGTCCGACAGTGCACACTTGCTGATTTAAATTACAACGAATTAATTTTTGAAAATGTTTGTCAAGGGTTAGCCGGGCCAATGAGCTGGGCTTCAATATGATCCCTCCCTCAAGGGGGTGTGGCCTGACCTGCTGATCGCATGTACCGCCCCTACAGTACCGTCCCTGCGCATTTCACTCGAGTGATGATGTGTGTACTGCGTGCTGATGATGTGGGTAATGTGTGCTGATGATGTGTGTAGTGTGTGATGATGATGTGTGTAGTGTGCTGATGATGTGTGTACTGCATGCTGATGATGTGGGTAATGTGTGCTGATGATGTGTGTAGTGTGTGATGATGATGTGTGTAGTGTGTGCTGATGATGTGTGTACTTCATGCTGATGATGTGGGTAATGTGTGATGATGATGTGTGTAGTGTGTGATGATGATGTGTGTAGTGTGTGCTGATGATGTGTGTACTGTATGCTGATGATGTGTGTACTTTCTGCTGATGTGTGTACTGTGTGATGATGATGGGTGTACAGTGTGATGAAGATGCGTGTAGTGTGTGCTGATGATGTGAGTATTGTGTGCTGATGATGTGGGTAGTGTGTGATGATGATGTGTGTATTGTGTGCTGATGATGTGTGTAGTGTGTGCTGATGATGTGTGTAGTATGTAATGATGATGTGCGTAGTGTGTGCTGATGATGTGGGTAATGTGTGCTGATGATGTGTGTAGTGTGTGCTGATGATGTGTGTACTGCATGCTGATGATGTGGGTAGTTTCTGCTGATGTGCGTACTCTGTCAGGATGATGTGCGTAGTGTGTGCTGATGATGTGTGTACATTCTGGTGATGTGTGTACTGTGTGATGATGATGGGTGTACTGTGTGATGAAGATGTGTGTAGTGTGTGCTGATGATGTGAGTATTGTGGGCTGTGGATGTGGGTAGTGTGTGATGATGATGTGTGTAGTGTGTGATGATGATGTGTGTAGTATGTAATGATGATGTGTGTAGTGTGTGCTGATGATGTGGATAGTGTTTGCTGATGATCTGTGTAGTGTGTGATGATGACGTGTAGTGTGTACTGATGATGCGTGTAGTGTGTGCTGATGATGTATGTAGTGTATGCTGATGATGTGTAGTGTGTGCTGATGATGTGTTTAGTGTGTGCTGATGATGTGTGTAGTGTGTGATGATGATGTGTGTAGTGTGTGCTGATGATGTGTGTAGTGTGTGATGATGATGTGTGTAATGTGTGCTGATGATCTGTGTAGTGTGTGATGATGATGTGTAGTGCGTACTCATGATGCGTGTAGTGTGTGCTGATGATGTATGTAGTGTATGCTGATGATGTGTTTAGTGTGTGCTGATGATGTTTGTAGTGTGTGCTGATGATGTATGTAGTGTGTGCTGATGATGTATGTAGTGTGTGATGATGATGTGTGTAGTGTGTACTGATGATGTGTGTAGTGTGTGATGTTGATGTGTAGTGTGTACTTATGATGCATGTAGTGTGTGCTGATGATGTATGTAGTGTATCCTGATGATGTGTGTAGTGTGTACTGATGATGTGTGTAGTGTGTGCTGATGATGATGTGTAGTGTGTGCTGATGATGTGTTTAGTGTGTGCTGATGATGTGTGTAGTGTGTGCTGATGATGTATATACTGAGTGCTGATGTGTGTAGTGTGTGCTGTTGATGTACATAGTGTGTGATGATGATGTGTGTAGTATGTGTTGATGATGTGTGTAGTGTGTGCTGATGATGTGTTTAGTGAGTGCTGATGATTTATGTAGTATGTGCTGATGATGTGTGTAGTGTGTGCTGTTGATGTACATAGTGTGTGATGATGATGTGTGTAGTGTGTGCTGATGATGTGTGTAGTATGTGCTGATGATGTGTGTAGTGTGTGCTGATGATTTATGTAGTATGTGCTGATGATGTGTGTAGTGTGTGATGATGATGTGTGTAGTGTGTGCTGATGATGTGTGTAGTGTGTGGTGATGATGTGTGTAGTGTGTGCTGATGATGTGTGTAATGTGTGCTGATGATGTGTGTAGTGTGTTGTGATGATGTGTGTAGTGTGTGCTGATGATGTGTGTAGTGTGTGGTGATGATGTGTGTATTGTGTGCTGATGATGTGTGTAATGTGTGGTGATGATGTGTGTATTGTGTGCTGATGATGTGTGTAATGTGTGCTCTCTCAGGGCTCTCTGCTCAAGATATGTGAGCTGGTTTTATTTGAGCTGAGTGGAACTGTGCCGTTCTTTCTCTCTCTCGGTCGCTTGAGTAATTCCCTCTCAAACTGACTCCTGCAGCTACAGTCTGAGATTCCTGTGTATATTAACACACACACACACACACACACACACACACATGCATATGCACACGCATATATGAGGAGGCACTTAGGTCAGAATTAAAAATGTACTTGAACATGCATATACAGTATTCTGGCAAAAAAACACTTACTTGCATTCCCTTTGTCTTCTCCGTACACATACTTACACACGCACAGATGCAGTTTGACATACAGTTTGCTGGATGCTCCAAATGCAAATTAACCGTCACACAAACTCGGACCTTTCGACAACCGCAATGATTTTTTTTGTTTGTCGGACCTGTAACCAGACATTTTGCCCCTGAAACATTTCTTGGGTGCTGGGTGACTAATTACAGGCTGAATCACGCGCATCATCAGGGCGTCGTTTAGAGATCAGAGAGACGCGGCAAATGGAGATTGCAGGCGTCAGCAGCAGGGAACATTAGTCACCGCGGGCGTCGGAGAGATTGGCAAGGCAGTGAAGTGTCGATCGCGTGAATCAGAGCGACCTCACGACTAATCACTTTGCTATCGTCTCAGCCAGTCTAGCCCGCTCCTGGACGAATGACCCTCCACAGGGTTTTTGGAAATGATTAGTGGGCAACTGCTGGGGACACATTTTGATGTATTCTGTCTGCGTGTCCTTTGAAATTGTATTGTTGTCAAGTCTTTTTTAAATTTTTGAATGTTGCATGAATTTCCCATCTACTCGAGATATTTACCCTTGGGTTACGAATGAAAAAAATCTTGAACCTTGAACCTTGAACCTGAAAACAGCCTGGTCTCTTTTGTCAACACTGAAGAGCAGGAGTGTCCCGGCTCTGGTCCTGGAGAGACACACGAAGTTTCATTTTAAGATAAAACCTTTTCGGACCCAAAAAACTGGGTGAGGAGAGTTTACTGTTTTTGCTGCTTTTGATTAAATTATGATGACTGATTTTCAGGGCTCTGGGAGAGGAGGGTCCGTGTTTTTCTGGGCTCTTGTCAGGGAGGGTCCCTAATTTTCAGGGTTCTTGTGATAGATGGTCCCTAATTTTCAGGGCTTTTGTGAGGGAGGTCCCTAATTTTCTGGGCTCTTGTGAGGGTTGGTCCCTAATATTCAGGTCTCTTGTGAGGGAGAGTCCCATTTTCTGGGCTCTTGTGAGAGAGAATTCCTAATTTTCAAGGCTCTGGTGAGGGAGGGTCCCCAATTTGCAAGGCTTTCGTGAGGGCGGGTCCCTAATTCTAAAGCCTCTTGTGAGGGAGGGTCCCTAATTTTAACACCTCTTGTGAGGGAGGGTCCCTAATTTTCAGGACTCGTGAGTGGGGGTCCATAATTTTTAGGGCTATTGTGAGGGTGGGTCCCTAATTTTCTGGGCTCCTGTGAGGGAGAGTCCCTAATTTTCAGGGCTCTTGTGAGGGAGGGTCCATAATTTTCAGGGCTCTTGTGAGGGAGGGTCACTAATTTTCAGGGCTCCTGTAAGGGAGGGTCACTAATTTTCCGGGCTCTTGCGAGGGAGGGTACCTTATTTTTGGGGCTTAGTGATGACGGGTCCCGAATTTTCTGGACTTCGGTGAGGGAGGGTCTCTAATTTTCAGGGCTCTTGTGAGGGAGGGTCACTAATTTTCAGGGCTTTTGTGAGGGCGGGTCCCTAATTTTAACACCTCTTGTGAGGGAGGGTCCCTAATTTTCAGGGCGCTTGTGAGGGAGGGTCACTAATTTCCAGGCCTCTTGTGAGGGAGGGTCCCTAATTTTCTGGGCTCCTATGAGGGTGGGTCCCTAATTTTCTGGGCTCTTGTGAGGGAGGGTCCCTAATTTTCAGGGCTCTTGTGAGGGAGGGTCCCTGATTTTCAGGGCTCTTGTGAGGGAGGGTCCCTAATTTTCTGGGCTCCTGTGAGGGAGGGTCCCTAATTTTTGGGCGCTTGTGAGGGAGGGTCCCTAATTTTTGGGCGCTTGTGAGGGAGGGTCACTAATTTTTGGGCGCTTGTGAGGGAGGGTCACTAATTTTTAGGGCTCTTGTGAGGGAGGGTCTCTAATTTTTGGGCGCTTGTGAGGGAGGGTCACTACTTTTCAGGGCTCTTGTGAGGGAGGGTCACTAATTTTCAGGGCTCTTGTGAGGGAGGGTCCCTAATTTTCTGGGCTCCTATGAGGGTGGGTCCCTAATTTTCAGGGCTCTTGTGAGGGTGGGTCCCTAATTTTCTGGGCTCTTGTGAGGGAGGGTCCCTAATTTTCTGGGCTCTTGTGAGGGAGGGTCCCTAATTTTCTGGGCTCTTGTGAGGGAGGGTCCCTAATTTTCTGGGCCATTGTGAGGGAGGGTCCCTGATTTTCAGGGCTCTTGTGAGGGAGGGTCCCTAATTTTCTGGGCTCTTGTGAGTGAGGGTCCATAATTTTCAGGGCTCTTGTGAGGGTGGGTCACTAATTTTCAGGGCTCTTGTGAGGGAGGGTCCCTGATTTTCAGGGCTCTTGTGAGGGAGGGTCCCTAATTTTCTGGGCTCCTGTGAGGGAGGGTCCATAATTTTCAGGGCTCTTGTGAGGGTGGGTCACTAATTTTCAGGGCTCTTGTGAGGGAGGGTCCCTGATTTTCAGGGCTCTTGTGAGGGAGGGTCCCTAATTTTCTGGGCTCTTGTGAGGGAGGGTCCCTAATTTTCTGGGCTCTTGTGAGTGAGGGTCCATAATTTTCAGGGCTCTTGTGAGGGTGGGTCACTAATTTTCAGGGCTCTTGTGAGGGAGGGTCCCTGATTTTCAGGGCTCTTGTGAGGGAGGGTCCCTAATTTTCTGGGCTCTTGTGAGGGAGGGTCCCTAATTTTTGGGCGCTTGTGAGGGAGGGTCCCTAATTTTCTGGGCGCTTGTGAGGGAGGGTCACTAATTTTTGGGCGCTTGTGAGGGAGGGTCACTAATTTTCAGGGCTCTTGTGAGGGAGGGTCCCTAATTTTTGGGCGCTTGTGAGGGAGGGTCACTAATTTTCAGGGCTCTTGTGAGGGAGGGTCCCTAATTTTCTGGGCTCTTGTGAGGGAGGGTCCCTAATTTTCTGGGCTCTTGTGAGGGAGGGTCCCTAATTTTCTGTGCTCTTGTGGATCAGGGCTCTTGTGAGGGAGGGTCACTAATTTTGAGGGCTCTTGTGAGGGAGGGTCACAAATTTCAGGGCTCTTGTGAGGGAGGGTCACTAATTTTCTGGGCTCCTATGAGGGTGGGTCCCTAATTTTCTGGGCTCTATTGAGGGAGGGTCCCTAATTTTTGGGCGCTTGTGAGGGAGGGTCCCTAATTTTCTGGGCTCTTGTGAGTGAGGGTCACTAATTTTCAGGGCTCTTGTGAGGGAGGGTCACTAATTTTCAGGGCTCTTGTGAGGGAGGGTCCATAATTTTCAGGGCTCTTGTGAGGGAGGGTCCCTAGTTTTCTGAGCTCCTGTGAGGGTGGGTGTCTAATTTTCAGGGCTCTTGTGAGGGTGGGTGCCTAATTTTCAGGGCTCTTGTGAGGGAGGGTCCCTAATTTTCAGGGCTCTTGTGAGGGAGGGTCACTAATTTTCTTGGCTCTTGTGAGGGAGGGTCCCTAATTTTCTGGACTCCTATGAGGCAGGGTCCCTAGTTTTCTGAGCTCCTTTGAGGGTGGGTGTCTAATTTTCTGGGCTCTTGTGAGGGAGGGTCCCTAATTTTCTGGGCTCTTGTGAGGGAGGGTCCCTAATTTTCAGGGCTCTTGTGAGAGAGGGTCCCTCATTTTCTTGTGTATGGTATGGAAAGGTCACAGCTGTGTCTGTTGTGCTCTTTAGAAAGGATCCTTCCTTCCCCTCACTCATTTCCCTCCTTTGTTCTTAATAGGCGATGAGGAAAGGAGGAAGCAGGATGTGTCTCAGGGCCTCTCTGCTCCCATGTCACTCCCTCAGAATCCTGGGGCGGACCTCTACTTTCTGGATCAGGATCTCCCCTTTGATTCTTGAGTGGAGCTCTTTCGTTTCCGATCTCATAGACTTATGCGACTCTCACTGAAATCCTCCCACTGTTTTTGTAAAAGAGGATCGATGTCGGCTGGGATTGTGTTCTCTGTCATTCCTGTTACATATTCATGGGATTCATCAGCATATCCCGCTCAGAGACCGACTTGAAACAAGCAATGAGAGATCAGCATCACAAATATGTGTAATTAATCAATTGAATGTTATAATTAATTCTTGATGTGAATGATAATTAAAAACAATAGATCTGGAAGAATATCGGCAACGAAAAAACGTGTGTTCTGCCTTTTCAGTTGTGACTGCTGTCACTAATTCAATAAGACCCATCATTACCAAACTCAGTGATTAAATTCAAACTTTTTTTATGTAAGTCACACAGGGGAAAAATTAATTTGAGTAAGTTTGGACCCTGAGGCGTGAGTTAATGAACGATGAGGGTCATCCTGCTTAATTGAAGTACTGAAATTTCTTATCTTCGGTGCCAGCGATGCACGCGCTCAGAAAAAAAAACAAAAACTGAAAATTAAAGATGGAAATACAGTGTGCTAAAAATGTCACCATAACTTGGAGGAGGGTCTGAAATGAACGGACAAGGAAATGACATCTTTTTAAGTGCACACATTTTCGAAAAATTTTTTTGAAAACGTTTTAAGTGTATTTAGATGAGTATTGTCCTCAATACATGCCTTGGATGTGGTTCAAATGAATTCCAAATGTTGTTTTATCACCAAAATGGTTTATGCAATTATGGGGAAGATGACCGTAAATATTGAATGAACTCACTTATCCTTTTATGACTGAAATAATTACCTTTTATTAATATCTTGTAAAGCTCTCCTGCTTACAGGTTCATACCCGGAACATTATTAGAGTGAATGTGCATTGGGGACCAGTGCAGTAGTGTTTTGGGGAACAGTGAAGTCTTAAACAGCAAGAGCTATTATTATTTTTTTTTTAACACCAGGTTTTCTGTGACACACGAGGAGCGGTACAGACATGACAGAGGAATATCGTGGGGTCTTGCATTTTTAATATTAGGCAACGCTGTCTTACCCAGATGCATGAAGAAAGTTCCTTTAACTCAAACGCTTACAGTTCAAGGTGATATTTCAGGCTATATCAGGCCCCCTGAATGGCTGGGGTGTGTGTGTGTGTGTGTGTGTGTGTGTGTGTGTGTGTGTGTGTGTGTGTGTGTGTGTGTGTGCGCGTGTGTTTGTGTGCGTGTGTGCGTTTGTGTGTTTGTGTGTGTGTGTGTGTGTGTGTATTTTTGTGCTGGTTTTTGTTGCAAACAATTACATTGCAATTCATCACTTTTATGTAGCTGACACTTCAGAAGTGACTCAAGGGCCCAATATTTGTCCTGTTCTTGTTGTGGGACTACAATGACCAGCATGACTCTGTGTCCCTCTCAAGCAACTGACCAGCAGACTATTGGCCGCCATCTTGGATGTAGTTTTCTGACAACTCTGGATCGCACTGCTCACTGCAGTTCTTGAGCCCAGTAAAATCTTGGCTCAAATTGAAGCCGACTGTCATTCAAATGTTTGTTTCAGGATCTGACTGAGCTGAGCTGAATTATTTTAAGCAGAATTTGACACAAAAGTGAAATGAGTCAGCATTTGTTGCAAACTCATGGGTTAAACTCGTTACTGTGGGGTTGGTGTGATTCACACACAATCACGTGCAGCATCATTTGAAAGTCTGGTTCTGGAAAGACTTGGATTAATCCTACATTCAGGGCATCTGTTACTCCGGCCAGTATACTGGTCGTGGAGTATGATGATTGACATTTGCAGTTAGTTATACATTTGAAATGAGTGTAATTATTGGAATGGAAACAGTCAGACGTGTACAGCTTGGCTCCTGGGGATGTGTTAGTTTGATGGTTTTCTTTCCAGCCAATTACCCGGTCTTAATTGGCTAATTTGCATTGTACGCCAATGCAAAATCATTCATATAGTGGGGTACATCTAAGCGTGCGAGCTGGGAGGAGAAATATAATGATGAATTCTGTCTGCTTTGGCCCAGAGCACTGGCCCATCTGATTTTTTTTTTTTTGAGTTTAGTAATTAAAAAATGAATCAGTCAAACTGTGTTCCACAATGAAATTCATCTGCATTTTATTTCTATATTTCTGTAGAGCAGGGTTGCTCATTCTTGCTTTTGGAAATCTACCAGCCCGTAGGTCTTCACTCCAGCCCTGATTTGGCGCCCCTGATTCCACCAATCAGCAGTTCTGTGATATGTGTGGAATCTGAAGGGATGAGATCGACAGTGTTGGGGTTTGAGTGTAAATATGCAGGATGGTACATCTGCAGAAACAGGGTTGGGCAGCCCTGCTCTAGCTGTTGAATGAGGTGTGTGTGTGTGTGTGTGTGTGTGTGTGTGTGTGCGCGCGTGTTAAGTGGCTGTCATATAGAAGAGGACAGAAGGAAGATAATGTTTGTGATGTTGGATATCAAAGCCACAGAGGGAAACAACATTATCGCCAGGGTTCACCTGCAAAATGTTCGTAAATGTTGGCTAATCATGAGGATTGTGGCCACCATGCCGCCACTCATGGGCGAGTGGTTGGTGACTGCTTGGCGACTGCTTGGCAACAATAGAAGAAGATTGGCGAAGTTATGTTCGACGCGGATCAAAGTATTCCCTGGAACTATGCCGTACCATTAGTCACAATGCAGAGCTTGATAACAATTTGGTGAGTTGATCCAGCCACGCAATGACCTCACAACAACAACACAACAGCGGAAACACAAGGAAAAACAAAAAACTAAAGAAAACAGCAACAATTCTGGACGTTGGAAAACTGTTGCCAAGCACAAGAAAACTGTGCCAAACTCCTGAGAGTCATCAGAGAGTTTTCACCCCACACCAAACACAGCATCACCACATAAAACAAATATCATGATAAACTTAGTGAAGAGCACGGCGAATTTTATCACCAAACTTCGCCAACACATTCTTCTCCCGCATGACTGCCTCTTTAGGGCTGCAGTGTATTCTGACGGGATTGTAGATCTTCAGGAACAGGGTTGGGCAGCCCTGTTTTACAGGAGTAATGTGGTCTTCATCATATGCTAGTTTTCCACAGTGGCTGTGCTACGCTCATGTCAGCTTCTCATTGGTCTGTTTGCTTTGAACTTTCCTGACCATGCCGGCATCACCAGCTACACGCAAATCATTCTGTGGACCCATGACGGAGTGCAAATCTCAGTTTAATTATCTTTTCCGCACCTGTGCTGTGAACGGAATCGGCCCTCTGAGGGCAGAACTCGTGTTTGTCTTCAGTTCCTGTTCCAGGTGACCTCCCCGTGACAGAGCCGGCTCGTGCCTTCGGGACCCGGGATAAAATATGAGAACATCGACCCTGCCAGAGGGTCATGGAGACCATAAACGGCCGGCTGGACTGCCTTCGCACCGACGGGGCGGAGCTAATTTGTGGAGATGTTCAATCTGTTTTGTTGAAATGTCAAATGAGCACACGGCGGTATTGTGTGAGTACATGTGCTAATCTTGCGTGTGAGGTACGATCTTCCAGCTGACCTGTGGCTCCTCTGTGCGGAAGATGAGATCCTTTCTTTGAATTAATAACATTTAACAAGCCATTCAGCCATTTTATTCATTTCAGCACTAATACCTGTGTTTGGAGCCTGGCCACAATGCAAAAAAATAATAATAATAATAAAAAAAATGA
The DNA here is from genome assembly GCA_029721435.1 of Gymnothorax reevesii. NCBI lineage: Eukaryota > Metazoa > Chordata > Actinopteri > Anguilliformes > Muraenidae > Gymnothorax > Gymnothorax reevesii. The sequence continues at coordinate 3,495,771 of CM056574.1, read as the reverse complement.
AAATAATAGCTGTTTTTCTCAGCGTGTGTGTATTTGTGTGTTACCAATCTTTCCTAGTAAGAGCCGCAGGCGCCCAACAGAGTGGCGCTGATAACCATAGTGATAATACTCTCATGCTAAAACGTGCTCTCGCCCCACAGAGCGGTGCGGATAAACAGAGTGAAAATACTCTCATGCTACAGCGTGCTCTCGCCCCACAGAGCGGTGCGGATAACCGGAGAGATAATACTCTCATGCTACAGCGCGCTCTCGCCCCACAGAGCGGTGCAGATAGCCGGAGTGATAATACTGTCATGCTACAGCGTGCTCTCGCCTCACAGAGTGCTGCGGATAACCAGAGTGATAATACTCTCATGCTAGAGTGCGCTCTCGCCCAGCAGAGCGGTGCAGATAACCACAGAGATAATGCTCTCATGCTACAGTGCTCTCTCGCCACACAGAGCGGTGCTGATAACTGGAGTGATAATACTCTCATGCTACAGTGCGCTCTCGCCCCACAGAGTGGTGCAGATAACCGGAGTGATAATAGTCTCATGCAACAGTGCGCTCTCGCCCCACAAAGCGGTGCAGATAACCGGAGTGATAATAGTCTCATACAACAGCGTGCTCTCGCCCCACAGAGCGGTGCAGATAACCGGAGTGATAATACTCTCATGCCACAGTGCGCTCTCGCCCCACAGAGCGGTGCAGATAACCGGAGTGATAATACTCTCATGCTACAGTGCGCTCTCGCCCCACAGAGCGGCGCTGATAACCGGAGTGATAATACTGTCATGCTACAGCGTGCTCTCGCCTCACAGAGCGCTGCGGATAACCAGAGTGAAAATACTCTCATGCTACAGTGCTCTCTCGCCCCACAGAGCGGTGCGGATAACCGGAGTGATAATACTCTCATGCTACAGCGCGCTCTCGCCCCACAGAGCGGTGCTGATAACCGGAGTGATAATACTCTCATGCTACAGCGCGCTCTCGCCCCACAGAGCAGTGCTGATAACCGGAGTGATAATACTCTCATGCTACAGCGCGCTCTCGCCCCACAGAGCGGTGCTGATAACCGGAGTGATAATACTCTCATGCTACAGCGCGCTCTCGCCCCACAGAGCGGTGCTGATAACCGGAGTGATAATACTCTCATGCTACTGCGCGCTCTCGCCCCACAGAGCGGTGCTGATAACCGGAGTGATAATACTCTCATGCTACAGCGCGCTCTCGCCCCACAGAGCGGTGCTGATAACCGGAGTGATAATACTCTTGAGTTGAACTCTGTTGCCCTTTTGGCTTTTCTGACTTCATGTCTTTTCACAGTGACGTGAATACTTTCTGATTTAATGAAGGATGCCACATTTTGGAGCACAAATACACAGCTGTTTCCTTTCTTACTGTCAGGAACGCTCTTTTCCCCAGTAATGAGGTGCATCATTCATGACCAAACTGAACGAAATGCCCAAGCCTCATTCTCCCAGAGCAGCCTGTACTGATCTGACTGCATCTCTCGCTCAAATTCATGAGTCATTGGAACACATCGCTGATATCTTTACACTGTTATATGAACACATCGCTGGTGTCCTTACACTGTTATATGAACACATCGCTGGTGTCCTTACACTGTTATATGAACACATCGCTGGTGTCCTTACACTGCTATATGAACACATCGCTGGTGTCCTTACACTGTTATATGAACACATCGCTGGTGTCCTTACACTGTTATATGAACACATCGCTGGTGTCCTTACACTGTTATATGAACACATCGCTGGTGTCCTTACACTGTTATATGAACACATCGCTGGTGTCCTTACACTGTTATATGAACACATCGCTGGTGTCCTTACACTGTTATATGAACACATCGCTGGTGTCCTTACACTGTTATATGAACACATCGCTGGTGTCCTCACACTGTTATATGAACACATCGCTGGTATCCTTACACTGTTATATGAACACATCGCTGGTGTCCTTACACTGTTATATGAACACATCGCTGGTGTCCTTACACTGTTATATGAACACATCGCTGGTGTCCTTACACTGTTATATGAACACATCGCTGGTGTCCTTACACTGTTATATGAACACATCGCTGGTGTCCTTACACTGTTATATGAACACATCGCTGGTGTCCTTACACTGTTATATGAACACATCGCTGGTGTCCTTACACTGTTATATGAACACATCGCTGGTGTCCTTACACTGTTATATGAACACATCGCTGGTGTCCTCACACTGTTATATGAACACATCGCTGGTATCCTTACACTGTTATATGAACACATCGCTGGTGTCCTCACACTGTTATATGAACACATCGCTGGTGTCCTTACACTGTTATATGAACACATCGCTGGTATCCTTACACTGTTATATGAACACATCGCTGGTGTCCTTACACTGTTATATGAACACATCGCTGGTGTCCTTACACTGTTATATGAACACATCGCTGGTGTCCTTACACTGTTATATGAACACATCGCTGGTGTCCTTACACTGTTATATGAACACATCGCTGGTGTCCTCACACTGTTATATGAACACATCGCTGGTATCCTTACACTGTTATATGAACACATCGCTGGTATCCTTACACTGTTATATGAACACATCGCTGGTGTCCTCACACTGTTATATGAACACATCGCTGGTGTCCTTACACTGTTATATGAACACATCGCTGGTGTCCTCACACTGTTATATGAACACATCGCTGGTGTCCTCACACTGTTATATGAACACATCGCTGGTGTCCTCACACTGTTATATGAACACATCGCTGGTGTCCTTACACTGTTATATGAACACATCGCTGGTGTCCTCACACTGTTATATGAACACATCGCTGGTGTCCTTACACTGTTATATGAACACATCGCTGGTATCCTTACACTGTTATATGAACACATCGCTGGTATCCTTACACTGTTATATGAACACATCGCTGGTGTCCTCACACTGTTATATGAACACATCGCTGGTGTCCTTACACTGTTATATGAACACATCGCTGGTGTCCTCACACTGTTATATGAACACATCGCTGGTATCCTTACACTGTTATATGAACACATCACTGGTGTCCTTACACTGTTATATGAACACATCGCTGGTGTCCTTACACTGTTATATCAACACATCGCTGGTGTCCTCACACTGTTATATGAACACATCGCTGGTGTCCTTACACTGTTATATGAACACATCGCTGGTATCCTTACACTGTTATATGAACACATCGCTGGTATCCTTACACTGTTATATGAACACATCGCTGGTGTCCTCACACTGTTATATGAACACATCACTGGTGTCCTTACACTGTTATATGAACACATCGCTGGTGTCCTCACACTGTTATATGAACACATCGCTGGTGTCCTTACACTGTTATATGAACACATCGCTGGTGTCCTCACACTGTTATATGAACACATCGCTGGTATCCTTACACTGTTATATGAACACATCACTGGTGTCCTTACACTGTTATATGAACACATCACTGGTGTCCTTACACTGTTATATGAACACATCGCTGGTGTCCTTACACTGTTATATCAACACATCGCTGGTGTCCTCACACTGTTATATGAACACATCGCTGGTGTCCTTACACTGTTATATGAACACATCGCTGGTATCCTTACACTGTTATATGAACACATCGCTGGTATCCTTACACTGTTATATGAACACATCGCTGGTGTCCTCACACTGTTATATGAACACATCACTGGTGTCCTTACACTGTTATATGAACACATCGCTGGTGTCCTCACACTGTTATATGAACACATCGCTGGTGTCCTCACACTGTTATATGAACACATCGCTGGTATCCTTACACTGTTATATGAACACATCGCTGGTGTCCTCACACTGTTATATGAACACATCGCTGGTGTCCTTACACTGTTATATGAACACATCGCTGGTATCCTTACACTGTTATATGAACACATCGCTGGTGTCCTTACACTGTTATATGAACACATCGCTGGTGTCCTTACACTGTTATATGAACACATCGCTGGTGTCCTTACACTGTTATATGAACACATCGCTGGTGTCCTTACACTGTTATATGAACACATCGCTGGTGTCCTTACACTGTTATATGAACACATCGCTGGTGTCCTTACACTGTTATATGAACACATCGCTGGTGTCCTTACACTGTTATATGAACACATCGCTGGTGTCCTTACACTGTTATATGAACACATCGCTGGTGTCCTTACACTGTTATATGAACACATCGCTGGTGTCCTTACACTGTTATATGAACACATCGCTGGTGTCCTTACACTGTTATATGAACACATCGCTGGTGTCCTTACACTGTTATTTGAACACATCGCTGGTGTCCTTACACTGTTATATGAACACATCGCTGGTGTCCTTACACTGTTATATGAACACATCGCTGGTGTCCTTACACTGTTATATGAACACATCGCTGGTGTCCTTACACTGTTATATGAACACATCGCTGGTGTCCTTACACTGTTATATGAACACATCGCTGGTGTCCTCACACTGTTATATGAACACATCGCTGGTGTCCTTACACTGTTATATGAACACATCGCTGGTGTCCTTACGCTGTTATATGAACACATCGCTGGTGTCCGTACACTGTTATTTGAACACATCGCTGGTGTCCTTACACTGTTATATGAACACATCGCTGGTGTCCTTACGCTGTTATATGAACACATCGCTGGTGTCCTCACACTGTTATATGAACACATCGCTGGTGTCCTCACACTGTTATATGAACACATCGCTGGTGTCCTTACACTGTTATATGAACACATCGCTGGTATCCTTACACTGTTATATGAACACATCGCTGGTGTCCTTACACTGTTATATGAACACATCGCTGGTGTCCTCACACTGTTATATGAACACATCGCTGGTGTCCTCACACTGTTATATGAACACATCGCTGATATCCTTACACTGTTATATGAACACATCGCTGGTATCCTTACACTGTTATATGAACACATCGCTGGTGTCCTCACACTGTTATATGAACACATCGCTGGTGTCCTTACACTGTTATATGAACACATCGCTGGTGTCCTCACACTGTTATATGAACACATCGCTGGTATCCTTACACTGTTATATGAACACATCGCTGGTGTCCTTACACTGTTATATCAACACATCGCTGGTGTCCTCACACTGTTATATGAACACATCGCTGGTGTCCTTACACTGTTATATGAACACATCGCTGGTATCCTTACACTGTTATATGAACACATCGCTGGTATCCTTACACTGTTATATGAACACATCGCTGGTATCCTTACACTGTTATATGAACACATCGCTGGTATCCTTACACTGTTATATGAACACATCGCTGGTGTCCTTACACTGTTATATGAACACATCGCTGGTGTCCTCACACTGTTATATGAACACATCGCTGGTGTCCTTACACTGTTATATGAACACATCGCTGGTATCCTTACACTGTTATATGAACACATCGCTGGTGTCCTCACACTGTTATATGAACACATCGCTGGTGTCCTTACACTGTTATATGAACACATCGCTGGTGTCCTCACACTGTTATATGAACACATCGCTGGTGTCCTCACACTGTTATATGAACACATCGCTGATATCTTTACACTGTTATATGAACACATCGCTGGTGTCCTTACACTGTTATATGAACACATCGCTGATATCTTTACACTGTTATATGAACACATCGCTGGTGTCCTTACACTGTTATATGAACACATCGCTGGTGTCCTTACACTGTTATATGAACACATCGCTGGTATCCTTACACAGTTATATGAACACATCGCTGGTATCCTTACACAGTTATATGAACACATCGCTGGTGTCCTTACACTGTTATATGAACACATCGCTGGTGTCCTTACACTGTTATATGAACACATCGCTGGTGTCCTCACACTGTTATATGAACACATCGCTGGTGTCCTCACACTGTTATATGAACACATCGCTGGTGTCCTCACACTGTTATATGAACACATCGCTGGTGTTTTTACACTGTTATATGAACACATCGCTGGTGTCCTCACACTGTTATATGAACACATCGCTGGTGTCCTCACACTGTTATATGAACACATCGCTGGTGTCCTCACACTGTTATATGAACACATCGCTGGTGTCCTCACACTGTTATATGAATACATCGCTGGTGTTTTTACACTGTTATATGAACACATCGCTGGTATCCTTACACTGTTATATGAACACATCGCTGGTGTTCTTACACTGTTATATGAACACATCGCTGGTATCCTTACACTGTTATATGAACACATCGCTGGTGTCCTTACACTGTTATATGAACACATCGCTGATATCTTTACACTGTTATATGAACACATCGCTGGTATCCTTACACAGTTATATGAACACATCGCTGGTGTCCTTACACTGTTATATGAACACATCGCTGGTGTCCTTACGCTGTTATATGAACACATCGCTGGTGTCCTTACACTGTTATTGGAACACATCGCTGGTGTCCTTACACTGTTATATGAACACATCGCTGATATCTTTACACTGTTATATGAACACACCGCTGGTGTCCTTACACTGTTATATGAACACATCGCTGATATCTTTACACTGTTATATGAACACATCGCTGGTGTCCTTACACTGTTATATGAACACATCGCTGATATCTTTACACTGTTATATGAACACATCGCTGGTGTCCTTACACTGTTATATGAACACATCGCTGGTGTCCTTACACTGTTATATGAACACATCGCTGGTATCCTTACACAGTTATATGAACACATCGCTGGTATCCTTACACAGTTATATGAACACATCGCTGGTGTCCTTACACTGTTATATGAACACATCGCTGGTGTCCTTACACTGTTATATGAACACATCGCTGGTGTCCTCACACTGTTATATGAACACATCGCTGGTGTCCTTACACTGTTATATGAACACATCGCTGGTGTCCTCACACTGTTATATGAACACATCGCTGGTATCCTTACACAGTTATATGAACACATCGCTGGTGTCCTTACGCTGTTATATGAACACATCGCTGGTGTCCTCACACTGTTATATGAACACATCGCTGGTATCCTTACACAGTTACATGAACACATCGCTGGTGTCCTTACACTGTTATATGAACACATCGCTGGTGTCCTTACACTGTTATATGAACACATCGCTGGTGTCCTCACACTGTTATATGAACACATCGCTGGTGTCCTTACACTGCTATATGAACACATCGCTGATATCCTTACACTGTTATATGAACACATCGCTGGTGTTCTTACACTGCTATATGAACACATCGCTGGTGTCCTTACACTGTTATATGAACACATCGCTGGTGTCCTTACACTGTTATATGAACACATCGCTGATATCCTTACACTGTTATATGAACACATCGCTGGTGTCCTTACACTGCTATATGAACACATCGCTGGTGTCCTTACACTGTTATATGAACACATCGCTGGTGTCCGTACACTGTTATATGAACACATCGCTGGTGTCCTTACACTGTTATATGAACACATCGCTGGTGTCCTTACACTGTTATATGAACACATCGCTGATATCCTTACACTGTTATATGAACACATCGCTGGTGTCCTTACACTGCTATATGAACACATCGCTGGTGTCCTTACACTGTTATATGAACACATCGCTGGTGTCCTTACACTGTTATATGAACACATCGCTGGTGTCCGTACACTGTTATATGAACACATCGCTGGTGTCCGTACACTGTTATATGAACACATCGCTGATATCCTTACACTGTTATATGAACACATCGCTGGTGTCCTTACACTGTTATATGAACACATCGCTGGTGTCCTTACACTGCTATATGAACACATCGCTGGTGTCCTTACACTGTTATATGAACACATCGCTGATATCCTTACACTGTTATATGAACACATCGCTGATATCCTTACACTGTTATATGAACACATCGCTGGTGTCCTTACACTGTTATATGAACACATCGCTGGTGTCCTTACACTGTTATATGAACACATCGCTGGTGTCCTTACACTGCTATATGAACACATCGCTGGTGTCCGTACACTGTTATATGAACACATCGCTGGTGTCCTTACACTGTTATATGAACACATCGCTGGTATCCTTACACTGTTATATGAACACATCGCTGATATCTTTACACTGTTATATGAACACATCGCTGGTGTCCTTACACTGCTATATGAACACATCGCTGGTGTCCTTACACTGTTATATGAACACATCGCTGGTGTCCTTACACTGCTATATGAACACATCGCTGGTGTCCGTACACTGTTATATGAACACATCGCTGGTGTCCTTACACTGTTATATGAACACATCGCTGGTATCCTTACACTGTTATATGAACACATCGCTGATATCTTTACACTGTTATATGAACACATCGCTGGTGTCCTTACACTGTTATATGAACACATCGCTGGTGTCCTTACACTGCTATATGAACACATCGCTGGTGTCCTTACACTGTTATATGAACACATCGCTGATATCTTTACACTGTTATATGAACACATCGCTGGTGTCCTTACACTGTTATATGAACACATCGCTGGTGTTCTTACACTGTTATATGAACACATCGCTGGTGTCCTTACACTGTTATATGAACACATCGCTGATATCTTTACACTGTTATATGAACACATCGCTGGTGTCCTTACACTGCTATATGAACACATCGCTGGTGTTTTTACACTGTTATATGAACACATCGCTGGTGTCCTTACACTGTTATATGAACACATCGCTGGTGTCCTTACACTGTTATATGAACACATCGCTGGTGTCCTTACGCTGTTATATGAACACATCGCTGGTGTCCTTACACTGCTATATGAACACATCGCTGGTGTCCTTTCACTGCTATATGAACACATCGCTGGTGTCCTTACACTGTTATATGAACACATCGCTGGTGTCCTTACACTGTTATATGAACACATCGCTGGTGTCCTTTCACTGCTATATGAACACATCGCTGGTGTCCTTTCACTGCTATATGAACACATCGCTGGTGTCCTTTCACTGCTTGTTGCAACCCTTGGATCCCCAAAGAGAGTCTCGACAGATGCACAAGGTGTCTTTTATTTTAGTTGCAGCAGAATCATCTTCACCTTAGCACCGTGAAAACTGTTGGGTGTACAAACATAAAACAAACAAATCACCATACAGTTCCCACAGTACAATCTTCATATTTTTGCATTAATACAACATTAAAATATCAAACACTCATTACTCAGTGTTTCACATTGATAAAGTCACAAGTACAGATAAAATCTTTCAAACAAAGCAAGATAAACAAACATACCTCACTGCGCTCACCAAGGATGCAAAATGTTTAATAATCTTCTCTTCTGGTTTTAAAACAGGCGTCAAAGTCTCCTTTTGTGTGCAAATATAGCATAAAATAAGCTGGAGCCTGGAGATCAAACTTTTGTAGCTTGAGCTCAAACAAAGCAGCTTCCTAATCACACACACCTGTTTGGCTACCTTTACAGGTCTCCCTCTTGTGGAGCTACGGTGTCACACAAAGGACAAAATTCATCACCCCAAGTCCATACAAGATTCACACACATACAATATCACTCACATCTTCATACACCAACTATTTTAAAGCACATATAAAATAGAACAAATTTAATCAAATAATTAATGTTTGTAAATAAGAATGTAGAATGTAAAGGAGACACATTAATATACTTTACTCAAACAAAATAAACACATACAAGGACTAGTGTTGTCCTTTACACTGCTATATGAACACATCGCTGGTGTCCTTACACTGTTATTTGAACACATCGCTGGTGTCCTTACACTGTTATATGAACACATCGCTGGTGTCCTTACGCTGTTATATGAACACATCGCTGGTGTCCTTACACTGTTATATGAACACATCGCTGGTGTCCTTACACTGCTATATGAACACATCGCTGGTGTCCTTACGCTGTTATATGAACACATCGCTGGTGTCCTTACACTGTTATATGAACACATCGCTGGTGTCCTTTCACTGCTATATGAACACATCGCTGGTGTCCTTACGCTGTTATATGAACACATCGCTGGTGTCCTTACACTGTTATATGAACACATCGCTGGTGTCCTTTCACTGCTATATGAACACATCGCTGGTGTCCTTTCACTGCTATATGAACACATCGCTGGTGTCCTTTCACTGCTATATGAACACATCGCTGGTGTCCTTACACTGTTATTTGAACACATCGCTGGTGTCCTTACACTGTTATATGAACACATCGCTGGTGTCCTTACGCTGTTATATGAACACATCGCTGGTGTCCTTACGCTGTTATATGAACACATCGCTGGTGTCCTTACGCTGTTATATGAACACATCGCTGGTGTCCTTACACTGTTATATGAACACATCGCTGTTTTCATTACACTGTTATATGAACACATCGCTGGTATCCTTACACTGTTATTTCAACACATCGCTGGTGTCCTTACGCTGTTATATGAACACATCGCTGGTATCCTTAGTTAATTGAACACAATGCTGGTATCCTTAGTTAATTGAATACATTGCTGGTATCGTTGCTTTGTTATCTGAATGCATTGCAGTTATCCTTGCATTTTTATGTTGCCCCATTGTGTTTGTTGATGAATTGCTCGTTTGAATGCTCTTTCTGCAGGAATCTGC